>OZ036003.1:10540696-11220696 GCA_964035015.1 Corallium rubrum
TAATGTGTACCTTTCATCAATATCATGAGCTTTATCAAGGATCTTTTCTGACGCATAATGATTATTGCTCGCCAAACGATTAGCAAAGTCTATTACGGCATCAACTTTCTCGTCATTAGCGTCGAGCTTTTTGTTAAATTCTTCATGCTTCTTGATTGCATCTTTCACAGCTTCAACAGTTGCCTAAACATGAAATGATTAGCGTTAAAGAGGAAAAACAATAGACTTAAGGACGAAACAATTACAAAAGATCATGAAAATTAGGAATGAACCCAGAGAATATATCAGAACATGTGATAACCTAAAGGATAGGAGAAAATAGTTTCGCGAGTTTGATCTTACCGGATTCTCGTCCTTTGATAAAAACAATTCTTGTTTTCCCAGCAAGGAATCTGCTTGTTTGGCGTCTCTTGTAAAAAGCTGAACAACAACAACAACAACAACAACAACAACAACAACAACAACAACAACAACAACAACAACAACAACAACAACAACACCAATTCAATTGCAACAAAAACGAAGTAAGAGAACAAGGTAGACACACCACCAACAGGAACAACAATAAAATACCACCAGCACCAACACCAACACCATCAACACCACCACCACCACCACCACCACCACCACTAACAACACCACCACCAACAACAACACCACCACCACCACTAACAACACCACCACCACTAACAACACCACCACCAACAACACCACCACCACCACCACTAACAACACCAACAACACCAACAACAACAACAACAACAACAACAACAACAACAACAACAACAACAACAACAACAACAACAACAACAACAACAACAACAACAACAACAACAACAGTTGTTGTTGTCTGGTGTCTGACAGTTCGTGCAAATCTTTCCACCCAGTTTCAATACTTCAACAACAACAACAACAACAACAACAACAACAACAACAACAACAACACCAACAACACCAACAACACCAACACACCAACAACACCAACAACACCAACAACAACCCAACACCAACAAACACCAACACCACACCAACCACCAACAACACCAACACCAACACCAACAACAACCAACACCAACACCGAAGTAAGAGAACAAGGTAGACACACCACCAACAGAAACAAACACGAACACCACCAGCACCAACACCAACACCAACACCACAACACCACCACCAACAACACCACCACCACCACTAACAACACCACCACCAACAACAACAACACCACCAACAACAACAACAACAACAACACCAACACCACCACCACCACCACCACCACCACCACCACCAACAACAACACCACCAACAACAACAACAACAACAACAACAACACCACCACCACCACCACCACCACCACCACCACCACCAACACCACCAACAACACCAACAACACCAACAACACCAACAACACCAACAACACCAACAACACCAACAACACCAACAACACCAACAACACCAACAACACCAACAACACCAACACCAACAACAACAACACCAACAACACCAACAACACCAACACCAACACCAACACCAACACCAACAACAACACCAACACCAACACTAACAACAACACCAACACCAACACCACCACCAACACCAACACCACCAACAACAACAACACCAACACCACCACCAACAACAACAACAACAACGACGGCGCACAAGCCCATATTACCATACCTTCAAATCTTCATGAGCTTTCAACATATCTTCTGCCTCGGACAAGCTGTTAGCAACATCTTCCTTTGCACATTCTTGTTGGGTATCACGCAACCTTCAACATAACATGTAGTTTACGCTATTAATGTACAATAATACTAATGTTTTTTGTTACGATAATGATTACTCACCATTGATGAAACTCGTCTAGGTCGATAACGAATTGCTGAAGTTCGCCAGATTCTTTTAATTCTTCGTCACGCTTTTCCACCTGAAGGAGAACAAAATGGTGAGCACTGTGGCAACGACTTTGCAATCGTACTAGCCAGGATGTTTAAAAATTTACTTACACTGCTCTGTAAGTCATCCCAAGTTTGAGTAACCGCCACAATTTTCTCATTTATTGTATCTGCTTCCTACAAAATTAGAGCACAGAATATTGAAAGATAAAACACAATGTAGAGAACTCGGCTTTATCGTAAGCTACACGTATATAATAAAAATAAATAAAATGAAAATGTTTTGTTCATACAGTCAGTGTAGTTCAAGAAATGCAATTAGTGTTTTTAAAAGAGGAAAGTAGATGTCTTGCAAGTAATTTCTTCAAATAATCCACAAAACATTATGGCAAGACCGGAGAAGTATGCACTTACTTCTGGGTGTTTTTCTGCAAGCTCCACAGCTTCTTTTTCCAGCTCACCAACCTAAGAAAATAAAGAAAATTGATCAAGGTCTACACTGTTCATGAGAACTTGTCAATGCATTCATCGTTCTTAATTAAGTCGCTCAAACTCACTCAATCACTTTGAACTATCTAAAGTGACAATAAGTCCCAAACCTTATCTTGCAAGGCTCCAAGATCTCTTTGAATGACGTTCAAACGTCTCTGTACTGTGATAACACTTGACAAATCCTTCGTTTCAATTTCTTGCACAGTCGCCAACACACTTTTCTTCTCTTGAATCCACGTCTGAAATTGTATAAGAAAATATTATTCTGTCTGTCTGTCTGTCTGTCTGTCTGTCTGTCTGTCTGTCTGTCTGTCTGTCTGTCTGTCTGTCTGTCTGTCTGTCTGTCTGTCTGTCTGTCTGTCTGTCTGTCTGTCTGTCTGTCTGTCTGTCTGTCTGTCTGTCTGTCTGTCTGTCTGTCTGTCTGTCTGTCTGTCTGTCTGTCTGTCTGTCTGTCTGTCTGTCACAAGGTCTTTGAACGCCCGTACTTTTGTTTCAGTAGTTTCAACGTAGTATGTCTGAAGTCTGATGGCGTCATCAAGATCCTTCTTTCGAGAATCCAAGCCTTCTTGTAATTCAACCCATCTACGAAGTAAAAATCAATTATAAAATTAATCAAATACTATAGATGCCAAGAACGCTAAACAAAACACAGCACTCAACTTCTCTCCTTTACCTTGAATTAACCTTTTCCGTTGTCTTTTGAATATCGTCAGCATTAGGATGTCCTTTGTCAACCAACTCACCACCAAGTTCATTGACTTTCCCCAAACGTTCCTCATTACCACTGCATTCCTAATCACCACAAAAGTTTGATGTTAATAAAAAAAAAAGGCAGAGGAAATTGGGTTATAGGTATGATTGAGTTAACGCAGTTAGCAATCAAAGGATCATACTGTTGTAAAGTTGTCAATCCGTTGTTGAATAACGCGACATTCCTCCAAATCCATTGTACGGTCGACTCTTAGAGCAGTATCCAAACGGTTCTCCTACAAAACAAGACGTTTGGTACATGTAGTAAGCAGTACTAAATACAATCCCAAACGATAAGAACAATGTATAATTGCATATTTTATATGTTAAAGTATTGCATCGCATTTATTTTCCCGCGCTTTGATTCATCTCACGCTAAAGATATTTGTTATACGCATAAGACTCGTATGCATGTCTAAAGGTATTTTCCTGCACAGAACGCATACGTCACTGCTGTTTTGCTTCGTACATTACCAATACACTTACTCTCTCAGTAATCCACGTATCTACAATGTACGCTTCACGGTTGAGTTGGTACTGCGCAAGCGCTTCAAGAAGTTTCTGACGTCGTTGAGCAGCAAGATTTTTGAGATTCTCATAACGCTCGTCAACACTAAAAAACAAAATTGACGAAACTAAAAACACAGACAAATGAAGTCGCACAGAAAACACAATTGTTTTTATAAGATGAAGTACTAACGTTCGGCATCTGTCCACGACTTCAGGCGAAGTTTTGTCCTGCGATAAAAGAAAGCAAGATATAATTAAAATTCCTGTGGCCTGGTCTGTTTTATCCATGTACACAGATTGAAGAAAACAGTTGAAAAAAACTACAGTAAGACTCCAGTATCACTTTACTTGCACAATGTACCATAGAAAGGAAGATCGAAGAGGGAATGAAGAAGGAAGGAGCATACTGTACTAAACAGAAATATGAGGGTAAGGTCAAGCGAGTTTGAATTCGCAGGAGACGGGTGAAGTACCAATACAACCAGCTTCCCACAGCGCAACTCCTCGGCCTCTCCTCAGAAGCATGACGGACAAGTATGTTTAATTTTCCTCTCTTAATATTAAACGTCATCAAAATGAGTTATGGAGAAAAGGGAAAAGCATGGGAACCAATCTGGGTAGAAACGACAAGCAAGACCAAACTTACCTCGTCTCCAAGTGTCTGATCTACTTGATCATGAAGTGATTTAATAGGAACGGCATAAGACTCGATTTCCTCTTCCAACAACTAAATTAAAAAATTATAATATGATTAACTAACTTTAGACATAGCAAGACACTCTTTTCCACTACTGCCACAGTTTATAGGTTTGGTGTTTGGTACGGTTTGCGTGCAAAGTCAAGTGTGAAAAGAGAGTATCAGCAAGAAGCCACGGCACTACGTACCATGGCACTACGCATCACGCATGTACCACGGCTCTACTCACCACGGCACTGCCCACCACGGCACTACGCACCACGGCTCTACGCACCACGGCTCTACTCACCACGGCACTACGCACCACGGCTCTACGCACCACGGCTCTACGCGCCACGGCTCTACGCGCCACGGCTCTACGCACCACGGCTCTACGCACCACGGCTCTACGCGCCACGGCACTACGCACCACGGCTCTACGCGCCACGGCACTACGCACCACGGCTACCACGGCTCCACGCACCACGGCTCTGCGGTAAACTAACTCAGTCTGTGCGCATTTTTACACTAAGCTCTCGCATTTTAATTTGAACATTTTTATAAGGGAAAAATGAAGATTGTGAATGGGACGAAGACGTACCTCATGTTTCTTAAGCAAAGTTCTCACACTGTCTTCATCGTAACCATAGTCGTCGTTTGTCGTCATTCGTTCGGCTAAGTTCATCCACGAGATGATGTCATTATAATCAGCGATAAACTATAGAGTAAAGTACAAATCATATTATAAAATAAAATATAAAGCAAATACTGTAGATGTAGATCATGAACCCTACCCTCCCTTACCTGTTGGACACTCAAGCTATCTTTTAATTTTCTGTTACGATAAGCAGCAGTTTCTCTTGCAGATGCCCACTTATTGTCTAGGTTAGCCAAACGTGACGTAATAGTTTCAGATGCGTAATGGCCGTTCTCCACCATCCGTTGACCAGTTCTTTTTACTTGCTCAACCTCTGGTTCACGTCCTGTCATTTCATCTTCCATTGCCTGGGAAAAGAAAGATTACTTATTTAAATGGACATGGACAATGGACATTGTTATATAGCTAGAGTTTCGCTGGATACAACGATGACTGTCATTGGTTGGTTTGTGCTCACATCACCTTAGCCACAGAATAGTAATACAACCAGAAGTCCAACTCAAGTGAAAACTTGTCCGCATTTCTTCAATGCGCAGGCGCGATATTTTACGCCATCCGACGCCATTCTACGCCATCCTACGCCATCCTGGCAAGTTCCCCCGGCAGTTTTAACCTTCTTTTGAAGGACCAAACTGCCGGGGGAACTTGCCAGGATGGCGTAGGATGGCGTAGGATGGCGAGGAATCCAGATGCGCGAGGCGACATGCGCGAGGACATAAACTTCAAAGGTTCCGACGCGAGTTGGACTTCTGGTTGTATTACTATTCTGTGCCTTAGCTAAATTTCAATGTCTACCGAGCGGGCAATAATTGAGAACTTATTGCCTGCTCGGTCAATAAGTTTTCAATTGTTGACCGCTAGAACTTTGAACTCTTCACGGCATCCTATAAACAAAAGCTTGTTTGCTACGAAAAAAGAATATTTCTAGGTCTTCAAAGCATGTGTGAAGATTAACTGGAGAAATGTATTGCTGTTCTTTTGTTCTGAGACTCATATTTGTTTGGCTGAAGTGAAATTACGGAGCCAGGTGAAATGTTTTGGTAAGTCTTAGCGTTTGTCTTTTGTGTACTTTCCCTTGATAAACGTCGAAATTATTCAGTGAAACTCAAGCTATATAACAAAACACTTAATGTCTGATCCCTCGGGAAACAGTTAGTTTTGTTTTCCCTCGAGTCTCGATGTTTCCCTCGACTTCGTCTCGGGAAATATCAAGACTCTCGGGAAAACAAAACTAACTGTTTCCCTTGGGAGCAGACATTAAGTGTATATTATTTAGAGTCTTCACTCATTATTTCTAGAGTGGTTCTTCTTGTATGATTTACCTCCTGTTTCGTAAGTAAAAGCATGGTGGTATTAAGATCACGGCCGTAGTCGGTAGATGAAAGGAATGTATCTTTCTCCGATATCCAGATTTCTTCTTCATCCACGTCACGGTAGAACATCTGTAGTGCTAAAGACTCTTCCAACCTTGCTCTTCTTACTTGAGCTAGATCTAACAACTCCTTGTAAGAAGAATCCATCTCAGACTGATGTTCTTTAATTTCATCTTTATCGATACTTACACCTTGGAGGGGAAAAAATACACGTCACATGAGAAATGGCTATTTAGAAGAGAAGCTTCACGTTTGTTGAAAAATATGAGATTGGAGTTTTTTATTTCATACTTCAACCAGGAAAAGTGATAATCAAAGCTTCAGCATACTGTACCTTCAACTTCTGATTCCATTTCCAAGAATAAGTTAGCTTGTTCATCAGCTGCCTTCACTCTGTCTTCTTGTGCAGCGATATCTGCTTCAATTAAACTGTGTTTTTGCAAGAGATCCTCTACATCCAATAAATGACGGCCATAATCTTCAGATTGCAAACTTGCCTGAAAACAGGACAGATCTTAACCCTTTGAAAGTTTTCATGGCGATAATAATGTAATATAAATAAGTTTATATAAATATGTTTTGTGGAAACATCACGTAAAAGTTATTGCTCTGATGAATGCTGGAGTCAACAGGCCGAAAGCTTAGCAAATATTTTACGTGGTGTTTCCACAAAACTTATTTATATTAGATCTTAACTCGTTCATACACAAACCATAGAAAACATTTCACATTGGATAATTTAATAAATTGTTCATACATGTACATGTATATTTCATTACAATGTATTGTATACCTTGATTTCGTCCATCCAATCTACAGCGTTAATCATTTCCTGGAAAACTTTCTGGAGTCTCATGACCTTCTCTAGTCTAGCACGACGCTCAGCTACCAGTTCCAACAGTTCATTCCATGATCTTAAAATGTCATCTTTCCTGAAAGAGAAAACAAATAAGCACTTCAAATGTACTGCATTTCTAAAGAGAAGATAGTCGATAGAAATATATTTTATTTATTTCTCTGAATATTTAACTATATTCACGACCAAGGTTGCAACCAAACTTACTTCACCAATATCCTTTGTACATCATGGTATTCTTCTTTGTCCAATTCAGCAGAGATAGCAACACAAGTATTGATACGTGCTTCGTAAGCCTACATGCAAGATAGAGAGAACATAGTAGTAGTTTAAATTAAGCCATCCCCTTATGGAATATAGAAACTGTACTTTGGTGTACTTACATGAATGTCTGACTCAATTGCTTCATGTTTCTTCATTGCAGCTTCAACTGCAGCCAGATCATCGCCAAAGTTGTCTTGAGAAACCAAGCGTTTGTTCTCTTTCAGCCACATTTGACGCATTGTTGCCTGAAGCAGGAAAATGCAAAAAGTACAATGCATTAGTTTGTGTAAAATTCAATGTAGTACATGTAATGACTCAAGTCAATAATTCAAACTAGAAACTGAACTCAAGTTTTTGTATTAAAGATAACATTTTGTTTACAGCATGTGCTTCCACAATATGCTTTACCTTTCTGTCAAACTTTGCTGCAAGCATTTCAAGCTTTTCTTGCCTAAAAATTGAGAAATAAAATTGTACTTATAAAGACAGCAACAGCAGCAGCGACAACAACAACAACAGTAATAGCAATAACATCAATAGCAACAGCAGCAGCAGCAACAACAACAACAACAACAGTAATAGCAACAACATCAATAGCAACAGCAGCAACAACAACAGCAGCAACAACAACAACAATGGCAGTCACAGCAGCAGTAACAACAACAGTAACAACAACAGTAACATGCAGCAGCATCAGCAACAGCAACAGCAATGTCAGCAACAGACTTTCAAAAAATATGATCTTCTTGTACCTGATAAGTTCATCCCTGAGGGCAACTTCTCGCTCATGTTCAGCTTTTTCAAGTTCGTCCCAACCCTTAAAAGAGATATTTACACTTACAGTACATGTAATTTTGCTTCTTCAACAAATAACAAATACACTTTGTTACATTCTTGTTCAAAGAAAGTGTTCCACAAAACATGAAATAAATTCCCATTGCAGCCTGGTGATAAATCATACATCATGTTGACCTAGTGTTTTCATCAGCCAAGAAGACAGCCTCTAATACTGTAGCACTTACTCTGTTTATGTCTGAGATCATTTTCCCTTCAGGAGGAGTATACATTATTTGATGATTTTCTCTAAGATTACTTGTCAAGATAAACATCTGAACCTCCAAATTTCCTTTTTGCGTAAACCTGGGTGGAAGAAGAAAATTAATATTACTAAGCCACCAACATAAAATTTTGGTAGATATAACAGCACAGATGTACTATACAGATGTTTAAAATCTTCATATCATACAATACAGTACCTTGGTGGTTTTTCTTGGGTTCTGTATTGGTTAAACTCCATCATTTGCTGTTGCACTCCAACCAAGGTGTTGGCAAAATCACGTTCCTGAAGAATGACTGTTGTAACTTGGACCCATTTCATCAAATCACCAGCATTGATATCATACTCTGTGACTAACTTATTGTTCTCAATCACTTTCTCGACCACCTACAGTAAGTCATACAATGTTTATTGAATTAAGCACACTAATACTCCAAACATGTCACCATAATACATAATTTCATAAATAGTACTATACCTTTCCAATACGTGAACCACTGACTTCAACTGTCTTCATTTTTGAGAAGTAGTGATAATAAGAAGAGATATAAGTCATAATGGACTTCTCATCTGGGTAATCCACATGCACATCTAAAGCACAAAATAAAACTTTATCAAGATTGATGTCAAGAGGGAAAAAATTATTCAATCACCATGCAGCATTGTAAAACATTTTACTCTAAAGATTTAAGACTCCACTTGATTTATCTTATTGTCAAGTCTTAGTCCTGTAGTTCACCAAGTTATCTTAAAAATACATTATAACTTACCAGATGCATCAAGAAGGGGAGCAATACCAAGCTCACTCTCAGCAACATCAAATGCTGTTTGGAGATTTTGAGGTGCAGTACTTTTTGTCAATGTTTCATATGGGATAAGATCTGGTCTACATTAAAGTACAAGAATCATTAAGAATAATAACTCTTAAGTTAGGACAAGACAGACACAACTGTTAAGTTAGAATAGGACAGACATTATACTGTTACGTACCTGTGTTTATGAATAATTGCACAGAAAGCCAAGCCATCTGACCAGCTTTTTGTAAAATTTGTCACATTAACATTTCGGTATCTTGAACAAAAAAAAAAGTAAACCAGATGTCAAACTACTTACAGTTCTTTACACACTCTACACATCTGATGTCTGGATGGTGTAGGGAACTAAAACCTAGGTGTATAGCTGTGATACATGTACTGTAAATACAGTGTACAAAATCTTTGAAGTCTGTTAAGGACTAAGTTAGAATTATCGATATGGAAAATGGGAATTCACTTGTTATTTATAGTATTTATTACAGTGTATTGTGATAATCTTAAATCTTCTGTACATGTATACATTTAGATCAGATTACTATTTTTATATATGCAAATAATATTGTATTTATATACCCAGATGTCTTTGACTGACACCATAACAACAATGCATCCTTTGCAGAACGTTTCTCTTTACTGTCACTTTCAATGAAAATATCTTGAATCTAGAGAAATAAAAATATGACAAAAAGCAATTCAAATACAAAGTACATGTACATATCACATCAATTCTTGTACATAATTATAACACACCACAGTACAGCTGCAAAATTATTAGGCATTCACTTCAAGTATATAATTTAAAAAGAATTATAAACTTACTTGGAAGCGAAGAATGATGGTCCAAATTAGACCCAAGGTCAACCTGGAGTTACCGTCTACTATATCTTGAGCACCAATATTTTCTAAATGGACCTAAATAAACAGAACAGATATGCTTTAGAGAAAAATATATTACAAAGTAACAAACCATCAAACAAATTGTATGCAGTCCTTTTCGGGAGCAAAATTACACGTGTGCGATAATTCACACGCGTAAATAATTTTGCACGTGCGTTTAAAATTATCAATTATGGCACAAATATGAACTTTTATATTTCCTACACATCTGAAAAAGAAAGCTGTGTTGCTTGATATTCATTGTAAGACGTTATCTTTCGCTTTAAATAACGCATTAGTTAAGTTGTAAAGTGTAAAACGTACTCCACTGTGAAAACTGTTACAGTCGCCTACGCTTAAAGACGATATACTGTACATTACACTGCAAAGACCTTCGTTGTGAGATCTTGCGTTACGCTGTGAGATCCTGCGTTACGTTGTGAGATCTTGCGTTATGCTGTGAGACCTTGCGTTACGTTGTGACACCTTCCGTTATGTTGTGACACCTTACGTTACGTTGTGACACCTTCCGTTACGTTGTGACACCTTACGTTACGTTGTGACACCGTCCGTTACGTTGTGAGACCTTACGTTACGTTGTGAGACCTTACGTTACGTTGTGAGGCCTTACGTTACGTTGTGAGACCTTACGTTACGTTGTGAGACCTTACGTTACGTCGTGAGACCTTACGTTACGTTGTGAAACTTTCACGCATTTTCGCAATTGCAATGTGCATGAACAATTGAACATGGCTTTTTACACGTGCGATAAACAGCACGCGCAGTTGGGTTCACGCGTGTGCCAACGCGTGCGCGTGCGATCGCACGCATCAAACGAAAAGGACTGTGTATGACATTACATGTACATCAGCTTCAATTTATAACAGTAATCTGCCAGGGAGGAAGAGGAGGGGGAGGTTGTAGTCGTGTAAGAGTGTGCGCCTTCATCTAAGCTACAATCTGTGATATTGGTCTTACTTTTTGTAGTTTCAGGAATTGTAAAGCTTTTTCCACATTCTCCATCATATGAATTCTCATTCTGCCTTTTCCAGGCTTACCCTAAAACATAGAATCAGAAAATAAAGTTTAAAAAATCTCTCTTAAAAATGAGGTTTTACTGTCAATTTTTTCAAATCGCTTTTCAGATTTTCTTTTGAAGACAACCAAAACAATTGTGTAAACTATAATATTTGCCCATTCTTAACTTATAAATCTATTATACTGTATTTGTTTGTTATAATTTCTAGGATATCTCTCCAGCACTCACTATTTTCTCCCCTGAGAGTATTTCCAGGAGCATTATAAGTTTGCGTCCATCTTGCAAGTCCTTATAAAGTTCATTCACTCTTGTTCCAACACGAGTCAAATGAGAGTTCACCCATTTTGTAAATGTCTTTTTCTGAACACGCTCACGCTCACCTACATGTCAATTGAAGTCAAATATTTTAATATTTTACAAACAAAACAACTCAAATTTACATGCATAAAGTTTACTTTCCCATAAGTCATTACAATATTATAACAAGTCAATATTATAAAAATACAGTCTTTTAATAAACATTTACTTTTATACAGAACAGAATATTGATATTTTAAGCTTTTTGTTGCTTATGCATATGAATATACAGTATATATATTTTTTTATGTTCTCTTGCATGCGACTTTGCAATATTGATACGCAACATTGCAATTTTGATTGATGGTTCAATCAGCAACCTGCAAATGCTTATCATGATTCCTCGACAGGTTGCCCTAAAATATTGTTTTAAATGCCAAACTTTGGATAATGCAAAATTTTCATCACATTTAATATATGTTGTTCGATGTTTAAAACCAATATTTTAAGCAACCCATCGAGGAATTGTGATAAATTGTTTGCAAGTTGATGATTGAATCCACCAATCAAAATTGTAATGTTGCATATCAATATTGTTGTATATAATAGATAAGTGTTATTTTCTGCTGGCTAAGGAACGAAAGAAGCAGAAAGTGTTTTCTCTCACACTGCTGGTGGCATGATGGGTAATCAGGGGTTAGGGGTGTTGCGGGTTATGTCAGCACGTTTTTTGTTGTTGCTTCGCCAAGCTTGACCTCTAATACCACCCACCCTTCCCCTTGTAATGCATTATTGGGCGTAGTTCAATTGTTAGGTTATGTGGAAAATGTGACGAACTGCTATTAGTCATCCTGTATTTAGTTTATTTCTAGTTGAGCTGTAATAGGTAACAGTAATGCGATGTAAAGCTGTGATAGCTATCTGTGGTTAAATAAAGGTTAAGCTTGCAGCGGACACTGCAGCAGCTCCCAGTTGTGTGTGAAAAGTGGTTATCTATTATATTATAATATATAACCACTTATCTATTATATTCAAGTGTATATATTCATGTATATATAGTATAACATTACATGCATAAAAAAACAGTCAGAATTTTGAAAATTGAAACTAACAAATGAATGTTAAGAACTTCAACGTGCTTCCTAATTCAGATATTTATATTTTTCTCTGTGTAATTACATCTTAGTCATTAGACCATTTTATCTGAAGAGTACCACACCATATGTGTGTGGCACAAAACTAACTAGTAATAAAAATGTCTAATCACAACTGTCGAGTCTTTGAACTTTTATTACTGTAAATATATAGTATATTTAAGAAATGGCTCATGGTTTAGCGTGCTCCATTGAGTTATGGATGCACGTGGGAAATTGGGAGAGCACGAAAAAAGCGTAAGAGTTGGTCGAGGCGTAGCCACGAGCAACTCTAGATTTTTGAGTGCTCTCCAAATTTCCCAAGTGCATCCATAACTCGATGGAGCACACTAAACCATGAGCCATTTCTTTTATAACATAGCATTAAATCCTTTCACAAGCCAAATCGTTTTGGTTGTTGTGTTTTTTCTACTTTCGTAGCCAAGTCTTTTTTGTTCACTAAAATCCAACCAAAAGGACAGTTTAAACACGGTTACCCATACCAAGTTTATGTTTTCTGAGTCGTTGTTCTATATTACTCAATAAAATTAAATGACTTGGTATTTTGATAATATAAAAAAAAGGCCATAAAAAGTCAATTTAAAACTCAGTTTTGTTTTGAAAATTTTTCCCGTGCTTTTTTGCCGTGCTCCATCGAGTTATGCAGCACGCACGACAGCCAATCAAAAACATTGCTATATCAAAGCTATGTTATAAATATATATATATATATATATATATATATATATATATATATATAGTATCTTTTCGGCATAGCAAAAACATCCGGGAAAACGTTGTTCACAGCTCACTGCAGCAAGCTTTGGTATCACATGTTGGCACCAGCTCTTGCTGTCGTGGTAGGTGCAACACCTGTAAATACTTAGACTCCTCAATTTCAATTTCGGCTCCAAAATGTAGGTTCAACATAACCCACAGTTTCACTTGCACTTCCTCCAACCTCATTTACTGTATCTCTTGCAGTAAATGTCCCATGCTTTACATCGGAGAAACTGGAAGACGTTTAGGTGACAGGTTTGTTGAACACCTTCGTGATGTCAAATACAATGTGCAAAACAAACCTGTTACCAGGCACTTCAACAGTGCCAACCACTCATTTTCCAACATGAAAATCTGTGCCATTCAGCCCATTACAGGTTGTAACAATACTCATCGTAAACAAGAAATGCGTCTCATTTACAAACTTGGTACCATTCACCCTCACGGCCTCAATGAGCGATTCTCTTTCATTTAGCTCACTCCACCACCATATTCCACACCTTTTCCTTAACCTTTTTCTGATGATTTAAATAGTAATTTATAACCTGTTTCTTTGCCTATTTGCAGGTACCTGACCCACAAATTGGGTCAGCACCTGCACACAGGCTAAAATTACATATTACATATTAATTTATTTGTTTACTTTGTTTTTATTGGCTTACATGTGTTCACGTGATTCCCATTGTAGCTCTGCTATAAATACGCGTGACCACATGTGAGTTGTTTACTAATTTCTCCTGACGAAGGGCCTTCGCTCGAAACGTCGAGAAGATTTTTCTCTGTTTTTCAGGCCAACGTGACTTAACCCTGGTAATATTTTATATATATATATATATATATATATATATATATATATATATATATATATATATATATATAACCGTAAGAATGCTTACACCAGGGGTGTAATATTTGTCACATAATCTAGGAATTTTTGGTAGGGTTAGGTTATTTTTGGTAAAGAAATACATACAATCCTGCTTAGACGTCTTATTTAACACATTCCTTCCTCAATGGTCTTTCATAGATTTATGCCGGCCAAGATCCTAGACAATTTTACTTGAGAAAGGTAGGCTATGGCTGCCAGTAAGGAGCTAAAAACGTTACAAATACTGATAGACCTAGGATCAAAGACATGCTGTAAACTGATAACAAGGGCACATAAGAGATTTTGTAAGGATACTATGAAATAAGATCCCATTCCTAAATATTGGATGACTTTTATATAAAGATGTTTCTAAACTAAATCCAAAAAATATAAAAATATTGAAATAATCATTGATAAAATCATTAAAGATAATCCAGTAAGTATACTTCATATTTATTTCAAGAAATTGACAATTATACATTTTCAAAGTGCTTTTATTTTTTTATTCTTTCAAGATTCTGGACAAAATAAGATTCAAATCAGGTGTTAAAACGGATGTGACTAATTAAATGTTGAGTATGTCAATTTCACATGAAAACAACAAAAAAAGATCTTTAAGCCTCTAAGCATCCCATAAAACAGTTGTATATAAACCACATTGTAAGAAAATATTGCTATATCATTTACAAAGCATTGTTATTAAGACTAACTCTCGTTTAGACAATCCAATGGTTTAGTATTGTTCAACAAATAAAGCGTTGTTTAGGCGTGCTGAAACTGACACACAAAATGACTTTAGTCAATTCAGGCGGTGTTTGTGTGTTGGGAATACAACAGTCGAAGGCATAAAGCGTTGATTTTCGGTTGAAATATCCTTCAACACTATTTCACGCCTTTGCAGAAATTTATTATTAATTTTGGGCTTGGTAATGATCAAGAACGTCGCGACATTCTTAAAAATAATTAACAGAAATTCAAACGCGATCAGAGAATTTTTGTTTGTGTTCATAACAAAATATCGTCGCAATAACCCAAGTTAGCTAAGGAAATGGATAAAACAACCGATATTCTTTATTTTAAACGAGAGATGATCTTTCATCGTCGGTCAACTATATTAAAATTCATGATTAAACATTACTGAAATGAAACGTCAGAAAGATATATAGACGAAATTTTTGACGCTATTTTTCTGCAAAAATACTCTATACTTAAAACTAGGTACAAATAGTCGTACAGCTAAAAATATCGTCTGAGTTTGAAGGTTGTTTATCATATGCTGCCATTACAAACATTGAAGCGAAGCAAAAGCCAGACAGTCGTAGTTCTAGTTTACGAAATATAATTGTATGTTTCAGCGTTTAACAAACTGTGAAAGCTGAGCTCAACCTGGAAATGTAATGGCAATATATTGATGTACGAATGTAAGTGCAATATCGCTTACCTTGAAGCACTTTAATACGAGATTTTTCAAACAAACGAGCCGAAGACTGGTCCATCCATTTTTCATCGTCCTCATGGTCAGCTATATAGTCCCCCATAGCGACTGCAACCGACGAACTCTTTAGAAAAGAAACACGACATGCTTGAAGGCAAACATATTAACGGCACTAGACAAGCAAGCAAAACACAAGAACTAAAAGAGGTTTTATTCAAATTCTACACATCTTTAATAGAAATAGAATATGTTTTCAAAGATGTTCGAGACACCATAATTAACAATAGCAGATGAAAGTGATTGATTTAAGGCTCTTTAAATCAAACGAAAGCAATAGACTGCAGTACTATATTTAAACTATAAAAAGCATGTAAATGTGTTGGTTTGTCAAGGGTTTTGCAAAGCAAAACAAGCGGCACTTAAATATCCCTAAAATAAAACGATTCTCACGCGCTCGTGCACAATATAATTTCTAAATAATTTCCTTCGAGACTCGAACGTTTCTACGGATACAAGCCAAAGGAGTATACGCTTAATTCATTTCTAGATTCCATACAAATACTGGCTTACCTAATGCTGCTCGGCTGTGCTAGAAACTGTTCAAATAAAGTGTCTTAGAGTGACTTTTTGCTCTTTCCTCTTTGCACAAACGACAATGATGATCAGCTAGCACGCCACAGTTGAGTTGTGTGATAGCAACCAAGCTCCAAGGGGTGGGGCACACTGACCAATCACAGACCTCGTTATAAGTACGCAGTTCCAAAGCCAATCACAGTTATTTTTATAACAGATGTTTTCTAAAATCATTTATTTTTCTCTGAATTTTTTCAACGCACACGAGAAAGAACCTGCCAATAATCATTTCTTATTTTTTATCAATCTCATTAACGTCAGACACAGTAAAATGCTTATCAAGTTCGCCTAATCAGACCTATCGACAAGCAAGAATTTCTAGCCTCGTTATAAGCCTAGACTTTCGACTAAATAACAGCGTTGACATTTTATTTGCAGAAGTTTCATTAACTTTACTCGCCAGTTGCCTTTTGGCAACTTATTAATTTTACTCTGGCTGACACCAGACGATTTTACTCTTGCTAACACCAAACGATTTTACTCTGGCTAACGCCAAACGATTTTACTCTTGCCAACGCCAGACGATTTTACTCTGGCTAACGCCAGACGATTTTACTCTGGCTAACGCCAGACGATTTTACTCTGGCTAACGCCAGACGATTTTACTCTGGCTAACGCCAGACGATTTTACTCTGGCTAACGCCAGACGATTTTACTCTGGCTAACGCCAGACGGGTGAGCTCCGGAAACCTGTAACTTTGAAAATTGAACGAGCTGTCCAGCTAAGGGAGAGAAAATGGAGAACGTGACAGATTAGTTAGAGATTCGTCCGAACAATAAATGTATCAAATTTTGTTATTAGAGACGTCAATTCCATTCTCTGGATTCCAAAATTCCAGAAAAAAATAAGAAATCTACTGCGCGGCCGTCGGCGCAACCTCGTACCCAGGGTAACTTCCCGGATCTCGGAATCCATCCCGTTTTTGTACCATACTTTCGGCTACACTAATTTACTGACATATTCAGACAATTTTAGTTAAGTTGCTTCTGTTTGCAGTTGGAAAACATCCTAGAACGAGGCATTTTTAAAGCGCATACAGTTTTGACATCAATATCTTAAAGTGACCACTGCCTCAGGCCCATGAACATTGTACCCAAACCCTTCTGACTCTTAGTTCTCCCTTAGTACCAAAAAATTAATATGCAATGGCGTTTGTAAATTTATTAAAAACAAAGTTAAAATCACTAAGGTTGTAACAAGCAAACGAAATTCTTCAGTTTTTGCATATATATTCTAATGCTTAAAATTTTCCATAAAATGTCTAGAACACGGAGTTTAAATCGAGTGAAAATATTTTATTTGTAATAAACAAATAACAGGAAAACCTATTAATCCAAAATAAAGCAACATTAGAAACGTTTGTAATGTCAAAGTTTATTACATCTGTCATCTGCATATATTTTTTTAATTATAACCGTATCATTTACTGATTTCTAAGCAAAGCACGCGGCGTGATCTTTACTCCAAAAAAAATTGCGAGTTGAGCAAGCTGGTACCATCTGCGCTTGCTCGAATATCTTCCACTTACGGCTAGGTCAACAATTTTACTGCCAACGCCTTGTTTGTATATTTTTATCTTACTCAAACTCGGATTCAAATTACGTTCAGTCTTTACCTTAGTATACGTACCATGGCAAGAGAATGAACGACTTTTCTACTCACCTCAGTGTAAGTAATAGTACTAGGTTCCTCATTCTTGCCGTCCACTGCAAACGAAACATGTTTTCCATTCGACGAGATTGACCTCGAACCGCTCACTTCAACTGACAGCATAGTCTGTCGCACACAGAGAGCTTTAAATCACTTCAACAGATTTCAACTCAATGTCGTCTCCCTTGGTACAAAAACAATCCCTCAAGCGTCCGATTGAACGTTCGCCAAGAAAACCGTTACTATTTACAAACAGAAAGTCGTCGTTGTTGAATCGCTGTATAAACTAACCGAAGGCGAATTGAAATACGAAACCAAAAATAATTTCGCTGGGAAACGAAGCAAAGAACTATCTAGATTGGTCAGAGATTCTAGATAAAACACTTTTTACCATGACGTTCGTTGACGACAACCATTCGCGGGAGGGGCGTTAGATTCTTGTCAAAAAACTGCACCGCGTGCAGAACTAGATCATCAAAGAAACGAATATATTGAACAGGAAAAAAACGAAACAACGTTAACGATCTTTCATGTATTATAAATGATGTTGAACTACTTAGAATGTATAATTAATTCAAGGTGAACAAATAAAGAGCGATCGAGTTGATCAAAACCTCCAAGCCGGCTCTTCAGTCAAAACCTTTGACTCTGCTACAGCATGCATGCAACTCTGAGTCTGTGTAACCGTTAAACTCGATTTCCAGGATTGTTCTGATCGCTCTAAACATTGCTCAGACCGTTAAATGATTTGTTAAAAAATATTATAAGAACTGATATGCCACTGCGACGCCATCGCTATAGGACGATCGTTAAGGCTAGTTTCTACTTAGAAAAATCTTCCGCAGGATAGGAACGGACAGGAAAGTTTCAATTCTTTGTGTTAAAGTCATTAGTTCCGACCAAGAGCTCACAAGACAAAGAAAACTTCCCTGTCCGTTCCGGTCCTGCGGAAACTTTTCCTGAGTGGAAACCAGCCTTGACTGGAATGGATAAATCAGACCTATCCGCGGGCGGTATGACCATCAAAGGATGATTGAAATCAGATTTCATGGAAACTGTCACGAGGCGATCACGGCAATCCCATATGTTTGTTTGTAGTGCGTATTTGTTTCAAAAATGGAGAGACTCATAGATAACAGGTGTGTTTAGTTTAGAGCGTGCATGGCTATTGTGTAAGGTTGCAGGTTCGAGCCCTGTTTTAGAAACATTTTCTCGGAAATAGAAGAGCCAATTTAAGAAAAACTGATCAAATTTGTGAACAGGTCGGGAAAACTTGAATTTCTTTTCTCTCTGAAATAACGAATTGAAGCACGAGTGTATTTTTATATCAATACAATTACAATCTCACAGCAAATCAATAGCGAATTGCAAATGACGAGCAAGTATATATCAGACTGTTAAATTTCACTAATTTACCCCAGATTACAAACACATTTAAATATAACATTTTCTCTGACAACTGAATTCGACACTTTCCCCCATGACATTTAGATGTGCTGTTAACATTTTTTGAAGTGCAAAATCAGTGTACATATAACGTCATTATATATAAGTACAGTATATATTATATTATATTAAAATCATTCATTATGGTATACTACGCGATCACGTCTCAGCTCCATTCATGTAGGAATACTCCCAGTTCTCCTAATTTCGTTTCCCAGCAGTCATATCCGAGGTTCTTCAATACCTCACGAAGTTGCTTCGGGGTATTTGACTTGCAAGCTTGAATGAAGAAAGGAATGTTGTGGTTTAAACGTTATCCACAATTAAAACTTGAATCAAAATTAAGTTTGTTCAATGTCTAGACATCAAAATCATCAAACACAGAGTTCTCGCTGCTTTAGCTCACCATATTAACATAGAAATACTGGTTTTTAAAAGTAGTAACTATTTTTTTAAACAGCTTCATTGTATATATAAATACAGAATGTTATCCAATAAAAAGGGCGCGAAAGAGAATCAAAGAAGCGAGACGCGCTCTCGTTAAAATTATGCATCAATACACAGTCATGCATGCATAAATAAATAAATACAAAAAAATTATATTGGTAATTAAAACGTTTCCGATTATAGGCCACTTGCACTTATTCCCTTGGTGGAGGACAAATGCTTATAAACTATAGAATTTTCATTCATTATTTGCTCTGTTGAACGTCGGAACTTTGAAGTTGTCCTCCAGATGCACCGTTTTAATGTCATCTGCAAGACGTCTATATAGTATTATACTACACAAACAATCAAACCACGCTCATATTTCAACCAGTCAATTGAAAACTGATGATATTGGTACTTTGCCGTGAGACGGTGAATAAAGGAGTGTCCTTACCTTCATTTATTAAAGTTATAACACACCCTCCACCACCAGCACCGGTAAGCTTAGAGTGAAAACCATGTTTTAATGTTGTCTCACAAACATTATCAATACATGAATGACTCACTCCCACAGTTCTAAGAAGTCCTTGGTTAAGATCAAAGAGTTTCTAAAAAAATGTACAATTTATGAACGGAAACATGCCGCTAGAATTTTGCAAGCTACGAAATATATATACCTCAAGGCTAGATCTAACCATAGATCTAACCATAGTTATTTAAATTACTTGAATTCTTACTGGTTAATAAATCTAGATATAATAATAACCTTTATGACGGGTTTTCTGCGTTGGAAAGGCTTAATTTCGTAGAATCTTGTTATTGGCGGGAAAATTGTGTTTTCAATACTGCGCGTCATTTATATAGATTATATAGATTTGTATTGTAAAGTCAACATAGCTAAGCTCCTCGATCATTACATATTGTGTGACATTTCAAATCAAAATCTCTGAAGATCTAATTCACCTGACTCCGTAACTCGTAACGCGTGCATTTCTTTTTGTCTGTACGAGTCAAATGTAAATTATTGCTAATTTTATGACACACCTCAAGTCTCTGGAAACAGTGATTCCTTTCATCAGATCCTTTTAAATGAAATATAGAAACTTGTTTCTCATAGTCATATACATTCTAATTGCATGATATTGTAGCAATTATACAACTACTATGACACAGTAACAAGTACGGCCATTATTAATTCTTTGAGCAATAAATAATAAACGTGGTGTTTGCAATTTCTCTCTTCTGAGTTATAAGTATGGTTATATTATAGGCATGTGTTTATAGACACTGTAATGTTAGTGGCATTTAAATGTATCAAATTAATATTTACTGTAAAATATATTATTAATACCTGGTAAAGAAGATGTGCTCAGATCACTCAATTGACCTAACACTTTTATACATTCCATAGTAATCTTACCCATGGCAGTAAACACTGGTTCAAAAATATCAGGCATCTAATAAATTTAATAATTGTGCACATTAGCATGACCAGTGCGTACTTGTTATCCTAATAGCTACACACTACAAGAAACTGAAACCTTTTAAAATTTTGTTGCATTTGACCAACCTCTTCATATCTTTCTCTTAATCCACCAACCATTATCTTGGTACTGCGTGGAACATTAGTATTTACAAGAAAAACGTTTAACCCAGGAACTCTAAAAACATGAATGTGTTGTTAAAATTCAGAGAAAATATTTTAGTGGGGTATTTTTCAATGGTTTGTTTTTGATAACTTGACTTGTTTGTTTCCTTATTTGTTTGTCAGCCATATATTATCATCATGGTACATACCTTTCAAGATTTTCCATTTTTCCACTTTGAAATTTTAAAAATCCACCTAATACCACAAGATTATATAAGTTGGATTAAATATTTTAATAATATAACTTATTAACTACTTAATTCAGACATATTTATTTAAAAAAATAGTTGACTCACCAAAAGTGCTCACTGTGTTATCAATTCCTGATGGGCTCCCATGCATAATCTTTTCTCCTTCAAATGCCCATTTATTGATGATATTTAGAGAATCATTGTTTGAAGAATTTTGCATGATAGTAGTTTTTGAAACAGATTGAGGAGGGACTACACCAGATGTAAGTAGCAAGGTTGCAGCAACTACCACAGAAAAAGAAGCTGATGATCCCAGTCCAGCACCAATAGGGACATCTGACTTCAAAACAAATTTCCCAGGAAGAAAACTAGAAAACAAAAATGGATACTACAATTAAAGTTTTCACAAGAAATAGAAAAGGCTCTCAGCATCACTGTATAATAATATTATGCATATACTATACCTTCCAATTTTGCCATAAATGGCTTTGTAGAGAAAGAGAAATGCCAAGGCTGCAGAAAAAGAAATGTTGGATATGCCTTTCTCATTATCCTGTAGAAATTTCTTGAAAATATAAATTTTATCCATCAAATCTTCTTCAATACATCTAAAATCACCTATAATAAACATAAAATAAATTTTGAATTTCTACATCCAAAACCATTTTAATAATAATAATTATACAGTAATAATAAATTTAACACTTATATAGCCCTATTTAAAATGTTTGATCAATAGCGCTTTACATTAAATGTTACAAAGTTATAAAAATTTGTTATATACAAGATCGTATTCCTAAAACCAATGTATAATGATATCATATATGATATCGTATTCCTAGGAAAATATAATCACATATTTCTAAGACTAATAATTAAAACTTTGTTGAAAAAGATAAGTTTTAAGAGATTTTTAAAAGGTTCAATAGAGGTGATTCTACGTATGCGAAGTGGAAGACTGTTCCATAATCATGGTGCGGCTGCAGTTTTTGTAGTTTTCTGCAAAATTAAAAGAAATATAACTTGCCTTCTGGAAAAGATGGCAAGTGTTGGACCAGTTGAGTGATAGTCCATGATGAAGAAAATCCAAGATCATTTAAATGTAATTCAACTTTGTCCTCACTTGACTTTTCCCATGTTAAAGTAGTTCTAAGTCCAAGACTGGCCGCTAGCGCAACCTACAATTGACTTGTTTTAGTTATAAATTATTTATAAATTATAATTTATTATAAATCATGAATTTTAAATTATGAATAATTAATTAATTATAATATAAATTATATATTATAAATTACAAAAGATAATTATAGTACAGTTAATGTATCTATTGTAACAAATTATATATTATGACAGTGACATTGTGATTCCTAATATGGACAGAAAATGTAGCAAAATGCTATTACATTATGAAAAATGTATATCGCATTATTACTCTTGTAAACTAATATATACTATTTAATAATTATAGTATAACAATGTGTATATATAATATATACATTTTTTATGCTATATATAATGTATACTATATTTTCTTGACTGTGATGTTTCTTTATACTATATTATATATACATAAATGTGTATGGAATTTAATAATTTTATAATTAAAATGCAAACATACCTTACCATACACAACAGAATGTTCACCGTGAAGAATCACTTTAGCTGGAGCACTTACAACCAATGAACCGAAATTCATGACTTTGATAAATATTTGGACCAGCTCAAAATTTGATGGATTTTATTAAAAATTACTATAAAACTGCACCATTTCTTCTGCTGCACTGAAACAATATTCCTAGCATTATTGACTAGCATATTCCAGACAGAGACAAGCACAAAAGGGTACGAATACAGCTCAGGAATACGATCTTTGAACTGCAATTTTGTGATATTTTTTGGTTCGGTCATTAGAGGATCCCACGCGGGAAGTCTCATGGGAAATCACATGTCGATTTCACCACGAAGTGTTGACCAATCAGAAGACGCGTACATGTTTCTGCTTCATTTCAAAATTTGCAACGGAATCTTCCCAATCTTTCCAGCTTCATTACTTGCTCAAGTTGGAGTACGGATTTATATATTGCTGAAAAACTATTGCTGTTTTTGCCTTCAGTTATTAAGGAAGGAGTTAAAATATACAGACGGAAAATGGAATTCCAGAAAGAGAGATTACAGGGGTTGAAACGTGCTGAATTACAAAAGCTTTGCAAAGAATTTGGGATAAAAGCGAATATGAAGGTTGGTGATGTGATCCCTCGTGGGTATTTTATAGTTCGTTTATATTTACAAAGGAAGTATTTATTTGATTTTCAACTATATCTCCCTCTGCCCTGCTGATAAATCCCAGTGGAGCTTGTTTAAAATGAGCTCAAACTTATTAAAAACTTACTGAAATGAATTATCTTTATAAAATCGGCTCACATTTATATGTGAACAGTGACGAGTTCAACCCGTCAAAGGGACGGAGGTGAGCAAAATATCTGTTTGAATCATCTTCTGATAGTTATAATTTATATAAACTCCAATTTTTAGACAGCCAAATTGATCGAAGCTTTGGTTTGTTACTACGGCATTGAAGAAAACACAGCCAACGTACTTGCTGAAACAAAAATGTCTGCTGATCATGACTGGTTTGTAAATTGATATGATTCTTAACAGAAATGCTAGAAATTGCACCTTGTATTTTACATACAATGATACAGCCTATAATATAATTATTATAGATCTGATGTTACTACATTTGGTCTTAGCAATATTAAATCTATCAGTCTTGTTGGGAGTGATGTGTGTGTGTGTGTGTGGGGGGGGGGGGGGTAGGCAAGGTACTGATAGGGAGTAACTGTTTTACTGTTCTGTGTAGGCACGATTGCTCAGGTCACAACCTCCCATGTGATTTCTGGGTATCTGCAGAGCCTGTGTGGCTGTCACAAATTATATATATATATATATATAATGATCACCCAAAATATACTTGTGCTTTAGCTGTGAAAGTCATGAAGAAAAACAACCATCTACACAAGTCATAACAACTTCATGTAAAGAAAAGACCTCCAATGTAAAAGGTATGATTTGTTAGTCTCTTGAGGGCAGACTGAAAAGATTTGTGTATATGTGTTATTTTCTGCCGGCTGAGGAATGAAAGAGGCAGAAAATGTTTTTCACACACACTGCTGGGGGACTGGTCTAGAGTGGGGGCAGGGGGGAAAGGTCACTTTTTGTTTTGCCTCGCTTGGCCTGACCTTTTCCCACCCACCCACCCTTGGTCAGCCACAGCCAGGAATAATGAGATTATTGAATTTTATAAGTTTTGGGCTCCAGTTCTGGTAAAGTAGTTGTTTCATGATATTTAGACTGGGACATCTTGTAAATAGTTTGAGAGTTTAAGTTTATTAAAGGTCAGGGTTGCGGGTGAAGCATCCCACACGGGTGAAGCATCCCACATGGCAGTGTGTGTGAAATATATATATATACTGTTGTACTGTTTTCTCTAGTATCAGCTGTGGCAAGTAAAATCCCGCGTCTTACAAAATCATCAAAGAAGGTTGATTGCTCTACACCCAGCATCAGCAAAACCCCAAGTAAGTCAGGGCGATGATCTGAGTACAGTATAGTTGTAGTATACTAACTTACAATACATTAAATTCTATAAACTTTGCAATGTAGAAAATTTGAGACAGCAAAGACGTGTTTACTTTGTAACTAATTTATTCACTCTAATTTGTAGATTGGTCTAAAATTCACCAAAAACAATTTGCAAAGTAAGTACCATAGTCTAATCTGGTAAAAATTATAGCTGGAATGGATACACATGTATATGTACTGCAGCAATATTTTTTGTAATTATAATTCATTTCCTTTCTTATTAGGATGGATTCTTTGGAAGTTTACGTGGCGAAAAAGAGGAAAAGAGCAGAACAGCTTGGTTGCTCTGACAAGAACGTCAAGGTGGAAAATATATTCCAGAAATTATTCTGATAATTATATGGATGGACTATATAAGGACAGTTGTATAGTGATGATGATCATTAATATGATAATTATTGTAATTTATGATGGTGATGATCATTATAATATTAATGTTGTCATGATTATCAATGATGCCAGATAATTTACTTGTGGCCAACCTATACCTATATATATATATATATATTAAATATATATATGAACATACGGCAATGGGATAGTTATACATTAACGCTAAATAATTTCAGAGTACAACTACACCTAAGCTTGGACAAGTGGCTGAAAAAAAAAGACTGGCATTTCAATTTTCCAAACAAACATCAAATAAAGAAAATATCACAGCACCAGACCTACAAAAACAAAAGACACCCATTGGTGTAACAAGGTTTGTGTATTTGGTATTCTTTTACAGTAATTCCTACTACTAACTATACAAACTATATACTGTATAAATTAACTCTCTAATTATTTGAACCATTTTTGACACTTTTTTTGGTTAGCACAAATAAGGGCGATCTAAAACGAAAGAGAGCATCTACAGAGTCTGAGAAGACAGGCAGTGAGGTGAAGAAAATAAAGGTATTGTTAATACGGTAATGTCGTGTATAATACATGTAGTTAATATATACCCGTCAATCCTTGTAGATTTCCATTCTTCAAAGAAAATACACAACAGTGCATGTACGTAATAAAATGGCTAAATTTATTTATATCTTTTTCAGAGCAATTATTCAACACCAAAGTTTCAACCTGCTGTAGTTGGCAAAGAAAAGAGACTAATAACATTTAATTTTTCCAAAACAACAAAACAAAATTCTGTGACACCAGGCAAGCTGAGAAGACGGGCAACGTTTGGTGCCAGCAAAGGAACAAATGATGGTGGACAAAAACCTGCAACACCTTTTAGGTGTGTGAATTAACTTCTTTCCTCTTTCTTTCTTTTCTTGTCTAGTATTTAATCTCGTACGTAGTATTTAATTATTGGGAAACTACTTTACCTGAAAAAAACTGGAATTTCTGAAATAATGCTGTTTTGGCGTTTACCCTCAGCTTTTTCGCCTCGTCGCTTCTTTTATACACCTCTTCGACTTTCATTTATCGTGTCTTTAGCTAAGCAGCTTCAAAGAAAACCAGCAGTAATGTTCCAGCACATAGTATAATCGAAATATTTGAATAAAAACACCCATACAGTTCTAACGAGAGTTCTTTTTTCATTTTGCTTCAAATCAAGTCAGAAATTTTCCCGCCGAAAATTTGTCGGTCCGAGACCGGGGGATTAATACCGTAGGATCAATGTCGTACGATCAATGCCGTAGGATTAATATCGTAGGATCAATGCCGTAGGATTAATATCGTAGGATCAATATCGTAGAATCACGACCTCTCAGCAACCAATCAGCTTGCATATAAATTCAAGTAAGATTATCTTTTTCATTTTTCTTTCACACTTTTAGGTTTTCTGCAGGTCTGCAGTCGCCAGCTCCACGCAAAACATTTGATTTGAAAGCCAGTCTTTCCAAACCCCTTTCGTACAAACCTTACACTGGGAAATTGCCAACACCGTCTGTGAAAAAGACGAGCCACGAAAAAGATATGAAAGCAGTTAACGTAACTTCAAGGTATCAGATAGCTCTTTCATATCTTACTTCGTTCTTAAATTCACATAGATAAGTGTTTCTCCATTTTGCAAAGTTTTTAGTTTTTGACTACTGACATTTTCCTGATTGTATCTTACATAGAAAAGAACGCCGTGATCAAATTCTCAAAAACAAGTCGAAGAGAAGAAACGAAGGTGTTAGTAAAAGACGAAGAATTGTGGATGAGAACATGTAATAATTGATACAAGCAAGCCCTTTCTTTACACACTGGCCAGTTCAAGTGCTTCATGTGTGGCCCACGTGCTCTTATACTGATTGCAACATTTCTGCGAACAAACAGTGACGAGAGAGTCCCAGATGAACACACTTGTACGGCTTCCTAACTTTCCTTGATGTCTTGCGTTTGCGAATTGTTCTACTTTTCTGGACAGATATGTTATAAGTTTGCGACTTAACTATTACCGAATGTTCAATTCCTCTACCGAATGTTCAATTCCTCTACGTGAACATTTACGATTACTAGATATAATCATAGTCAATCGAGATATGGTCTGGAAACTCAGCTAAAGTCTTTGGTCTATCTTTTTGTTCGCCTTTATGCATTTTTGTGCACGGTGCACGGTCACTGAACACATTGTATTTTAGTATAATGAACGAATTGTCCAATAGCAACGTTTCAGTTCAATCACTCAACCGTGCTATTTAAATATTAATAAACCAAAAACAAAGGATGTGCACGGTGTAAGGTACGGTTCAACATAAAATCACAGCTCATTATAGGCGCTTTGAAGTTTGCCGAGTTTCCAGACCATATCTCGATTGACTATGATATAATCATAGTCATCTATTGCTCCATAGCCCAAGTTGTTATAAACAATTGATGTACATAGCCCCATTGACATTGTAAATAATTGTTCTTCCGTAATTAATATGTTAATAGCTACACGCTTTGTACTCAATTTAACAAAGATTTGATGTTAACGTTCTGTCGAACCATGAGCACTGTTTACATGCTAGCTAAACTAACAGTTTGCTGTTTATAGTCGGAAGTAGTTACCTATCATTTATTGCGGTAACCCACAAGTGAAAACAACCATGTTCTCTGCGCATGCACTCACTCTCTACAAGATGCCTTTTTGAAAATTTATGAAATCAGCGAAGGAACACGAAGATACAACCTCACATTTTCTGGACCGCAAAAGAAAAGAACTAAACCTTTGTTTTATTGACAGCCACGGAACTTTACATGTACATCAACCATTACATCTTAATTTACAACATAAAAAAAACGACTTTGCATAAAAACAAGATTTTCTACAATGGCTGGCTATTTACTAGCCTGCGTGCAGTCCCAGACCTCCCTTACTTCCTTTGGGAGGTCTGGGACTGCACGCAGGCTAGCTATTTACCGGATCAAACTGACTTCTATTTTTTATTCAAGACATATTTCTTTTTTTCGAATGTATTACAGTCATTCAGACTAATATTGAAAACATTATCACTGTTCTTTTAAAGTGCACATTTTAAAATTATATATTTGTAAAAAAAAATGTACGTTACACACAGAAACAGAGGTATTACAAGATGACATTCACTATCTGTTTCTAATACGATATCGATCTATTTTTTCTTACGAGTGGAATTTGGTTTGCCTTTCTTTTTCCGTCCCCCTTGTTTTTTTATTTTATAACCCCCTTTCGCTGCTCCTTGCTTATTTTCTTCTTCATTCACTATCTTTTCATTTTCTGTTGCTAATCCTTCTTCTGCCTTTGCATGCTCATCTGGTGCATCACCAGTTTCTTTGATCTTGTCAATCACTTTCTCCATTTCATCATCATCCACCTTTTTCTTTACTTTCTCTTTAGCCTCTTTTTTCATCTCTTTCTTCTCATCCTTTGCTGCCATACCAACCTCTTCTGACTTCTTTTCTTCATCTTCCTTATCACCATCTTTGTTCACCTTGCTATTCCCATCTTGCTCTTCTCTCTCATTCTTCATTTTCTCTTCTTCAATATCATCTTTTTTCCTGTTTTCACCTGGCTCTGGTTTCCCAACCTTTCTCGCGGTACCAATTTCTTCAGGTTTTCTCGTTTTCTTTCCCTCTTTTAGAACGCTATTCTTTCCATGCTTATCGCTCCTATCTTCTTTCTTTTCACTATTCGTTTTCAACTTTCCTTTTAACTCTTCAGCATTTCTATTTCCCCCAACCAGCTTGCTATCTTCTACACCATCTCCGTTTGTTTTATCAATTTCGTTCTTTGCTTCAAGTTCCTCTTTTTCACTTTGTTTCGCGCCATTGAAATTTCCATTCTTTTCGTCTTTTTGAACTCTCTTTTCATTTTGCTTGCTGTCGACTTCTCCTGCTCGCTTCACATCAGGTCCTCTTCTTGCTTGCTTCGCTGGTATTTGCTGATTTTGCTCCTCATATTTTGCGCGTGAAGTTTTCTCATCATCTTCACCATTTTCAGCTTGAACTGCTGCCTTTTCTTTCTTTCTCTTATTTCGCTTTCTTCTCTGGCCTCTTGAGTTCGTCGGCTGTTGTTCGATGCCTGCGGAGGAGGCTAGTTCGGCTCCAGACTGTAAGACGTCAACCACTTCGCGTTTTCCTCGCAGTGGGCTACGTTTCTCAGCCAAATACTTGAGCTCACCGCTTATAACTTGATTGCTGGCCCTATCGAACAGGAAACATCCAATATTTACTTTTGACTTTCCTTTCTTTGAGCCCGTGATATTGGCAATGAACAGAACAAACTTAGTCAACCCCAGCAGAGGCATGTTACGCCAAACTGTCTGTTCGTCACCAAAACTTGGCCTAGCTAAACCTAGACGATGGTGTGAGTGCCATTCACCAACGTTACAAAGACCTTCAGCAGTTGTCAAATATGTTCCAACATTTTCCAAATAACGGACATCTTGATGAAACGAAGTCACTGTTCGTTTACAGTTCTGTCCAGGTCCACCGATGATCTGAATGACTAACTCGTCATCGTCCAACCACAAACCAAATAAATCACCACCAGTTTCGATGTCTTTCTTCAGACTCACCAACGATTTCAAACCAGCTATCTCGTTATCATACGTATAGACAGTAAACTTACGTTGAGACATCACAACTAATAGAAAGACTTTCTCTTCACTGCTCTGGCGTAGTACGTTTCCAAGAAGACGGTTAGTTCAAAAATTCCACTAACTCTTAACGGAAGTATCACTGTAATTTCCGGTTAAAAGTCACTTTCAGTTTTACTTTTCAGAAAACGAAATAATAGTTTCGAGTCTTTGACAAACTCTTGCCATACAACTTATTTAATGATATTTATTCAGGACGCCCACATCACCGCAGTGTGTTTTTATCAATAGTGCCGTTTATACCAACAAAGAGCTAGGCGGCTTATACGGAAGTCACTAAACCTCGATTGAACTAGGCATTCCATAGTAATGAAGGGCCTATACAGAATGTAAGACTTTGGGTTGCCCGGTCTTGGACAGTTCACGTAACATTACGATCATTACTGTTAGCGTTTTGAACTAGTCTAAGACAGTATACCAAAACTGTCAACCTAGTATGACTATAATTAACGCACTACCCCAAGCTAGCAGTTGCCGACGTAGACGTAAGACTATAGGGATTAGGGACTTTAAGATCTACGACGTCACCCTCAACGACGACGTCCTCCGCTAAACAAAAGAATCATTTTGCAAAACAAAGAGAATGAATAATTTTTAGCCCATGCAGAGCAATTTCAACACCGTCCTCGTTCTTTAAACAACGCCACTTAGAGTAGCTATTTTCACGTCTTCAGGACGACGTCGACGGCCAAAAGATGAGAACTCAGTATTGCTTGAGATTGACTTCAGTACGGACACTACAATCATTTTAGTAAAACTGGGGCGTTTTGGAAGTAAAAATTTTATTATGACCTAACTAGGATATAATACAATAGATCACAGCTTACATTACAGACCTACAGAATCGCTCTTATATGACTATTTCTAGGCTAAGAAACTATGCCGGAACCCTTAAGCGGGTGAGTATTGCGTTCTCGTAAAGTATCCACAGTGCCAGATCTCGTACTTCCACGAACATTAACAGAATAAACACTATCTGCATCCTCTGTAGACCCTTCCTACAAGAAAACGATATAATTAACGGTCTAACGAAATCACGTTCCCATGCATTTACCATATTAAACATAGATCAGATGTTTACTGTAGCAAAAAAAACAGTCACGCATTACTTTCAAATAGTTTGAACACATATACTTCGCGTCAAAAATACATCTGTTTTACCCTTAAACGACGTTCCTGATAAACTTTTAAAAGTGAGGTAAACCGCCAAGATTTTAGACAACGAAATATTGACGTTTCTATAAGGTCCTTCATCAGAGTAAATCGATCTAATGTTCTTCTTTTCTTTACGATTTCACTGTTGAAACGCCAGTATTTCGTTATCTATAAAATCTCAGTTTAACAAATTTAAGACAATGTCAATCATTTTTTCTTGTTGCTGTTAAACCAGTTTTATTGTGGATGCCTCAAATATTAAAATTAATTAAAACTTTTAAACTGGCATCATACCTTCCAGGCTAAACCGTCAGCCACAGTGAAATTTAGTTCTCTTTTTGATTCGCCAATTCTTGGTAAAATACTTCGTAGACTTGTTGGTCGTTTGTTTAAAGGAAATTTCTTAAAATCTGAATATCGTCTCTTCATTATTATTTGACGTCGAGTTGCTTTGATAAAAAGATACATAATTAGACGCACAAGCATTTATTTCCATATTAGGATAAATGACGTCACTGTCGTACTATAATATAATGTACTACTTACGAGGAAGTTTGTCAGACTCGGGTTCTGTTGACGGTGAGTCGTGTTGTCGCGTGAAGCCAGCCCAAAATGGAAGAAGCTCTTTCAGAACAATGTTCTGAGCTTCATCAAAAATTGGGGAATCCCGTTGTTCGCGTGGAACTTTGGTGCGTGTGTGAAAAGACTGAGCTTTGTGGACAATTTTACCTGCCAGGTCCGAACTGATATCAATCTGTAAATAAAAACAGCAAAGTTAAGTTGCAGAAATCAGTTGAGTATTCCAAAATACATCGATTATACAGCGGTGCAGTGCAATGCATTTTCAATATTAACGTAACTGTAGCGCTAAACTATTTAACCATTCCTAATTTTTAGAGTTAAGCCAAGGTTCTATGTTTTTTCTTTGTAAAAAGCAACTAGCGGACAGACCTGTATTGATGGAGGAGTTGCTGAATCAAGAAAGCAATCAACAATGGCGTCCACTTTCCTTGTCAGCGTCATCTGTTGTAAAAGAAAAAAAAAAGATTATTCGTTCAATAACACAACCACAGAGCAATCGCCAACCACAACAGCAATAACAACAACGATATCAACAACAAACAACAACAACAACAACAAACAACAATTAATAACAAAAAACAAAGAACAACTATGATGTAAAAATTCCATTTAAATATATTCATTCTTCTCTAAACTACTCACATCATCCATATAATAGAACAAATCCTATAAGATAAGAAAATAAACTTTATAAATTTAAAAAGGTATAGTTTTGACGAGTTAAAGTTGAATCGAAATAAATATTAATATGTCGTTCATTACCTTGAATTTTTGAACTTGTAAGTAGAATAAAAGATCATTCTCTAGTTTTGAAATGCTTTCACCTTGAATATCGTCGTTGCTGTCTAAATATCTTCTAAAAAGTTCAAGTCTTGGTGACAGTGGTCCACACGTTTCTTGAAGTTCTTTAACTAAACTTAGTTTGTCTTCTTTGGTAGGTTGAATCCGACCTGGGCCCTAGATTTCGACACAGAGATTACTTTAGACAAATAAAAGTAGTGTGCTGCGTAGGCAGTGTTGAAACAACAATCGAAATATGGTATAGTAGGTTAATACTGCCGAAACAGAGAACGTAAGTGGTCTAACGTTTCGAGCGAAGGCCCTTCGTCAGAGAGAAACGTAAAGAGTAAAACAAACAACGAGCTTATATTCGCGAGATAATCACGTGATAAAAATTAGCCAATCAGATAACGGTAACCAAGACAAACTAATAATGAGATTCAAAAGAATAAGCCAATCAGAGCAAAGTATATAAGCTCGTATATAAGTATATAAAGTATATAAGTATATAAGTATATTATCTCGCGTATATAAGCTCGTTGTTTGTTTTACTCTTTACGTTTCTCTCTGACGAAGGGCCTTCGCTCGAAACGTTAGACCACTTACGTTCTCTGTTTCGGCAGTATTAACCTACTATACCATATTACTTTAGACAAGATCGTTTACACAACTTATGCCGAAATCAACATGAAAAGAATGTTATTTAACTTTTTAACAACTGAAACAAGCACGCATGTCAACAATAGTGAACTGACATGCTTGTTCAATCAATACAAATTATCTCTGTTCCAACAACCTTGTTGTTTCGTCATTACTGAACGATATTCTTCTTGCCAGACTAATCCACAGATCCGCCTCTATATCTATAGGCATAATATGAACCCCGCCACAGCTAATATCAACGCCTCTGTAACAAAACATGCAGAGTTATACCATTTTAACCTTACCTTAAATTTGTTTCGACGTCGTTTATAGTAAACAACAAAACTAGAAGAAGTGAATGGTGTGTCGCTTTTACTAACAACGGCGGCGGTCCTTGGGTGAGGATGGTCTGTTTCTGTAGCTAGCTTCGGCGGCGCTCGATGAGACTAGAAAAAACAAGAGGAAAAAAGTGGTTATGGTAAATTATCGAGAGTGAGATAGATATAATATTATAAAAATATGCAGAGCTACACTTTTTTATACTGATAAAAAATAACAAACCCTGTAAAATTGCGTGAAAGATGATTTAATATCTGGCAAAACGTAATTTTGAGCTTCCAAAAGAGTTGGAGACGACGGACATTCATTTTGAACTTGATACGGAATCCTGGCGGGAAGTTCCACGTTTCTAAAATTATGGAAATAATTTTCATGTCATTTCCAGAAATTTGTACAAATCATTTCAATCATCTCAGTACTTACTTTCTGGAGGATTGGTCAAAGAAATCCCTATATATGAATAAAAACAAATTAATTGTTTAAGTATAGTACAGTAGTTATAAAATACTTTAAGTACGAATCGAAATCAAGAAGTAATATTTACAATAAAAAATAGCCGGTCTACAGAAGGAAGATATAATTGACGAAAGCCTGCATGGGTATAAGTAGTTTACCATGCAATAGGTTAGTAGTATATGTTTAACTTGAATGGTAACTGTAATAGAACTGAATCTTTTCGCGTCACTCTGATTTCTGTACAGCTTCAAAATTATTTTAAAATTGTTTTACTGAACTGAAAAAGTACGTACTTAAAAATCTGCGAAGCTTGTTGCGTCCTCTCTTCTTTCCTACTGGGAGGAATAGCCTTGTAAGCTTCAATGTCAAGGAACAATGCCAAGCTATTCGTACCATGTCTTCCTTCAGTGTTTTGAATATAGTGCTTGAACGACGACATTGTGCTAGAAAGATAGTTAAAATCTTGACCAATAAATTATTCGAATAATCGAACTGCAATATTCACGAGATTTCTATCCTATTCGTTATCTAATCTCCTAACCCAGTTTGTTTCGTATCCGTTTGTTTATTTTAACTCATCCCACCCCACCCCATCTCATCTCACCCCATCTCATTTCATACCACCCCACCCCATCTCATCTCATCCCACCCCGTCTCATTTCATCCCACCCCATCTCATCTCACCCCCTTCCATTCCATCCTAGCCCATCTCATGTTCTTCTATTTCCTATCCATCCCCAGCGCTTCCCCATTTTCTTCCTTTCTATTATTTCTCTTGCACTTTATTCTCTCTCTACGTTCACTCCAATTTCTTTGTAATATATTATCAGCCTCATTCTTCCATCCATCCTTCCTTTCTTTTCTTTCTTTTCTCTTTTCTTCTTCCAGTAACTAAATGTTATAGTGTAACTTGCTTACGCTTTATCGTTCAGAAATTCCGTAAATTCAGGAGGAGGTTTTTCTGGTATCTTCTCTTCGTCTTTCCTACTACCGTCTTGACTTAGCGTTGTAGTTACGACAAGGTTTTCTTTTTTTGTGTCAAATTTCACATGAGCCTTTTCATTAGTGTCAGCCCTCAAAGCTTTTGTCTTTTTTGCGCTTCGTTCTTTTCTAACGCTAGATTGTGATTTCTGTGGAGAGTGAAGACTCGTTCTTGTAGCTTGAATATTTTCCGCAATTGTTAGAGCTGTGTGAAGACGCCGTTGTCTTTCGGAAGGAGACGACTCGGGATATCTGTAAGAACACACAAGCACAGGTAAAACAATCAAATTAAAACAGATTAAACACTGACAAGAAAGGTCTAAAAGTTAATACAAGCCTTCTCAAATTCATTAATAATTCATGAACCGAAAACAAAGGAAATCAGTACCGAGAAGGAGGTTTTGATATCGGAGGAAGAAATTACATAAATTAAGCCAACTTTCGCCTCGATTTTCTCTTAAAATACTGATTTGTTTGAGGAGCTATATCATACACTCGGAAGAGTGTTTCATCACGGATTCCAAACACCAGTCGAAATTTGTTTGAACAAACGTCTCGGGTGTTTGGAAATCTTGATGAAACACTCCTCCTCGTGTATGACCAAATACGTACCTAGGATACCATTTTCCAGGAGAGAAAAAGTTATGATAAAACAAACCATGTCTGTCATTTATGGACCCGGATGACGATTGGCGAGCGGAAGGCACTCTGGCAGATCTATGGTTGATTAAAAAAATAATAGTATTCATTCTCACCAGAGAATTAATTAAAGACTACAGAGTCTGATTGTGTAATAAGTGAATCAGTTTAACCATAGTTAGCATTAATTTTGTGATTATCTTCTTAACTGTGATTAGTAATAAAACGCATGCTGAAAATCTACTGTGGCATAAACCACTATTGTGGTTAGTAAAACGCATGCTTAATATCTGCTGTGGCATACACCACTACTTTGGATTAACCTGTGAAGTTTATCTTGGTCATCTTTATTGTATTCTTCCCATGGTGTCTTTAATATCACCAACGCATGCACCTGGATATTAAAACAAAACATTAATCTGTATAAAATCATTATTTTTTTAAGAAATAATTATGCAAAAATCGGCAATAAACTTTACTTAAATTAGAACTTAATTAGAACTTAATGTTATAATACCAATATTTAATCCAATTACCTGGCCAGGTTTAAACAACATGGACGATACCTCCAGTGATGTTCGAAGTTTTTCGATAATCTTTTGCTTCTCTAGTTCGTTCAGGTTGACAACCGTTTCAGCTTCTGTAAAAGTAACGTCAAGTGAAGTGAAGTGGAGCGGAGTGGAGTGGAGTGGAGTGGAGTGGAGCGGAGCGGAGCGGAGTGAAGTGAAGTGAAGTGAAGTGAAGTGAAGTGAAGTGAAGTGAAGTGAAGTGAAGTGAAGTGAAGTGAAGTGAAGTGAAGTGAAGTGAAGTGAAGTGAAGTGAAGTGAGGTGAAGTGAAAAGAACTGAAGTGAAGTGAAGTGAGGTGAAATGGAATAACACAACATTCAATAACGTTCACTTACCATCTGAAAGATATTGTTTCACAATACTCCAGGCGTTACAAAGATGTAAATAACGGTCACATCCACGAATTTCTTCGTTTTTAAAATCTTCAATGGATTGCCAGAAAAGCAAATTTGATAATTCTTTTCTTTTGTTAACCCTGAAAAAATGATATCATGACAGTAATTAGCTTGAGATGTAATTCTGGTTCTTTTGTTAGATGGTGTCCTTATGAAAGTGCTGTTTCCCAGATTGCCGCCCTCGCCCTGTTACAGGTAACTGAGTTGTTAGAACGCGACTCTAATATTTTTTAAAGTTGTCTGAAATGTCATTTCCCGCATTCTGAGCACCATGCAGTAAAAATTATTTTTCGAGTGTCCAAAGACGTGAGAACTTTACCTTTCTAGGAAACGACGAAATGGCCAGCCAGCTTCTTTTTCAGACGAAATTCCAGAAAGAAAATTCTCGTAATCATTTCTTAAAAAGACAGACAGAGTTATTCTACGGCTATAGCTGTAACTAGTAAAATGCTATTATAACGTTATTAATTTTCTTATATGATTACTACCATGCCTACCTTCCATCGTTCGACGAACTCACTCGTTTCCGTGGCGATCGTACTCTTGCATCAGTTAGCGCCAAATTCTTTGACCAATCACAGCTTCTTCTGGCCAGTTCTGTGCACCTGTCTCCACGCGGAGGTAGAGAATGAACAAATGATATGGTAGGAAGAAAGCTCAAAGGTGTTGCAGAAGATAAATCTCTTGATCCCTGTACTATGCTAAAACATATGTAAATAATAAAAAAATAACTGGAAGGCTTTCCTTATATAAAAAAATTATCAAAGACAAAGTTTGTATTTTTAATAGTGAAATAAAAGTAGTGTGCTGCGTAGGCAGTGTTGAAATACAACTCGAAATATAGTGGTGGCACGTTTCAGGCTGGGGTGGCCAGATTAGCTTTGATGCCCCCCCCCCCCCCCCGCCTCACCAAAAAACAAAAAGAAAAAAATACATTACTGTATTTGATAAATGATCACATTTTTTGTTTTAAAATAAGTCAAGTAGCAATATATAATATTACAATAAACAACGGGTTCTCTCAAAGGCGACGCTCTAGAGGGGTCCGGGGGCATACTCAGCTCCCCCGAAACATTTTGAAATCTAGAATCTCTGATATGCCATTTCCTGCATTTTGGAGTGAGATTTTACAGAATTCTCAGGATTATAAAACTTCATAGAAAACACAAAATATTACAGATTTCAGATCTTTATATCCCACCAATGAAGACCTAGCTATACAAAGAAATTTTTTTTATTTTTTTTTTAGGTTTATTTTGTTAAGTTTTGGCACCCTTGCTAGTTTTGGCGCCCCTTCTGCAACCCCAGCTGGGGGGGCCTTGGCCTCCCCCCCCCTGCCACCACGCCACTGAATATAGTAAGGTTTGAGTACTGACGAAATTATTGAACGTACAGTCTTGGACAATAATAGTTGTAACAGTCAACCCCTCCCCCCCCGATTCAATGTTGTTATATGAAACTCCATTCCAACATTGTTTCATTTCGGTCAACATTGAATCGGGGGGAGGGGGTGTTACAACATTATTGTCCAAGATTGTAGTTTTCTAACGTTTCGAGCGAAGACCCTTTCGAACAAACGCTCGTTTCTCTCTGACGAAGGGCCATTTTTCAATAATTCAATAATTTCGGCAGTACTCAAACCTTGATAATTTTAAAAACTACTGAAAGATTTGTTAAAGTTTAAGCTCGTGTTTCTTACCTTTGATCTCTTGTTTTTTCTTTGTGAACCAAGAATCTTGGGATCCAGTAAGATCTTAATCTTCGCAATGTATCATATTGACTTCTTGAAAACAAGTCATTCGTTAAACCATCGTGATTTAGAGCTTCTGTTAATTTTTGCTAAACACGAAAAGAAAATTGTAAATAATAACTTGAACTTGAACATTGTCAATGTAATTCAATAATCTTTTGAATTATTACTACCAAAATCAGTAGAGTGTCTTTTCCGGAAGAAAAAAGGTTGTCTGGACAAACGTTTATGTTTTGTGACGTCAACGGCTTAGAAATGCAGCGTGGCGTGTGAACGAATTCAACGAAATCAACGAATTCTGTTGAACAAGATGTTTTTTGAACGGTGTGTACTACAGTATCACATTCATTTTACACTACGATCAAAATTAACATCTTATTCAACTGAATTCGTCTATTTTTCTTGTATTTGTTCACACGCCACGCGGCATTCGCGAGCCGTTGACGTCATAAAACATAAACGTTTGGCCGCCTTCCAGACAACCTTTTTTCTTCCGGAAAAAACACTCGACTGATTTTGGTAGTAAGCAATTTAAGATAATAACCGTGTCTTAGAGATTCACTTTCCCAACCCGAGGCCACGGAAGCTGAGTACGAACTACTTGCAACCCAAGGCTTGTATCATATATGATCTAAAAGTGCAATACGATACATACTCACATAATATTGCTACTAACCTTCACTTCGGTAGACAAGTGACTCTTGTATTTATCATTAATTTCTCTGAATAAAAAAGAAAAAAAATGTTAAAATCGTAAAACAGGAAACTGTCAAGAAACGCCATTTTTCACCACTATCTGTCTATCTGCAACTCAGTGCCATGCCAAAAAAAAAAGACATAACGTACACACTACATGTACGTTAAACTGGTCGTAAAATGTATTATTGTATATAAAACTGACCCATGTGCGACAGGACCTACCGAAACAACTTTATTTTAAGCATCTGCAAAGTATGTTGACTTTCAGTATCCGATGCCTCAAGATCTTTATATCTTTCCACATCAAGCCAAAAGTTAAAAAGATGAATGCCTGACGTTTCACCAAGAAAATCGTAGAATTCTTTCATACCAACGGTCTGTGTTTTAGAAAAGAAAGATAGAATAATCGTCAGTAGCGCACAATTTTAGTCCTCTAAGCCGTCTGACACCAGAGTGCGTACATGCACTTTTGCTCTGGGGCATTAGTTTGCGTTTCAGAGTTATAAAGATAGATAGATATATATATATATATATATATATATATATATATATATATATATATATATATATATATATATATATATATATATAAAGCATGAAGTATAGTTACCTTAAAGTCTTCGCTAGCAGAGGTTTCACCCTAAACGGGATCATCAGGAGTCGCCTGGGGTAACTATACTTCATGCTTTATATTTTGCTCTACCTATAGGTATTGAGCCCTCTCTAACATTTCGTGAACCAAAACTCACTTATATATAGGCTATATAGGCGTAACTATAGTACACATATTGATCTATATAGGCGTAACTATAGTACACATACTGATCTCAAAGCATCCTCCTTCATTTCCTGTAAATTTCGTTTACTTTCATCAACCATACTCTGAAGTTCAGCCTCTGTTCCGTCATCGTCCTGTTCATCAAAATCTAAAACAGTATCAGCACCTTCACCAAATGGCAAACCTATATCATCGCTGTGATCATCATGAAATGTTTCACAGTTGCTTTCTTCACTTCTTGTTCTTACTGCCAATCCTGTTCCAAAATACAAAAAAAAACAACAACAATACAATATAGTCTGAACACCTTATTTTTGTTGGTGACCAGTGAAAACGTCCTACGGTCAAAACGTCCTCTGATTGGGGAACATATCAACATACATATAATATTCTATATAAGACTTATTAGTATATTTTTGACATTGACAAATACATTCTTCAAATGTTTCACGCCAGTAATCTGTTCTATTGTATAAAGCTGCAAGATCAGGCTCAAAGGTAAAGTGTCCGTTGCCAGTCTTTACTTGTATCAAGTTTCCATGTTATAGCAACACATAAATACAGCTACAAGGTCTGGTCAAACGATACAAATAAACCATCTAACTGCTTGAGGTATTCACTTATGTACGTATATTTATAAACTTTCAAAAAGTTAATATTATATACTGTATTTAATATTTATCTTCTTGACTTCTATCACCCGAGGACGTTTTGACGTGAGGACGTTTTGACTGGTTCCCACAATAAGCATTCGATACCGTCATGTAGGTGGATATGAATTCTTTTATCGGCATTGTAAGCGTGTTGACGATATTTTGTTCTTTTTAGGATACGATATTTGTAATTTTTAGAAACTTTTTTTTAGATAACTTCTTTTCTTGAAAGCAAATGGCAAAACTTACAACATGTTCGTAAGGCAGCGTAACATGATGTCAATTATTATTATTAATGATTGCAGAAATGGAGAAATTTTTGTGGAACGCCTCATTTTGGTGGGATCCCGACGCGAAACCATACAGAATCATACAAAACCATTCAGAATCACACAGTATCAAAAATAAATAAAAATAAATAAAAATGAATAAAAATATTTAATTTTTTTATTAATTTTATTTTTTAATTAAATTTAAATTAAATTAATTAATTAATTTTATTCATACAGAATAAAAACAATTTTTTTCATATTAACCAACAAGAAGATGAAGAAATTACAGGATGCAGTACCTCCTTCAACTGGAGCACTCCTGGTTCTTCTTCTACCAGAAGTTATTACTCTTTTTCTTGTCTCTCCTCTCTTATCAAATGAGGACGTAAAAAATGATGTTCTTCTCTTTCTTGAGTTCTTTATTCTTCGTGACTGAGCAGACATAATCACCAATCTGTTGAAGCTTTTCTCACCATCAAAAACATCTTCCTCATGCAATTGTTCAACATTATTTATCTCCTCAGATTGGCTTTCTTGAAGATATTTACAATTTTCTTGGACTTTCAATATTTCTTTGACTTAAACAAAATAGATCAACACAAAATAAACTAAAGGACACCATGCAGAGATGACTGCATACCACTACCAGCAGGTAATTAGGACAGACAGACAGACAGACAGACAGACAGACAGACAGACAGACAGACAGACAGACAGACAGACAGACAGACAGACAGACAGACAGACAGACAGACAGACAGACAGACAGACAGACAGACAGACAGACAGACAGACAGACAGACAGACAGACAGACAGACAGACAGACAGACAGACAGACAGACAGACAGACAGACAGACAGACAGACAGACAGACAGACAGACAAACTAAATAAATTTATTTATCCATTATCAGACAGACAGACAGACATACAGATGGATGGATGGATGGACAGACAGATGGACGAACAGATGGACGGATGGATGGACGGATGGATGGATGGATGGATGGATGGATGGATAAATGGATGGACAGATGTACAGACAGACAGACAAACAAACAAACAAACAAACAAACAAACAAACAAACAAACAAACAGATAAGTGGACAGACAGAGAAACGGATGGACAGCTACACTGTAATTGATATTTACCAGATGATTCTTGCCCAGGCTTAGAAGGAGGTCCTTCAAGTAGTTTGAGTCTTGTTTCAAGAGCCAGAGATAACATGGCTGGCAAACTACATGCACTTCCTAATGGTCGGTTGTAGTGCTGTGTTTGTCCTTTCTCTGGCCAGGAACCTTGGCTTAGACAATAAAGAGGACTGTTACTCCATTGTGGTGAAGCTGGGAAAGGACTCGGTGCTCTGCTATAGCCTCGTAACTCTAAACGACTTGGTGGCATCCTGCTTGTTTCAGACAGTTTGCGAAGAAGTAGTTTACATAACTTAAATTCCAAAAACAGATGGCTCCTGGAAACAATAAAATATGTTATAATAACTATAGGAAAATCAAGTGCACATAATTAATTTACAATGCTTTGCAGTGGGGCCCTCTTCAGACATGTTCCACCCCACCCCTCACTTCCAATTACACCCCTAGCTATATAGTTCCTTCACAAAATATATTGTTTCTGGAGTTAACAGTACTTCAGCCTATTATTATAAACAAATAACAATGGCATAGTACCTGAGGAAGAAAGGTAATCTGTGTTGTTTAATCCAAGAGGTAACAGCATCTTGACAAAGAAACTTGCCACGATCATCAACAAGTTCCTGTAATTCAGGATCATTGATTGCAAGGTCTTCAAGATAAAATCCATCCAGTCTCTCATATCTCATAGGAATAGCAAATGCCTATAAAATTACATAAAAAATATAAGCCATACAGGTACATGACATTTTCCAAGATTTGGGTTTTAAGATTTAGTGGTTGCCCTACAGGGGGGTACCCCCTCAAGATTATCTAAACAGACCTTTATAATTACTCAGGTGTATAATAATCATGGAATTACAACAGTAATTATACGTTCTAATTGCTGTACATTCTAAACTGTGTTCTAATTTTAATTAATTTATTTCACTTCAGCTGCTCACCTTCAGTTGTAGAAAAACATTAAAATAATTCACAAATGCATCATCATACAGCAATCTATCTTCTAGTGTTTCAGGTGTAATGAAGAAAGCTAGAAACAAAGAAATCTAACATTATATTGCGAAAGATAGTGAAGCGCTATGTATGGTAAGTTAGAGTGCAGTTTAAAGCAGGTTATTTCTGCTGACAAGACAAGCTGAAATTGGGTTTAAGGGCAGGAGATTATGCTGATGTTCAGTCGCTATTTGTTACTTGTGTTGCCGGCAAACGAGTGCACTTTTCCGGTTCCTTATATAAACCTCAAGATGAACTACGCGTTCTATATTTCTAATCCACTAATCTATTTATCCGAAACGAAATATTTCAATATGAAATCTGTTTGTCACACACTAAAGCCAGTTTAATCTAAAACATCTCTGTATTCGTTTGATTGCCAAAGAGCTTAATTACGTGAATCCAGATTATGTTTATTTCAATTATTTTCTCTCACCTTGAGTCCTTCCTAACTCAGTCGGGTCTTTCATTGTGCGTCGCTGGATTTCGCTCGATGGTCCATAAATAAATACTTTAGTACATCATGTTATCATAACTCTTCAGTTGCGGTAAAATGCATAACACCTTTTTGATAAAACTTGACATAATGAAGGTCTAATTCGTTGCCTTGGTAATCGTATTATTAATCTCTTGTTTAACCTCAAATAATCCGCTCTCATACGTCAGCTCTCACATTTGCATAAAAAATCAAAATAACTAATTTTAGCGTTGAAATACTTGTACTTTATAGTTTTCATGTGATTTCTTATAACTGCCATTTTGGGGGGGAAAAAGCATTAGCAACTAATAGCTTCAATATATATATATATATAATATATATATATATATATATATATATATATATATAAAGGAAGAAATTTTAGGACATAATAAAATTAATACTTAAAATATACCTTCATATATATACCGCTTATTATAAAACCACCCCGTGTACTGATTAAAAATCGTAAATATTTACATTGTTAAAATAAATCGTGGAATCCCAGTGGGGAATTCCCACTGAAATCCCATGGGCTTTAAATTCGATAATATTGTCCAGTAAATATTTTCGGGCTAATTATAAATGCGCATAATTGTCCTTACATTTTTGGCGGGAAGTTTAGTAAACCCGGGAAGTTGTCAACACATATTGCACTCTACGATCTGTGGCTTATTCTTTTCGTCAAAATGCCTATAGATTTGAAATCTATGAGATTTGCTCACAGTGAAGGGCAGACGGACGTTTGTTACGATGACACAGGCAGGTAAGGATATGTAAATCCTTTTTATTTTCTTCTGACAAAGACATGTGTGAGCTCACATTGAAACAGAGTATATTTTTCATAGATATTTAATTACTTGTGGCTCTGATGGAGATGTTAGAGTTTATGATGGATTTGATGATGATGATCCTGAATCATTTCGAGCAGGAGAAACAGTCACAGCTGTTACATTTAAGGTATTAAATATAATATAAAAAATTTATACTGTGTATTAATATATGTATATACAATATAATATAGATTACACATTAAATATATGTTGCCACATTTAACAAATAGATTCCATTTTGTCGTTGTCTGTCTCAACAAAAAAGTGGCCTACGAGATGTAGTCGAGTGGGTCACTGATGTTCTTACCACGTTGTTACATCTTCTGTGCATCTATAACTGAACAGACAACAAAAAATGGAATCTATTTGTTTCATACAATATAAAAGTTACACAATACTTCTTGCCAGATTTTGGGGCATGAAGAAAGAAAAAAGCAAGTCAGTTGACGTGATCTGACGTGATCCATGTGTCTGTCCTCTAATAGATCATGGACAACAACCAATGAAAACACGCATAGCAACCAGGATATTGTATAAATTATAATAACACATGTATTTTCAATTTCATGTTTTTGTTACTGTAGAATGATAGAATAATCACTGGTGCAGACAATGCTGTGCAAATTTATAAATTTCCTGAGGTAGGATTTCAGTTGTATCAACAATTAATACTTACTAATTATTAATTACTGATATTAATTGTCTGCTCGAGTCAGGTCAATGGTGGATCTGCTGGTCATTTTTTAGTAGAGACTCGATTAGAGTTTCTGTCTCCAAATGAGGTTCAAACAAAGTGCTGTACATCAGGGGCGTAGGAAGCTTGGGCCGACTCCCACTCGGTCCCACCATGGTTGGCACCGAGCGGTAAAATTTTGAAAATTTGGAGGCTCTAGATTGTCAGAAATGGCATTTTCAGAGTCTCCTCTACCTCTTTCGTTAGGCCGTTTCATTAATTCTTTCATTATAATTTGTGAGTCTATATATGCTATCCGACAGTCAGGATGGATTATAATTATTAATTGGCCAATCAGCGCAATCGAAGTCGCACTTATAATGCAATTTTTTTAAATTCAATTATTTTGGGGGGAGCCGAAAGCTATTCCGGCCCCCCTTTATAAAATATTGGGGGGCCACGGCCCCCAGCCCCCCTGCTTCCTATGCCCCTGCTGTATATGATATTTTGCATTGATCATTTTACTAAGGGTTCACCTGATGGAATTATAACACGATTTACTGGATCTGTCAATCATCTTACGTATAGTTCATCTGGAAAATATTTAGCTGCTGGTGCAAGGTACTATATATTATTTAATAGCTCAAACATGACTTTTCTCAAATTTTAATCTCTCATTTTAATTCCCAAATGTTTGTTTTAAAAATACATGTTATGTTCAAAAGTGAAGAAAAAAGAAAATTAAAGATAAAAGTTGATTTTGGGGATAATTTTAATTCTTATGGAGTATTTATTCTGTAAATTTGTACTTTCTTCTGGTTTATTTGACAGTGATTTTAATATTAAAGTGGTTAATGTCAGTGATAGCAGTCATAAATCTCTAAAGGGCCATGAAGCTCCCATACTTAGTGTTTCATTTGATCCAGATGAAGAATATTTAGTAAGTTATACACATGCTGACATTGTTTTATTGTTTTTTGTATAATTGAAATATTTTTTAGTGAATGTATATAGTTGCATGCAATATAATTGTGCCAGACTTATTAATCTTTTTCTTCAAAGGCATCTTCTAGCTGTGATGGAACAATGAAGCTCTGGGACTGGAAGGAACAGGTCAGGAAAATTGAAAATTGATTTGACTCAAAAGTTGAATATCATAAAAATTTCCATTTATAGTTAGTTTATTACATTTATTCATTGGATCTAAATTTTGTTGTATAGAAATGCTTAAAATCTTTCCACGTACTTCCAAAAAGTAATGATATAAGGTAAATGTGTGTAAAAGTAAATAATTATTGTCAAAGTGTATGGTCATGACAGCTGATAATAACAAAAAAAAATTAAACAACTTACTATTAATAAATACCAGTAACTTATTTTTATCATATTTTTGTGTCCAATCAGTACATCAAAGTCCCTTTGTCGTCTTGCTTTCCAACCCAATGGAAAAAAATATTTGGCTGTTCCAGTTGATAAAGAAGTCAAGGTCAGAATTAAAATACAGTATGAAACTACTGGTAGTATATTAGCAAAAATTATAAATTTAAATTTTTTGAAAAGGATGACTAATAATTTGTTTAATTATCATGATTGCTTTATTTTTTCTGTTACAAGATTTATGAAAGAGCCACATGGAACAATTTATTTAGTTTAAAAGAGGAAAACAGCAACTCAGAGGTTATACTTTTAAAGCTTGTACTGTATAGTGTTTTAGCCAGTAAAAATAACTGTTACAGCTGATAACTACCTCAATTAATTTGTAAATTGGCACTGGTATTAGAATTCTAATATTTTTATTGATAATTTGCAGTCATTGTCTATTGCTAAATGGTCTCCATGTGGAAAATATTTAGCCACAGCAAGTATAAATGGTGAGATTCTTATTTGGTCTATCAACAGTAAACAAGTAATTGAAAGGTAATGATTTGAAAGCATTCAGGTGAGTACAGTGCAATACAGTACAGTACAGTACAGTACAGTACAGCTAGTACAGCTAGTACAGTACAGTAAAATACAGTATATACAGTACAGTACAGTAAAATACAGTATATACAGTACAGTACAGTACAGTGCAATGTAGTACAGTACAGTACAGCTAGTACAGAGTACAGTACATTACAGTACAGTACAACTAGTACTGTACAGTACACTGTACAGTACAGTACAGTACACTTACACAGTACTGTACAGTACACTGTTCAGTACAGTACAGCTAGTACAGTACAGTAAAGTACAGTACAGTACAGCTAGTACAGCACAGTGGATGTACTGTATCAGTAGTGTTTTATGGATTTATGGATTTAACTTTTAGAACCAAGCATGACAAGTCACTGACTATTTCTTGTCTTGTTTGGAACCCTAAAGTGAATGGAGAAATAGCTTATACTGATAACCAAGTAAGTGAGCTGTTTTTGTTCTGCAAAATTTAATTTGGTATGCAGTATTATAGATGTACAGTACTTATATTATTTTAATGTGATTTTGATTCCAAGGGTCAGCTTGGTGTTTGTACTGATGTCATACCAAGTGATCTCATGACTACTGCTGGGACAAAGGTACTGTATGTACCATACATTACAGCATGTACAGTACAAGAAACTATTTGCTGTCAATTTATTAAATATTGTTCTGCATATATAGTTTGAGATCCTCAATGGTTTGGGTTTTGTTTTTGTTTTGTTGTTTGTTTGTTTGTTGTTTGTTGGGGGTTTTTGGGGGGGGGGGGGGTACTGAAGATGAATAGTTTGTCAACCAGCTTTTGGAGTAACATGAAATTGCACTTCTTTCCACTAGAAAACAACCAGCATCCATTATGATCCAGATAAGATGACAGTTGATGAGCTTTTGGCCAATGATTTTGACAATGCTAGTGAATCAGGTAGCTTACCAGGAGCAAAGAAACGACACAGAATAAAAAATTCTTGGTTTGATGAAGAAGCTGATGAAGATGCAGCAGATGATGATGATGCAAATACCACAGGTACAATACATAATTTCTAATGAGTTGTTCTACCTTACATATTGTAGAGAAAAAAACTAGCAGAGGTATACGAAGTATGCATATATAGCAGGGGGTGATGAAACAATGATTTGTAGCCTGTTTTCTCAACTATTATTCCTGATGAAGATACAAGATTGGAGTCAATCAAGTCAAGACATTGGGTCATGAACAGTACATACAGTTAGTACCATGTCTTATCTATTTTTAGATCTTGGTAGAATTAAAGCTGAGTTGGCTGGACCAATGGGATTGGAGGATGAAGACAGTAATCAGATGATGGATGACAACAAAAGTGTGTCAGCTGCTGAAACCAGTGTTACACCAGTAGTGATAAAGCAACCATCAATTATTCAACAACAACCATTTCAACCTGGATCAACACCAGTCCACCTTATGCACAGGTTTATGGTATGTAATTTACACAGTTGTACTATAATCAAAGCCAAGCTGCCAACAAACATACTCTTGCCACTGGTATTGAGTTCATTCCTATCAATTTTTAAGGTGTGGAATTATGTTGGGATTGTGCGATGTCATTCTGAGGAGGAACCATCATCTATTGACATAGAGTTTCATGACACTGGTCTACATCACTCAATGCATGTAGCCAATGATATGAACCACACTATGGCAGCACTATCAGATACAGCTGTACTACTTGCTTGTCAAGCCAATGAGGAGTTGCCAAGGTAACAAGCAAAGTTAAATGAAAGTATAGAGTATACTGCTTTATGTACGTTGCTCTAAGGATGATTCATTGTGGTCCCAAAATTTTAACTTGCAATCTTTTTTCTCCTATGTTGTCTGTAGTAAGTTGTTGTGTCTTCATTTTGGAACCTGGGATCGATCAAAAGAATGGACTGTTTCAATGCCACAAGGGGAAGATATTATGGTATGAAGGTTCACAAATTTCTCTGATCTTGACCACGATGTGTTCATTGACGAAAATAATCACTCACCCCTAGTCTGTTGGTGTCATGCCAATTGGTTCATCATTACGCCTGGTCCAGCACTAATACTTCAATTATATTCCATCAATTACAGGGAGTTGCTGTTGGCAGTTCATGGGCAGCTGTGGCCACTAACCAAGACTTCCTACGTATTTTTACAATTGGTGGTATTCAAACTACAGTAATGTGTCTTCCTGGACCTCTAGTCAGTATGTCTGTTCATGACAATCAGTTAATAGTGGTCTACCATAGCGGAGTTGCTGCCCCAGGATATCAATGCATGGCTGTTAAGTTGATTGATCTGGACACCAATACTCAAATTATTGCTGACCAAAGACTTCCATTGTCTCCTAAAGCAAATCTTTCATGGTTGGGGTAAGGATCTGCTGTACTCTTCATGTTTGTGGGTGTGGCTGTACGTATTTGCGTTTACCCGTTTATCCAGATTCCATTCACCTGCAAAATCGCGATATTCCGAGCTGCTAAAGCAATTTAAATAATTCAGATGTTCCGATCCCTACAGATTCTAGAAAAACAATATTCATAGGCAGCATTTTACCCTCACATTTTGGATGGCTACATGTTGTGCCCTGCTTGCAAGAAATGTCCGTTTATAGAAGGGTCTCCACATTGCAAAGGATGTCCACTTGCATCTTGCGAAAAGGGTCCTACTCCAAGAGATGACCGAGAGCAGGAGTTTCACAGTACACCGGTTCTCTCCAAAGTTACCTAATATTGTTTCACATGTGCACTCACGTAAAGTTGTATTTTTTCCAGTTTTTCTTACGAGGGTACCCCTGCAACAGCGGATTCTCTCGGAGTGGTTCGCCTTTTAAATCGTTCTTTTAACAACACGTGGACTCCTGTAGCGAATACTAAAAGCCAGGTTGGTTAAACATCCTTGCGTCCCTTTCCTCCTTGCACATCTTCAAAATCATTTCCATTATGACATCAATACACCGCTTTCTCGCTCTGTATTATCTGACTGCCACAAGGACTCTTTAAAAAGATTTACAAGATGATATTTGTTGGACCCAGCTCAGTTTCAGAAAGCCACAGACTTTAAATATGTGCACGTGTGCGTTTTTTCATCTTTTCTCATCTCTTTTGGTAGGTCAAGCGGCCATCTGATAATTACTGGGTTGTTGGTCTTACAGAATCCTCTGAACAAATACGGTTAGTTTTCTGCATTAAAAACGAAAAGTTATTTACCAGAAATCCGAACTCATCTGCCTTCCAAAGTGTACAAGCTAAACGTAGTTAACCAATCGTATCCTGACTCAGCCCTGACTAGCTCATGAATGCAGATAAAACTTTCATTTCTCTTTCATATCATATTTTCGTCGAGTTTCCTGAGGCAAAGTCTTCTTATTGTTTCAGTTGCGTCCTTTGTACTGGTTCAACTTGTCCACCGACATTGCCACGTCCTCTCTTAAGTACTCTTCCACTACAGTTACCAGTTTGTGAAATCACAACTGAAAAAGGACAGCTAGAGGTAGGTAATTATACCCTGGTTCCAGAGCGTTTGAGGGAGAAAGTTAGGTAATTCTTTCGTCTAACGTGGATGAAATTATCTGGTGTCAACTAGGACTGTAGCAGATGGTTTGGACACTAGGCAAATTTGTTCGCGCGAATCGAATCGAAATACCCGTTCATGCAATGTAATTGGTTGGTGCTGCTAGTTTTCGCGCCAATTTTCTTACTTGCCAATCATATTGCCGGAGAATTCGCTTCGCGCGAACAAATTCGCCTAGTGGAGAACGGGCTTAAGATTTTGTTGATTTTCGGCTGGAGGAACTGAGATTGCGTCAGGGAAAGTACGACCTCAGAAAGTGTCAAACCCTGTCTGCGTGGCGTTCAGAAACATTTTCTGAATATTTGAGCTTGACCGAACGTCCACCAATCGACGGTCTCATCACACCAAGCTCGCGCATGCACTGTAATGTTCAGTAGTACATATGTATATGCATTAGTACATGCAGTAGTACATGTAAACTCTTAATGTCATTGCAGTTCACTTATTTTATTTTTTTTATATTTTCAAGTTTTAAAAGTTTTATGTAATATTGTCATTTTAGGAAAACTACCTGCGGTCACGGCTGCTGGGAAACAGGTTCGAGTATCATAAGCAGTGCGGCATCCCTGTCGAAGATGACGTTTGTGAACAAAGTCAAACTGAAACAAAACAACTACTAATGAAATTGTTTGCTGTAAGTTCTTACTAATGAAGCTATTTTCTACCATTATTTTAAATGTATATAAGAGAACTCTGGCTTTATGAATATTTCTTTCTTTATTTAACTGTAGTTATCCTGTAAAAGCGATCGAGATTTTAGGGCTAAAGAAATTTGCGAGTTCCTGCCCGATGCCTACTCGGTGAGTTTTGTGACCTTTACGACAGCAGCTTGAGGTATGGTGTGGGGAGGTGTGATGTGATGTGAGGGGGTGTGATGTGGGGAGATGTGGTGTGATGTGGGGAGGTTTGATGTGGGGAGGTGTGATGTGGGGAGGTGTGATGTGGGGAGGTGTGATGTGAGGAGGTTTGATGTGGGGAAGTGTAATGTAAAGAGGTGTGATGTGAGGTGTGGGGAACACCGCTGCCAAACGTTTGCGCATGCGTGAATTCGCTAGAATAAACACTGCAAGAGAAGTGGGAACTAGCCGTGGCGACAACAACCAGACAGTGAAGACTAAGTAAGACTCGACTATTCATTTGTGTTTTAAAAAAAGGGTAAAGAAAATTACGAAGGGGTAAATTCAGAATATGTTACAATATTAACAAAGAAGCCATGTACAAATTACCTACCTTATCTTTTTGGTAGTATGCTTATAATTTTAACTTTTGTGTCGGACTCTTGGACAAGTCCAAATATTTCAGTGTTTTCCCGCTCTTTTTCTGCGAACGAGCCTGGGACGAGCTCGGACGTCGTGCATGCGCAAAACGTTTGGCAGCGGTATCGGTGTGGGGAGGGGTGGTGTGAGGAGGTGTGGTATGAGGTGTGATGTGAGGAGGTGTGGTGTGGTGTGGGGAGGTGTGGTGTGAGGAGGTGTGGTGTGAGGTGTGGTGTGGGGAGGTGTGATGTGAGGTGTGGTGTGGGGAGGTGTGGTGTGAGGTGTGATGTGAGTAAGTGTGGTGAGGTGTGATGTGGATAGGTGTGATGTGATGCTAGTAATAGTGATAATAGTGATGCTTCCGAGACTGAAAACTTCGAAAAGACCTTTATCCTCTTAGCCAAGCATTGTGTACATATTACAGGTGAGCTTGGCTATCAAGTACGCCTCGCGTAACCGACACATGAACCTGGCCCAAAGACTCGACGAACTGGCCAGGAGAAAAGCCGAAGAAGAGGCCGCCGCCGAAGAGGAGGAAGAAGAGGTGGAGGAGGATTTCTATGAAGATGAGGTTACGCCTGTTGAACGAAAACCAGAAAGACTTAATGCAGTTTCTGGAAAGCGCCATCATGGCTTTGTAGACAAAGCTGAGGAGAGAAACAGAACGACATCAAATATGTCTGACAGCGACCACGAAGAGGAAGATGTAGAAGAGGATGATGATGAGGAAGAAATGGAGGAGTCTCTTCCTGGTAAAGACCCTTAAATTTACTTGAAATATGTCATCCACACTCCGTAGAACTTAACGCATTTCTTTCTTAAAATAGAAACTACTAGTGGCTCTGGATCTTTAAAGTCTACGACCCTTTCCAGACCTTTGGGATCAAAATCAGGGCAGAGCAGTTACGAGAAGACGTACAGCCAAGAAATAAGACGAAGGTCTAATCCATTTAAAGTAACTAGTGGAATGAATAAAGCGAATAACGCAGATCATAGTACAGGATTCTTTAAAACTGTTGAAGAAGAGAAAAAGAGGGAGAAAGAGATTTTAGCGAAGAAGGTTATTAGTAAATCTTGTAAGTACAAAAAGTGAGATCTAATCAATGTTCTTTGCTGCGTTTGCCGTAGATGTACTACTCGTTTCTGCTAGTGAAATTAATTATTGCTTTTCTATTCCAGCACCTCCGGAGAAAACGAAGAAATCTAAGCAAGGAAAACAATCAACACTCTTTAGTGAAAAGAAACCAAAAGAAAACAAGAAAAAGAATGTGGAAGCAAGGAATGAGACTCTTGAACAACCCAAGAAGCCAAGGTAAGTGCCAGTGATCTTTTGATGACGTAGTTGAAAAAATTTCGCAGAATAAGCACTGATCTCAAATAATAGACTCATTATACTGGGTAGAGCATCCGGTGCTCTCGCTGTGAAGTCGGAATAAATTAGTGGCGGCCATTTCAAGTGGGACCCACTTGGTTTTCATACATCCACTTTTAAGTTCTCCCATAATGACAGATACATGTTACAAAAATTTAGCTGGTTTTCGTTAAAACCCCGATCATTTAAAGCGAAAACCAGAGGTGAAAACTATGATTCAGCAATATTGTGGGTCCCACCAGATATGGCCGCCGCGAGATTTTTAGCCTCACTTCCGACTTCAATTTCTGCCACGCGCGAAACAATAGATGCTCTATCCAGTATAATGACTCTATTATTTGAGATCAGTGAGAATAAGACACAAGAGTGTTGGCGTGAGGATTTTGAGGTCAAGGAGGTCAGCTATCACAGTTCAGTGGAATATCGTCAGCTTCCTCTGTATCGCACTCAGGAAATTTTAGTTCACGTTTTAATCTAAGAATACACAACAACTATGAATTTGCGTTACAGTTGATTCCACATGCCAAGGTTGACAATTATCCAATCGAATTGCGAGTTTTAGGTCAAAGCTCGATTTTGATTGGATAATAGTCAACCTTGGCAACGAACTTCGCAACACAGGGTGGTAACGTAAATGTGAAGTCAACTGTAAATCACTCAAATATTTCCCATCATATTCAGGCTGAATCCATTCCAGTGCTGGCTTGAAGGAATCAAACCACTTCTTCAAGAAGAGAATCCTGAATTATCGAATGGAGAGATTATGAAAATAGCCATGAAACAATGGCGGGAAACGCCGAAAGAGGAAAAACAAGTTTGGGAAAAGAAAGCCAAAAATGAAGTGATGGATGAACAAATAATAGAACAGGAAGAAAAAGAGAAACCAGAAAAGAAAAGAAAACGGAATGAGGAGAATAGCGATAATAAAGAGCCTGAAAAATCGGATGAAACAATTGTAGACGACAAGGAGAATATCTCGAAGAAAGTAAAGACTTATGATAAACAAAAAGTGAACTCAAAACTTGCTGGATTCGCATTCAATAAAAACTAGTAACGGTTTCCGCAGTGAACATCTAAATATCATGTTTAACTTAACTATTTTTTCATAAATAATGTCATATAGTGTAAAATGTTTTTTTACAATTTTCCATCTTCCTTAGTCTCGTTTATACCTAGTCGTTCAAAACTGAAAACTTTTCCACACAAAAAGAACACTTCCAATACTTGACAAAAACTCAACTTTATTCAAGCTACGTTACATGTATCTTAACTAGTTTCAGAAAAATATAAAATGTTGGGTTTTGGCACCAGACTAATCTACATGCCATGACTACTTTCAGATCTTCATCTCATCTGATCACATGTTTAATAGTTGCAAGTCTTTCAAAGCAGGCTTGGCTTCAAAGGTTGCCCTTGTTTAACTTTAACTCTACTGTAATGTTAACTTGATGTAATAATATACATGAAAAAATTTCTCAATTCTGATTGGCTGAGAGGAGTGCAATTTTAGTGTAATTCAGTGCAGAAGAATGAAATACAGTGCAAATTTTTTAAATTTAAATTTGCACAAAAATCATTTTTTACTAGAAAAAAAGCTCTTCCTGTTAATTTTTGTTTCATGTAGGTTATTTGAACAAAGCATTTGGATTAGAAAGATTCTCTTTATGATCATTTTTTTCATGTATATTATTAATAAGTAATAGCATGATTTCTCGTGCAATTTGAAAAAAACACGCACTCGTGAGTTTTTCAAAGACCTCAAATAGCACTCGTCCTATTTGTCTTTGAAGAACTCACTTGTGCGCGTTTTTTCCAAATTGCACTTGAAGCCATGCTATTACCTATACAAAGTAGTATATAGTTCTATACTAGAACAGTTTAGGACAGTTGACATAATGTTACATCCATGAGATCCCAATTTCGACTTTCAAAGCTGTTTACATCTAAACTAACTTTTTTCCTTCATGGTTTAATAGCCATTTTTTCTTGTCCACACCAGAACTATAGTTGCCTAGCGCCCCACTGGCATTAATGACGCGATGACAAGGAACAACTATTGTGAAAGGATTGGTTCTCATGGCTTGACCAACCGCTCTTGCTGCTTTAGGATTCCCACAAAGCTTTGCGAGCTCTCCATAACTCACGGTCTCCCCAGGCCCCACTCGTTCCTTCAAAACTTGCCATACTTTGCACATAAAATCCTTTTTGTTGTGTTTGTCCAAATCAAGAGGAGGGAATACCATAGTCTTGGTTTTACTTGGGTCATCAAAATATACCTTTAACCATTGAACAGCTGCTTCAAGATGCTGATTGTTGCTGCATGAGATATCATCCATTTCACCACCATTCTTCTCCTCTTCTTTTAAGAATTTAACTTTTGTCACGCCTCTATCGTTGCACGCAATCTTTAACTTTCCAATAGGACTATCAAGCCTAAACTCGCTCTCCATTTTGACTCGCAACTGCAACTATTAAATGAATCGCACGTGTTGGAAGACATTCATTGGAAGCGCAAACGGAAAAAGCCTGGGATCAGCCTGGAAATAACATTAGTGCCCAACCTCTTTCTAAACCGTCAACCGCGTGGAATAAAATGGCTGAACTTCCTTGACGAACGAAGACGGAAGACTGAAGTGATTTTGCGTTAGATTTAGAGGCAATCTCTGGTTATATTTGCTGCATTCAATATACTGTGTACTGCCTTTGCTGTGCGTGGTCGAAGAGCGCTGTTGGTTAATACTACTATAGGAAAAAATATTTAAAAATGTGGCCATTGATAGCAGCTGGAATTCGGACCTACGCTCCATATCTTGTATTCCCATGTGCATTTGTGGTTGGAACTGTGGGTTATATGTTTGAGACAAGGTTTAGATCATCAAGGAGTCTGCAACAAGCGGAAAGTACGTTAGAAAGTCGTCAAGACCGACAGTTAGAATTGATTGAAGATCCAACCAGGGTGGACAAGTTATCAAGAGATGAACTACCTCCAACCATATTTGAACGACAAGAAAAGGCAAACTGGAGATTGCGCTGATTTCTTAGCTTATCAATTTATGTTGGAGAACTCCTTTGCTGTGCAGAAAATTATGGCTTTTTATAAGATATGTCAATGATCCCATTCAATCAGTATTGATGTAGCTTGTCTAAAATTTTAACTATGGAAATACATTAACACATGTATATTCATTTTTTGTACAACATGTATGATTGATTGCTTATTTCTTACTTTTGCAACAGAGATATCTATAATGATGTCCATGACAATGATGTCATTATAATGATTACATCATGATGATATCTATCATCATGATGATGATGTCATTATTGTGATAACATCATCATATGATGGCTGCCTTCTGAATCTCATGTGATTGGTTGCAATCAGCAATAACACTGAATCAGGTTAATTGTTGGCAACATTAAGTTGTTTGGAAGTGTACAGTGCACAGGGGTTTCATTAATTTTGAAAGTAGCAGGCTCATTTTAGAAAGTAGGTGGCTGAACATGGAGGTAGCAATTTAGGACCGCATTTGTTGGGGTGGCGCACCCTGGAAGTCTAGAACCTTGGAAACACCATTTCCAGCACTTTGCTAAAATTATTGTAGTGTCTGTATTGAAGATTTGAAGTCAATCTTAAGCAACAGTTCTCATCTTTTAGCCGTTGACTTCGTCCTGAAGACTATGCTCTAAGTGGCGTTGTATAAAGAAAGGGGACAGTGTTGGGATTACTCTAGGGAGTAAAAATTATTCATTCTTGTTGTTTTGCAAATATAATTCTTTTGTTTAAATGACGTCGTCTTTGAGGTTGCTGTCCTAGATCTTAAGGTCCCTAATACAGATTTAATACAGAAAATTATCAAGCAAGAAATTACAAATTTCCACAGAAACCAGCTTTCTTCACATTCAAGTTCATTTACATTTTCAAGAGAAAATGGAATGGCTCAAAGTGAACACGTATGATTGGTTGCAATCAGCAATAAGACTGAATCAGGTTAATTGTTGGCCATCAATAAATATCAACATTAAGTTGTTTGGATGTGTACAGTACAATCTCCAAATTAACAATAAACAATTCTTTCTGACACAGTACTTATTTTATATAAATTATTTATTATAAATACATTTATGATCTACCTACTGTACAATTGCATCATGTTACAGTATTGTATAAAACATTAGCCAGAACTATAAACCTGTAACCATGAACTTATTAACAGATAATTTCAGATGTGAACTAACAGAACAATTTGCTTGTGAGTATCTATCTCAAACCTGCTAGGTTTTTCGTTGTTTTCACATCTTGATTAAAATTACGCACTCTGAGGTAAGGGACATGATTCTTATATTTCAAAGGCTCTAAACCAGCAATATTAGTCTGCATTCTAGCTCTGGTCAATGCTCTTGAAAAATCTTCTTCTAGATCACCAGTTAGTTTGGTCAAGTGTGGCTTTTCTGCTCCAAGATATCTATTGGGCACAAGGTTGTCCCCATTCTCTTTGTTATAAAGTTGATAACCATTGTCAATAATGCCTCTGTTCTTTAGCAGGTCCAATCTATGGTCCCTTTTCTCCAAGTGCAATTCATTTAGAAGAATCTCAGTTCTTAATGAGTGAAAGGAACAGTAAATTATGTGTATAATAATTATTATACAGTACTCAGTGCAGGTATTATCACTATGATAGTGTACAGTACATATAAAAACAATCTTATTGCAGTATAGCAATTATTTTATGATTAATGTGAATTGTCATCCCCTTCTTACCTTGACAACTTTTGTTCAAGAATTTTTTCTCGTTCATTCAAGATCTTTTCTCTTTCTAAAAGTTGTTTAAAAATTCATATTTAATTATTATATTAGAATAATTTAATAATTATGACAAAGTTTCAACAACTGCATCCAACTTTAGCCTTACTCTCAAGATCTTTTTCTTTTTCCTCCAATTCTCTTTCTTTTAGCTTCAAGGAGTCTTCTCTCTGTTTAAGATCTGGAGCCCTTTACCATGAAAAATACCAAATGTGTTAAGATCATACTGAGCATCTTTGAACAGTATGAAAGAAAAACAAACTTGAAGAAAGATTGTCTGGTGTGTATTATCATGATTATTGTAAATGAATTGCAAATATAGACATCAATGCTCACTGGTTTAAATTTTAAGATCATACTGATCATCTTTGAACAGTATGAAAGAAAAACAAACTTGAAGAAAGATTGTCCAGTGTGTATTATCATGATTATTGTAAATGAATTGCAAATATAGACACTAATGCTCACTGGTTTAAATTTTTCTTGGGTTTATTCACTTTAATCAAAATAGGATTCTCCACCAGTTCAGCAATGGATGGTCGAAGTTGATCCTAAACACGAAATAAAAAATAAAATTAACGCACTTGTGTGTCATATACTAATTCTTAAAAATTACATGTATGCTAACTACATGTATATATACTGTATAAACTTACATTAACACGAAGCATGGTGGAAATCAAGTGACTGAGATCATCAGGATAATGAGATGGGATTGGACGAAATTTACCAATCCTAATTTTCTCTGCAAGAGCTTTTTGATTTGGTGCAAGGAAAGGTGGAACTAATGAACATGCTTCGTACATCAAACAACCAAGTGACCAAACATCAGACTTATCATTGTATCCAGTGTTGTTCATTTGCTCCTGTAAAGTATATTATATTTGATAATTAATTCATCACTGAATTATCCAAAATACTACTAACAGTATCTTAAATTTTGATGAGCTTGTTAATTTTATAATAAATTTCATGTCAGTTAGTTTCAGAAATTGCAGCTTGATGTTAGTAATAATTGTCAGTTGTTTGCTGTACAAGCTGTGTTAGTTAGTAATACTCAGTGGCTCAATGGTTAGAGCATCTGGCTAGCATTCAGAAGGTTGTGGGTTCAAGTCCCGCTTCTGAGTATTACTAACTAACACAGCTTGCACAGCAAACAACTGACAAATTTCATGTCTTTAATAATTTTAGTTATAAACATAAGTAGCTCTTCCATGACAGTGCTCTTGTAAATTCCAAAATGGCTTACACTTACAGGAGACATATAATATGGTGTTCCAACAAACGTCTTTGCAAAGCTAGTGTCATGTGAAAGTACCCTTGCTAATCCAAAGTCTCCAAGTTTCACATTCTGACTGGCATCAAGAAAAACATTGGCAGGCTTCAAGTCTCTGTGAAGAATGTGCTGACCATTTTCTCTCTTGTGGCATTCTTGAAGAGCTAACACAAGTTGGTGAAATATCTTCCATATAAAGATACTTTCCAGATATTTTCTAAAAATGGTGATTACAGTATAACTGAAATTATTAAAGTTCTTTTTACATTTTCAATCATTAAAAATGCAAATCATTCCCCAATAAATGCAAATGTTTCTCGAAGGGGAGCCTAAGTACAGTATCACCCCTCTGGTTCAAGAATCAACTAGTTTACATTTAAAATTTGAAATTGTATTTAAATTCAGGTACGTTTACCATAACTTAATACATTACCTTTCTTTTTTACACTTGGATATAAGGTGACTTAAATCTCCACCTTCACAATATTCCATGACCAAATAAATTGTTGTCTTCATTCTATCGATGATTCGGTCATAATACCGCACAATATGTGGGTGCTTTAATTCTCTCAGCAGATTAACTTCCGACACTAGCAACTGCTTTTCACATTCTGTCATTGTGCCATAATCAAGCTCCTTCCATACAAGTATCTGGAAAATAATATAAAAGAATCAGAATAAAGATAAGAGATTCAGGAAATATAGTATTTCAGGGAAGAGGGTCATGAATTTCAACTATATATGTCTTCATGATTGAGAAAAGATCTGATATTTCCAGTGCATACATGCAGTAACTTTAGTTTCACTAAAAGTTTTAGCCGTTTGCTATTTTTGTTAGTAATAGTGGATTTCATAAAATATAACAACACATTTATTACCTCGATTATTGTCTCGTCTTATTTATTTTCCCAAATCTTGAGTTTTTACAAGATGCTACTTTTCGGAGTTTGTTTTTATATACGTTTATTATATATTATTTATTATGTTATATAATTACTGAACTTTCAACCTGTTGATTCAGTGAGTGTTACACAAATTTGTAAACATTCAAAGAACTTAAAAATATTTTTAATAAATATGAAAAACGTGGTGATGGTCTCTCATACGAACCTTGTTGTCTATTTTTCGTCTCACTTTTCTACAAGTGCCATAAGATCCTGAACCTATTGTTTGAAGAACATCGTAGTCCTCAAGTTTCGAAGACGGCATGGTTGATAACAGCAAGAAATTCACAGAAAGTTAGAAACTTCTTCAGAACATTTTCGAATTTCACAAGATGGCGACAGCAAACCGAAATTTAATTTCCCCGCATTTTCATTGGACGAATTATCAATAGTTACCAGGCCACTACCAGGCCACACGGTTTACTTGCGATGACAGCGTTGCCATGACAACAAAGATTGTTTCAAGATGGCGTCTCAGATTGAGAACACTGATCAATCTGCAGCAGTGATACAAAAACGAATTTCTGCTGCCTTTGAGATATTTGATCATGAATCAAATAAAACAGTTGATGTTAGGTAAGATCAGAGTATTTCTGAGGAACAAACGATTGCCTAGAAAGCAACTCATGTACTGTAAAACGTCTTGTAAAAAAATCTCTGTATTAATTTGGGCCCATGTGTTTTAATATATTTTTGTTATAGGGAAGTTGGAACTATTGTAAGATCATTGAAGTGCTGTCCTACGGAAGGAGAACTGCACGATATTTTAGCAGATGTAATTTGAATTATCAAACATCATTCTTTAGTATTGTATTAAATGACAACTTTAAACAAAAGGAGTAGCGCCTATAAATGATATGTGTTTGTAATCAGATTGCATGTTGTGGGGTTGTTTTTCAGGTTGAGGAAGATGAACCCACAGGATATGTAAGATACGAAAAATTTGAACCAACTATGATGAAAATTTTGATGGAAAGGAAGTAGGTTCCAGACACTTATTCCTTGATCTTTCCATCCATCCATCCATCCATCCATCCATCCATCCATCCATCCATCCATCCATCCATCCATCCATCCATCCATCCATCCATCCATCCTTCCTTCCTTCTTTCCTTCTTTCCTCCCTTCCTTCCTTCCTGTGTCACTGACACATATAATAAAACCAGTTATGATTTAACATCAGGTACAAACCCTCATCAGAAGAACAGCTGAGAAAAGCATTTGAACTTTTAGATCAAGATAAAAAAGGCTATCTTACAACGGAAGAACTGACAAAATATATATCTGAAGCAGGTAATATTTTAGATTACCAGTATAAACAATGAGAGAAAATCCATCAGAAATCATTGTAGGTGAACTACTCCCAACAACTGCACCATTATCACAGGTAGAGATTACCCAGGAGTTCAACAATATCTATTCTGTGCCACTCAGAGCCTTTAAAAGTTCTGATAGAAAGGAAGGAGTATTAACTGTTGACCGTTGTCTTGACAGGAGAACCTTTTACACAAGAAGAAATGGAAGAAATGATGTCGGCTTCAGTTGATCCAGATCAAGGAGTAGTGCTTTATAAAGATTATATTCCAATGATGGTTGTCGAAGAATCATAATTGAAATGAACAACAATTAGATACAATTAAATATTCCTAACTTATTTCACGACATTGAAAATTGCGTTGTAAGTTTGCAGCATGAAATTGTATCATTCTATGCAATTTGTCATCCACGAAGTTTCCTTGTTGCAGTTTTATTAAAATGTTGTGAAAAGTTAACTTTCACTGGATCCACATGACAATTTGCAACAAAAACGTTTTTGATGCCCGCCAGTATAGTGATGTGAGCAACATTGTCCACAACCCGCTCAGTAACGTAATTCTACCTATCTTTGGCAGTCCTAATTGTTTAGTACACTTTGTAAAGAGATCCAACCGATTGTATATAAACGGCTGTAAAGTTGAGATAATATTATGAACGTACAGTAATTAAATACGTTATTAACGATTCTCGTCTTTAGCGACTTTTGTTAAAATTATGAGGGTATTCGAAACAGCTAGACTGATATTGAATCTAATATTCTAATGCAAATTCTAATTTAATTCTAAAACGATATCTAACCCTAGTTGTTTCTCATTACAAACCAACCTCGCAGAATGCCAGCTTAATCCTTTACTGGCCACAGTTGCTCATTACTCGGGCTACCGCAGGTAGACGAGTCTAGGTTTCGGTTGCGTTGTTAGTGGTTTTTTGTTTTTTTGGGGGTCGAGATATTGCCCCAAGACTGAGGCTTTGCGAAACCGAGATATCACTTTCATGGCGAGTTGTCTCTTGAACGAAGCTTTTGCCTTTTGTTGCCATTTTACCGATGTTTTTGAATATTTCAACAACATTTCTTGGCACACTACACAGCAGTCGTCTCAAACAAAGATGTCAGAGTAGTCGGACTGTCAGCGAATCAAGGTGTATTAAGAATAATTGGAAACTTTAAACTGAAGGAGTGAAGGACGTCAGAGAACAGTCATGTTTAATAATTGCGAAACCGAGTTTTGGCCGAGTTGTCTCCAGATGATCAGTGGTTGTCTCTTTTGAACGAAGCTTTTATTGCCATTTTATCGATGTTTTTGAATATTTGAAACACATTTCACGACAACTACAAAATGCAAGTATAATAATAAGCACCGAATAGAGCAACAACCGGTAAGATATCAATATGTTGAATTGTTCAGTGCATGTCTACATATCGCGTGTCCTATTACATTCGGAAACTAAATATATTAGATTCAGAAAAACGGCCTTGTTTACAATTACATTTATACTACATTAGCAAACCTTCGGCTCTTCATGCACCGCAGCAGTTCATATAAGACCACAGATTGCCATTGCCATGTAGTCTTGTTAGAGGTACGCACAGGCTACGGGAAGCTTTCAGAAATCAGTAGCCCGAGTGAACGCCTGCACAGGCGTCTTGTTAATTTTACTCTAGCTAACGCCAGACGATTTTACTCGTCCCAAAAACCTGGTCAATAAAGGCCGGGTTAATATATGTCGATCGGCATCAAAATTAATCAGTTTGGGTCAGTAACTAAGGTTTACACAACAGCAAACACACAACAGATTTTACGACCATAACGAAGCTAGCAACAAATTACAAATTCAGTTGCTATTTCTTATTTTCTAATTATATTTAATTGCATGCAGTCGGAATATATTTTTACTCTAATTAACGACATTGTTTCTGTTTAGCAAGGGCGGACATAAACAGCGTTTTCACTTTAAATATATATTTATCTATTTTTACTCTCGCTCATCTTCAGAGGTGTTAAATAAAAGAAAAACGTTGCGAGGTTAATTAAATTTCACACTCAGTTGGAAATTTGTTTTCTGAGAGGCAGAAGAGCGATTTCACAAATGTGTGGTGGTATTCTGCGACATCGCCTCGAGTAAAAATGAAACCCTGTTGAGTAAAAATCAAACCCTTATTCTGGCTGCAAAACTTCCCCTGTCTGCTTGCGTGCAGACAGTACATATAGACTCAGCCGCTTTTAACTTTGATTATTCCGGTAACACATGTTTCCCTATTCATTTCAAGTGACCCGCAACATACCATTAACACGCGTTTTCTGAAACACTTTTTGTTTCAATTTCCCGCCAAAATCTCCTTGCATTTGTCAGCCAGCTGAAGTCATTGTCAACTAGCATGTGCTTATATTAAGGGGTGGGCATGAGTTCTTTTTAATTTCCTGCCAGGTCAGATATTTTCCCGCCTTTTTACCCAGATCACGAGGCTTTATACCGCGGCGGGTTTGTGCAAAAATATTGCACGTCTGAAGTCCTGACCTCAATAAGATGGAAGATTCTGCTTTGCGACTCAGCTTAACCTTGTTAATTACTGGTTATGATTAATTAAATGGCAATACTTTTTTGAATTTTGTAGCGCGGCGAGGCATCGAATTTTTGGATATGAACTATTTGAGCGGTGCATGATCCGATGTAGAATCTAACTGCCAATTTCAAAAAGGAGACACCAGACCGGTCATGAAAGAAAAAACAGAAACGGCAGATCAAATTAACCCCGAGTGGCCACTGCCTGGCCAGCAACAAACGTTCATCAATCGTTATATTAAACTCAAATGCCAAGAAATTGTTTCTTTCTTTTGACCCGCTAGACGCTCTAACCATTGAGCTGCCGAGACCCGAATGAGGAGTTAAGCCTGATGTTGCAAATTTAGTCATATGTGCTTTCTGAGCGGTAGCCATTGCATCACGAGATGTAGTTAAAGTGCATGAAAGAATGGTACTATACGCGTACTGACTGATGACGTGGTCATTCACGTGGTGCATGTGGTACCGTTTACGAACTTGGTGTAATGCTACAGACCTATGTCACATTACACTATAGGCAGCTCACAAACGTATCACATGTATAGTGTATACGCATAACTCTTGACATGGCGCTTACAACCCTATGCACACACCAATTCTATCTCAGCATTGTGGTTAAACATCCGGTAATTGCAAATTCTGTGTACATTTGATTTTATCTTATTTTAGGAAAAAAAATAAGATAAAATCAAATGTACACAGAATTTGCAATCTTCTACTGCACCTAAAATATATTCAAGAGCAATATTCGAATTAGGCTGTGCAGAAATATTTCTCAGCTTGAATTTTGCTTGATGTTCCCAGAGATAGTTTTGCAATAGTTCGAACAGATAATCGCATTGATTTGCATTCTGTTGGCCTGAAATAGAAAGGACAATACTATATACCAAGCAAATTTGCAAAAGATTCATTTACTAAAAAGATTTCTAAAAACATGATAAGCTAAGGCGACTACTCCACAAGTTTCGCCCTGTACTAACTAACCATGTATGGCATGCGGTGTAAGACAGTTTGATTTGACCGGAAGTACAACTGACAATTGACATTTTGTCAACCAATTCTCATAGAACTTTTTCAAAATTCTTTTACTTCGATTCCACATTGCTTTTTCCCTTATAATTGATATCTTATATGTATATAGTAAGTAGAGAAAGAGAATAGTGGGGAGAAATAAGAGTCGTTATAACTCCCGTCCAAACTTTCGTCAACCAACTCCGGCTCAACGACCTTGACTTTTGTTTGACCAGGAGCATCGGGAGATACGTATAAACAACTTACAACTAGCTCTCGTCCAAACTTTTGTCAATCAACTCTCAACGAACTCTCATCCGGTTTGACGAGAACTTATGCTCGTTTGATCAAGGGCACTGAAGGCTTAACTAAGTAAAGTGGGCACATGGTCCAGTGTTGTGAGAACTCTGCCAAGCAAGAAACACATGGACCATGGTCTGTTGCTTGCACACCTTGATGAGTCAAGATTTGACTCGGGATAACACTTTGAATAAAAATTACCAGACCACATCTGTTGCTTGCGCCAAGGCAGAATATTCTTGAGAAGAAAAAACACTCTTAGTTTTATACATAGTTCTTAACCATGGTTTTGCCAGTTTACCGGAGATGTGACACCCTCACACATCCCCACATTCAGTACGCTGCAATTACTCAGATGTTGCAATTACTGTTGGTTTTACCAGGAAGTTTAGTCATGCCGTTTTTCTCCAGAGAAGAATTGAGATTCAGCTAGCTTGGCAAAAAGTTGCCGTTCTCCAAAATTGGCAGATCACCATTTATAGGTCAGCCTCGTTTTCGATGCTGCATAAACTTTCTAGGTGCTAGCCTTAACTGCAACTCATACTTTAAAGCAAGACTAGATCTTAAGAGGTTGGTTATTTGAGTCATCTTATAGTTAGCCAATGCCGCTCCCTCTTTACACCTGTTGTAACGGTTCGACGATCAGGAACTGGGAAAGTTCGACCATATTTTGCCAGGCAACGGAAACAGCCTGCTGGCGTCATCATTGCGCTACTGGTGCTTGCTTGTGTTGCAACGCAGTCACAAGCACTTGTTTGTTGACATTTGTTTTGTGTTCGAGTGTTGTATTATCGCAGGCCAACCGGACGTGTTTTCAACGCATGCATGCTGCGAGGCCGCATAACGAATGACCTTTCTTTGTTGGCGAGTAAGCAGGTGTTGACTGCCTCTAAACATCACTGCTTCCTCTGCTTCAGCTGATCTTTAACTTCTCCTTTGCACCTGCTTGTATGATAATTAACTTCTACGTGCATATAACTTTCGTTGGGTAGGGATACAACAGAATACTAGAAATGATTCACGACCTCTGCATTAAGTCGTACTCCAACGCCTGTAATTATTCTGTTCAATGTTGTTATCTTCAAAGTTTAGGAAATTTGACATTGACATGCATCCAGGCCGGCACCAGACTCATGCACTCCTGGTCAAACCAGGAACCAGGAGAAATAAGAGTCAGAATAACTCTCGCTCATATACAAACTTCTATGACGACCACATCAGTTTTCAACTGTAACTTTATCGTGTTTAAATAAATGCTTTTATTATTATTATTATTATTATGAACATCTCTCCCCGACTCTTATTCTCGGTGTTCAGTTTTACAGACCTCAAAACACTCGTACTAACCTGACGTGTATACATAGAGACGATAGAGGCATTACTTATATAATAGTCTAGCTTAAATAGTGTGAGTCATGCACTGACCAAGATCAGTTTCGAAAAACGTAGGGTTAAGTCCAGTTGACAAGGTCTTTAGCCCACATGTTTATCTAGCTTGTAAATATCAGTTCCTTTATTTAAAACACACTTCAGTTCCTTTATTTACGAACATAGCTCTTTTTTCTTCATCTGTTTTAAACCCCAAATGCTATCCGTCATAGTTATAGGTTTTTTATACCATCTAGGTTGTATAGAACTGCACATTCTATAGTCTTATATATATTAGCCTATATTGACCATTGTCAGTTACTATAGATTATTACCGTTATAGCCGATAACATAGACGCTTGCATGTTGTGAAGATGCTGCGATTATTGAGGCATTTCTTCAATTCTGGGCAGTAGCATTGTTATTTACTATTAATTATTATTAACGTTATATCATGTAGACGCTTCTTTTGATGATGACGCCAATATCACTTAATCACCAGCACATAAGCAATACAAAATACTCGCGCTTCTTGATGGTAAACACACATTAGTTGCGTGTAAATAATCCAGAATATAGAGAAGTATACGTTCATTTGACGTGTATCCATACTCAGATGTCTGTTTATTTTCAAGTTTATTTTAATGTTGTTGTTAAATTGTATTTATCATCAAACAGCATTGCCATGACGCGATTATATAAATTTATTTTTTTATTCAATAGAAAAAAGATTGGCAAAAATTTAGCAAAACCCTATCTTTGAAGAATCTTTAATTCTTTAACTGCCACAGGCGAAGTTGCAGTGAAAAGGTTAATCACAATTAAAACCTTGACTATCCACGTAATTATTTTGTGGTATATATATATATATATATATATATATATATATATATATATATATATATATATATATATATATACTGCATAAACATGCAACGCGCGCATAATTATGTATTTGATAACTAATGGAGTGCTATACATTCTTATTAGCAAGTTCTAAATTATTTGACGAAGCCCTGAAACTGTGAAACCAGCTGGGTTCAACGAAGCTTGTAATAATTCCGTTCACAGTTGTTACACACAAGGGGATTAATTGCTGTCACTGCAAACACAATGACTTCTTCACAAAACACGTCAGAAGAAACAAAATTGACGTTTGTTATGGCATTTATTGAGGCAGGTGTTTCGAATATTTGTTTGTGACAAAATGAATCCAGTTAAAAAGCGCTGCATTCCGCTCAAACAGCTGCACGCTGCGCGTTTGGAAAAGTTTTCCGGAGGCGACTTTATACTATTTCCAGAACTCTTACGATCCCAAAAAGCGTTTTTCGCCAAAGAAGTTATGACTTGCTGATTGATTTAAAATCATATTTATGTTAGCCTCAGACTCTACAGTATTTCGTTAATGTTGCTATAACTTCTGAATCCTCTCTGAACTATATTCTTCTTCAACTTTATGTAGTGAAACCGGTCACAAAAAATACACTAATTATTCTTTTAATTTAACTACATATACCAGGCGCCACTGAAATTGCTGGAAGACAAAAATCGCGGAACAAGCTGGGTGGTCAGCATTTATTCATGATAGAACTCAAGCTGTGTGATAACGCTATACTCACGCCAGCTGAAATAGCACTAGCTGCCTAACATGTGGAAAAATTAACTTAAACCGATGCCAGTAGAAAAACTCTTTAAATTAATCTGTCCAAAAACGTTCCTTCGTTATTAATTTTATGAGACTAGAACCTCCAAACGCTCAAAGAATTAAACCATCATTGTGGTTACCATGGAGAACATTCCATATATTCTTAGTTCTTGTATATAGCATTATTGTACCCTTTCTTGTTTTCTTATCTTCTTAAACCACGATCAAAATACAAGATAAAATATCTTGATCCTATATCTTCATTCCACTAAGTTCCCTTATGGCGCCAAAATTACCTCGTCTTAATCCCCTCGTAAAAAGCCACTGTAATAAACAAATAACATCAAAGTACACTTAAATATTTTGTTAAAAGTTCAGACGAGATCTTTATAGCTTTGATATGTGTATTTATATAGTCAATACAATATATACAGGAATTATTTACACGAAATTGTCTCTTGGCTAGTCGATCACAATTTATAAAACTACATATTATGTTTTGAAAACGAGGTATTAAATCCAAGCTCAGAATATTTATACATATCTATATACATATATATATTTAGACAGGAATCAGAGAAGTGATTTCTACACTGATAAATAGCAGCAGTATAAGGATTGTTTTCAGTCATTCAAATACCGCTGAGAAGAAACGCTAACTGTGTCTATTTCCTCTGTATTTGTTCATTAGCAGTGGACAAACTATTGCGATAATTCTCTGGTGCGTCTGCCATTGAAGCATCTTTTCCTGGTGGTTTAATATTCGGTAGCTATTCCAATGATGTGACTTCAAGCACGCCAACCTAGCTGAGGTTTCTTGTAGGATTGCCACTCAGTGGTCTGTTCTCATATCTGGTTCATTTTCGTTCTCATCTATACTCTACCCTTTCACGTCAGGTGTCTTAGGCAAATCTTTATCAAGAACGTTTTCTAGTCTTTTAATATAATCCATCGCCAGGGTCAGAATTTCAAGTTCACTAACGTCTTTTGAGCTTACAATCTCCGGTGGTAGTGTTTTCAAGAGGGTCAAGAAAGCTTCGCTCATCGTCTCTTCGCCTTGGAATGGCCACGAAGTACTGTTATCAAGAAAACGTTCCTCTGAATACGATTCTATCTTTGTCCATTTTTCGTTGTTAAACACCATCTCGCTCTGGGTAGCCATGCCGTGCATTTGTCTATCGTCTTCAGTCTACCTGTAGTTCGTGTCTCTGCTCTTGCGTCGACGACTGGTACTTGGGAATGACAACGTTGCGTCCTGTCAGCTGTATTTATGGTTTCCCACCTGACGATTGTTTTGAAGAGCCAGAGAAAGACGGTAATCTTTCTATTGTTCGCTATCCCCCGCGTTCATTGAATAAAGAACTATTTTAATATTGTATCAGATGTTTCGAGTGCGCTCCAGAGACAAGACCAGTAAAACGCGTCAGTCTCAATTCTTGATAATAAATCAGAAGAAAGAAAACCTCTAGGCGTATAGTTTTCGATGTGATGAGATACTGATAATGTAGTTGTAATAATGAGCTTAACCATACAACGACACAAGCCTTAACTGGAATATTTCACTAAGACGTTCAATTGACTCCCAAGTACACATCCGTCAGACGAGGACAAAAGCTAGCTGGTGAACCGGAACCTATGACTGGTTCGTGTAAGCCTTTCTTATTTCAGGTGTTCAAATGCCTATAGAAGAGATAATCCATTAAATGTCAACATAGCAATGGACAATGATGCCACCGTGGGAAATGATTCCCATACAGCTGTTTACTCTTTAAGTTTTACGCAGTGATTGGAGAAGTCAACCAGGAGATCACAGATGTTTCACGAGGACGTAATGGAATTTCGCGCAATAGGGTTCCCTTTTTCCCAGCCCCCGCGTGAGCTACAAATATAACTGTTTCCGTAACGAGAGATTGAAGTAGATGAGGACGAAATAACACCAGTAACCAGTTCGTTCACAACACGCACAAACATGACTTTATTTGGGAAACCATTACCTTGTTGCCAAAATCCAGAACAGTGACTCTATCAAAAACATCACAAATTGTTTTGTCGTTTCAATATTTTCATGATAATTGCCAATTGGCATTTGGCAAGATAGGGCGTGTTATGGCAGCTGCTGCTCACCTGTATCTGTGGTTGTTTTTTAAATCATTTCTTTAGCCTACCCCTAGCAGTTGCAAGTTCTTTATAGGGGCACAGCAAGCTCCATCCTGTAAGGTTTACTTAGTACTATTAGGAAAAGAACGGTGGGGTACTTGGCGGCGTCATTTGCAGGAACTCTTTCTAAACAAGGCCCCAGAAACATCTGCTGTGTAGAAAACTAGTATTAGTCATTGTTATAGTTGTCCAAATGCCTTGCCTTTGTTATCTAGTGCATTAAACTTCTAGACGCTTGCCGACCGAGTTTCAAAATTCAAAAGACATGCAGTTTTGTTTTCTACTTAGATTGATTATCTAGTCTTTGTGACTATAACTTTTACATTATTATTGACTTTACAATTTCGTGCCGTCCTTTGGCTCTTGTGTCCAGCTGCTTTAACTACAAGGACATAATTAACCGCGTTCTTTTTTGTTACCGGGGTGACTGTAGTGTAGACAAGAGAAAATGCATGTGTATCGTTATTTACATATTATAGTGACCGCATTCCTTTGCATGGCGGTAGAGAAAGCTTTAATATACACGTTATACTTCAACTTTTTTTAGCTAAAGCCTGATAAAGGGAGTCAAATAACTTGAACATAAAGCATATAATATTGTGATATACCATACGCTGTCATCATTCCTCTTGTATTGGTTATCCATTAAAAGTAATTTCCGTTTCGCAGCAGTTCCGACAATACCAAATAAAACTACACATTTTTTCATAGTATTTGACTGCATGATTAATTGGTATTGGATTATTTCAGTTGTACCTCGACTGAGATTGTATCCTTGAATTAACATCTTACATGCAATCTGTTTATCAGCTGTAACAATATTGGGAGGGGAAAACCGCGTTATTAGCTGTTATCTGAATATGAGCTTTACCGTGTTTGTTCAAATCCATGATTTGTTTTTGCCGGCTTGAAGACAAGTTTACTCGCTATAGTAATAACTCTAGATTCTTTGGTAACTTTTACCGTATAGGGTTTCCAAAACTTGTACTTGTTAACTAGTTTTTCAGCGATTCATTCCGATTGTCTTCTACAGAATAAACTCGTTTTTCATCAGTGTTTGTTCACTTTTTTTCATGAGTATTCTAATTTCTATCATGAGACAAACCTTTCTATTTATAGCGCCTTGTCACATGGTTTGTGCAGTTAATGGGAAGCGCACTGGAGGCATGGAGTACCCTCAATAAAGCTTTAACTCCGGCTCACAATCTTTCAGTGCCAGACGGCAAAATCGTCTGGTGTTAGCCAGAGCCGAAAATAACAGACTAGAGTACATCTTTGGCAGTTACACTTAATCGCGTGGCACGTCCACCAAAATCCGAGCCTGAAGTATGATAAGGAACAGAGAAAAAATTTCAGCTGGTTTACGATGTTTTACCTAGGCCTAAAACATCACGATGGTTGCTGGACTGTTACCTTACAGTGTCTCACTTAATAAGAAAAATACCATGAAGTAAAAATGTATTCAAATATTTGAAATAATTGTTGTCTTTTGACTGTTTAAAATGACGTTTCATGACCTTCAGAATTCTTTAATATATCACGTCTCAAAACACAGGAAATAGCATTTCAGAGACCCCGGTATTTCAAATTTTCCCCGGGGGGCATGCCCCTGGAGCCCCCTAGCGGGTTCTCGCACCTATAGCGCTCGCCCCCTGTCCTTAACAGCTCGCTACGCTAACTCCCACCATGTCAGGCCGGAAAATCGTCTGGCGTTAGACAGAGTAAAAAAACTTGTAAAAAGTGCCAAATGGCAACCGATGGGAATGAAAGGGTTAACGCCATATGAAAATACTAGAAGTTTTTATCAAAAGTGAAGTGCTGCGAGTTGCTACCATTTACTATTTAGTAATAAAATACTTGTTATCGTCCGAAGCATTTTCAATTAAAGAGCTTAAGCATGCGACGTTTTCCACAACATGGACGTCACGCATATAAAATCGAGCCATTAAAGAGTGATGGCGTCAGCACTCTTGCTTGAAGTGAAGAACGGCAATCTATGCAGTTTTAGGTTGTTGATTTGCAGCAATAACGACTGTTGCCATCTTTAATGTTGCCATCTTTAATAATGCCTGCCGCTGATCGGTAGACATTGCATATACCGAAGATCATCGCCCACGAAATCCTAAGAATCGAGTTTGTGAACGCATATAAACTCGGCCCATACCTCGTCAAGATTAGTGAGCCGCTTAGAAGCACATGATGAATTTGCAACCTTGGCACTCTGTCCGAGCCTCACTAGTCCGTAGTCTAGTGGTTAAAGCGTCAGTAGAAAGTTCTGGGTTCACTGATCCACTGATCTCCAGTTAAATCCCTGTCTGGGGCTCATGCAGAAACAGTTTCTAAGTATTTTGTGCTTGACGCCGCCTTTGGCAGTACCGTTTAACAGGTTTTAAGCATGGCCATGGAAAGCTTATCTTGCAGTCAAATCTCATGTTTCTCTCTAACGAAGGGCCTTCTCTCGAAACGTTAGACTCCTACGTTCTCTGTTTCGGCAGTATATCTAACCTTACTATATTTCGATTATCTTACAGTCAAATGGGTAATATTCGCTTGCAAACCTTTCATGTTGAAATCCGAGATCATTAGATACTGCACTCACGTGTATGTCAGTGTATAAACTGTATTTTTTTAGGTGCGGTCAAATCCGAGTGAACCATAACAACTCTGTACTACACGTGGTCATACAACCCTCCAAATGCCAAATCCGACCAGGCTCAACGTCAGTGGAGAGAGGCATCCGGTTAACAACAAGTGCTATCTAGTATATAGTATATATAGTATACCTAGATATATAGTATATCTAGTATATAGTATATATATCTAGTGTATATATATATATATATATATATATATATATATATATATATATATATATACATATATACATATATATAAAATTTATATATATATATTCATCACCCAGAACTGAAATAGCAAATGCTATAGTAACGTGTTGTGGCATAATCATGCACTAACCTGACCATCCATGCACACTTCCTGAGTGCCAGCCCTCGAACAAGCTTATTTGTATAATAGTAAAGCGTTTTAATTTGAGGAGTAATTATCGACATGTTTAGGACTGTATGAGTCATTGTATATTTTTAATATAGAAGTGCTCCGCGCATTTCCGTCAATCACACATGCATATTTGATATTTCTTCTTAAAGTTTTCTGTCAATTATTCATTAGTGCTGGCATGAGGCCCTTTTTTAGCAACTTATGTACGAAACTATACTTCAATCAGTGAAATAAAAGTAGCGTGCTGCATATAGGCAGTGTTGAAACAGCAATCGAAAATAAATATAGTAAAGTTTGATATACTGCCGAAACAGAGAACGTAGGAGTCTAACGTTTCGAGCGAAGGCCCTTCGTCAGAAAGTAACGTTTCTCTCTGACGAAGGGCCTTCGCTCGAAACGTTAGATTCCTACGTTCTCTGTTTCGGCAGTATATCTAACCTTACTATATTTCGATTATACTTCAGTCAGTCTTATATCATTCATGTCATGCTCACTCTAATCTATCTGCATGTTCTCAATATAAATATTATTATTATTATTATTATTATTATTATTATTATTATTATTATTATTATTATTATTATTATTATTATTATTATTATTATTATTATTACCTCATGCTCTCCAAGTTTTTCTTCTCTTCCAAAGCTCTCCATAACCCCGCTTGAATCAAGAATAAACTATTTTAGATTCTTCCGAAAAAATGAGTTTTCAAGCGTAAAAAATATTCAAATGTTCAAACTTTTAAATAAAATTATCCTTACCTTGCTCAGTAAAAGTCTTCAGCAAAAAAAAACCTTTCAAAATCCAACAGTCGGGTCGCCATGTTTTGCAAGAGTTCTTTTTTGAACTACTCAAAAATTGTTTTGTAGTGTAATAAAATGCCACCAGATATGTAAACAGATCGAGAGAAAAAATATCTTTTTAATTATTGATAAAGTATTGCTTTGCAGAATTATATATAGAACGCCACTGTCTATTCTCGTATATGAGTTTAATTAAGAATTAAGTGCAAATGTAGGACAAATTGTCAAACATTTGAAAAAAATGTACTGAATTTTCTGGCACCTGACTTTGTCGAACCACGACATCTTGCTTGTATATTTTTAAACTTGGTTTATACACTAATGACTTGAACATCCAAATTACCGACAAACAGGTCCTTTTGATGCCGTGCACACAAATTTTAATCCTGACAAGCCAAGGTTTTCTTTTAATCACAACGTAATTAATCCAAACTTGAAAACTCTACAACGCAAATATTAAATACTATTCAGTTCCAATTTGGCAAAAATCACCACTTTCGCCACCACCACCATAATCACCATCATCTTCATGACAATCATCACACCACCATACATAATTACCACCATAGATTACCACAACCAAATCACCACACAATCAACAGCAGTCCTACCAACATTACTACCTTGATCTGTTGATCACCTCCACTATCCCGTACCATCACCACCACCGTCGATCATCTGTACGCAACCCTGCCACTACCCGGGCGCTGCCGCCTCATGCACTACCCACTGCAACAACTACGCCGCCCCAGGCTACTACGCCCCCGGCCACTTCGTTCCGCTAGTCACTACGCACCCCCGGTCACAACGCATCCCGGCAACTACGCAAACGGTTTTGGCGTTATTAATACCTCAGAACAAAAAACTATTTCTAAGCTTGGTAATCTTTTTCAAAAAATATTAGAAATTGAAAATATTACATCCATGCGGGGAAATTTTAATAAATTGTTCATCCTAAACCTCAGACTAAGCAAAATAAAACAAAACTATAGGCAATTTATACAATAGCTCAAGTAGGTTTGGGATAGTTGTATATAATATCCGCTTCCTGGCACACGAACTCTAACGTTCAGGGCCAAAATTATTTAAACATGTTTTTAATAATGGAGCGAAGGTCAAGCTGGCGCGAAAGACGAAGTGAAAAGTCAAGTCCATAAATTGTCTGAAAACTTGGAATTACCACCGGAAAGCAACCAGGATAGTGACTAGAAATGATAAAGGAAATTAGTTCTTTGCAAAAAATGCTTAAAATGAGAAACGTTTTATCAAAAATATGTTTACAACAAAGCGCCACTGAGGCTGGCCGAAACTTACGAAAATTCTCAAAAAAATACCTAAGAATGCGGCCTCAGTACCAAACAATTTCGTTGAAAGACTAACAAGACTCTTCTCTAGTTCACTGATAAAGTTTGTTGCGATAAGAGTAAAGTATAGCTGCAACGCCAAACTGTAGCGGCCAAGTCGTCGACAAGCCGACATCGAAGAAACCGGGCGAAGGAACATTCAGTCTTCATTTTCACCGGGAAAAATTCGTAAATACTCAGAATTTTGTTTAGAAAAAGCGAAATATGCAACAGTATTGGTTCTAAAACGTTGTAGAGCCAAGAAATTAGTCTTGAAATCCAAAATAATCCAGGTTTTGCCGAAGACAAACAAGAAAGTATTGAACACACATAAACAGAATTACAATTGAATAAAGAACACAAAAACATCGGCAAGAACCAACGAATAAGAACACTGCTAATTCAACAAAAACGTCCGCTTACCTGTAGAACTACTCTGAGACCAAGTTCGTCCACCACTGCTACCGACGTTTGCTTGAAATTTTGAAAGCAGAGAGCAACATAAATTCGTCAATCTCGTCATGTTATTGTCCCAAAAATGTCCTCGAAGTTGTCCGCCGCTCGAGAAATACCTTGGATTTTTGATTGACAGGTCTGATGAAATACTCCTTGCTGATTGGTTAATTGCGTTTAGCTCTGATGAAATACTCGTTGTTGATTGCTAATTGATGGTAGGTCTGTTCTTAAAATATTTCCCGCTCGCAAAAACTTGGGTGGGTGGGTAAGGGGGGAGTAAGAACTCAATATTACATTGATGTTTGAAAATTATTAGAAAACGTATCATGAATTTTAGAATTTAAATTAAAACTTATAAAATATTATTATTTAACTGTTAATTATTAATAATAATTTAAAAAAAATATTCACTGTCTCCCTTTAACAATCCAACTTGGCTTGACAAAACAGATTGATTTACATTTAAATTACTCCCTAAACCCTGCCCCTACACCCTTTCCTCCACGCTTCCAGCAAACCAAGATAAGAACCCGCATTTTTTTAGTATTTTTGGTGGTTCCAAGCTACACTGATGAGCTGTAGAACAGCGAAACATGTGTCTGTAGATTGAACTATGTATGCTCCTTCACTTCTGTGTTGTTGAGCACTCTTTGAGGTTGGTGTAGGTGTCCGTTAGTGATAATGCAACACTCACTACCCTTGTGGCAGTTTGAGCACTCTGACACAATACCTGACTTCACACTATGTAGATGTGCGCATGTCCAGTATTGTCCCACAAGCGGCTGTTACTGGCAGTTGCTGGGGGATAAATAAAATGGTATTCTCACATCCAGATAGGTTCCAAGCTACACTGATGAGCTGTAGAACAGCGAAACATGTGTCTTAATATATAATAATATATTATATATAATTATTACTACAATTATTATAATTATTGTAATTATTATAATTATTACAAATATTATAATAATTATAATAATTATTATAATTATTATTATTATTATAATTATTATTATTATTATTATTATTATTATTATTATTATTATTATTATTATTATTTATAATTATGATTATTACATTTGCACTCCATTTTACAGGATGACTATAGCTTCAGCTAGTGATAGATATAAGTGGAAAATTATTTGATAATAATTTTGACCATCATAATCATTATCGTTGTGAAGATCATAATTATTAAATTTATTGTGACGACAATCATGCACCATGATAAGGAAAATCATAGTAATCAATCATAATGATTGATAATAATAATCAGGAATACTAAATAAAATATATATACTTGTCTACAAGAAATCTTGTTTTGTCCAGTAATTTCTTTTTTATTTATTCTTATGTTATATTTTACACACTTAAATTAAAGCTATACTCAATATCCATATATTTAAGTATCAAGCAGCACCTCTTTCATCCAGTATAGTAATTTCAGTAAACCATGCCTAATCATTTGTATTTCTAAAAAAAAACCTAACTTGTCATTCACCATTAGTAAGCTTAGCAACAAGATTTTCTAGTTGTTCAGTATTTGCCAGCCCAACAAAACGATCAATAATGTTTCCATTACGAACTCCCAGAACTGTTGGAACAGCAGTTACCTAGCAATATAAAACATTAAAATACTCATTAATAATTCATGAAGAAAACACAAAAGAAATCATGACCGTGAAGGAGGTTGTATATCTGATACAAACCACATGTGGTTGTACAACCACTAGTGGTTGTATATCAGGTCTATCTCCACTCTAAAACATTGAAATTGAGCTTTTTCTGAATTAATCTGAACAAATATTACTCATATTAACATCAAAGACTCGGCATATTTTAAGCTATTTACAATATTCGTGTCCGTGTTGTATTGGATATGACAAGCTCTCGCCTTCTGCTCGAGCTTGTATATCCAACAACACAGCCACTCATATTGTAAATACTACATATAAAACATATCTGCTGTACATATGTACATTTTAACCATCACATACAGCCATACATAAGTATGGGACAACAAGCACAGAAATGTTTGTTACAATACTTACACCATATTCCATGGCCAACTCTGCATTTGTGTCAATATCAACTTTGACCAGGTCTACTGCACCATCTTTTGTTTCAATAACAGAGTCTAGTTTAGGTGCAAGCTGTTTACATGGTCCACACCACCTTAATCAAAGTACCAACAACGGCTCATTATAATTATACAGTATAAACTGAATGTATGTATATGTATGTGTGTATGTATGTATAACTCTCATTAAGTCTTATTCTACTCATCACAGAAAAAAAATACTGATGAGAAAGGGCTAATTATATGTACTAACAAAATATTGTCAGTCAAATTCATATTGTTTCAAAATTTATTGTAAAACTTTTTGCACTTACGTTGCATGAAAGTCGACTACCACTGGTTTTTTAGACTTTAAAACTTTTTCTTTGAACTCAAAATAATCTTTTATTTCATAGTTTCTAGAAGCTGTTGTTGAAATGTAGTTAGAAATCCCAGAAAGATGTCTTGGCATAAAAAAAGCACGATGGTGAGAGATCAAACGATGTGCCATATTAAGAAAAATCTTGAAATAAATAAATAACTTTTTAAGCTAGTATGAGTAAGTTTGATTCACAGCACACCAAGGTCCAAGTATGGTGGTCACCTGTTTAAAACCACACATATAAAACTGCAGAACCTTGCTTTGGCTGTTCTTATTAAACATTACAGTACATGCATGTTAGTATGTATTGATGTAAGCACCACCAATGTCAAACTAGGGGGGAAGAGCAGACTCATGTCAGTCAGTGGCGTAGCTACACCCGGGCCTACCCGGGCCTGTGCCCGGGTGAAACCTGCGTGTGCCGGGTGAAATATTGCAGACAGATCTAGCTCTCATTATATAGGCAAAGTAATTTAAGTATAGAGTATAGCCACTAGGAAGATTATGTATAAGTTTACTGTTTACAAACTGACTATAAAATCATGATTTTCACTGGTTTTTATTTTATCTTTTTTGTTGTTAAAATTGCCCCCAAAATGCAGGAAATAGCATTTCCGTGGCGTAAAAATTCAAAAATTTCCTGGGGGAGCATGTTCACACCCCAGAGGTTTCCCGCATGTTTGGCGCTCTGAACTGCCACTACCAACCGGACATACTGTACTTCAAAATTGGTGGCTACGGCCCTGTGACTGTAAATCACTGTAATAACAAAAACCCACCAGAGGATGTTGAGACCTGTGCCCATGTTGTGCCCACATGACATCTGCTTCCTGGCTACGCCACTGATGTCAGTACATAAAATGTTGAGAGTGCACCCACCCACCCCCTCCCCATTTTGCCATTAGCAACCCTGATTAGTATATTTATGTTTGCTACTGAGTTTTGATTGACCTGCAATGTGTGAAAGAACTAAATTATGATGTCACATGCCTTCAGCTTTGGCAAATATGACAAATTTCAGTTTTGATAACTCTTGATATTATATTCAACGTCAACTGTCTAGCCTTAGAGCCATAGAACAATAAATTTAATTCCCTCAAGGTCAGTACACTAGTACAGTGTTTATTAATGCTAGCTTCAATCAAAACAATGATCAACAATACTGTTGCTCTATAAACGTCGTTGTTCAGCCATGGTACATGTAACTACATTATTACAGTGTTATTAAACCAGCAATGGTATTGGTAAAATAACTGGAGCAATATTAATAAGTATTTTGACTGCAGTACAGACAGTATAGCCATATTGTAAACAATAAACAGAGTGCGAAACTTACAAAATACACCACATTTTTCACAAGTGTGTTCTAGTCTCAAACTAAACGTAATTAATTTACTTACCAATCTAGAGTATAAAAACAAAGACAGATAACGAAGAAACTTGAAAATATATGCACCACGTGAACAGCATGCTCCGTGTATTATATTAGCTAAGGATTTAATTATGACGTCACAACATAGTACAGTACTTTATGTAATACTATTCTGAAGTGTTTGTTCTGATCTTGAATTCGCAATGCATTATGGTCTATCCAGGATCGGTAATTTTTTCTTTATAAATACTTTCGTTGGCAACAGTATCTAAATATAATAATTGTCATATTGGTAAAAGCAACAATTCTTGGACGTGTAAGGATAGATTCATGACAAATGTATCCTTATACGTACGAAAATTATTGCTTTTACCAATATGACAACGATCATATCTAGACATTGTTGCCATGAAAGTGTTTATCAAGAAAAAATTACCGCATTGTGTCTCAACCCTGGATAGACCACAATGCATCGCGAATTCAAGATGGCGCCGCTATTGGTGAAAAGGTCCATTAAATTATTTTATCATGTAAAAATTAGAATATACGATTATGTTCTAAAATGTTACTTATTTAATCATGTTCATTGTTGGATCCTTTAGTTAGTCTCACACATGATATCCCGCACGCAGACTGTCAATCATTGGCTGCACTGTTTTTTATCTTTTTTTCCCGGCTTTTGTACTCTTTTTGAACCATTTCTTTTCCGACTTTTCTTTACCGTGTTTCATTTCACCTTCATCTTGTATATTTTCATCCCCATCATTGGTGGTACTGCTTTTCACCTTCGTTTCTTTTTTACTCCTTTTGTACCATTTCTTCAATTTGTCTCCTTTCTTTTTCGAATTATCTTTGCCAATGCCAAGTACCATTTCATCTTCATTCTGTACACCGTCATCCCCATCATTGGCGAGACTGGTTTTTATCTTCTTTTCTTTCTTATTCTTTTTATCTTTTTTTTTTTTCAAGTTATCTTCACCAAGTGCCATTTCACCTTTATCTTGTAGACCATCATCCCCATCATCGGCGGTACTGCCTTTTATCTTCTTTTCTTCCTTACTCTTTTCCCCTTTTTTCTTTTTTCCTCCTTTCTTTTTCGAATTATCTTTGCCAAGTACCATTTCACCTTCATCCTGTACACCATCGTCTCCATCATCGGCTGTACTGCCTTTTATCTTCTCTTTTTTCTTACTCTTTTTGGCTCTTTTCTTTTTACTCGAGCTGTTATCTTCACCAAATATCATTTCATTTTCATCTTGTGCATCTCCATCTCCATCATCGGCGGTACTGCCTTTTATCTTCTCTCTTTTCTTACTCTTTTTCCCTTTTTTCTTTTTCGAGTTATCTTCACCATCCCCATCATCGGCGACACTGGCTTTCATCTTCTTGCCTTTCTTACTCTTTTTGCGGCATTTCATTCTGTACCATTTCTTTTTGCCTCTTTTCTTTTTTAAATTATCTTTGCTTTGTACCATTTCATGTTCATCTTCTACACCATCATCTCCATCATCGGCTGTAATGCTTTTTTTCTTCTTTTCTTCCTTGCTCTTTTCCCCTTTTTTCCCGTCATCCCCATCATCTGCTGTACTGTTTTTCATCTTCTTACCTTTTTTACTCTTTTTGCCCAATTTCCTTTTGCCCCACCATTTCTTTTTGTACCATTTCTTTCTTCTTTTTTTCTTTTTCGAATTATCTTTGCCTTGTACCATTTCACCTTCATTTTGTGCACCGTCATCTCCATCATCGACTGTAATGATTTCCATCTTCTTTCCATCATTTCCCTCTTTCTTCTTTTTTGACTTGCTTTCTTTTCCGTGTACACTTTCATCTTTAACGACTTTAGCCTGTAAACTTTCATTTTTATGGCTGGCTGGATCTCTTGGAACCTCCTCCTCTTTCTCTTTTTCGTTGGTTTTTTCATTGCTGTTTGCCGGAGAAGCTCTCGTAATATCCAGCTGACTGCTTTGAGCTTGTATTTCTTTAGGAGTTTTGTCATTGGAAATGTTCTCAATTCCGCCTGGAGAGTTTCCAATAATCTTCTCGTCAGCTGCGATGACATCTGATTTTTCTCTTGCCATTTTTTCATCTTGCGTTGCAGCTTCTTCCACTGTAATCAAGTTCTTCTGTTTATCAGGTTTTTCTTCGGTCTCGTATGGGATAGTTGCTGTGGGTTCTTGTGTCGCACATTTATCTTTGGCAGCTGTTGGTTCTAGTTCGTTTCCCTGTTTAATACGTCGCTGCTCAGATTCCGTGGAGTTGTGACGAGGTGGATCAAAGATAGAATGCACCCGGTCGTTTTTCTTGTCACCTTCATTGCTATCTTCCATTGCTAGAATGTAACTGTCTCGTTTTTGGTGTTTTGTTAAGCTTGTCAATAAAACTTTTCCATCTTTTGTTGGATCGTGAGTTGGTGTCTCGTTATCTTGTACTTCTGCTCCTTCTGATGTGGTTGCTTCAACTGTTCCACATACTATGGAGTCATTCATTGTTACATCTTCATGTGGACTGTCACTGCCTTGTTTTTGTTCTTTTGTCAAACTTGTCATTAAAACTTTTCCATCTTTTATTGAATCGTGAGTTGGTGTCTCGGTATCTTGTACTTCTGCTCCTTCTGATGTGGTTGCTTCAACTGTTTCACATACTGTGGAGCCATTCATTGTTACATCTTCATGTGGACTGTCACTGCCTTGTTTTTGTTCTTTTGTCAAACTTGTCATTAAAACTTTTCCATCTTTTATTGAATCGTGAGTTGGTGTCTCGGTATCTTGTACTTCTGCTCCTTTTGATGTGGTTGCTTCAACTGTTCCACATACTATGGAGTCATTCATTCTTACATCTTCATGTGGACTGTCACTGCCTTGTTTATGTTCTTTTGTCAAACTTGTCGATGAAACTTCCCCATCTTTTGTTTGATCGTGAGTTGGTGTCTCGGTATCTTGTACTTCTGCTCCTTCTGATGTGGTTGCTTCAACTGTTCCACATACTATGGAGCCATTCATTGTTACATCGTCATGTGTAATGTCACTGCCTTGTTCTTGTTCTTTTGTTGGGCTTGTCAATAAAAGTTTTCCATCTTTTGTTGAATCGTGAGTTGATTTTTCGTCATCTTGTACTTCTGCATTTTCTGATGTGGTTGCTTCAACTGTTCCACATACTATGGAGCCATTCATTGTTACATCGTCATGTGTAATGTCACTGCCTTGTTTTTGTTCTTTTGTCAAACTTGTCAATAAAACTTTTCCATCTTCTGTTGGATTGTGAGTTGGTGTCTCGTTATCTTGTACTTCTGCATTTTCTGGTGTGGTTGCTTCAACTGTTTCACATGATACTATGGGGTCATTCATTGTTACATCTTCATGTGGGACGTCACTTCCTTGTTTTTCTTCTTTTGTCGAGGTTGTCAACGAAACTTTTCCATCTTTTGAATCGTGAGTTGCTGTCTCGTTATCTTGTACTTCTGCACTTTCCGATATGATTGCTTCAACTGCATCATATACTATCCAGTCATTCATTGCTTCACCTGTCTCATTCATTGTCAAGTCTTTACTAAATGATGCATCTTCTTGTGAGTTCTCGTCACTTTTGTCTTGTCCCACAGCCGAATCAGCCAACGGTAGTTCGTCATTTCTTAGTGTAACTTTATCATCGACCTCTTTTTCATCTGTCAAGCTTTTCATTGCTGTATCTTCCAGTTGCGCGCTGTCATTATCTTCATCTTGTTCTACGGAAGAATCAACCAACGAGTCTTCGCCACCTTGTGTCGAATTTCCACGGGATACTTTTTCCTCTTGCATGTCTTTATCTCTTGGTTCTGCTGCTTTTTCTGCGTCACTTACATTTGAATTTTTCATTTCTTGTAGGCTGTCCTTATTTTCATTTTGTTCTACCGACAAGTCAGCCAATGAATCTTTGCCATCTTGTGTCGAATATCCACTGGATACTTTGTCCTCTTGCATGTCTTTATCTCTTGGTTCTGATGCTTTTTCTGTGTCACTTACATTTGAATTTTTCATTTCTTGTAGGCTGTCATTATCTTCATTTTGTTTTGCCGACAAGTCAACCAATGAATCTTTGCCATCTTGTGTCGAATCTCCACTGGATACTTTGTCCTCTTGCATGTCTTTATCTGTTGGTTCTGCTGCTTTTTCTGCGTCACTTACATTTGAATTTTTCATTTCTTGTAGGCTGTCCTTATTTTCATTTTGTTCTACCAACAAGTCAACCAATGAATCTTTGCCATCTTGTGTCGAATATCCACTGGATACTTTGTCCTCTTGCATGTCTTTATCTGTTGGTTCTGATGGTGTAACCGCGCCACATACTTTAATGGATGTATTCAGTTCTAGTAGGGTGTCATTAACTTCACCTTGATCTGCGGACGAGCCACTTTTGTCATCAGTTGGTCCTTCTTCTTGTGCTGCTAGTACTTCTTTGTCACATTCCCTCAATTCTTCTGTTGTTTGCTGTTCATGTTGTCCATCACTAGCGCTCTCTTGCTCTGGTTGATTCAGCTGACCTTCATTCATGACATCTGTACAGCTACCTTCTTTATGGCACCCGTCACCATCCTTAGATCCTTGTAGGTCCTCGTTGCTTGACGTGAAACACTGCTTAGCATTTGTCTGCTCCAGATTTGAACTCATCTGGACAATCTCTTGGTTTATAGTTGGTGTTCTCCCCTTTAGATCTTCTTCTTCAATTTCTTTTTCATCTTCCATTTCGCCGCAGTAGGTTGGCAACTCTTCTGATTTGTCAAAAGATTCTTTGGCTTCTTCCGTGGTCTTCTCCAGCTTTGGTATCTTGCTTTGACCTTTGTCTGAACCTACGGTTTCGCAAGGCCGTTTTGCATTTCTTTGTTCGTCAGCAACACAGATACTTTCGGCTCCTTTTTTGATCTGTTCCATAATCGGTTTGTCCAAACGAAATGGAGAATCGCCTTTCATTTGAGAATCACAGAACGAGCCACGTAAGACTGGGAGTTGTCTACCGTCCTCAATTTCAAACAAAAAGCAATTAATATTTGCCTTTCCATCTTCTTTAATTGTTGCAATGAACACGATGTAGCGATTCAAACCAAGTTTCGGCATGTTTCCCCACACGGTGTTCTCATCTCCTCCACTGGGATAATCCAAACTACTCATTCGATGATGTGAATGCCACTGACCAATGTTACATAGCCCGTGTTGTTCAGTGAGGTACTTGCCAGCCTCCTCAAGATAGTTCACATTCTGGTAAAATGAAGCTTTTGTTCTTTTGCAATCCTTTCCAGGTCCCAACACAAACTGAACGACTGCAGTATGTTGATCAATCCACAGACCAAACAGATCGCCACCCGTCTCGATGTTGTCTTTCATTAAAACCCATTCTCGAATCCGATCCATTTCCCCTTCATGTATGAACACTTGAAACTTTCTAGGCACTGTATCTCTCTTTTGAGCTTGTTCTTTGGATCCTCCACCACTTTTATCAGCTTCATTTGATACACTTTTCATTTCCTCTCCAAGCTCCTCCCTTGATCTTTGAAACTTTCTAGGCACTGTATCTTTCTTTTGAGCTTGTTCTTTGGATTCTCCACCACTTTTATCAGCTTCATTTGATACATTTTCCATTTCCTCTCCAAGCTCCTCCCTTGATCTTTGAACTTCCGGTTGTACTTTCCTTTGCTTCTTGCCTTGCTCATTTTCACTTTCACGAGGACGCTTTGGTGTTTTAAACTTTTCTTCAAAATACTTGATTTTGTTGATACTTTCAGCACCTATCTTTGTCTTCGATCTAATCTCGTTATCTAGTCGAAATGGAGAATTCCCATAAAGATAGGGCTCGCACATTCCTTCTAGGACTGGAAGTTGACGGTCATTCTCGGTTTCAAACAGAAAGCAATTCACTTCCGCAGTTGGTCTGTTATAACCACCTTGAATTGTAGCTATGAACACAATATAACGATTTAAACCAAGGTTTGGCATATTTCCCCACACTGTATTCTCATCTCCACCGCTTGGTCGACGTAGATTAAGTCGATGATGTGAATGCCACTGACCAATGTTACATAGTCCATGTTGTTTAGTGAGGTACTTGCCAGCCTCCTCAAGATAGTTCACATCTTGGTAAAATGAAACAGCTGTTCTTCTGCAATCCTTTCCAGGTCCCAATACAAACTGAACGACTGCTGTATGTTGATCAATCCACAGACCAAACAGATCGCCACCCGTCTCGATGTTGTCTTTCATTAAAACCCATGTTTTAATCTGATCCATTTCTCCTTGATTGATGTACACTTTAAAATTTCTCTTCGATTCTCTGTGGTTATTATATCTTGCCATGTTTGCATGTTTCTCCGTTGAAACTTTCCCTTATAGACCTTTCGATATCTCGGTTGCTGCCTTTAAAGTGAACGCCTTGTTTTTTCTCTCATTTCCTAGAAACGGCAGCTGCATGTATAAAAGAATAATTTTGTTTCATTTCCTAGTATAAATGCAAGTGCGTGACCTAAACCGGAAGTAATGCCGCTTTTTAACACTGCTGTACTTTATGTAACTTTAGAAGCACACGTGACTATACAAACGCTACAAACTCCATTCGAGCCACAGTAGCTCAATGATTAGAGCGTCTAATCGATCATTAGGCCTGCAGCTTCGATCTCTTGTCTGGGCAATAGAACTATATTGTTCGCTATACTCTAATTGGAAATTTCCAGTCTACGGATTTGAGTGTACATGTGACAGGAGGGGGACATTGGGAGGTACTCCGAACCGCAATACCGAAAAAAACCCCCGTGAAATACCACAGTACCGCGTCGAAAATATAATGAATACCGAAACTCCTAGAATGGATAAAATCGAATGACCGAAGCGACAAAATTACCGAAATACCGAACGAAAAAGATCACAATACCGAAAATCCCAATGTCCCCCTCTAGGGCCTCTCTGGGTATAACAACTATGTATACTTAAAATATAGTCACATATATATACTTTTATAAATATTGTATTTATACTGAATTCATCAATTTTAAATCAAGTTCTTGTAAACACTTGGAGGCCTTCTTGTTTATTGTAATTATTGCTCTAGAAGTTGTAAAAAGTCTTGCTATACATATTTCTAATTATGTGTAGCCGATTATAGTACTAAATAGTGCATAGATAACAACTGCATGTGGCATTCATATCGTAGGTTACAATGCGTTGTATTTACGTATACCGACTAAAGTCACTAAACTAACTAAATACAGAAGCTTTTTACAGTATACAGTAATTTCTTCTACATTTTCTGTTTCTTCTTTCTTTCACCAGTCTTACATGTCAATAGCTGTACTTCCATTGCCATTATTTCTATCAAGCATTTTCGTTGCTTTAGGTTTATTCGGCATACTTTCTGCTCCAATGTTCAACTCATGCATAAGGTCACCATTCAGACGAAACGGGCTGTTATAAGACGACTGCTCCATCAGGTTAATACGTCCCTCCTGTACCGGAAGCTGCTTTCCAGTTGCGCTATCGATTTCGAATAGGAAAGGATTGATGTTGACTGTTGGTTTGCTTTTAGGACCGACAATGGTGGCGATGAAGACAAGGAAACGGTTTAACTCCAATCCAGGCATGTTTCCCCACACTGTAGTCTTGTCCCCAGAGCTTGGTCGAGGCAAGTTGATACGGTGATGAGAATGCCATTGTCCAATATTGCATAACCCGTGCTGTGTTGTAACTGCTGCTCCTGACTTCGCGAGATAATCCACGTCTTGATAAAAAGATATTTCAGTTCTTCTGCAGTTTTTTCCAGGTCCTAGCACCAACTGAACGACTGCAGTGTGTTGATCTCTCCACAAACCAAATAGATCTCCACCGGTCTCGATATTCTCTTTCTTCAGAACCCATTCACGAATGTTTTTAAATTCGTCTTCATACATATACACTTGGAACTGCTTTGTATTCTCGTTCTGCCATGTTAGTGCTAACCTGTAGCCACCTCGAATAGCACCGGCAAAAGAACTTAATACATAAGTTATCAACCAGTATAAGTAACACAGGAAAACCCAGAAGGATAACAAGTAATTTCTAATTCTGTCTTCAGACATCTTGTGCAAGTAAAATGTGAAAGTAAAAATAAAAACATATATTGTTACTGTCTTCCCAGAAATCAAACCGTTCAGAAGCTTCCGGTAAAATTTCTGACGAAATGCATGCATGTACACCACATGTACACACAGATATACAGACACACACCACACACACACATATATATATATATATATATATATATATATACCTATACATGTACATACACTGACATAAAAACACGCGCGCTTTTTGGACACGAGTATATAGATGCAGTCACTCACAACCAACAAAAATTAAAAATTGTATAATGTTCAGCGGATGCGAGCTATGCGCAATTAAAATGTTCAATTAATTCTTTGAGCGTTTTCATGGCGATAAAGTAATATAAATAAGTTTTGTGGAAACACCACGTAAAAGAAAATTTTAAGCAAAGAAATATTTTACGTGGTGTTTCCACAAAACTTATTTATATTAAAATGTTCAACTTGCGTAAAGTGAACTTTTTGTTTCGCTTTCTATTTGGGGCTGCGCGGATGTACATCTATTGTTTCTCAACACGCACACTTGGTGTGATGACGGCGTGCCATGCACACATGCTGGCAGTGGCAGTATCATTCATTTTATGTGCGAGGGAAAACACCGACGGAACTTTGCTATTGTGTGACTGCCTTGTGCCGCAGGATCTGCCTGTACATGTTTAGGGAGTACAATCGTCGGTCTTCAGCATCAAGGACTGAATTGGAAAAAAACGAAGGAATTATAATTTAAAAATATAAAGTGTGCAGTCATGAGTGTTGGGACGTATGTTCGCGAGAAGGAACTTGGTGCTGGAGCCTTTGGTAAGGTATACAGAGTCCGTAATACTAAAACCAATTTCGTTTATGCAGAGAAAGTAATTAAGTGTAAAGACAATGTTCAGTTAACCAATGTTCTGGGAGAAATGAAAACACTGAGCAAGCTGTCTCATCCGAACATAATGAAACTGTATGAAACAAAATTCGATCAAAAGAGAATGTTCGAAGCAGATCTTTGCTTGGTTTTCGAGTACTGTTCGAATGGCACATTAAATGACCGTCTTCGACGGTTCAGCTCCGCAGGAGTTAACATGAAATGGAGTCAGCAAATTTCCAACGCGGTTGCCTACTTGCATTCTGAAAATCTCGTCCACAGAGACTTGAAACCTGAAAATATCCTTTTGACGTCATCTGAAGATATCAAGGTCGGAGACTTTGGGTTGTCGAGGGAATATGCGAGCAAGAAATTAGAAAGTGAAACCTGGGAGTCATATTACATGAAAAATGGCTGCGGTACTTTGTTCTATCTTGCTCCAGAAGTGTTCTCTGGACATTATACTGAGAAGGCTGATGTGTTTGCTTTGGGTATTTTATTGTACGCCATTGCGGAACGTTGCTTTCTTCAAGTTCATGGTACCAAGTATTACGGAGCTTTTGTCACAAAAAATCGTCAAAAAGTTCCTTTAGGTCTGCAAATGTTTAATGACAAGAGTAGACTGAGTGTGTCTTTTACGAAGTGCAGACAAGAACTGGCAAGTATTATTTGTTCAGCGTTACATTTTGAAGCGAAAAAAAGGTCAAGCTCTGAAATGATCAGGCAACATCTGAAAGAACATCGTGTTAAGTAATATAGTTCATATAACCCTACAGTTTAGTAAAGTTTTTTCCGCTCTCTTAAGTAATAGAACTGCATGCCGTGGTTGATAACTGATCAGGTGTAATATAGTTATTAAACTAAAATATATAATTTTAATTGAGACTAAATATTCTAATGTGTCTTATTTGTATTCCTGTAAACGCGAACTGAATGCTTGTTAGAGAAATAATATATTGAAAACATTGAATTGGATTTTATTTGAGATTTGCCACAAGAAACTAGTTACAATAATATATATATATATATATATATATATATATATATATATATATATATATATATATCTCTCTCTCTCTCTCTCTCTCTCTCTCTCTCTCTCTCTCTCTCTCTCTCTCTCTCTCTCTCTCTCTCTCTCTCTCTCTCTCTCTCTCCCTCTCTCTCTCTATATATATATATATGTTGAGGTAAACTATAAAATAATAGGTAGTCAGTGGCGAGGAAGCCTGAACAAGAAACCAGAAACTAAATAATAGAACCATATAAATAAATAATATAACCATATCAATAAATATATGTTTTACTTTCATCTTGTGTTGCTTATGCAGAATCTTCAAATGCAAAGCTAGTCAGAACAAAAATCACAATCAGCTAGAAAAAGGAAACATGAAAAAAAAAACCACCATGTTTACATGTGGGTTGAACTATGAGCACACAAAACCATATAAATAAATAATAGAACCATATCAATAAATATATGTTTTACTTTCGTCTTGTGTTGCTTATGCAGAATCTTCAAATAGAAAGCTAGAGCCCAAAGATCACAATCAGCTAGAAAAAGAAAACATGAAAAAAACAAACCCCACCATGTTTACATGTGGGTTGAACCATGAGCACACAAAACCATATAAATAAATAATATAACCATATCAATAAATATATGCTTTACTTTCGTCTTGTGTTGCTTATGCAGAATCTTCAAATAGAAAGCTAGTGACCAAAGATCACAATCAGTTAGAAAAAGAAAACATGAAAAAAACAAACCCACCATGTTTACATGTGGGTTGAACCATGAGCACACAAAACCATATAAATAAATAATATAACCATATCAATAAATATATGTTTTACTTTCGTCTTGTGTCGCTTATGCAGAATCTTCAAATGCAAAGCTAGTCAGAACAAAGATCACAATCAGCTAGAAAAAGAAAACATGAAAAAAAAACCCCACCATGTTTACATGTGGGTTGAACCATGAGCACACAAACCATTCCGCTGACTGTTTTTCGTTAACTTTTTCGTTGACATACGCATGCATCTATAAAACCATCATCAAATCGATGTTCAAACGGCCTTTAGTCACAAGTTATATTATACTACAGTAAATATGGAAGTAAATGCTATAGTTTACTCCAAAGATCACACTGAGAATGTTAAAATGACTGATATGAAACAATAAGACCATTGAAGTCATGCTTTTTCTGAGAATATCAATTCATGGAATCTAATCTATGACCACCTGCTATTCTCGTAATTGGATTATAAAATTTGCGTTTAATAAAGCTGTACGTCCAAGTTATATGTCGTCCAAATGACAAAGATAATACTAGGACTTTTACTGAAAAGTGAAAGCTAAAAATATGGTCCTTGCATTCTACTGATCTGATATAACTGATCACTATATATTACTAACAATACATATACTAGATAGTGTTCTGTGTACTAGCCAATCAGATTACAGTGTTTGAAATATTATACTAGTATCATGGGGTGCAATACATAATAGTTTCTCGGTAATCAATGCTTCTACCGGGAAATATAAGTCGGTTTTGTTTACGTATTAAATCGACAAACACTTTCGGTTATCACTTCGCAATTTCGTTGTCGTTTTGAATTGAAAGTATAAATACTCCTTTGCGTCAGTGATAAATACCCATATTTAATCACGATGAGTTTACAAGTATTAATTCATGAAGGAGAACTTCAACAGATCGTTGAAGTAATAAAGCAACAAAGAATTGGCAGCCAAATTCGAGGTTGTCTTTTTGGTCTATGGCGAAATTCGATGAAGCAACCAGTAATTCAGTTTGTCTCGTGTCCAGGGGAATATGCTGGCTCTGAGAGTCACATGGACTGTAGTCCTGACGATTATGAAATGAGATGTGAAGATATACTTGAAGCAAAGCACGCCATGTTAAAACTTGGTTACTGGTTATCTGGCTCTCCAAACGACTATTCAGACGGTAAGCCCGCATAAAGTGAATACGTCTGTAGCTATACGAAATACTATCATCAATAGTATTATAATAACTATTCAGTATTTTAGTATACTAGTTTCAGCTTGGAGATTGCAAAGCTTTGCCAGTTCTTACTGTAACAAGCTGTGATGTCAATATACCCCCCGAGCCGAAAACTCTTGAGCTCTATATAGACGGGATCGACTCAAATTACCCGCAATTTGCGATCGAAAGATAGCCGCATTTTATCTTTTTTATAATATTATTTTTTCTGTTTTAGTAATTCCACAGTATCTTGATGATCTGAAATGCAATCTTTTGCTGTTTATAAAGATCTCTTCCAGTGAGATGACTGGACATTTTTACTTGAAAACGAAAACTGAAAAAAACGACAGTGTCTTGTATAAAGAAGGTGAGAAAATAACTTCATAAAAATTAAGAGAAAGACTTTTCTCTCTGACACTCGGAAAGATAAATCACGAATTAAGAAGATGAATAACACAGTGAATTAATACTGCAGGCCGATCAATCAGAGGGTATAGTTCAATGTATAAATACTCTCCTTCCCTTCCTTTCTCTGTTCCAGGCCTCTTGTGCTTGGCCTGTTTACTGTTTGCATCAACATGCATGGCAGACGTATGAATCAGTCCTAAATGTTACCAAAAAAACGGTGTTGATATTTAAGAATAGCTATAGTTAACTGCAAGTGAAATATTTAGCATTTATGGTCGAGGTCTTTTTTTCTATATCCTGTATTGACATCTCTTATACCTTGAAAAGTCCAAACAGTTTCTGTGTCCAGTCTATGCTTCTAGTAAAAATTCAAACCAAATGCAATCAGTGAAATACAGTGTTCCCCTCTCCTCTCCTCCCCCCCCCCCCCCCCCCCTACTCAATGTTGGTGAATCTAGACGAGAGAAAAAGCTCACGACATAATATTGACATTGGGGGAAGGGACATTTTATTTTAGTTGAAAGGAAGACAAAGACTGAGATATTCGCAAATCAACAACAAAGACATTATGCTCTCCACATCATTTTGTCTAGGATTATATTTAGATAAAATAAATACTTTTAAACTTAAATATATGATCTATGAAGCGCACTAAGAATAGATCAAACGTACACAATTATTTTGGTAGAAACTTGTTATTAATACAGGGTCTATTGTTTTTTAAGATGTTTTGCCTGGTGAGAGTTCCTTCCGACTTAGTACATCCCTGACAGAGGAGATCGCTAAAGGTGCAAGGTATTCATGCGATCCAAAAGATTCTAGTTCTCTATCGAGATACATCGACAGTCTTCCCTCTCGCACTAATATTGAACCAAACACAAACAAAGAGCAGTGGTATGCCAATGAAAAAGGGAGAGAACTCCTGCAGATGTTATTTCAAGGTTTCAAGAATGTAGATATCCAGGTCGAAATGAGCCGAGACGGTACAACCCACAACTTTCAGTTTACGTTAAACCAAAACTTGTGTCTAGATTTCCCACCAGATTTTCCAAACAGAAAGCCAAGAGTCAGCCATATTGATGGTTCATTGCTGAGTAACTCCTTGGATTTTTGGTTCACTCCTGGAGACAACCAGAGTATAAGCGATGGTCTAGTTGGAGCTGCTCGCGAGTTACTACGATACTATTAAATATACCGAAAGAATTATTAATCTGTTCCGCACATGCACAATGCACATCTGCTTACTGTATATACTACAGTTTAAATTAATTGACTAGAGGCAATATGCCTTGTTCCTTTATTGTAACGTTGCTTTCATCAGAGAACTGCTTGTTGGTAATAAAATACAATTTTGGCAACCGATTTTCTGGGCGGAAAGCGCAATCGTAAAATGAACATAAGAGCCCAGCTTTTTATTCTGATATATGAAAATTCATAATCCATGAAGACAAGCCGAAGATCAGTAAGGAGAGTTTATTAACGTCTCGCTAATAACGTGTAACATCTTTAGAATGACAGATAACAAATGTTGTAGCATAATAAAGTATATATACATTATTTACATGTAGTCCATTTTAGTACATCAACGTGTATTCGACGTAATATGTAAAGACCTCCAATTCGGACTAGACCGGGTTTTCAAGTACTCGGAATTCGTTCCAGTCCGAGGCTTACATGACTTCTCAACTGTATTCCCAAAATGAATTAGTGCATTAGTAATTAGTGTATGGATGAATAACCGATTGTGTGAAGTAATATTTCAAGTCCTCTGCCCAGTACTTCCCTGGTATTTCAAGTCCCTTCACGTGGTGCAATTCAGCGCTTCTGATTGATTGATTATCTCATGAATTATTAATGAGTTTGAGAAAGTTATATAGAATACAGATGTATCAGTGTAATGATAATTAAAGAATACCGAAAGCAAAAAACATGTAAATACAAACACTTTATTCAATCTTTTTTATCGTTATTCTATTTTTCATCTGATAAAAGTATTTCTAACATACAGTATGTGTTTACAATTACAAAAATAACTTTTCACTTATGACGCTATCTTATTGAGATAAATGTTAAACAACCAATCAATAAAATGACTCTAATTAGGTAACAAAGGTATAAAGTTTCATCTCTTCCTGGTAACTACACGCTGTTCTTAGAACTATAGGCGAGGTTTGGTCACACCTATTGAGATCGTCTATTGTGTTGTAGTGATTGTTATATGGACTACTTTGTTAATCTTTCCAAATACAATCAGTTTTTGTTTAGGTACTACGTTGAGCACTGCTATCTCATGTGGTGTTTTATCGACTGTAGACACTTGCTTTCTTTTCCGCGTCTTTTCTCCGTTATCTTCGGTCTTATTAAATGCAGTTGTTTCATTTGAACTCTCTGCACCATTCTTTATTTCTTTCAAAACTAAGTTATTGAGACGAAACGAAGAATTTTGATCTTTGAGGATTTTAAATTCCCCTTTCAAGACTGGATACCGCCTTCCCCGTGCGTTTGTTTCAAATAGAAAGCACTCTAGGTTTGCCTTTAAACTTTTCCGAACACCTTCTACTGTAGCGATAAAGACGATATAACGATTTAAACCAAGGTTTGGCATGTTTCCCCACACTGTATTCTCATCTCCTCCGCTTGGTTGAGGTAGATTAATTCGATGATGTGAATGCCACTGACCAATGTTACATAGTCCGTGTTGTTTAGTGAGGTACTTGCCAGCCTTCTCAAGATACTTCACATCTTGGTAAAATGAAACAGCTGTTCTTCTGCAATGTTCTCCAGGTCCCAACACAAACTGAACGACTGCAGTATGTTGATCAATCCACAGACCAAACAGATCTCCACCCGTCTCGATGTTGTCTTTCATTAAAACCCATTTTTTAATCTGATCCATTTCTCCTTCATCAACAATCACCTCAAAATGTCTACTTTCATTTCCATTACTTCGATTACTGCGACGATTTTGATAGTTCGTCATGCTAAATCTCTACAATAACGAACAGATTTTACGTTATACCAAAAGAAAAAAAAAACGCCTATACAAATCGCAGTTCATTCAACTGAAAAATTAACAAAATCGGCAGGATCTTAAATTCCTGGTAACAGTCCCTTCACGTGACTCACAACGGAAGTAGAGCGTGTTAATTATAACATATTGATAAGCATGTTGCTAAGTTGTTAATATTAGAAGTGTACAAAGACATATTGAATAATAGTTTTTATCTGCTATAGTGGTACTGAAAATTTTATCTATAAAGGAGTATCGCTTATTTCATCTTCCTTTTGACTCATCACTTTGGACTTTGCACGGCTATCGTCCTTCGAACCGGTTGCAGTTTCTTCCAGGTTGTCTTCTTTTGTTGCTGTTTTACGTTGCTTGTCGCCATTTTCTGTGCTTGTGTTTTCATCAGTGCTGCTGGCTAGTATTTCATCGTGTTTTACTGCTTCATCAAAATTTATTTCAGTATTAATGAATTCAGGCATCTCTTCAACGCGTTGTTCAAACCATTTGATGTTCTCTAGTTTGTCTTGGTCTCTACTCTTGTCCCCATTTTCCATGTTAGCTTTTTGGTCTTGACTTCCTCTTATCCCACCAAAGTTCATTTCTGTGTTAATTGCATCAGGAATCTCTTCAACGTCTGGCTCAAGCAAACTGGTGTTCTCCGGTTTGTCTTCGCCTTTTTGCTTAGTTGTGTCTCCATTTTTCTTCGTCGCTTTGTCGTCTTTAATTCCATTCTTTGTACTTCTTGTTTCATCAAAGTTTATCTTTGTACTAACAGATCCAGGCAACTCTGTAACGTGTGCTTCAATCGACGTCATATTTCCCGGTTTAAAGCCTTCACCTTTCTCTTTACTCTTGTTGCCATCACTTTCCTTCGTCGTTTTGTTGTCTTTTCTTTCATTCTTTGTACCTTTTCCATCCTCAAAGTTCATGTTTGTGTTACAGTTAGTAGATTTCTGTAATAGTGTAATGGTTTCTTTTTTGTCCTTGTCCAATGTATCTCCGGCTTTGCTCATGTTTCCTGTTTTACACTCCTCTTCCTCCTCCTCTCTTTCCTGCTGCTCCCCCTTCTCATTCCCCTCCTCCACTTCCTCCTTTTCCTTCTTCTCCTCCATCCCCTCTTCCTCCTTTTCCTTCTTCTCCTCCATCCCCTCTTCCTCCTTTTCCTTCTTCTCCTCCATCCCCTCTTCCTCCTTTTCCTTCTTCTCCTCCATCCCCTCGTCTTCCTTTTCCTTCTTCTCCTCCATCCCCTCTTCCTCCTTTTCCTTCTTCTCCTCCATCCCCTCTTCCTCCTTTTCCTTCTTCTCCTCCATCCCCTCTTCCTCCTTTTCCTTCTTCTCCTCCATCCCCTCTTCCTCCTTTTCCTTCTTCTCCTCCATCCCCTCGTCTTCCTTTTCCTTCTTCTCCTCCATCCCCTCTTCCTCCTTTTCCTTCTTCTCCTCCATCCCCTCTTCCTCCTTTTCCTTCTTCTCCTCCATCCCCTCTTCCTCCTTTTCCTTCTTCTCCTCCATCCCCTCGTCTTCCTTTTCCTTCTTCTCCTCCATCCCCTCTTCTTCCTTTTCCTTCTTCTCCTCCATCCCCTCTTCCTCCTTTTCCTTCTTCTCCTCCATCCCCTCGTCTTCCTTTTCCTTCTTCTCCTCCATCCCCTCTTCCTCCTTTTCCTTCTTCTCCTCCATCCCCTCTTCCTCCTTTTCCTTCTTCTCCTCCATCCCCTCTTCCTCCTTTTCCTTCTTCTCCTCCATCCCCTCTTCCTCCTTTTCCTTCTTCTCCTCCATCCCCTCGTCTTCCTTTTCCTTCTTCTCCTCCATCCCCTCTTCCTCCTTTTCCTTCTTCTCCTCCATCCCCTCTTCCTCCTTTTCCTTCTTCTCCTCCATCCCCTCTTCCTCCTTTTCCTTCTTCTCCTCCATCCCCTCTTCCTCCTTTTCCTTCTTCTCCTCCATCCCCTCTTCCTCCTTTTCCTTCTTCTCCTCCATCCCCTCGTCTTCCTTTTCCTTCTTCTCCTCCATCCCCTCTTCCTCCTTTTCCTTCTTCTCCTCCATCCCCTCTTCCTCCTTTTCCTTCTTCTCCTCCATCCCCTCTTCCTCCTTTTCCTTCTTCTACTCCATCCCCTCGTCTTCCTTTTCCTTCTTCTCCTCCATCCCCTCTTCTTCCTTTTCCTTCTTCTCCTCCATCCCCTCTTCCTCCTTTTCCTTCTTCTCCTCCATCCCCTCGTCTTCCTTTTCCTTCTTCTCCTCCATCCCCTCTTCCTCCTTTTCCTTCTTCTCCTCCTTCCCCTCTTCCGTCCCCTCCTCTTCTTCTTTCGTCTCCTCATCCTTCCCCTCCTCCTCCTCTTTCCTCTCCTCCTCCTTCCCCTCTTTCTCCTCCTCTTTCTCATCCTCCTCCTTCCCCTCTTTCTCTTCTTTCTCATCCTCCTCCTTCCTCCCTCTCTCCTCCTCCTCCTTCTCCTCCTTCCCCTCTTTCTCCTCCTCTTTCTCCTCCTCCTCCTTCCCCTCTTTCTTTTCCTCCTTCTCATCTTCCTTCAACCCCTCCTTTCCTTCCTCCTTCTCTCCATCTTGCTTTCGAACTTTTGGTTGTTCATTTGTGTTCTCCAGTTCATTTTTGTTCTCCAGCAGTTCTATCGCACACGCATTGTTTTCTGAATCATTCTTCCTTCTTGATGTGGAAGAGAGAGCGTCATAACTTCCGCTTTCAATATTACCTTGCTGGTTACCTGAATGATCGATAGCCGGTTTAACAAGCAGCTCAGCTCCGCATGAGCTGCACTCCAAGATCTGACGATGTAAGCGCATCGGGCTGTCTTCGTTAATTTTCTTAAACTGACCTTTTTGGACCGGAAGCGGAGAACCATTGACATCGAGTTCGAACAAGAAGCAGTTGATGTCGACAGCTGGTCGGCCATCGCGCCCGTCCTCGATTGTGGCGATAAAAACGATATATGAATTTAAATTTAAGTCTGGTAGATTGTTCCATACAGTGCGTTCATCGCCCACACTTGGTCTGTCTAGTTTCAGACGATGGTGAGAATGCCATTGTCCGATGTTACACAGACCATGATTTTTTAAGAGATAGTCACCGACATTACTCAGATATGATATATCTTGGTAAAAACTCACATTGGTACGTTCGCACTTTTCTCCTGGCCCGAGAACAAACTGTACAACGGCTTTGTGTGAATCAATCCAGAGACCAAAAAGATCACCTCCGGTTTCTATGTTGTCTTTCTGTAACACCCAGTCTTCAATTTGGCAGTACTCTCTTTCGTAGATATATACTTCAAACTGTGCTACGTTGTCTTGCCAAAAAGGTATAAGATTCCGTATCTTGGATAAATACGACGACATTATTAAATCAGACTTTGGTTTCGCTTTCGATTCGACCTGCAGTGACCCGTAAACACCTGATACCTGGAATTAACAAACAAAAAATAAGTTAATTTGAATTTGAATATATTAAATTCGTTGTCTACCATTATTTACAAATGTATAATAGTAAGAATGGGAGTATGAAACAGAACAATAGCCCCAATTGATATCAAACCCCCGATATAGTGAATGTGATTCTTAGAAGATGCCCTCATTTCCTAGGTTTACCACTTTCGGCACTTTGCAGTAACAGGAAGCATACTATCTCGTTCCCAGAGCCCTCTTTTCCATTCTCGGAAAACAGCCGGGTTAATAATTCACACTAAGGTTAATAATTGCTAATTTATGACTAATTTAGACAATACACCAGCTGTTAACATTGTCGACTTTTAAATTTGATGGTACATTGTACAAAAGACTTACCTTTTAAAATGCGATAACTCGTTCTTTATGCTCTTCAATTCCGGCTTGTAGTACATTACAAACATCTGGAGCTGTCCTGGTAAGCATTAGTGCCAAGAGTTTTTGCTGCTACTGATCTTAGCTGTTTGGGCGATGTTTTTCCAGAGCCAAAGAGCTTCTAAGCTTGTGGAAGCAATGTTTGACTGCAAGGGAAGTATACGGGTGGTGGTAGTATCAGAAGGGAAGTTGGTGGTAGCCGGGATGTATGGTGGTATAAGGGAAGTATGATGGTATAAGGCAAGTATAGTGGTATAAGGGAAGTATGGTGGTATAAGGGAAGTATGGTGGTATAAGGGAAGTGTGGTGGTATAAGGGACGTATGGTGGTATAAGGGAAGTTGGTGGTAACAAGGAAGTAGGCTGGTTAGTGGTGGTAGCACAAATATTGCTTCCGAGTGGCTAGTTGAATGACAACGAACAGGAAATTGTCAATTCTGCACTATTAGATTTATCTCACGCGTCACTCTGTGCCGGAACTGGAAAAACAAACCAACCCACGAAAATTAATTGTCGTCACGTTTGTTGCAACGCTGTTCCGGAGCTAAAGGAAGGAAAGAGAAATTAAGAACTAGAATCACCTCTGATTCCCAGACATTATAAATGTTTTGGACCCCTGTCAGATTAAAGTGCTTTACGTCTTAAAATAAACCGTATTAATAAATGGAGCAGGACTTGAGACGTGTTCAAAGTTGCTTAAACAAATATCAGATTCTTTTGTATTTTGTTAGAAACTTTGTACATGCACAATTTTCTTATACAGTTAAAACCAAACTAAAAAAAATTAAGCCTTAAATATTTTCAAACTATTTAATCTTCAACCCTTGTTTTACAGTAGCTGGAAAGTAAAATTATTAAGATGTGTAACTTATTTTCAATTATAATTTAAAAAAGTGGCTTGGGTGATCGTATTCGCAACTCAGTGTCTCGAATTCGTCGCAAATATTTTTAACTGCACAGTAGGGACATAACAATTAAAAAAGTGGGCATATGGTTTCTATCCCATTAGAGAGAAAATTATTAACTGCAGCGTTGAAATGGTTACTATCTACTGTATCAGTATTTTATTAACGTGATTTAGGGTAAGTGCTCTGATGAAAATTTGTATAGGTTTTATGGGACGGGGGAAGGAAACGTTGTGAAGCATTATTGCATTAGTGGGCGCTTGCAAATGACATAAGCCAGCTGAATGTGAGTTGCTTGCGATATATGAAACGCACTTGTTTCAAGGAGATGATTGACACAGTTGTCATGGTGTTTAATAAGAGTGATCTGGAGTACCTGAACCGCTGCTAGAACGTCGGGCCCAATGGGAGGGCATTCCAGATAACGCAAATGAAATTTGTATTAAATTCGCTTAATATATAGCTTTGTGTGGCACGACCGAGCTATAAGTGTTGCGAGCACTTTTTATTGAATTTCGAGAGAGATTAAAAAAAGCTCTAGTCAATTTCCTCTGCACGTACTTGCAGTAATTGTGGACGCTTTCTCAAGCTTATCTAGAGCTGAAACAAAAACGATCTAAGCATGTTACCATCGTTTAATTTTACCCCCGAGCAAGTAGCATGTGTTTGCGAGGTTCTTCAACATAGCGGAGAAATGGACAGACTGGCGAGGTTCCTGTGGTCTCTTCCAGATTGTGAGGCTGTTCAAAAAGACGAGAGCGTTCTCAAAGCTAAAGCGATGGTTTACTTTCATCAAGGAAACTTTCAAGAGCTCTATCGTATTTTGGAGAACAACAATTTTTCACTAGCCGCTCACAGTAAGTTGCAGTCATTATGGTTGAAAGCTCACTACACCGAAGCTGAAAAGTTGAGAGGAAGGCCTTTAGGCGCAGTTGGAAAGTATCGTGTGCGCCGGAAATTTCCTTTGCCGCGGACAATATGGGACGGCGAGGAGACTAGCTACTGTTTCAAGGAACGATCAAGAAATATTCTTCGAGAGTGGTACTCACATAATCCTTACCCATCGCCACGCGAGAAACGAGAGCTTGCTGAAGCAACTGGATTGACAACAACTCAAGTTAGTAACTGGTTTAAGAATAGAAGACAAAGAGATCGCGCTGCAGAAGCAAAGACCAGGTTGGTTATAATGCATGACGTAGTGATGATAATGCTGAATAATGCGACGTGACTGAATTTCACGACATCACGAACCACTAATATTTACAACACTAAGTATTTATGTGAAAGTCAACTGTCTTAGGCATAAGAAAGCCATGAGGTCAACACACATAAGACTTATAGTTTGTACTGTTACGATTTATACAAAATGTGCAATATATTTTACCCAGTGTTAATTTTATATTTGACAGCATGTCGTGTCCCACTTTTTCTCTCAAGGCATTAGTACTTTTCCATAATGGTCGCCGAATCAGTTCAGATTTAAATACAGCGTTCTCAGTGCTATAAGATAGTATATACTTAAAGTATATACTTAAACTAAGGAAATGTTTGTCCAATTGTTATTTATACGCAGAGGCTTACCATTGTAAATACATCCTGAGTAATTCCACATATATGGAACCATACAATCAGCTGAGACCGACAATAAAATGGCCGTGATTATTGAATCAGTCGTCTGTTAGGTTACACAAATATTGGCGCCATGAAAGTTTCGCGTCTTGCTCGAGAACCGGAGAAGCTTTTCCTCTTCGGCTTCTCAAAGAATGTGCGGTGAAACTGAAGTCGCTTCTGGTGATCCAGTAACATTTAATACGCGACATTAATACACTTCGTTCTAGGTGGTATTCTGTTGCACAGTGCAGAAATCTGATTTTATTTTTAATGTCATAACTCGTTACGAAAGGTAATTTTATCTGCCTTTCGCAAAACGCGAGTTGCAATTAGCTACGATATGGAGATAAAGAAATAGGTGCGCAACTTATTAACATAATAAGCATTTGCGCATTCATCGTTAGTATTGCGCAGCATTAAACGTTGCGCTAGCAAGTCAAATTTCAGGTGGTTTACACACACTTTGTATAGTGAAGAAAACGCGGTATTTTGTTTAACAGCCTAAGGCTTTAATGGCTCAATATCTTGTTATGATATAAGATATTGCTAGTTTATGAACATGGAATACGATATCGAAGCTACAAAACTTAAATTATTTTTTAGGGATCCAAATAATAACGTTATGGAGGATCATCGCTCGCCGAAATTAAACCTTGTGAACCGACATTCTGGTCTGGACACATCGAAACAGAATGGTCTAAGTCATGTGGACTTTTCTTGCCTTCCTTCGCACACTCAACAAGGCGGAATCAAACTAGAAAATCATGAAATACCAATGCTCTCTTCGCATCCTCACCAAGACGCAATGATCGCACAGAGTGTGTCTGAGTTTAATCACTGTCTGGTCGACAATCATATGCTTAGCACATTGACACCATCTCTGGTTGGACTATGAAAAAACCACTGTTAACTTCGTTAAGGAAAGCAACTGAAATACGGGGTTAGTTATATACACAAGCTTCAAATCCTGGTTCGTTATAATGGGTTAAACCTGAAGTGCTTTTGTACAGTACAAATTGATTTCCAATGTAGATATATACTAAAATGAACATATACACAACTGCCCACTAAAGTAATTCCCTATAAAAGTAGGCTTCAAGCCATTATACTTAAGTTGAGAGATACAATCAGCCAATTTTATGTATCAAAAAGCATTTTTGTTAGTCAGTGTTTCAAAATTAAACTCCCAAGGAGATCATCAGAAACCTTTGAATATCTTTTTTTAGTTCCTTCAAGCTGTGTTTCGTCGTTTGAGACTGAATTCCACAGTGCATAGTCACAGGGGGTGAAACTCGGTGGTTGTTTTGTTTAGATTCTTAGGGAGATAATTTAGACGTGCTATTGAAAGATTTCCTCAACATGTTTAAGTTAACTCAGTCACGACCAAATCACACAAAACCACACTGTGTTTTCATTTCCCCTTCATCTTTCAAACTAGCACACTTATAGCCATATAGTTTCGAGATCCACAAGTTGAAATACATTTATACTTTTTAAAATCACTCCCCATTAGTTCGACTTGTTACTGTAGCCTAAAATACTAAGTGCTATACGAGACATAAACGACTTACGAAAGAAAACAAATGAAAATGTGTTTTCTAAGAGAAATTGAACTGAATTCTTCGACCTTTATCTTAGACCAGCAAGTTAGTGTTTTCAGAACATTGTCTGTGAAACGGCAGGTGCTATTTCATTTTATCTACGCTTGGTTTTTGAATCGAAAAATTTAAAATTTTATCCATGTTTACCTATCAAAATATTGACGAATTCAGCTGAAGTCATTGCCAGTTATATAACGAAACCACAACTTTATAGTTTGAACGAATTTCTAACGCTATAAATTCTGAACTAAAGAACAAGTATGGACTACAAGCTGAAAAATAACATTCCCAATCAGGAAATACATTAGAAATGCTACCACATTTCGAAAAGCAATGAATTGTAAAATATTAATATAGTATATACAAATAAGTCTTTAAATAGATAACTGAGTCCTTTCCATATTGCTTATAGTCAAATTGACGCAGACATGAATCTTTTAGTAAGAATTCTGACACGATTTCTGCTGAACTGATTGAAAGTCAGATATTCATGTTTATTCGGAAATACTTTTAAAACTAAAATTTGTGTATGCACAGAAATAACAAAAACAACAACAAACATTTTATCAACATGTGAAGGACAAGAAACAACAGGAAATATGACAAGACATTTGTAGTTTACATTTGGTTAGTTAATGCTGAGATAGTAATAAGCTAATGATAATTAAAAACAAACACAATTCTTTTACAGCCCCATTTACACTACGCTCAACTTTTGGTACGGCTCGGATAAAAATGGTATACGTACCAATTTTACCCGTGCTCGGACTACCTATTTACAATGTCCGAGCACGGATAAAATTGGTACAGGTGTCACGGTCTCAGCGATCCCCCAGTCTGAGTTATCCCCTAAGACCAACTGCGCAGTTATCCCCTGCTTTTCTGCATTGATATTGTCGTTGTTCTAACTCAAAAAATACGTATAATCATGGAAACCATACTTTTATCACGTTCTTTTAAACATTTGGTCGCAAGGTAATCAATATCATAAGTATAAAATATATAAATATAAATATAAATATAAAACGTCTGTGATTATTATGAATGGCAATACCATGTAACTCATATAAATAATAGTTCGCTATTCAGAGCATTGAAGACTACTTATGTCTTATTAAATTTACATATTCTTAGAATGATGAAGTATCGAGTTTAGCGAGACGAAAGCTTATCGAACTATTATTTACATGTGTTACATGGTATTGCCATTTGTAATAATCACAGACGTTTTATATTTATACTTATGATATTGATTAACTTGCGACCAAATGTTTAAGAGCCGTACCAAAATAGAAAAGAAGGAAGGAGATAGTACAGTACCTGTTATGCATGTTTTATAAAAGAAATAATTTTCTATCACTACCCTATAATTTTAGTTAGATAAAAAATAAGTGCAGCTCCTTATCAAGGTCTTGTCCTTGATGAATTTTAATGTTTATTTATTGGTTCATAGTTTTCATTTACATTGTTGCGCATATTGTAGAGAGGCATGTTCAATAAAATAACCGAGAATGCAAAAACTGCCTAGATTTTTAGCCACGAAATACTCACGTTTCGAGTGGTGTCCTTCATCAGAGTAAAACGTCAAAATAAAAAAAGGAGTCCTTCATCTTTATCAAAGTGAAATGTCAAAATAGAGTAGAATCGTTTCAGTTTGTACTTTAACATTATTATCTATTAAATATCTAGTTGGTTCAAGGTTGTTGAATTGTGTAGCAGTGTACCGCACTCTGATAGAGAGTGTGTCACAGATAATCATAAAAATAGACAAGAATATATTGTTAGACAATACCCAAGCAAGACCCTGTTTACATGGAGGTAGGGTAACCATTCTAGAAGGGTTACTCTTTGAAACGAGTCAAAATATATAAGAGTAATAAAAGTAGTGTGCTGCGTAGGCAGTGTTGAAACAACAATCGAAATATGGTATAGTAGGTTAATACTGCCGAAACAGAGAACGTGAGTGGTCTAACGTTTCGAGCAGTTCGAGCGAAGACCCTTCGTCAGAGAGAAACGTTTCTCTCTGACGAAGGGTCTTCGCTCGAACTACTCGAAACGTTAGACCACTCACGTTCTCTGTTTCGGCAGTATTAACTTACTATACCATATTTCGATTGTTATATAAGAGTAAAACTGCAAGAGTTGGGAGTCAATGGCCAATTGTATTCTCTTGTTATGAATCTTATTGATAACGGCAACGAAGATGGAAAACCTCAAACGACAAACACAGGATGGAAAGAGAGAGATGGAGGAATAAGCAACAAGACCTGCAAGCTCATGGTCATAGCAACAGACAGACAGATAGATATAGACTACATGAAATCAAATACCGGCCATGTCTCTGAAAATGATTTGTCTGAGTTTGATCAGTAAAGAGTTTTTGATGCTATTGAAAATAGACACATATACAGTTACTGCTTAAAATATTTTATTCCTTTTCCTGAAACTATATTACGCATCGTAACAACTTTAAAAACTATAGGTGTGAACCCATGATGAGGAAGATTTCTCTTTTCATTTGCTAGTTTTAACTGACAAGAGCAAACTAAGTAGACCTCCAACGAAGTGAAATGATGTGCACTTATAGTCAAGATGACAAAAGGTGATAGCATGCATGTATCTCTCAACCGTTCCCAATAGTTGATAATCGAAAATGTCACTGGCCATGCACCTGTAAAACTCGAATCTAGAAATCTATAGAATCAAGTATAAATTAGATTCGAAAAAAGTTTGAGACGTTTGACGTTGATTTCAAACATAAAAATACTAACGTCAATAAAGGATGTGAAAAGAATTGAAAAACATTCCAAGATGCGACTACTCACTACGGAAGCGAATGGAAAAACAATGTGCTTGCCTTTATAAGAAGTGATCCACTTGCGTTTGAGCTTTGCGATTTGACGCACCTTGAATAAACCCACTGATCGTTGCGCAGTAGAATTTCACGAAACAGCGCAAAGTTAAGATAAGCGCGCACCGAAAAGACGCGCGCGTATATCTGGATCCTCTCGGGTGCGCAGAAAATATTTGGATAAGCGCGCACGGAAAACAAATATTTTAAAAGTTCCAATAATTGCGCGTCGTGTTATAAAAAGAAAACTAGAAAAAGGAAGTCATAGTTGCGTCAAATTTCCGTATTTTAATATAAACATTAATTCTAACTGATGCCTGATAATAACCTCTCAGGAAATGTTTCGGAAGTGCGATTTTCCACGCGGCTTTGCCGTCGGCATCTGGCTATACGGCAGTGTGACAATCTTTGGGAGGTGTGATGAAGTGGAGATTGGCCACAGGATGTTGTAAAACAATAATAACAGATTTGTGGTTAAGAGGATTTTTTAGTTCCAACTTTGCAAAACCTGAGAGTAATGTTATGTTTTCTCTCGCATTAGATTTAAGACAGGCATAAATTTACAGCAAAATGCCTCACCAATTGCATTTCAAAGATTAAAGATTACACTTGATGCATCAGAGATGTCTCGTTTTGACGATAGTATCAAGAAACAGCGATGATGTAAAAAAATAAACAACGCAGTATGGTTTCATTACGACAATCATTCACAAAAATAATACGTCTAAGGTCAAAAGGGGGTTTCTCGTTTGTTCAGCTCTGTTGCGATCACCTCGCTAAGACGCTTAAAAAATATATTTCTTCCAGAATAAAATGAAACAAACAATCGTCTAAAATTAGCAGTCTATACTACTCACGGTCCTTATTTTATTCCTAAGTTGTGCATGAAAATGACGCGCATTTCAATGCAATGCCAAATTTTAAATCTTTCTAAACTTATATAATAAAGTATGATATTGTCAAAATATTTTTTTATAAACCAAATATTTTTGGATTTTATTTTGTTTTGTCAGTAAATAACGAATTACGGTTTAAAGAAAATCTTGCGGGGGTAAATTATGGAAAATATTGTCCAAGATATATTTTTGTTTCGTGGGCAGTGTAAAACCAATAGCTTGAAGACAATAGACAGTTCAGGGTCAAAGTATTGTTTGACATTTCTTCCAAACCACAACACTCGTGTTATCTGTGGTAAGCGGAAAGGAAATCCGCCACTAACTCTCAAACAACGTTTATAGTATCATTTATCATTTAACCAAAGTCCGGTTCCCTCGTTTCATTTCCTTAATGACTCCAGTTATTTTCCTGTCAATTATTATCGTCAAACTCTTTTAGTTTTTGTGGTGAAAACATTGTCAAATGGAATTTCGATAAAGGACAACTTAAGGTGTTAATTATCTTGGTTTAGACATAGTTAATAAAGATGGAGACATGGTTTAGACCAGTAAAAACCTCGGTCGTTCGTAAACAATAGAAGTATGGTATTCATCAAAATACTTGGGAAGATTTGATAGGAGCTATCGACAGATTCGATCAACAGGGTGCATTTCTGTAGTCTGGATGAAATCGGTGGGAATTAAACGAAAACTGTATTTCCCAGTAAACAAGAAAAAACATTAAGACACTTCTGCCTGCCTTTTATAACGTCAAATATGTAGAAATTGTATTACATGCAGAAATTGCATTTTTAATAGAAGCTCAATAATGTTTGGGGGCGGGAAGAATTTTTTTGCTTAAAAAAATTAAGAGCTAAATATTGATTCTTTTTTGTATCAAATAAAAACAGTCTGACATATATGTTTAAGCATCTTAAAAGAATACTGCTTAAAATTTTCAAAAATTGCTTGCGAAAAATGCTCGTATAATATATTTTACAATTATTTGGGGGGCAGTTGCCCCCATGGCCCCGCTTCCTACGCCCATTTAATGAGATTAAAATTTATCGTCGCATTTACTATTTGCAGCGATATAAGTTTTTGTTGATTGAGTTAAAAAAAAAATTAGAAAACTGTCGTGCCAGATTCAAATTTGAAACTAGTGTTAGACAGTAGTATACTACAACAAACGGAAAAACCCAACCCAACAAAAAACGGAAAATTTTGAAATCTAGAGTCTCTGATATGCCATTTCCGGCATTTTTGAGTGAGATTTTACAGAATTCTGAAGATTATAAAATATCATGGAAAACATAAAAGATTACAGATTTCAGATCTTTATATCCCACCACCGAAGACCTAGCTATACAAAGAAATAGGTTTATTTTGTTAAGTGTTGGCGCCCTTTGCTAGTTTTGGCGCCCCTTCTGCAACCCCAGCTGGGGGGGGGGCCTTGGCCTCCCCCCCCCTGCCACCACGCCACTGACTACAAGACAGACTTCACATAAGAGGAAAGTTTATTCTTAATTGTTAAATGAAAGAAGTGATGGCCTTTTCAATTCTAAAGTCGTAGAGTAGTTCTTTTGTGGATATTGGTGGTTTTGTGTTATTATAAATAATACAAGAAATAAGAAAAGATTTTCCATTCAGAGAAAGATTCTGTAAATATCTATCTAAAACTCATTAATAATTCATGAGGAAAACACAAAGAAAAGACCTGTTTAATGAGGGTCTATATATGTGTGATATAGATTCCTCTTGATTTACATAAACTTTAGCTTTGATTTTCTCGATTTAGACAACGTTTTTTAAAGAAAGATTACTACGCCAATGAACTTACCAAATAGATCGTTTTAGAAGTAATTTACAGAATTCGTGTCCGTTCTGTATCGGGATGCCGGCACTCGGCTTCGCCTCGTGTCTGTATACCCGCCCTGATACGGCCACTCATTCTGTAAATAGTACTTGTTGGTTGGGATGAATACACCAATGTGGCCTTGTCACCATCGTAGCATGAAAGTGGTCTATGACATATTGCATCCTGACAGACATTTTAAAGTAGACGATATTTTTATCACGTAACAAGTGGACAGACAACTGGTCTAGGTTAAAAATGTAAACACACTGCAGTTTATTACCCATGGCTAGTAGTGTCTTGTGACTGACATAAATTATGGCGTTGATATCCCCGCCAAAATTCAAGGTTAGCTTTCGACATTGCATTGTGAATGTTGCATTGTGAAAGTCGAATGTTGTAACTTGAAACATTGCATTGTGAATGTTGCATTGTGAAAGTCGAATGTTGTAACTTGAATGTTGTATTGTGAATTGTTGCATATACACAAGTAGAATGTCGCATAGTGACATAGAATGTCGCATCGTGAACATCAATGTTGAATTGTGAAACTCGCATGTTACATGAATGTTCACAAATTTGTTTCTTTTGTAAACAATGGTCGCACTCGACTTAGTCAAAACCCAACCCTTACTCTTAAAGTTCCTCTATGTAAATCCAGCACATTCCAAGCTTCTTACTTCAACCGCATAGTCAAACTATGGAATTCAACCTGTAAAATACTCCCTACCACTAGTTTTTCTAGTCTTTCCTTTTTTAAAAGTTCCCTCAAAGAAATGTACTATAATTTAAGTTACTCAATTTTTCATGTAGATCTGCCGTGCACGTGGTCACTCGTACGTGATTGCCCCTGTCATAGGTCGTAAACTCAGTTGGGTTTTTATTATTTTTTATTTTTTTTTTATTTTTACGGGGAGTGCCCTGCATGGGACTGAGTGTCCCGTTCGCACTCTTCCCGTTTGGGTTATTTTTATTTTATTATTATTATTTTTATATATATATATTTATTTATTTTTTTGTTAAATTTTTTTTTTTTTTTTGTTCTTGTTTTGTTTTTTTGGTTTGTTTTTGTTATATAACATTTGATCATTGTAATTTTGTTAGTAGATAACCCAATAAAGTTGTTTAAAAAAAAAAAAAAAAAAAAAAAAAAAAAGAAAGGAAAAAAAAGAAAGAAGAATGTTGAATTGCGTAACGTGAATGTCGAAAGCTAACCTTGAATTTTGGCGGGGATATAACGCCATAATAAATGGTCGTACTATTATGTACTACAATTAACAGCAATTTTACTCTGATGTAGGGCTCGGTTCGAAACGTCAGTATTTCGTTATATAAGCTATTCTCGGCAGTTTACCACATTAACTTTCACTTTGCTTTGTTCATCAATTAATTTTCGTATGTACTTTGTAGCACACTGAATGACTACATTCTGACTGACATTTTCAAGTATTTGTTTTTCATTTATTAAAAATAAAGTGCCAATAGCGAAAGTTAAAGTTACCGTGTTTTAAATTTAGGCATTTGGCAGAACGCTTTTTGTGCATGCATACAGCTACGAAATAACGAGAGACAAAAACTGATGTCTAGCTAACAGAGACCACGCCCATAGAGAAAATGAGTCAATGGCAATGCAACCTTGAGAGGCTGGCCAAAATTCGCAGATTTGTCTCTATCTACACCTTATAATAAAATATAGTGGTGCAATTCCACCAAAAATGACGGAAGCTACATTTTAGAGATTCAAATTCTCCTGGATCTGTTCAAGAAGGGGACGAGAGAACAAAAATCGAGAGTTGCTTGATATCAAGAACTCAAAATGTTCTTTTGGAGAAACATATTAATCATGGTGAATGGTTATACTGAACAGGGGCGTCGGAAGCGGGGGGCTGGGCCCCCCACTTTTTTTTTGGGGGGGGGGGGCAGAATATGTTTAAGTCCCCCCCCCCCCCCCCAGTTTTTAACAAGGCCGGTAATAATTAAGGCCAGTAATAGGGTTATGATTAACAAAATCACTAACCCTAACTAACCCACGACTTTGAATAAAGATATAATAAAGAAATTTGAATGCAGATATTCAATGTCCGGAAAAGTGTTTATGAAACGTTTTTGGACCTTTAGAATTCTGTAAATCCATGTCCTAAAATGCAGGAAATGGCATTTCAGAGACTCTAGATTTCAAAATTTCCCGAGGGAGCATGCCCCCCGAGCCCCCTAAAAATTTGCCTCCCCCCACACACACACACACACTTTTAGTGGCGCTCCGACGCCACTGATACTGAATATAGTTCAAATCAAGACATGTTGGAAACTAGGCAGAAAAGAATAATTTAAAAAAATGAAATTTAATAGTAAGAGTTTGTATGTACATATACATGTAGTGCATGTGGTACGTTTGCGAGCTTGGTGCAATGTAACAGACGTTTGTTGGACGTTCATCAAGCTCAATTACTCAGAAAAGATTTCTGAACCCAGACAGGTCGTTTGTTAGTAAATAGATATATTAAAATAAGAATTGCAAGCGTTGTTTTTGGACGTTTTCCACTTTCAAATTTTGCGTTGTTTTATTTTGATACTAATAATTGTATCTCAGGTGTGTGAGATATTGCATTATTTTCTAGATAGAGATAATCCTCTTGTCATGGATCTACATCGGAAATAGTACATACATGTGATATAAACAGATGAAACCCATGTAGAGATTAGGCAATTAGGACACCCAGCGTGCAACCAATGAGGATCGTAGAACCTTAAGGGTAAAATGTGCATGGGCATCACATGTACCTATTGTAAACTTGTTAAGATAATTACAAAGTAATAAAGGTCGCTGGAGATATAATTCCTTATACTGAATATTGTAGTTATATAAAAACGTTTAAATATAGCATTTTAATAATTTTTTAGTTTCTAATTCTAATTAGAATTCTTACACCTACTTAATTAGTTGCGGCAGAAGTTCATTTCCTTTTGCTTATAAGTAGTACAATTCACTGATCTCTATAGATCAGTGGTACAATTACGATGATTGATCGATACAGTTTTGCTTTCAAAAAGTCCCGGATATTAATTTGTTCGTTGTTCACATTGATGACGTCATACCAGTCATCTTCCGGTCTCAGGACGATAGCCAGGTACCCTGGCCCAATTTCAAAAGAAATATGGGTCAGGTAACCACTAATCTCATGCTCGCGTCATCAGGGCTAAATCCACTTATGACGATTGCAGTTTTACTCATAGCATACTAAAAACGCGCGAAATTTCAACCAATAGGAAAGCAGAAGTCTTTAGTGGTTACCTGGCCCATATTCTTCGATTGGGCGAGGGTACCAGGCTATCAGGACCATAGCTCCGATAGTTTCGTATCCAGTCTTTTTATTATATTACGCGGTCACTACCCAAGTATTATATACTCTCTCGTTTTACTGTAAAAAATCTTCTCAGAACGTACACTTGAATAATGCTGACCAATATAATAACAGAAGCTTGACTTAGCGACCACCATTGAACACGATAATTCAATGTTTCAGCCGCAATCCTGCTATTTGCTTCCCTTATCCTATGATGATTCTGGTACTGTTCCATCACTGCAAACGCTTCATGAATTGAGTAAGCTGAAGTCTCCATTTGAGAGAGAGCGGTCTGTGTTTTTGTGCCAGGAAAATTAGACGGATCTTCTTTACCTTTGACGAAATCAAAATAGACCAGATTTGTTTGAAAAGAGATGTCGTAGACATTGCTGAAACAGAAACGGTAGACACCAGGGCTAGTTGTTACAAAATGAAATATATCATAGTCTTTCTTTTCAGCTTTGTAAATTACATTTCCCTGAGGTTCTTCGATGAAGGTATCCAGTTGTGGGTTAGCTCCAGTTATTGGCGCATACTCGAGCGAGCAGGAAACATTTGCGCCAATGTTGTCGTAGAAACACTCATAGCCCGTTAGCTGGATTTGTAAATGCCGACTCCAAATGTAAGGTAAAAAAACAACAAGGATAAAAGACTTTGCTACTCTTGCTTCCATTTGAAATGAATCTTTTTCTTTAAGATAATTCCTTTTAGAAAAAATACACTTTGTGAAAAGCGTTTGTTGAAACGTTTCACTGAACTTTGTTCGAGTCAAGATATTAATTTTATACCATTGTCTTGCAGCCGACATCCAAAGAACAATAGCACCTGTATTTAATTTATGCTAATTTCTTGATAGCAACGTGGCCATGCGTTTACTAAGCAACAGGTCACATCAGCTGTTCTCGCGTGAAGACAAATGTCGTTTATATATATATATATATATATATATATATATATATATATATATATATATATATATATATATATATATATATATATATAAAGTAGCGTGCTGCGTAGGCAGTGTAGAAACAACAATCGAAATATAGTAAGGTTAGATATACTGCCGAAACAGAGAACGTAGGGCCCTTCGCTCGAAACGTTAGACTCCTATATATATATATATATATATATATATATATATATATATATATATATATATATATATATATATATATATATATATATAAATTAAGAACTAAAATAAAATAAAATAAAACACAAGTTGAAACCCAAAACTAAAGACAAGCTATATTAAACAAGTTAAACTAGAACTATATTTGTATTTGAAACTATCTGGCTAACGATGATATATCGATAGTTTGAAAAACGTCAATTTAAACATTTAAACCATATAGACTCTATATCACAAAGTATTTAACTGATATTTCCTGAATATGTTTTACAATGCATATGCCTGAACCACATATTAATTGATGTGCTTTATAGTAAACTGAAATATATTTATGATCAAAGACAAAAGCAGACTATTGATTCTAAGTCTTGACTGTCACAGACAGTTTATTCTCCCCCAGGAATCTGTTTCTGCACATCAGCGACTTCACACTTGGTGTTGAAAGAGCCACAAGCGTACTTGTTGTTTACTTTGCCGTTTAAACAAATGAAGCAGAACTCCTGGCCACATGGACATGTCATGTGTTTGCAATTTTTAATGTGCTCGATCAGTATGCCACATTTGATGCAAGCTCGTCGCGATGGGCAATTTTCCACACCAACGATCTCCTTTTTAGGACAATCTTTCAAAATCTTAAGACGTGGGTCTTGTCCTGTGCAATCTTCGTTCCCTGGTTAGTTAAGAAAAAAACATCAAATTAAATCCATAAAAAGTTTGCGTGGTTATTCTAGTCTCGAAATATAGCAAGGTTAGATATACTGCTGAAACGGAGAACGTAGGGGTCTAACGTTTCGAGCGAAGGCCCTTCGTCAGAGAAAAACGTTTCTCTCTGGAGAAGGGCCTTCGCTCGAAACGTTAGACTCCTACGTTCTCTGTTTTGGCAGTATATCTAACCTTACTATATTTCGATTGTTGTTTCAACACTGCCTACGCAGCACGCTACTTTTATTTCACTATTTGGATTATTCCATATACATTTCCATATATATATTCAAAGATTTCTAAGAATTTTTGCATACAAACAAAGTGAAATATTCTTTGGAAAAAATGTAACACTCACCACACGATTTATTTCCGGGAGATCCTTTCCATTCATGCAAACAGAACCAGCAAAAATCAAAAACTTTCTTGTTCTTTTTTGTGCATAGTGGACACCTGACACACCGATCTTTCTTGCTATTCCTCTCACAGAAAGACTTGCAACTGGGGCATTCTTGTATACCAATTGCTTTTCGTAAGTAATTCTCGGATAGCTTTTTTTCAAACTCTTTCTTTTCGTCTTCAGTGAGAACAGCAAAGCGACGCACGTCAACATAGTCCCATTCCTTGCCACAATAATTGCTGTTATTTGGGCCTTGATAAGGACACAGAAAACGAAATTTCCCTGCACTTAGTAAGCTGCGGCAATAAGCAGTTAGTGACTCTGGGCCTAAAAAAATAAGTGTAAACTTTGATTATAAAGTTGGAACTCGCATACTGAATCATCTAAGATCGCTTTCATCACACTCACACAGAAATCATGCTTTTCTTTAATATAGGATCAATTGACCGTACAGAGAAAGATGGCGGCGGTACATTTAATCATAATGCTTTGCGACTTCAAATCAGCTCAAATAACAACTAAACATTGTTTATCATCCTAGCATGGATTGAGTAAGCAAGAACTTCATTCCTACAAGAATTGATCGTTTTAAAACCCTATCTTCTGATAATTCTTCAAGAAACAATACTTACTGTGCGCAAAGGATTGTGGTTAAATGTACAAGTCGCCATCTTTTTCGGTACGGTCAATTTATGTTTTAGTAGAAAGTAAAGTTTAGTAGAAAGTTCAGCACAACACAACCACAAAGTAACTCAAATCACCTATACTCACCAATAGCATGCCCACAGGGCATTTTGGCCCTAAGATTGTCAGGATCATCATCCCATGTGATCATGTCAGGGTCATGTGACAGCTCAACGTCATCGTCAAGTTGTTTCTCGTTTTCATCCATCATTCCTCCTTTTAACCGCAACACCAAATAAAGTGTGGAGTTGTGTTCAATATGATATTCAGAGAGATATTTTCCCATTTCTAGTTGTTTTGTGCTATAAAGCAATCTTAATTCATCAACAGGAACTCCCGATCTTTCACTTATCTTTCGGAAGAGATCATCAGTCTTGGCATCCTAATAAAGTATTAGGTTAGCATTCTACATAGAATGTAGGGCAGAGCAGAGCAGTAGAAATGATGTATGGTGTGGTGCAGTACAGTGCAGTCAGACAGTATTGACAGTAAAGTACAGTATACTCTACCATGCTACAATACATTATATAGTACAGTACAGTACAATATGGTATGGTATTGTATGGTATACTATGTTATGCTATGCTGGAAATGGTAGAGTGTGGTACGGTGTGGTATGGTATAGTGTAGTATGGTGTGGTAATATGGTGCACAAGTGTGATACAGGTACATAAAAGTAGCGTGCTGTGTAGGCAGTGTAGAAACAACATTCGGAATATAGTAAGGTTAGATATACTGCCGAAACAGAGAATGTACTCTCTGATGAAGGGCCTTCGCCCGAAACATTAGACTCCTACGTTCTCTGTTTCGGCAGTATATCTAACCTTACTATATTTTGATACAGGTATAGTATAGTGTGGTATGATATAGTATGCTAATGGTACAATATAGTGCAATGTAATAAAATATAGTATACTAGAAGTTACTATCACAAGTGAAGTGCTGCCTCAAATGGGATGAAAACCTTTAGCCTACAGTACTCTGCAGGTAACTCTGACAGTCTGTGGCCCATGTGATACCAGGCCTCCCCAGTTGCCTACTCCACCCAAGTTTGCCTACTCCAAGTACCAACTTTGCCTACTCCACTCCACCCGAGTTTCCCTACTCCACTCCACCCAAATTTGCCTACTCCACTCCACCCAAGTTTGCCCACTCCACCCAAGTTTGCCCACTCCACTCCACCCAAGTTTGCCCACTCCACCCAAGTTTGCCCACTCCACCCAAGTTTGCCCACTCCACCCAAGTTGCCTACTCCACCCAAGTTTGCCTACTCCACCCAAGTTTGCCCACTCAACCCAAGTTTGCCTACTCCACCCAAGTTGCCCACTCAACCCAAGTTTGCCCACTCAACCCAAGTTTGCCTACTCAACCCAAGTTTGCCCACTCAACCCAAGTTTGCCTACTCCACCCAAGTTGCCCACTCAACCCAAATTTGCCCACTCCACCCAAGTTTGCCCACTCCACCCAAGTTTGCCCACTCCACCCAAGTTTGCCCACTCCACCCAAGTTTGCCCACTCAACCCAAGTTTGCCCACTCCACCCAAGTTTGCCCACTCCACCCAAGTTTGCCCACTCAACCCAAGTTTGCCCACTCCACCCAAGTTTGCCCACTCAGCCCAAGTTTGCCTACTCAACCCAAGTTTGCCTACTCCACCCACCCAAGTTTGCCCACTCCACCCAAGTTGGTGTAGTGATAAAAGTTATTGTTAAAAAAGTTCTACCTTGTGTATCTGATAAACAATTGTCTTCCCTTCCAGTCCTTTTACAAACAGTTGTAGCTGATCCCCAGCTGGAGACGTGACATCATCTCCAGGCATGGTGACTGATTTTGTATCTAAATACAATATACATGTATGTAAATAACGCCACACCGCAAACTATTAAATGTCGTGTCCTATTTATAAACAATCTGAAGTACAGTTGATTCAAGAATTCAGTGCTAAGCAGGTTGCTTTTACATTTCTCAGTTATAAATAGAGAAAAATGATACCTAATAATTATTTGTTTTTAATTCAAGACACTGCAAACGAAGGAAACGAAGTAACAAAAGGACAAACGGAAGATTCAAAACGAAAGTGAAAGTCAGTCTTTCAGTACGAGTCGAAATCACGTCACACCGTACATCCTCATAAACGAATTGAAGTAAACAGATATTAAAAACGAATTTAATACGAATAGTTTCAACTTACCTGTATTTTATGATTGTTGTCCAAGAAACGGCAAGAACTCGCACTGCAGTTGACGTTGCTGAGTATTCTGCGTCGCTGTGTTCTGTGTTGTTCTACCCAAGTCTCAGTCTTCTAAAGAAGACTTTGCCGTGCTCAATAACGATAGATTAATGTTTCTCGGTCTATACGCACTTTCAAGAATCAAACGTCGATCAGTTTACAACGAAATGACGACGAAATGAAACTTCAAAGTTTCTGCGAGCTCGGTAAACTAATCATGCAACCGAGCGTGGAACAAGCGTGGTATTGTGGCAACTGGGCAAATTTTGTCACTGCTGGCCAATCAGAGAGATGACAGCGGGAAATCCCCAGAAAGCGATTTCCGGCAAAATAAACAAAAACTACTTTCGATTTCGGTGACGATTGTTGAACTACATAAGAAGACTTTTGACACCACAAAATGTCGAAAAAGAGGTACGCAAGCAACTTGTATGTATATATGTATATATTGACAAGAAACTAATGCATCTTTAGTGAGCGAAACTAATTAATAGCTTGTAGCTTTTGGTGTTAGGTGACGCGGGGTTTGACGAGGTAAACATGTATATTTTTATCTTAAGCGTTTAATTAAGCTATCCTTTGCTTGTAAAATGTGTTATTGGTCATTTTCCTGGCGGCTGTTAAGGTTTAATAAAACTTTTTATTATTATTAACAGAGATATAGTCAGTCTATTATTTGAGATCAGTGGCATGGATAAAATCGTTCCATGTTGCGTTTGCCAGCAATTTGTCCGATCGCGATCGGAATGTATTCGCTTTATTCCGACCGCGATCGGAACGTATTCGTCTTACTCTGATCTGAGTCAGAATATGTACCCGCCTTACTCCGATCGTGCTCGGAATATATTCGCTTTATTCCGATCGCGACCGTGATCGGAACGTCTTCTTGCCTCCCTTTGTGTACATGGACCAATGAAATTACACCATTGTCATGCTAAATTAAAAGCTGTCCTGGGCTAGTGTTGTTATGTGTAATAGGCAATAGTTTTCAAAATATTTTACATGTAAATACCTGTTCTTTGACAACACTGCCCAAGGTCAGAGGTCAGCTCTCCAGATTTGGGAAGCCTGATCTCTGATTCGTCAATGTAATGTGGCGCTCATTTGAGCAGACGTGGTAGGTGGAGGGGGCCGAACACTGGACATGGTTGCGAGGGAGGCTAACTCCGATCTGAGTCAGAATATGTACTCACCTTACTCCAATTGCGATTGGAATGTATTCACCTTACTCTGATCTGAGTCAGAATATGTACTCACCTTAACTACGATTGTGATCAGAATTTATTTGTCTTCCCTACTTGATAAAATCAATAAAAGTAATTTTTTTTACCTCAACAGAATTCTCAAAGAATTTCAGAATCTCCAAACCTCAAAGCCTCATGGGATACAGGTGTCTGTGCCTTCGGACAACATCCACATCTGGGAAGCAGAGTTCGCTGCACCAGAACAATCCTTGTACAAAGGTACTCCAAAAGAATTTCTTGGCTTTTGTATGTTTACCAAGATGTTAATATGACCTTCTTTCTAAATAAGGTGTTGGTGACACAGTGGTTAGTGCATACACTTCTGTAGCACAGTTATTTGGGATCTGGTACAGGGTGTCTGCACACAGGCTAGCACCTCTGCAACCCAGGTTTGATTCCTGCTTGATGCTGAGTTATCCCTGGCCGAATGTTATGTACCAGTCAATTCCGACTGCGCCCATCCCCCTGCTGGCCAACCCCAGGCATTCACCATTTTTGCTAATCCTGCAGGTAGGGCTATTGCCAAAAGTTCATAATCCAGGGGCTGGAACTTGGAACATTTGCACTTGCTTTTCACTGTGGTCAGGGGCGTAGGAAGTAGGGGGGCTGGGGCCCCCCAATATTTTATAAGGTGGGCCGGAATAGCTTTCGCCCACCCACCCCCACCCACCCCAAATAAACTGGTTCTCACAGATGTTGCATTATAAGTGCGACTTTGATTGCACTGATCGGCCAATTAATAATAATAATAATCCATCCTGACTCACGGATAGCATAGACTCACAAGTCATAATGAAAATTTTCAAAATTTTCCCACTCACCACCAACCATGGTGGTGCCTTGTGGGAGTCGGCCCCCCTAAGTTTATCAAGCTTCCTACGCCCCTGACTGTGGTTCCAAGATATATCTAATTTGCACCACAGGCAGCCCAAGCTCTAGGTTTATTCCAGTATTTCATGCCAAAACACCAGTGTTTTGTTCCAAAAGATCTCGACATTCTACCACCTTCTCACTTTGCTCTATTGAAAACACTGAGCTATAGTACGCAGCATGTAGTGATGTAGTCTACTTTTTTACTTTTCATTAGAAAAGTTAGTTTGGTTTTAGTTTAGACCAAACTATTCTTTTCAAAATAAACATGTGAATTTCTTGAAGGAAACTGGCAAAATATTTTATTTGTTTAGTATTCATTAATATTTACCTTAATCTTTCAATGTTGTTCAAGGTGCTCAGTTAAAGATTCAGCTCGTTCTACCGTATCCTTTTTCTTTCATATTTCATTCAGTTTTCATGACAGAAGACTGGATTCATCTAAGACCAAAATAGCAAATTTATTAGAATAGTTTTTATTTTAAAACTTAAAGCTAAGACACATAGCTGTGTGTTTATATATACATGTATACATTTACAAAAACGTTTCTTAACATATTTCTTACAATAGTGAAAATTATCCACTTTCTCCACCAACAGTAAGTACAAGTCTTGGATTGGTAATGTTTGCAGAGGATACCTGATGTCTGAGGAAGACACGTGATGTTTAAGAAAGACACGTGATGTCTGAGGAAGACACGTGATGTCTGAGAAAAACACGTACAGTAATGTCTGAGAAAGACACGCGGTGTCTGAGAAAGACACGCGATGTCTGAGAAAGACACGCGATGTCTGAGGAAGACACGTGATGTCTGAGAACGACACGTAATGTCTGAGAAAGATACGCGATGTCTGAGAAAGACACGTAATGTCTGAGAAACACACGTAATGTCTGAGAAAGACACGTAATGTCTGAGAAAGACACGTAATGTCTGAGAAAGACAGGCGATGTCTGAGAAAGACACGTAATGTCTGACAACAACAACAACAACAACAACAACAACAACAACAACAACAACAACAACAACAACAACAACGACAATGACCATGACGACGACTGCAGCAGCAGCAATCACAACAACAACAGGAACAACAGCAGCAGCAGCAATAACACTGACAACAACAACAACAACAACAACAACAACAACAACAACAACAACAACAACAACAACAACAACAACAACAACAACAACAACAACAACAACAACAACAACAACAACAACAACAACAACAACAACAACAACAATGACCATGACGACGACTACAGCAATAGCAATAACAACAACACCAGGAACAACAGCAGCAGCAGCAATAACAACACTGACAACAACAACAACAACAACAACAACAACAACAGCCGCCAGTGCATGTTAAGCCAAAATATAAAACTCGCATTCTCTTTTATAGGTTCGATTTCTCACTCCAGTCTACCACGTCAATATCACCCAATCGACAGGTCACGTGTGTTTAGGTTTTCTCAATCAAGAACAGTGGAACCCAACAAATGGTATCGAAGATGTTCTACAAGCAATCTTCTCTCTTCTTATCAACCCACAAGAAGACACCGCTCAAAACCAACAAATCCTGACAGAATTTCGAGACTCGTCAAGCGTATACAAAAACAAAGCAAGACAAAGCGCAAAAAGACTCCGATAAAAAACTGACTAAAAACCACCGAATGATAAACGCTTTTTTTTCGCATGTCCTCTCTTTTTTTATCGGCACTTTACATTATTGTTAGTTGTTTATTTTTAATCAAAAATAGTCAAAAAACTGTTTTAGATATATTATCTGATGTTTGTAGTCGTTATAAAAGCGATTAAATAAATAAGAGAAGCTGGTATGTTATTTATTACAAAGCTGGTGCATCACATATAAGAATTATTATTAAAAGCCTTTGCGAAAGTGAAATGGCCAAACATTAACTATTTGTTTTGTTGGGTTTTTTGTTTTGTTTTGTTTTGTTTTGTTTTGTTTTGTTTTGTTTTGTTTTGTTTTGTTTTGTTTTGTTTTGTTTTGTTTTGTTTTGTTTTGTTTTTGCGTGCGTGTGTGTGTGTGTGTGTGTGTGTGTGTGTGTGTGTGTGTGTGTGTGTGTGTGTGTGTGTGTGTGGGTGAGTTATATAGAGTCATAAGCACGGGGAAGTCTTGTATTTTTTGTTGTTCACTTTTGGAAATTGTTTGACAAAACATTTATAGCAAAGTGAAACACTGCGGAATGGGATAAAGTGATTAGTAGTCAGTGATCAATTATCGAAATATGGTATAGTAGGTTAATACTGCCGAAACAGAGAACGTAAGTGGTCTAACGTTTCGAGCGAAGGCCCTTCGTTCGAAACGTTAGACCACTTACGTTCTCTGTTTCGGCAGTATTAACCTACTATACCGTATTTCGATTGTTGTTTCAACACTGCCTACGCAGCACACTACTTTTATTCCATTTGGATTGATCAATTAGTTGGATACCGGATAATGTTGAATAACACGGTATAGGACCGGCGACAATAAACAAACGGTTGTCTTTCACTGCGCAGATGACGACATCAAACCTATCCAATAGAACTCACTGTAAAGTTCCAGGCCCTCAGCCATCTTTCGAAATATGCTGTTTGGTGAATTTTACCATAGCATTTTCAACGATGTGCCCCGATAAGCTATGTCATGTGGTGTGGCTTGTTTTAGAGATGATATCAACGTGTTGTTGAATACCGATTCTTTTTATAATTCCTCATTGAGAAGTGACAAAATGGCAAAGAACAAGATGCCGAATGCGCGCAGTCAACTGATCACGAGGTCAAGGTTTTAAACCGTCGCTGACGACACACTGAACATGCGCAATACTCGACAAAGGAACAGTCCAACAATACTTGCTCACGATTGATCGTACAGTAGCAAAAAATAAGTTTTAGCACATCATTCTTGCTGGATTTTACCAACACATGCAAAAGTATGTATTCTGTTAATCCGTCAACTGACCGACGTAAATACTGATAACATCTAAATTACATTTATTGCGGTCATTGCTCAAATTAAGCCTTTTAACTTGCCTGCTTCAACAAAACTCCCTTTGATTTCTTATTTTCACACGTTAAAATATTAGCTGTCGTTGGACGTTTCGAGAAATATGTCCCTTCGTAGAACTTGGTTTGCGTAGAGCAATATTATCTTAAATAAAATCTCGAATTATGAAGACTTGGCAGAAAGGATTATTGGTGGCATGATGAAACGTGTTTAGCATCTGGTATCACTATCAAATCAAGTCACAAATGAACTCACTAAACATATCCAAATGATTATATGAAACAATAATTTGTATACGATGGAGTCACCTTAGATGAACGACGAGCGAGGGTCTGAGGGGCCTGTGACAGGAAGAAACAATTCGATAACTCCGACACAGGAGTGACTGGTAAGAATAAAGTTTAGAACCGGAACATCAGGGCCTCCCTGGTATGGGGTTTATCAATCAAGACAAGCTTTTAACATGATCTTTATTCAATTAAATAAAATCTTCAACGAGAATAATTGTCACCTTGAGTGGAACTTTTATTCACAAGCGTCCGATTACCAAAGCGCTATTAATTTAATTTTCTTTTGCAGTCGTCGCGGCTAGCTACTCAAGGTCTTTTAAGTTCAATTTAATGCCGCAATTAGAACGCATCGATATGTGTATCAGTGCGCGCTGTTTCACGACACCTCCGTCAAGTAGTGCGCAAAAACCAATGAGCTTTCGGAAGCGCGCAAATTGCAACCAATCTTGTTTTCTAATATACTCCTTCCGCTAATCCGCCAATTGTCATTCAAACAGGTGCAAGTGATTTGCGTCGTTCCAAGCGAGGAGCTGAGCTCGAAATAAACAGTGATTTGGCCATCAATCGATTCCCAAGAACTCGTGTGTAACTCGAGTAATTTATCACCAAGCCATCCATCAAATAAGGTCAAACAAATATATGCAGTAATTGAATGTGTGTTTTATATGTTGGTTGCACCCGTGTAGAATCTAGAAACGCGCCACAGATAACTGAGGTGAAAGCGTGTTAAAGAATCAATACGTCAGTGTGTGGTCTCGTCGACGTCCACAGCAAACACCACGTACACGATCGATCTGATCATGGATGGTAGTGTAGGTAAGGCAATCAAATACTACTGTAAACTCTAAGTCAACTTAAACAAATATTTTCTCTAATAATGCAGTCGATGTGTCTTCCTTGGTCGTTCTGCCTCTTCAAACTGTTTGTTTCTTCTTAAGGACTTCACAGCAAGATGATTAGCTCAAGTAGTAAAAAAACTCCGAGACCATTTTGCGCAGGGTGTAATAAAGTTATCGACGATCACTTCTTACTTAAAGCCATCGACCGAGTCTGGCACGAAGATTGCCTGAAGTGCGCTTGCTGCGATTGTCGCTTGGGTGAAGTCGGCGCAACATTGTACACCAAGGCCAACCTGATACTATGTAAAAGGGACTATCTCAGGTAAGCGTGAGATATTTTATTGAACTATATCCTAAGAGATATCTTAAAGAGATGGTAAGAGATTACAAACAGGCCAGAATCTCACCCAGGGATTGCACCGAATGACAGATTACAGCTCAAGTTTACAACTGATTTAAAAGAAGTGTGAAACACTTGGAGACCCGTAGTGAAAAGAAAAATTAGTCTGATATGATATATTGCGGTGTAAGTTATCTAGATCTAAAAATCTCACTCAGCTTATTCTTTTCTCGGCTATGATTGCTTATAAAAACAATGCTTTATTTTCAAACCATTAACCGCGGAAAAGCTATGTGATAGTTAAACCAAAGTTATGGCACCGAGACCTGCATGGATTGGCTACGAGACTTCAACACGCGCCTCGTTCTCTGTTGAGCTAGAATTTCTGCGCAAGAAACAAGAAGTTTTTTTGGAATAATCTGACGAGTGGCAAGACTCTCAGTGGTATGCTGTTGGACATTGCTTTCAAGCCAAACACATTAATATGATTACAATCTCACCAATGTCACCGTGTCAGTCTAAATGAACATTTTTGTCGGATCCGTCAACAAAGTTAAAGTAAAAGTTGGTCCTAATTGTGAACAGATGAAAGGCAAGGATTTAACGAGTACGTATGAAGACAACATTGCTCTTAGGATGGAACGCCCTCATTTCTTGTCTCATTTTTCAAATATTTCAAACTCTTTCCTCGAGGGTTTAACACTAGAAAGCTTGATATCATTAAGCTGGTGAACAACACCCGACAAAGCGGAATTACGGGGCCATGTTCCTTGGAGCCCCATCAATCTCAACTTTGCTTTATTGTGAATCACGCTCTCAAGACGGAAACCATAAACCATTATCAGAGAGATAAGTCCAATTAATCGCTCCAAAAAAGGAAACGTGCTTCACGCTGAGTAAAGTGGACTTCAGCTCCAAGCAGAAAGTTTGTTATGTTTGGGGCTAATATATACATCTAGGGTTCCTTGACGCGTATAAGAGTTCCGTTCTGAGTGAGTATCACGTATTCTAAGAATGCGAACGCCGAACGCGATGTACCATATAAAAAAGTATGGTGGCTGTACATTTTATAATAATTCCTTGAAAACGTCTACATGAGTTCTGAATAAAGAGAACTAGAGTAAGCAAGTATTATTTGGAAAATGAAACCAGAAGCATGTGTGAAATGTCGCTACGGAGTCTGTTCTCGTCCTTTTTTACTTTTTACAATAAAACACTCCGGCATTTCCCATTGTTGTATTGTATTGTATTGTACTGTACTGTACTGTACTGTACTGTACTGTACTGTACTGTACTGTACTGTACTGTACTGTACTGTACTGTACTGTACTGTACTGTACTGTACTGTACTGTACTGTACTGTACTGTACTGTACTGTATTGTATTGTATTGTATTGTATTGTATTGTATTGTATTGTATTGTATTGTATTGTATTGTATTGTATTGTATTGTGTGGTATATATATTAACTATGTATTCACCAATTTTCATGGCCACAGTAAAATATACATGCTGCCATCTTATTGTTTTTGGTACGGTGAAGTAAGATTTTGTAGAAAACATTGTTTCTAATAATAAAGGTCTTGGTTTTCTTGATTTTTAGGTTATTTGGTCAAACTGGTTTCTGTCCAGCCTGTGAAAAAACTATCCCGGCATTTGAGATGGTGATGCGCGCGCAAGATTTGGTTTATCATTTGGACTGCTTCGCATGTTGCCGATGTCATCACAGATTCTGCGTAGGAGACAAGTACTTTCTCGAAAATAAAAAAATATTCTGTCCGATGCATCGACCAGTCGCATAAAAATTAGAAATATGTTGAAAATCTGATGTTCTAGAAACGTGAAAATTTTCCGAGAATTTTCTGGAAATTTGTGAGAATTCTCTGAAAATTTGTGAGAATTTCCTAGAAATTTGTGAGAATTTTCTGAAAATTTGTGAGAATTTTCTAAAAATTTGTGATAATTTTCTGAAAATTTGTGAGCATTTTCTAGAAATTTGTGAGTCTCCTAGAAATCCGTGAAGATTTGCTGTAAATAGGCGACGATTTATTTGACATTTGTAAGAATAACGTAGAACCTATCATGTTGGCAAATTGACATTCAAGTTGAGAAATACTAATACAATGATCACCTACATCAACCACTTGCTTGCTGACGATATCAAATCTAGGCACAGCTAGTGAACTTAAGACACATACTGACAAAACATTCGTAAATTCATGAAATCTTGGGAAACCAACGACGGAGAAGAATACCAGAGACTTTAGCTTAATATGCTAGTAAAAGGTACATATAATATAAGTTGTATGATTATCCGCCAGTGTAATATATTAGAAATGAAAAAATGATGGAGTTGTAAGATTCATGAAATTATTATTTACTAGTTTTTGAAGAGTGTGAGAGCTATCCATTCTTTGGTTTCAAGAAAGAATTTTATTACTTTTATAAAATAGAGCTTTTTTTAGAAATTGCTAATGGGGCAAGAATGCAGTCCGCGAAACGCGCGTGTTATACACTGTAGCGCCCAGGTAGCGTCACGCTTGATCACGCGCCTTTATAAAACAAAAGCATTTTGTTTCGCCACGCTTGATCACGCGCCCTTTATAAAACAAAAGCATTTCGTTTTGTTTAATTAAAGTAAACCCTCTTTTGCTGTAAAATCCCTTTAACCCTTTGCTTAGCAGATTATCTGTTGAATAAGATCGTCTATGGGACTAATACACTAGCTTAGCTAAGATCTGTAGTCTAGTTGTCAATCATAGCGTTTAAATAGTAGAGTGATGCGCAGGCAGTGTTTTGGATAGAACAAAGTGAAAAGGTTGGTAAACTGTAGTCATTAGTGGATTTCGTAAACCGTGTATGGTCTGATACTCTGATAACATAGCTTCAGCTACAACATCTGAGAAACTAAAAGAATATACGAGGGAGAATCATTGCTTTCTTTGTCAGCTCAAGCTGACGTATACAATATAAAAGTTCGAAGTTCGCAAGAATGTTAATTAGAAACGTATTAGTAGGCTAGTAATAACTGAAGAGAATAGAAATTTCTGAAGCACGAGTAATGTTTAGGATTTCCTTTGATAATCTGTCGGGTAGATTACAATTCTGATTTCGTCTATACTATTTAGGCTTGGGAGGTCAGTTCTGGTATTAAATTTTAAAAAGCAGTTATCAAACAGATGATTTACAGATTGAGAAAGTCGTTGGGCTAGATCAGATAATTTTCAAGATAAAACGTAACGAGATGAGCGATCAATCGCCGAATTAGGTTTTTTCATTTTCAAGAGGAAAGCAAATACGCAGGTGTGAAGTACATGAAAAGTATTAAGATGGATAATCATGTTATCTTTCCCTCAAGCAAAAATCTCATAACTCATCCTTTTCGCAACTTTTTAATTATTTTTATAAACACATATTGTTTTCCTGAACTCTATTAAGTTTTAAAGGTTTTGTCAAGTTTGAAATGCCGCGCTGTCAAAACCGCAGCCAGAAAACTATATTACGTCCAGCTGCGCTGTTTGGAAAATGAATATTCCATATTTTCATATCACATGCATCACATGCAAGAATGGGGTGTCATCAACATATTTTCTGTCATATTTGCTCCAAAAATAGTTGTGACTTTGTTTCAAAGGCTTTGCCATTACAACAGGCAAAGTCCAGCCGTGCAGGCTTTTGTGTTTCGCTTAAGTAAACTAATTGCCTGGAGAAATGAAATCATAAAACGATGGCAGTTGTTCAGATTGTTCTAATGCATTGCAATAATTAGAAAATATCAAAGATGCGTATCACGTCAATTTCCAAAGCCTCAGGGTTGTGAGATAAATCTACATAACATGTTCAAAATCATGTTTTCATCAGCAGAGAATCACATGGCTGGATTAGAACTATCTTTTCAAGATAATGAGCTTGAACAATGTCCAGTTTTAAGAACCAATGGATCCTAAAACAAGTGAAACACTAGCTAGGGTGGCGTTCAAAATATCGCGTTAAAAATGTCGCGTCAAAAATGTACTATTGATTCCCAACGAACGAACGAACTCACACACAGAATATAAAGCGTTTGAAAGTTAGCTGCGCCCGCAAGCCAACTTTCAGGGCACATAATACAACGGCTGCTTCGTACCCAGGCGTCTTTTTGGCTCCTTGCGCGCTCCCGCACTCCCCCTCCGGCGCCTGGGTACGAGGCAGATACAACGGCGTTTCTGATTGGCTACCGTGCATGCGGAGCACGGCAATTTCAAACGTAATGAGAAACTCATTTTTAATCAGCGAAATGAATATTGTTTCCTTTGTTTTGTATCTGATCCTGTTATAAAAGAAATGGTTCATGGTTTGGCGTGCTCCATTGAGTTTTAGTATACACCCAACCATCGTCTATTACAGATCCTGCATTCTGATTGGCTACTCAACCGTTGTCTATTCGTGATGGACATCGTTTGAGAAAAATGAAAACAAACCTGAAAAAATATGGCAGTAAACTCTCGTTTTGCAGACGTTTTGGAGGAATTTTTTTGAGAGTTTGATAGAAAATTCTATCCCTGAGAAAACTAAAAACGCCACAAAATATGGCATGAAGATTTTTAATGGTAAGGAACGAAATACAATTAAACCGTATTTTACTAATTAAATCTGCTTTTACTTGCCGCTCACGAGTGGTTAAATAACACAACATTTTCGTCAGTTTGCACTAGAAAAACTGTATTTTTTAGAGTAGGTACAGGGTGTATACTAAAACAATTAGACAACTCGTCCTCGTTGTCTATGCGCGAATAGTCAACTCAGGCTTCGCCTTCGTTGACTATACGCTCATAGACAACTCGGACTCGTTGTCTAATTGTTAAATAGATGCACTTGGGAAATTGGGAGAGCACTTAAAAATCTAGAGCTATTCTCGGTTACACCTCGATCAACTCTTACGCTTTTTTAATTTCGTGCTCTTTTTGTAGGAGGAAAAGTCAGCTAAAATGTGAATTTTTTTCGAGATTGCAACTTGCCGGGTTAACCCTTTCACTCGCATTGTTGTTGTGGGACAAATTTATGTTTTTACTCCGTCTAACGCCAGATAATTTTACTGGTCAAGAAGAAACGTCTTGGAAAGCCAAGCATGAAAGGATTCAATAAGACGTGACAGTGCGGATCCTAATACATGGTAAAAATGTCAAATGATATTCACCCAACGCCAATGTCAAATTCCGTCATGTCAGTATACAGTAAGCATTTGAAGTGCCTGTTAACTTGTTAGGACACATCTACAGATTGTCATTTTAACGCAAGGCAATGCTTGTTTCTGATTCGATGGTGAATGTTGCAAAACGCCTTGTAGACGTTTGTCAATCGATCACATACATCAAGATGATATTAAACGGGAGCGTAGAAATTGGCTAAATCATTTCGCCAGTGTATTATATAAATTACTTAAGCACGTGGTGTGTAATTGTGTACAAGGGAATAAGAGATCAAGATCTAGAAGTGGGGAAATTTAATAAGGCTAAAAATCTACTCCAATATCATTTTCATATTATTTTGACTTTCATAGTATTTCGGTCGCCATTAGGTCTTCCGCTACAATCTGTGTTTTAATCTTGCTTCCTTCCTTTCTAAGAATAGATGATTGTATTACATAACTGGATTGGCTTACATAAGTTCCCAAGTATATGTAAATATATCTCCACATTAAACAACTGTCAGACGATATTAATGCTAGCTTATAAATATCAAAGTCCAACCATAACATTTTGTAAGAGGAGAATTTTTTCCCGTCACATATTTTCGGTGAAAAGTGCTTTGGTGTACGCGTTATTAAAAGATTTTATTATAAAAAATGTACCACAAAATTAGTTTAAAAATCACTAATAATTCATGAGGAAAACACAAAGGAAATCAGGACCACCTTGATTTGCATAAACTTTAGCTTGGTTTTCTAGGTTTTCCTACATACTACAATAGCTACTAATAACTGACCGCTGCTGACTGATAGCCTGCTAACTACCCTCGACTGCTGCGAAGATACAGACATCACAGCAGACATCAGCGTACATGTCTCACACATGTAACTGCTGCCACTGCCAGTGCTGGATAATTGTTGGTTAGCCAATGTTTTGCTGCAAATCGCTTTTCTTCCCGACACCTTGCTTGATCAATTGTAACTTTCTCAGATTACCGAATGTGTTGTTTCACGTGTTCTCACTTTAAACCTCCCTCAAGTAAACCTATTCCTCCAGGGGTACCCGCATACCCACAGCTTTTTTGCAACTCTGAATTCATCAAGTTGATTCTCAAGGCTTGCACGAGTCACAAGATATCAACACCCCTCTCTAAACTTTAATGAATTTAACCTGTACAAGAATTATTTCAAATTTTAAGAGTTTACTGAAAGAGACTGTAACTATATGTACACCAGCAGCACTACAAGACAAGAAAAGAAAAACGTTTTTCGGATTTTCAGGCTATACCATTGCTTTCCAAGATTCTCCCGTGAAAAAAATCTAACACAGTATCCTCGCAGTCTTTATTCTCCAAGGTCTTTGTTCGTGGTACCAGCAGGATCCGGGTTGGTGGTATCACCAGAGTCTTGGTTAGTGGTGGTACCTGCACCATCTTTGTTGGTGTCACCAGAAAGAGCTTGGTCAGTGGTAGTAGCGCCGGAGTCTTCGTTCTTGATACCAGCGGATTCTTCCTTGACAGTACCCACAGGCTCCGTGTCGTCGTTTTCGCGATTTTCCTCACGATGTTCACCATCGTTCCCTGGTTCCCCTAGATGACCATCAGTGTCATCTTTATCCCCATACTCCACCTCCTTATACTCATATTCCTTCTCCTTATCATCCTGTTTATCCTCCTTATCCCCATATTCCTCCTCCTTATACTCATATTCCTTCTCTTCTTGTTTATCCTCTTCACTTTTCACACCATCATCGTATTCACTCCTCTTCTCTTCTTCTTCCAGTTGTTTTTCGCTTTCCTCGTTTCCATCCTGCGTCTCGCTGTCTTCTCTTGCATCTGTTAAAGGCATTTGGTAGAATTAGATTGACATAACAGCAGAGTTACTGTGTGTTACAATGCGCAGAAAATCTTACAGGTGGAAACAAATGATTTTCCTTACATAATTACATCATAGTCAATAGAGATATGGTCTGGAAACTCGGCAAACTTCAGAGCGCCCATAATGAGCTGTGATTTTATGTTGAACCGTACCTTACATCGTGCACATCCTTTGTTTTAGGTTTATTAATATTTAAATATTACGGTACGTTGAGTGATTGAACTGAAACGTTGCTATTGGATAATTCGTTCATTATACTAAAATACAATGGGTTTAGCGACCGTACACCGTGCACAAAAATGCATAAAGACGAACAAAAAGATAGAACAAACACTTTAGCTGAGTTTCCACACCATACTTTGAATGACTATGATTAGATTAATATTTTAGAAAAGGACAATAATAAATAGGGAGTAATATATAAAATCCGAGAAATAATTAAAATTGTCTGATACCGACCTTTGGCGATCCTTTCATTGACGTCATCGATCGCCTTAGCAACAGCCGTTGCTGCGGCATTGTCGTCTAACAACATGGCGATTTCGTGGGCATTTTGAAACGACTTGAGAGATGCTTGCAGATCATCCAGTTTTACTAAATAAAATAATATTGTCGTATGGTCAATGTTTGAAAACGAAAACAATCAAATAATACAGACTACATGTAGTAAGTACTGTACTGTACTGCACTGCACTGTACTGTACTGTACTGTACTGTACTGTACTGTACTGTACTGTACTTTACTGCACTTTACTGCACTTTACTGTACTGTACTGTACTGTACTGTACTGTACTGTACTGTACTGTACTGTACTGTACTGTACTGTACTGTACTGTACTGTACTGTACTGTACTGTACTGTACTGTACTGTACTGTACTGTACATCAAGCCTACTGTACTGTACTGTACTGTACTGTACTGTACTGTACATCAAGCCTACTGCACTGTACTTCACTGCACTCTTTGGCTCTCAGAGCCAAACTTGATCACCTTACCTTGCGCCTGCGCAATGAGGACAGTTGCGTTAAGTTCCCATACTTGTTCTTTAGCTTCTTGCGCAGACGTCAGTGATCTCTCACCGCACTCAAGTGCGTCCTGAAAACTCTTCTGTTCCAGATAACATCGACCGATCTCGTGATGTAACCACGTGGTCTCCAATGGTGTTTTACTCAACGGTAGTTTCTCCGTCCAACTATCAATTGCCTGAGCGTACTGACCTAGTCTTGCATGGCATCGGCCAATGTTATCTAATGCACGAGATATGCCATCTTTACTTTCACTGAAATAAAGGAAATGATTATAAAGATTTTCTAAAAGATAATCAATGTTATCTAATATCCATTTATTTCTTTGTGGGCAGCGTTCGCCTCTCACGTCATTACTAACTGACTCTGGCTAATGCCAAACGATATTCTACTCGTCACTGAGGAAAAAACCCACTGACGGGAAAGGGATAAGACCAATAAAAACAACCCAGGTTTTTTGCTTGATTCATATCAGAATTGCGAGAAAAACAAACCATTACAAATTGCCTAATAAGTAACGCAAATACATACATTTTTTTGGAGATAGTCAAGTCTCGTTTGTGGCTTTCTAATGCTTTCGTAGCATCGTCCACCTCGAGATGAGCGTTGCCAATACACGAGTGTAAATTTGCAATTACTTCTTGTTTGTTCGGAATATCTTTCTCATTCATAGACTTGACAGTACGTAGCGTATTCTCGGCTTGCTTCAAGCTTCCTTGCTCATCACCCTCTGCTAACTTCTGATCAATTTCCTCCAGTGAGCGAACGATAAAATCAGTCGGATCGGATGCTTTTGGTTTAGGTTTATGTCTGTGGGGTGTTGGTTTTTCTTTTTTACGAGCGTAAAGTGGTTTTTGTTGGCGCCAGAATTCAGTGCGTGAGTCGAGATAGTTTATACCACCTGAGATGAGACCATGTATGACACTGTGATTATTCCCTTGGATAAAATCTAGCAACAAATAAACCAAAATTAGGAAAAGAAACTTCATAAGTTTTCTAAACAATTGAATATTACCGTAACTAGAAAATTATAAACATTCATGACGTAAAGGTGCTGTCACACGGTGCGATTTTTCTTGCAGCTTGCAACAAATTTACATATGGAAAAAAAAAATCGCAAGTTGCAGGAAGGGTGTTATACGTTCAGCAACTTGCGATTTTTGTTGCAAGTTGCAGCAAAAAGTAGAACCCATCCAACTTTTCTTGCAACTTGCAACATGGCAAAAATGACAAAATCGCAAGTTGCTACGGGGTGTTACACGGGTTTTTTATGTAACTTACAACATTCAGTGATTTGTTGCAAGTTGCAACAAAAATCGCATCGTGTAATAGCAGCTTAAATGTCTGCGATATTTGATATATGAATATTTCTGACTGCCTCAGCCAGGAGTCTCAACAGCTCAGTCTGGCTAGAGCGCTGGTAACGTTCAACCAGAGACTTTGGGTTCGATTCCCGATTGGGGCAGTCAGAAAAGGTTTCTCTACAGCAGTGATTCGACTTAATTTGAAATTACTATTATTCAGAAATTCACGTAACTAGAAAGAGTTCAGATTTTCGCTTGTTTTCACTGATGATGGCAGCAGAAAGATCAGGCTCATACTGTATATACTGTACATTCAAAAAAATATCAAGAAGCATGTCTTTTTAATTGGTTTAGTACCTCTGTCTTCTAATAAATTTTCAAGATATTGCTTGTCTGCGTAAAGTTCTCCCAAAAGCTAAAAATATTAAATACAAGAAGCAATTAGAATCTAGAAGATAATGGTGATCGTACACTACGCCAAATTCTCTTTTTGAAAAACAAGGTTGGACGGCACCATTACATATGAATTCAATAGACAATGATATTTGATGGTGTCATGCATGTGTGACTATATACAACTACCAGAATGCTTTGCCAGTACTGTCCCCAGGTGAAAATCTTACATAAGACCTTGCCAAGATCTTATAAGATCTTATGTAAGATCTTGCAAGATCTTTGCAAGTTCTTGCAAGATCTTGCAAGATCTTATCAAAATCTTACAAGATCTTGCAAAATTTTACAAGATCTTACAAGATTTTAGATTATCTTGCATGATCTTACAAGATCGTAGAAGTTACAAGGTCTTACAAGATCCTACAAGATCTTACAATTGCTGAATCTTACAAGATCTTACAAGATCTTACAAGATCTTACAAGATCTTACAAGATCTTACAAGATCTTACAAGATCTTACAAGATCTTACAAAATCCAACAAGATCTTACAAGATATTGCAGTATGGCTGAATCTTACAAGACCTTACAAGATCCTACAAGATCTTACAAGATCTTATAAAATTTTGTAAGATCTTATAAGAATTTTCTTATAAGATCTTATTTAAGATCTTACAAGATCTTACAAGATCTTGTAAGATCTTGACAAGATTTTCACCTGAGCCCTAGTGCTAATAAATAGAGGGTACACTACTGGCAAAGCATTCTGGTACTTGTAAATGGTGCATTTTCCAACTACCTGTTTAACAGTTTTAGTAGAAGCTGCAGGAGGCTTGGTATTCTTTCCTCTGTTGGATTGCTGCTGCTGTTGGTTTCTATTGTGAGCTGCTTTTGGCTTTATATATCCCTTGGGTTTTTTCTATAAGACAATGAATTGCTCTATAAATTTTTCCTTTAGTATTTTTGAATTACATATAACCTACCCTGCAAGTCACTCAGCCCCTTTCTGACCTACACAGGCTTCATGGGAAAGTGGGCTCTGCCAACAAACTTGATCTTCACACCAAATTTGGGGTGAGTCAGTCAGGTTCTAAACTGGTCAAACAAGTTCTAGTTTATGAGCACCCGCAAGCAGAAACATAGCAAGTAACACACTACAGCCTGGGCCCAAAATAGTATCTTGGCAACCGTTCATGCATGCTCAAAAAGAAATATCAAGCTTGTTGGCAGAGCCCACTTTCCCTAGGGGCCTGTAACAGTTTTGCGGGATGGTGGAAAAGGCCAAAATTTCAAGTGGGATTCAGGATTTTAAGGAAAATATCAAGCGGGAAGCGGGATTTTGTATCATCATGGGAAGCAGGATAAATAAAAAAATCATGGCATGATGCAGGAAAGATCGAAGCGTATGATTTAGCGGGATACGGGATTTGTGACCAAATTTTCTAGTGTTTTTTTATTTGATTTTTGTGCTGTCAAAGATTAACCATCATGCCCAACAAAATAAATAATCAAATAAATTTAAACAATTTAGAGAAAAATATTGCTTCACTTATACCTAATTTTATTCCCCTGTTACCCCTCATTTGCCTATCAGTATCCTATTGACCCTTTTGTTGACAATATCAGAAAAAAAATGGCAGGAACGAGAAATTAGGATTAAGCATGGTGGGATAATGGGATTTGAAGGGAAAATTGGTCAGGATGGCAGGATTTTGGGGCCTCCCCTCTTTCCCATGAAGTTTGCATAGGTCGGAAAGGGGCTCTTGACTCACAGGGTAGGTATAACCAAGAAAATTGCACAACTCACCACTTCATCTTGTTTGGCAAAGAATGACAAGTCACCCTTGTTTTCTAATTTAATTTTGGCAGCACCTAATGAGATCAAATAATGAAAAGATAACTTGAGAAAACGAAGAACAGAAAAGATGAAAGATTAAAAGAACACAAAAAACTGATAAATTGAGTACTCACGTCCAATTGAATTATCAATAGCTTCCTGTGCCTTTTGAATACCGAGTCTAAATTCCTGTTGTTCAGGTCGAAGTTTATTTCCTCTGTGATAGAAAACTAAAGCATGCTCAAAGTCACCCATAGAATATAGAGCTTCAGCTTTTTGGTAAAGTGCCTAAATTTAGTAAAAGTTCTACAGTTAAACCAAGACATACATTGAGTGTTGTTGTCATATACAAATATTCATCTAATTGTAAGATAAAATAGAAATTGATATAATTGTAATTATTTTATTGCCACATTTTCTCCAGTGGAGTGAAATTTGATTCCATTTGCCTATTGCTTGAGCCCCCAACAAGGCTGCAGAGGGGGGGGGGGAAGGCTTAGGGGTGGGGGGGGGGCAAGTGGCCCCAGATCTCCCCCAACTTGAGAAGGGTCCCCTAAAATTTTTGAGATTTGAGTTTTTGATGCAAGAAAACATGAGGCCCAGAAAGTGTAAAGATCAGTAATATTAACTTCAATTTTAGCCAACCCAGGAGACCAATTGAGAACTCGTGGATATGACCCTATGAGGTTTGACATCATCAAGGGCCCCAAATCAATAATTTGCCCTGGCCCCACAATTTCTCTCAGTAGCCCTGGCTCGCAAGGTGCTAATTTGACAAGAAATCAAATCCCCTGGGTATGTCTGCACCACACCCCACCCCCCCCAGACAGGTTACATCAGGGTGTATATAAATTGGGGGGGGGGGATCTATAAATACAGTTTCTAAATTTAGACCCCCCTGAAAATGTTCTGGACATTTCACTGGTAACTAGTTTAACAGTATTTTTATATTTTTAGTTTACTATTTTTGTGTTCCATACCCTAATAAATTCCTTGTCTTCTTCTAAAGCAGTTTCTGCATCTTTTAAAGCAGATGCAGTATCACCAAGTTGAAGATGGCACCGAGATCTAGCTACTAGAGCAAATTTTTCTGTTGGTTTTAACTCCAATGCCTGTGTGAAATAAAACATCATAAAAAGTACTTAATTACTTGTATAAACTAAACCAAATAACACGTGAAATATTATATAGATCTGATTTCAAAATGATTTCAGAAACTGCATGTAAACAGCAATCAAAAATATACATACCAAATTATAACTATCCAAAGATTTCTTGTATTCGCCTTGCTTGAACAAGACATCTCCTTCGGCTAAGTAAGTAGTGAACGAACTCTTTGGTCCTTCTTCTTGCTCTTCTTCGTCCTCGTACATTGTAAAAAGCTGAAGACAATAGCTCAAAAATCCTAGTTACTGAACCTTGTGAACGAAATCTTTCGTTTCGTTTCAAAATGGTCTTCTTGGAGATTAGTTTTGTAACCATGGAAACTGTGATGCTGTTGCTGGACAGGACTATTGCAGGCTCATTAATGAAAAACGGCACAGCAGCAACAACAATAATAGTATCAGCAACAACAACAACAACAACAACAACAACAACAACAACAACAACAACAACAACAACAACAACAACAACAACAACAACAACAACAACAACAGCAGCAGCAACAACAACAACAACAACAGCGGCAACAACAACAACAACAACAGCAGCAACAACAACAACAACAACGGCAAAAGCAACAACAGCAGCGGCAACAACAACAACAGCAGCAACAGCAACAGCAACAACAAGCGTAGCAGCAACAACAGCAGCAACAATAACAGCAACAAGCGTAGCAGCAGCAGCAACAACAACAACAACAACAACAACAACAACAACAACAACAACAACAACAACAACAACAACAACAACAACAACAACAACAACAACAACAACAGCACAGAGCCTGAAATAATTTTAAAATTTGTCCGGCAAAACTTCCGAGCAAAATGAAATTTGACCGGAAATTTTCAAATTTGGTCGGAAATTTTGTAGTTTAGTTTGACCCCCTCCGTTGAGTAAATTCTGTCAAGCATGCAGTAGATCACTCTACTTGTTATTTGTAATAATAAAACACAAATGTTTAATTCTGAATTGCGTATTAGTTATAGTGAATAAGAATTTAATTAAAATGGTAACTATGAAACAACTTTAAACTGAAAAGCTGGATTATACGATAAGTTTCTGTGATTACAATGGCGTCAATCGCAGTTTAACGCAATGGTTTTGAATTAAAAATCACGCACTGTTGTTATCTCGACTCAACAACCTGGAAGATAAAGAATACGTTTCCTTGACGTTTTGAGCTCAGGACCTTCGTCAGGAGAGTCAAATAAGCCTATTTGATCAGCCTATTTAACTGTCCTGATCATAAAGGGCCTTTGCTCTAAACGTCGAGGAAACGTATTCTTTATCTTGCAGGTCGTCAAATTAACAACAATGAAAGCAGTCACTCTGACTCGTAACTCACTGTCACACACTTAACCCACTTAAGTTAATTAAACTTTGTTTAAAGCATACTCTAATCGAAGAAATTTTGATAGTGCACTGTAAAGTGTAAAACCAACTTTAACTCAAAACTGATGGAAAACCCAATGGAAATTTAACAAGAAAAATGGAGTGTTGAGCGCCGACCCGATCATTTAAAAAAACAGATTATTTTTTTTTCAAAATTTATCCGGACAAAATTTCCGATCATTTCAGCATTTGGTCGGAAAAACTGGAATTTGGTCGGAAAACCGCCGGCCGCCGGCCGTTATTTCAAGCTCTGCAGCAGCAACAACAACAACGGCAAAAGCAACAACAGCAGCAGCAACAACAGCAGCGACATCAACAACAGCAGCAGCAACAATAACAGCAGCAACAACAACAACAACAGCAGCAACAACAACAACAACGGCAAAAGCAACAACAGCAGCGGCAACAACAACAGCAACAACAGCAGCAACAATAACAGCAACAAGCGTAGCAGCAGCAGCAACAACAACAACAACAACAGCGGCAGCAGCAACACAACAACAACAACAACAACAACAACAACAACAACAACAACAACAACAACAACAACAACAACAACAACAACAACAGCAGCAGCAACAACAACAACAACGGCAAAAGCAACAACAGCAGCAGCAACAACAGCAGCAACATCAACAACAGCAGCAGCAACAATAACAGCAGCAACAGCAACAACAACAACAACAGCAGCAGCAACAGCAGCAACAATAACAGCAACAAGCGCAGCAGCAGCAGCAACAACAACAACAACAGCGGCAGCAGCAACAACAACAACAACAACAACAACAACAACAACAGCAGCAGCAGCAACATCAACAACAGCAGCAGCAACAATAACAGCAACAAGCGTAGCAGCAACAGCAACAAGAACAGCAACAACACCAACACCAACACCAACACCAACACCAACAGCAACATCAACAACAGCAGCAGCAACAACAAAAACAGCGGCAGCAACAACAACAACAACAACAACAACAACAGCAACAACAACGGCAGCAACAACAGCAAAAGAAATAACAGCAGAAGTAATAACAACAGCAGCAACAACAACAGCAATATCAACCACAGCAGCAGCAGCAACAATAACAGCAACAAGCGTAGCAGCAACAGCAACAAGAACAGGAACAACACCTTCACCACCACCACCACCAACAACAACAACAACAACAGCAACATCAAGTGAAAAGGTGGCGAACTACCAAGATTGCAACAGAATACAGTACGCACTACGCAGAGCCTTTCATTCATAGAATTATAATACAATTCATAGAATGAAAATCTAAAGCTGTTAGTGTAATCGCGAAAATGAAGGATTAAAAAATTATGTAAATATGTTTGTTCACTTTGTTGAATTAAAGTGCCTATCTCATGGTTGGGGACTTTGAATATTTGTAATCTTTAGATTGTTCTGAGAAAAATTGTAATATATCTTGTCAGACGAAAATTTCATCTTCATGGGCTTTTTCGCTGTTAAAGGTTCCGGAAGTGATGTCAAAGCAGGGATTTAGAAATAGGATTTAATATACACATATTCCTGCTTTGACGTCAAAATGACATCACTTCCGGAACCTTTAACAGCGAAAAAGCATGAAGATGAAATTTTCGTCTGACAAGATATATTACAATTTTTCTCAGAACAATCTAAAGATTACAAATATTCAAAGTCCCCAACCATGAGATAGGCACTTTAAGTCAATTTCATCAGGCCAAAAACGGAAGGAAGCAAAGACGGGGGGACCATCCTTGAAATTTACAAGATGTATGACGTCAAGAGGGATGTGAACCAATCAGTGACAGTAACTGATGAAAGCAACACAAATCTTTGAACAGTTTTAGAAAAGTGATAAAAACCATCAAAGCGATTGTACTACAGACGATTGTTGCTTTGGGATTTTCTCATTTGAAGGATGAAGAGAAGGGAAGAACGGCGTATATTTTCGTCACGGATTTCAAATCAGAATTGAGTAGGTGGGTAAAGAAAAGCGGTGTGTTCTTGGGGTGATCGATCATCAAGGCACAGCGCAGCTGTGAAGCTTCTGAAATGGGGAATATGAGCTGTTGTGTACTGCCTACTCCAAACGATCAGGCTTTGGACCGAAGTACAATTTTCTCGCCGAGACGTGGTGATGGTAGTAGCTTGGATCTCCCTCATATCAGCGAGAGAGAAGGTAATGGCGAAGGAATCCCCTTAAAATTGTTTCAGTGTGACTAAACAATGTGTTCGTTTTGTACTGATGGAACAACTGACTGACAAGTGAACTGATGTGATGCGTGCAATTTCTTTTATAACACAATCTTAGCAATTACACAACACAGAATATCTTATATCAAGTAAATTGACAACTGTTGTCTTTGTTAGATTTGAGTAATCATCAAGGCACGCTTTTTATGAAGAAATCCATGAAGTATTTTGGTAAGATTATCAACCGAGATCGTTTTATAAAAACCTATATACAGTAGTCTTTTGAAATGGTCTTGGTTGATTAGGTATTTGTTTTCCCTGTTAGGTTTAAGTTCCCGAAATATAAAATAAGTGTTTCAAAACGTGCTTAATGCGCTGTAAATATTGCTTCGAAAGTTTATTGATTAACACCCTTTCGTACACAAACTTCTCGGATTACTATTAAGCTGATTTAAATTAAAGAACTGTATGAAAAACAATGGTTTGTACACTTCAACAGCAACCCTAAATTACCCTAATTCTTCTTGTTATCAGTCTTATCAAATTACTGCAACACTTTTCTGTCTCCCTCCTCCCCCCTCTTGGCATTTACTGAACAGGTGTAATTGATACTTATATTTACATTTGAAGTCAGACACTGTTACATTATGTGTCAAATACAGGTAAACTTTCCTTCTAATTGAGCAGTCATTCAAGTGAGCTTTCGATTGTTAAATAATGTGGCTTGTATATGCATGGAGGAGTGGTTTTAATTTGAAGTTGTGGTTGAAGGCCACTTGATTTTACTTGATTTCATTAAAGTTTTAATTTTTGACTGTGGATATAGTATATATTATTGAATATATATATATATATATATATATATATATATATATATATATATATATATATATATATAATCCTACTTGGGGCAAGTCTACCTAAAATTATGCAAGGCCATTCCTACATAGCATAGTCAGTATATTCCATTTTTTTTAAATAAGATTTTTAAATTCTGTGTTTTTAGGTAATGGTAAATTGCGTGGTAGGCGAGCAATTTCAATGAATGTTGACCTCCGACGCAAGCAAAATGGTGAAGTATGTATACTAAAATATATATATATATGAATGGATATTTTGAAGAAAAACCCCAATTATGGAAAACAATCTTATTGCCTTCTTGTTCTCAGGTTTACTACAATCCTAGACTTTCAAAAAAGTGTAGTTCATGTTCAACAATTTTTCTTGATGACAGCACTGTCAGCCAACCAAATCTTAAATCAATGGTAAAATGGTAAGCAGGTTAACAATTTCATAATGTATGGTGTTTTCTCGTAAAGCAAAAGGCAGAATTGTGCTGCTTGTTATGAAGGTTATGCAGTTTAATACATTAATGAAAGTGAAAATATAGGAGTAGGACCATAATAGCTTTGAATCATTATAGAGCTGCTCCCAATTAATTGATTATTTTTTCATTTTTTTCCACAATTGATTATAACTTAACAATAATCGGATCATCTATAACAACCCTGCACAGCATGATGCTGGAATGATTTCATCTTGTTTTGTTAAACAAATAAGTAATGACTGATTATGAACATGCCCTAGTTAAACCAATTACATGTATTCATAAACTGATTAGCCAATAGTATCGCAGTATCATTTGTCTTGATTATTGTCATGTCTCTTGTGTGAACCATGAGAGTGCAAGAATTAAAGTGTGCAATCTATAACCATGATTAAACAGTGATTTAAAATGTGAATAGTGACTGAATTGTTGGGCGACAACAAGGGAGGCAATCCCCAACAAATTTAGTAAAAACTTTATAAAAGCACCCCATTCCTTTGAATGGACAAACCACCATGGACATGTCATATTTAATTCATGACATATTTAATCAATACGATTAATCGGTACTAATCGATTGTTGGCAATGATTAATCGATTATGAAAATGAACCGATGGGAGCAGCTCTAAATCATTATTGTACTTTTGTCATACTTTTATAGTGTTTCTGTTGCAGTATATTTTCTCATCAAATGTAGGTAAGAATTTTTGAAGTCCCACATGTATATACTGTACTTTGATTTTTGTAATTTCAGGGACCGCGGAGCAGGGGGGGCTGGGGGGCATCCAAAAAGTACGTTATTGCAATAGACAGAAAAATTGTTCAATCAGTCACTCTAGCACACGCAGTGGTCTGCACTTGAACATTATATCAACAATACAAAGCAAGGGAGCATACCAGAAATGAGTACTGTTACGGTTGACAATATGTTGTGTTGGGCATTTGTTCTGGTTTGCTCTTATATATAAATCTTAATCTATTAATGGCAACAAACAAAGTGTTGTCTTTTGAGAGATTTCTGACCTTCAGAATCCTGTAAATTCTTCCCCCAAAATGCAGGAAATGGCATTTCCGAGACTCTAGATTTCAAAAATTTCATAGGGGGGGGGGATGCCCTCAGATCCCCCTAGAAGAGTCCCTTTTGTGAACAGCCCTCATTCCACAGTCCCTGAATTTTCTAATATTTGCATTGTTTACAGGACCTACAGTCATATAACAAAATTGAGGACAAACTGGCATATTTTGAATTTACAAAGTTTTATACGGTCCCAGATTCTTTATTAATTTGGCTATTTTGCTTGTTTTTCCAACCACATCATATAATACTGTATAATATATACAGTGCAACCTTTCCCAGAATTTTTTTGTTACCGTATTTGACCGGTTAAGCGCCCATGTTTGGGAAAGCACCCACCCCCCTTTTTGGACTAAAAGTTTGTTTAAGTGTATTATTAAAATTTGACTTACACTTTGTACTGGTGTTTTCACAAAGAACTTGTTTGCTTCTCAACAATAAAATTTCCATATTTTTTGTGTTTTAAGCAATTATTTTTGATAATTTTAATGTGTGAGTGGCAAAAGTGAAACGTTTTAAACAGTCTTCGTTTAGATGTGCGCCATTTTGAATTTCTGTGTTCATTGCCCCCCACCCCCTTCTTTTGGTGAAAATTATGGTCCAGGGGCACTTAACCGGTCAAATACAGTAATTAATGTTAATATCCAATTCTGTATGTGAATATTCCAGCTAAATCACCAATATTTAGTTTACAAGATTGTATCTTTTTTTAATACAGAGATGCCGAAACTAGAACACTTGATATTTTTGATGAAAGACGTCATCCTTTAACTGTAAGAAACAGCAATCTTCTTTTTTGTTTTTTTAAAAGTGCTTGTGAGTGGACTGTATTAATTTCACTGTTATTTTTACAGCGAGACTATGTGACAGATGATTATGATGTTATTGACCCTACACAAAGGCAGATATACAAATTTATTAAAACATTGTTCCATGCTGCTCAGTTAACTGCAGAGTGTGCAATAATTACTTTGGTAGGTAATCAATGTTTCTTTTTTCCACTAGTGTAAAACCTTTCTGAAAATCACTTTCTGAGAAGGCTTCCTAGATATCTTTTCCTATGAACCATGTTTTTGTGAATTTTTTTATTTAATATATACCTAGAAGTAAATATTATGGTACAGTACATGCGAGTTCCTTGATTTTATGTGGGGAACATTTTGCAGGGTTTTTTAAGATTTCTAAGATTCCAAGTTAGTTTGTTATTTTGTAGATATATTTGGAAAGATTGCTTACATATGCTGAGATTGATATTTACCCAGGAAATTGGAAAAGAATTGTACTTGGAGCTATATTGCTTTCCTCAAAAGTGTGGGACGACCAAGCAGGTTGAGCAGAAATAGAAATATTTTTTTTGCTGTCGTTAAATTATGCTGTAAAGCTTCAGTATGTCAAAGGTCAATGTTTATTTCTTATTGTATTTCGTAGTTTGGAATGTGGACTATTGTCAAATATTGAAGGACATAACCGTTGAAGATATGTAAGTTGAATTAACAAATTCAAATGTTAAAGTTAAGCTGAAAACGCTAGTCTATAAACGTAGAAACACTCGAAGGTTTTTAGCTATAACATCTCGAAGTACTTACACGGCTGGTAAATGTTTCGTTGAAACTCTTTGTAGACCAAAAAATAAGACCCCTAAAAAAACAACAGATATACTTGTGAAGACTTATCAAATTAGTGTGGACTGCTTAGGTTTTCGTAGACCGAGCAAACGAAGTTGACAAGGATATGCCTTTTGGTTTCGTTTCATTTTCAACGTTTTCGTCTTCGGTGTTTGCCGTTACCTTACCTTCTTCCTTTGGCTTTTACACCAGTTTGGCTTTTATTTATCGTGTCTTTATTTAAACAGCTTCAAAGAAAACCAGCAGTAATGTTCCAGCACATTATATTATTCGAAATATTTGAATAAAAACACCCATACAGTTCTAACGAGGGTTTCCTTTTCCATTTTGTTTCAAATCAACTCAAAACTTTTCCCGCCCAAAAAGGCGTTTTAACCGGGGAATCAATATCGTAGGATCCCGACCAATCAGCCTGCATCGGTCTGCGTATACCGACCGGAAAAAAAGCTCGGTTATCGGGCCATATAATAAACAGTCCATATTGATAAGGTTGATAATATTAGTTGACAATATTATTTAAAAAAAAATTAAACAATTTTTTTTTGTAATATCTACATTTCTTTTGTTGAATCCAGGAATGAATTGGAAAGATCTTTTTTGGAGTTTCTTCAATTTAATATCAACGTACCGTCCAGTGTGTACGCAAAGTACTACTTTGACCTAAGGTCGTTAGCCGAGGAGAATGAATTGGCTTTCCCATTGGAGCCATTGAGTAGAGAACGTGCCAAAAAACTCGAGGTAATTACTGCATTTTAAACCTTCATTATTTGGAAGTTTTTTAGCCCATATGCAGGGGTATTGGTGTGATTGCTTGTACTGTTTTTTATTTGTATCGCTTTTAACTTTCTTGAATATTTACAATGTTATATTTTCTACAAAGATTGATATTTTAAGCTCTTGTTAAAATGACGTAACGGAAGTGTCAAATTTCCCTAACAATAAGATTTACAGTAAAGGTGATGTTCTATGTTGTTGGTGTGATGAGATCACTCATGACTTGCTGGATTTTTACAAATTCCTGGCCTTTTCTGACATAACATTACACACAAACTATGACGTCATATACAGATTATGACGTCATATAGACTATGACGTCATAAAACTACACTCAATTTTTTTGCTGGATCCGCCCCTGCATATGGTTATTTTGCGCAGCTGGTACTCGAGTGAAGTAAATTTTGTAAATATCGTCCGGAATAACTGATTATAATGATATAATTGGAGACGATTTCTTTTGGAAATGTAAATAGGCACAAAGCATTTATGTGAAACGGTGGTAAACTGCCAGGGCTCAAAATAACGGCCGGTCACCGGTCAATGACCGGCCAAATTTTTAATGTGAACGCCGGTCATTTTGACCGGTCATATTAACTTGCAATTAATTTTATTACTTCCCTTTGAAGGAACTTAAAATGATTGTTGTTGTGCTGTTGTAGACCCGTTTCGTAAAGTCTGATATATATTGAAGTGAACTACATGTATGCATGCATTTACTTTTTATGACAAACGTTCATATCAGTACTAGCTTATATATATAGCGTAGAATATACTTTACATGTTTTTTGTTGTGTTTTATTGTGTGCCGTTAGGCGTTCAAACGCGTTTGTTTATATTTCAAACGTGCAAGTCTAACTGGAAAATTTTCACATTTCAACAATACCCCAATCAATCACCTATCATGGCGGGTGATACATCAGGCTATTGTTAAAACGTCAAATTTTCCAGTTAAACTTGTACGTTTGAAACGTAAACCGAAACGCGTTTGAACTCTGACGCCTAACTTGATCGCAAGTGGTAGTATAAATCTTGGAGGTTTACCAACTTTTCACTTTGCTCTGTTCAAAAGTCGAAACACTGTCTACTTTTTTACACTAAGCATTTATTATTCTTTATTTTCCAGGCGATATCAAGTATTTGTGACAACACCCTAACTGACATTTCCCTCCCAAATCTTAAACGAACTTCAAGTCTTGACGCTATGAGGTCAAAACGATCGAGCATGGCTATACTTTCATGACCGCTGTAATATACTTCTATATATATCACAATCGGCCATTCTCGTCCATCACTGAAAAAGCACGATGAGAGCTGTAGCTTTTTACAAGGTTCATGCCTCGTTGGGGATGACAAGATCTTCGTGTAAAAAATATGGTGGTCGCCATGTACTCACATGTTTATATATGATTGACAAACGATCAGAGAATATTTTAACAAGAAATACAAAGTGCACATAGCAATAATGGGGAAGTTCTCTGAAATAGTGAAAAATATGAGAAATTAAATGTGTTTTTTCTCAGAAAACGATGTTAGCGTACAGAACACGTTGTCGGAGTACATAAAACGATGTTGGAGCATAGTACAGAAAACGATGTTGGATTAAAAAAAAACGCTATTGGAGTAAAAAAAACGATGTTGGAGTAGAGAAAACGTTATTAGAGTACGCAGTAACGTTAGAGCTAGCCAAACAATGAACCTCAGATCTGCACTCCGAATCGTTTCATGGAAAAAAAGTTAATTTCTCATATTTTAAATGAGTAACTTTGATATAGGGCTGCATATAAAATCTAATTATGGCATATTCCCAAAACACTGTGGTACCAATTGATGTCTAAACAACTTGTTGGGTTGTACTATACTTGGGTCAACCACGCGACACCTCTCGGTACCACGATGCTTTGTGATCATAATCCGTGACGTGGCTAGTGCTCAGGACTGATTACAGCAACCGTTCCCAAATTGTAGTCTCCTGCGAATTTACCCACACTCGAATTTTATCAAATATCGAGTTCAGTGCATGATGTACATGGCCACAGAAATTTTGTAAATTCAGAATTAATTATGAATATAATATAAGTAAGTTTTGTGGAAACGCCACGTAATATATTTATTTGCTAAGCTTTCGGCCTGTTGACGCAGGTATTCATCGCCGAAAGCTTAGCAAATAAATATTTTACGTGGTGTTTACACAAAACTTGTCTATATTACATTATCGCCATGAAAACCTTCAAATAATTAATAATTAATAATTATTTCGTAGAAATGTGTTTGTAAATCTGGTTTCTTGTCCAACACAAAATGAGAAGTGCCACGTAGCGTGGTTTCCGGCTTTGATTTTGGCATATGTAATTTTAATAATTCTTTCTCGCCTCGTTTGTGTGTCTTTGCAATTCAAAAGAATCTTGGCGATGTCAGAAAGGCTTATTTAGATGCACATAAAAGAATATTTAAAATGGTCACTATTATGAAATTGGTCTATTGATAAATTGAGACAATGTGCATGGAGGTGTGAGGGAGGGTGAGAGGATGTGACCAACTAAAACCCATTATGTACAGATATAAGCTATAGCAAAGTAACAACCACACAGGAATAATGGCATTAAGTGCACGCACCACACAAGACAATTGGAACGACTATCTCTTACAGCATTTATGACTGGACAGTACAGTTCCATGGTGAAAGCATTATTACTTTAGCAATGTTGTTAACACTTTGAAGCCTGCACGAAGACGAGCCTTTACTTTTAGTATTTTATTCTGGCTAACCGAACGCCAGACGATTTTATTCAGCACAGGGAGAGGTCCAGACCTCAAAGTGTTAATCACTGGTTCAACACCATTGTTCAGCCATCGTCACCAGGAAGAAGAAAGCACCACTTTATACGTTAGTACTTCCTGGATACCAGTATATGACGATAGTATCGAGGGACTACGAACGCATTAGGAGAAGTCTAGATCCAGTTCAAGTTTGCTACTGCGCAACAAATCTGCGCAATTTTGCGGGAATGGTGTCCAATCAAAGGACGGGTTTGAGTGTGACTTAGTTCTGGGGGAACCTCCCTACTCCTGTTTCTGAAGTCAATTCATCTGTTGTTTTCCTCCAAAAATATATTAGTTACAAATTGAATTATAAAATAAGGGGCCCTCTACGCACGCTCTGATTGGTTGGGCTCCGTTCATTTATAAGAGAACAGAGATCATGAATGGCGTAGAATGGCGTCAGCTGGCTTGGAAAGCCCACCAAAGTCTAAAACTACCTCACTTTTAGTTTGATTTTTCTTCTTATTTTATAAAACAAATAAAACATACCGTTCCTGTGCATATGTACTCTTATAAAGGTACGTTTGACGTCATTTGAACACGAAAGAAGTGTAAAGGCTACTCAACTTCTTTCGTGTTCAAATGACGTCAAACGTGCCTTTATAAGAGTACATATGCACGGAGCTTTATGTTTTATTTGTTAAATATAGTAAGGTAAGGTTTGAGTACTGCATGCGGAAAATATTGAGCGTAGTTCCTAACGTTTCGAGCGAAGCCCCTTCGTCAGAGAGAAACGTAAAGCGTGGACGAAGGGCCTTCGTCAGAGAGAAACGTAAAGCGTGGACGAAGGGCCTTCGTCAGAGAGAAAGGTAAAGCGTGGACGAAGGGCCTTCGTCAGAGAGAAACGTAAAGCGTGGACGAAGGGCCTTCGTCAGAGAGAAACGTAAAGCGTGGACGAAGGGCCTTCGTCAGAGCGAAACGTAAAGCGTGGACGAAGGGCCTTCGTCAGAGAGAAACGTAAAGCGTGGACGAAGGGCCTTCGCTGGAAACCTTAGAAACTGCGTTCAATATTTTCGGCAGTACTCAAACCCAATTACTACATTTGTATTTCAACACTGCCTACGCAACACATGAGTTCTTTTATTTCACTGTTTGAATATATTAGTTATATTGATCAAAACGAAAGTAATTGGACGTACGTGGGAAGTTTAATTTGTATCGCGTAATATTATTTATAAACAATTGTAGTACAGTCGCGTCGTAAGACGACAGTATAATTGGATACATTTTATGCATGCGCATTCTTTAGAAATCGAGCGATCCTTGCTGTCGCGAAATGTCACCTCTTCCAAACAGCATCAGAGTCGAAAAACATCTGTACATTTTGTACAAGTCCAATATCAAAAATTGGAATTCTTTGATTGGTCTTCCTGATTACATGAACACGTGACACAACTCGTGTACCGTCTTCTACTAATGTATCGTACTACCTCCTCGGTTAAAGTGCATACTCCAAAATCTCTGAACTCCATATCCCAATTTAAATTTAGGTTTCTACAATGATTTTGAGAATTATTTACTGGCACTATAAAATCATCAATGACTGAGGAATAGCCTCGTCACCCGTAACGAGAGCCTTCATAACGTAGAACAAACTTCATCGTTTCCAAAAAGTCAAGGTTTTTACAAAGAAATACGGATAAAAAGTTCAAAATTTATGAACTAAATTGTAGCTATCTTAATTTATTCATTTTATTGATGTGCAGCAGCATGTTAAGTAAAGAACAATGCAGAAAAGCAGTGCTTTTATTCTTTTACTTAACATGCATCTAAATCATATTTTCGGCAGTACTCAAACCTTGGTATATTTCGATTTGTATTTCAACACTGCCTAGGCAGCACATGAGTACTTTTATTTCACTGTCATATATTGTATTATTTCAATAGTATATATATATATATATATATATATATATATATATATATATATATATATATATATATATATACTTTTAACGGCGGATCTCTTGGCTCGTGCATCGATGAAGAACGCAGCTAACTGCGAAACGTAGTGTGAATTGCAGATTTCAGTGAATGCGAAGACTTTAAGGTAACTATACTTCATGCTTTATATATATATATATATATATTGAGATTGAAAAGACTAACTATGCTGTTCTGATAATATACAGGCTATAAAGATTATGCTAAAATGATGTAAATGTTTTTTAAGTCAGTTTTTTTAAATAAACACTATGCCTGTATACTGCATACACATTATTTTTGAAATATTAATGAGACATGACAAGTAAATATTAGCATTTTAACGAAAAATATATAGACGTTCTTTGTTAATTGGAGTCCAGTAGAGAACGACATATCGTAAATACAAGCAGTCGTTTTCTACGGTGTTGTCGTGCAGAACAGAAAATTGTTGACGAGGTAAACGACGCGACCAAGAACATTTGGTAGGTATACATATTATCTATATCTTCAGCATTCGGACGTTTTACTTTTGCGATTATTTCAAGAAGCTTTAACGCATAGGAAATTTGGAGTAAACAAGAGTAAAACTACAGGTATTTTTTAGGTTACTTTATTTGGCAAGAATATTCTACAAATAAATTGCCAAGGTGAAGAACTCGACATAGTTTAAAGCTTACTCAGCTGGTTTGAAAGTTTTTGAATGTAGCTAAAAATTTACTGTCCATGACCAAATGTTTCGACACTCTAATCTTTGAAGTGGGTGGAATAATGTTGTCTATTTTTGACAGATTACCTGATGCGCGAATGCGCTGTTTTCTGTACGCTGTGAGCTGACGCGTTTCGTTCACCCACAAGGCATCACGCTGCGCCGGTTGTCAATCTCCAAAAGACGGTCCAGGAAACAACTTCGATAAGGGATCAAAAGCTTGCAACGAAAATCTACAACGCCGCACAAATCGACAAGTGTAACATAACTGTCGCCGATTTGTGTTGCAATCATGCCAAATTTCTTTTGTTCAAGCTCCGCCCATCCTTGTTTTTTTTAACTTGATTTTTCTTCAACATAAATTTAGCCGGGTGACCGATTTATCTCGCAATACCTTGCAACACAAATTGGTGTATGTAACCGTAGCTTTAGTCTTTAATAATTAATTTCTCTCAGCTGCTTTCAGAAAATGTAAGGCCGTAAGCTAATAGCCGGTGAGATGTTCTTTGACGAAAATATACAGTCATAAAAAGGCAATATGGAACTCCGATCCGAAAAAAATCTCCACAGATTCTTGCTTGTATTGTCTGAACATGTGATTGTCATTTGTAATACTTTGATTACAACGAACCGAAGTGTTACAATCTGGGTATAATTAGAAGACTTTTGATTATACACCCGCGGAAATTGATGTATAGAAACTGATTACAATTCTTGATCATTCTACAACCTGGTGCCAGATTCTCACGCTTTTCACTATTTATAATTCAGAACACAAATTCAAACTCAACATCAGTGAAAATATCTGTCAATTAATCACTTGAAATATATATCTACAGTATATATATATCTACAGTATATATATATATATATATATATATATATATATATATATATATATATATATATATCTATATATATCTATACTATATATCTATATATCTATATATCTATATCTATCTATATCTATCTATATCTATCTATATCTATCTATATCTATCTATATCTATCTATATCTATCTATATCTATATCTATATCTATATCTATATCTATATCTATATCTATATCTATATCTATATCTATATATATATATATATATATATATATATATATATATATATATATATATATATATATATAATTATTTATATGCAGGTGACCAAAGACCTTTCTCTAACTAGGAATAGTGAATAAGTTGTAAGGCGCAAAGCAAACGCCCATAGAGGAATCGTGGGCATCATGTATCTACATGTATAGAGAACTTGAGAAAAATTGGTCGATTGCATAGTGTTTTTTTTTTAATATTTGAAAACCATATGGAAACGGGGTAAAAAGTCATAAAATATCAGAAAACAGTTGAATTGACTTGCTGACACTGCTCTTTGAAGTAAAACCAGTGAACATAGACTAATTTATATTATCATTTCAATAGATACATTTTATAAGAGTTAGGTGTTGGTATAGAAGTCACACTCCGCGTTTTCCACTGTGGTGGAAAATGCGGAGTCAGGTCGGCGGCACGCGCTACGTTTTCCATGCTTTTTTTACGTGGTACGTTATGTACTGTTTTATAGTATTTTTATATCTGATAAAACACGAACTACGAGTTTATTGAACGGCTTCAAAAACGAACCACTTGGTAAGTTCGTTGGCGTATAGTACGTTTTTGAAAAATAACCTTGTCCAAGCCGAGAAAATCAAAGCTAAAGTTTATTTAAATCAGGAGGTATCTTTATCACATAGAAAGACATTGAACGTCAATTTCTTTTGAATTTTCCCCATGAATTATTAATGCATGCGTTTTGAACAAACGTTTAGCAACCAAAAGTTGAAGTGCCAATGCAGTGAAATTTCACGCCAGTTTTTTTTTTTATGGCATTTGAAAGAACACTTAAAATGACAACGTAACATCTTTCGTAGAATTTCGTTTCCTTGCTTCATTCTGGAGATATTCAGGTTTGTTTGACATACAAATGTCATACTTATGACTTCACACTGCATGCCTTTTTGAAATAGCATCAATTTTAGGATAGTCCAAATATTTTACACCCAGCTACATAAGTACTCTCAAAGAAAATCATGAATATCTCAAGAATGAAGCAAGGAAACGAAATTCTACGAAATTCTTCGCTGCATTGACACTTTAAAAACCAGATACGACTATACTTGGTTTAGACCCGCGGGTTTTTCATTGTTTGAAATAGGACACGTATAAATACAACTACCAGCTGCGCGATAAACGTTGGAAGTGTAAAATTTGAAAATCAAACGACAGTCCTTTGAATTTTGTTATTATCTTATTATGATGAAATTAGTACTCCGCTCACCACATTTTCCACCATGCCGAGAATACACGGCAGTTGTGCAGGCTGCCAACAAATAGTATAATTAAATATTTAAATGCGAAAATTATAATAAATGCTTAGAGTATTCTGGGACAGAGACTTTAGTCAATCGAAGGCAAATGTTATGTTTGAAGCTGTTTGATTCAATAATATCAAATTCAGATCACAAACTTTTACCTCCAAAGAAGAAGCAGACATATAATTTGAGGCACAAACGTTCTTTTAGTTCTTTTTTAGCACGTACTAACCGTTTCAAGAACACTTTTATACCACATATGTTAAATAGTGAATAATGTCAATTGTACCTTGTATCCTGTCACCAATTGTAAATATTTATATAACCTACATCATTCTTGTACATATTACGTAAACATCTACGCAATTCAGCTCCAGCTGCAAAGTAGTTTTTTAATAAACATCTATCTCTATCTAAAAATGTTTTTTCTATGTAGGATGGAACAAAAGGTTGCCGACTAACGAAACCATTATAAAATGCTTCAAATGAGTCGATCACCCAACAACGCCTCAAAACAAAGTGGTTCCAGCGGTGGACCTGAACCAGTTCCTGATTGGACAAAAGCACGAAAAGACTGGAATCTAGCATTACCACTTCATACTTATGGTTTTGGTATTGCATTCTTTGCATTTGCCATTTACGGAATGTTCATTCTTGTAAAACTAAAGAAAAGTTCCATGAGAGCATCTCGAAATTACTTCATCTGCATTTCAATTTTGATTTGCATGTTCGGCTTCAGTCGGGCTACAGTGCTTCTGCTTGATCCATATACATTGCACAGACCAGTCAAATTTCCTCGATCTCTGGGTCTCATCTTATTTTCTTTGGGCTATCCATGCCTCACGTCTGGTTTCTTTCTCATTAACTGGTCACTCATTGAGGTCACCAGGCTCCAGCTGCTTCCAAATCGAATTCACCAGCACAAGGTCCTGGTACTAGTTTCGACCATCCATTTCACCGTAGTGATGTCTTTTGACAGCTTGTTCTCATTTTATCCAAGCGCATACTTATTGCTTTTCTTCTGTCGTATGTTCTTTATTTTATGGGGGGTGTTCCTTTTTGGGGGATTTATTTATAGTGGTCGGAGAATCCAATGTCAGGTCAAAAATAATTTAAGGACACTTGCTACAATCAATAATTATAACAAAAGGCCTTCACAAAGCACCAGTAGCCGTAACAATATGAATGTAATCACGATTTCTACCACAATGCATAATGTCAGTCAGAATCAGAGGCAAGCTCGCACAAGAAAAGTCATGAACATTGCCAATCGAGCAGCAGCCATAGGTCTCCTAATCTGCATCACTCAGATTTATGCACTTTGGGAGTTCTATGTTTTCTATAAGAAAGATGTCAAGCCCAAAGCATGGCCATGGTTGATCTATCAGACCTGTTTTCGTTTTATTGAATTGTTCATGGTCACTCAGATGTTGCGCATTGTCCGTCCACCCAAGTTACTTCAAAGATAAAATATCTATCAAGACAACAAAAACTAAAAGGAAACTCTTTCAATTTGAATATTAGTCAATATAAATAATTATACTACATAAATAATTATACTATATAGATAATTATGCTATGTAAATAATTATACTACATAATTATGCTACATAAAAAATAATTAAACTATATAAATAACTTTGCTACCCAAATAATTATACTACATAAATAATTATTCTACATAACATAAATAATTATACTATATAAATAATTATGCCATGTAAATAATTATACTACATAATTATGCTACATAAAAAATAATTAAACTATATAAATAACTTTGCTACCCAAATAATTATACTACATAAATAATTATTCTACATAACATAAATAAGTATACTACATAAATAATTATACTATGTAAATAATTATACTACATTATAAATAATACATAATTATACTACACAGATAAGACTATTTATAAATAATTTATAATTAAACGTCATAAATAATTCACTAAATAAATAATTATACTACATATGTAAATAACACTACAGTATATGCAAATAATTTTTCTATATAAATAATTATACTTATACATAATCTCAATATTAATATAAATTATTACCTATTAACTAATACCTAGTAATACTTATTAAATAATCTTACTATATAAATATTTTTACTATAATTAATAACCATTATCTATTACTACAAAATTCCTTTATTTACGGGGGGTTCAACTATATATTAAACGAATAAAAACAAATAATTATATAGAAATACCTTTTAAAACGTAAACCAAGGTTGTTTTTCGTAGGCTAGCCCCTCGCAAATGCATTTTTTCGGGGTTTTTCCTTCAAATTCCAGGGGGCGCGAGAACCCACTAGGGGGTCCGGGGAAATTTTGAAATACAGAGTCTCTGAAATGCTTTTCCTGCGTTTTGAGACGATATATTAAAGAATTCTGAAGGTCATGAAACGTCATTTTAAACAGTCAAAAGACAACATAATTATTTCAAATATTTGAATACATCCAATGTTTTTATTTCATATTTTTCTTGTTTGAAATTTTTAAAAGTAGGGGCAGGGGGGGGCATGCCCCCCTGAAATTTGCTCAGCAATAGTATGATAAGGAACAGAGAAAAAAATTCAGCTGGTTTACGATGTTTTACCTAAAACATCACGATGGTTACTGGACTGTTAGCTTACAGTGTCTTACTCAAGGAACTCACATAATCCTTTGTGGATGGATCCAATCCCCGGGGGTCATTGTGCGGGTACTCACTACAGATTGATATTGTCCACCTTATAAACTGCATCCTGTTGGCGTTACCTTATAAACTGCATCCTGTTGGCGTTTTAACTGGTTAAATGACTTAAATCATGTCTTTATTTGACGCAACAGTAGCACAAGTTGTTAAAGATGTCGGTAATGAAAGCTTGATTCCTGTTGATGACCGAAGTTCAGCCGATTATTGTAAAATTCTCTCCGTGATCGAACGTAAAACGTACTCCTGGTATTTACCTTGGAAATCCTCACAGAAATATATTCCAACAGAAATTAATCTGAATGATTTACTGGTACAGGTATGAGATTAAAATACTGCGATATTGGGGCAATATCTTAATAATAACATATAAAATATATTTTTATAATGTAATAATAATTTACATATAAAAATGCCAGGGGTGGCATTGGAGGGGAGGGGGTGGGTGGTAAGGGAAATGGGGTAAGGGGTGGGACCCCCCTTTGTATGACCAGAAATCGCATAGAAAATCAGCCACAATCATGTGGCTTTCGCAGTCCATATGTGTGCTGGCTCAAGTGAGTTGTCGGCCGTGTATTGATGACATTTACACACAAGATATTCATTCTACGCATGCGTAGCCAATACAGGTCAGCCCGTATTTTGCAAGCCTCGACAGCCACCATTTCCAATCATGTGCCTGGGGTGGGTAGCCCTATATCAAAATGTGTTCACATTTTTCCATTAAAATATCATGCATTACTCATATATATTTGTACTGTGTATAGTACAGTACAGTATATTACATTACAATTATATACATGTATCATATATCAAATAATATTTGATATTATCACTGACTTCTCATTAGCCTATCAGAATATATAACCCCAAAGGGTTATGGACTGAGTCACTGTACAAACCTGGAAAAAAATAATTCAAGGTATATATTTGCGAGTTAATCTAGCTCAGACATCTTGTCTAATTTACAGCAAATTGATGTGAAAAATCTTGCAACCTCAACTGTACTTTTGGAAGACTATGAAAGTACACCATCGTTTCATAGAAGTGGCAAGCTTGGAGGGAAGATTGCTGAAGAGTTTGACATTGAAGTGGATGTCAATGAGACCATGCAGGTGTCAATGAACCTGGGAAATGTTATGAAGAAAGAAATTCTTTGGCAAAAGCTTTATGATGATGTAAATAACAAAAAGATGAAGGTTGATCATCCATTGATACAAGCAATCCAAAATAGCAAAAAGCGAAGCTTGTTTCTTATTGGTATGGTTGTTACTGCTGGGTCAGAGTTGAGTGAGGAGAAGGATACAACAGTCAGTGGTAAGAAGTTAGGAGGCACAAAAGCAGAAAATTTTTCTCACAAAGCTAAGGGGTAAACTTTCACCCTGTGTATTTAAGGAGTACGAGTATAAATATTCAAGTTGTAATCATACTAGCATAGCTTGAGATATAGCTATGGAAGTTGTGGGTGATTTAAACTGGTTGTCATCAAACTGTAAAATTCTAATAAGCATTCATTGGGTTGTTATGTTACTTACCAAGTTGTTTAGTTAATGGTTTTTAAGGTCACACATTGTAGCAGTTAGCACAGCAGCTCCCAGCAGTGTGAGAATAATAATGTATAGAGCAATATACAATCCTACAGTATACACTGTACATGCCAAACAATGAGGGCAAGATTCAGTTTGGTTTGTTTGTCTGAGTTTTGGTCTATAAATTTATAGTAACTGTGCACTTCGCTATTGTATACAGTGTATATACTGTACTTGTCAAGGGGGAGACATTTGAGAGGTAAAATCCTGTTTATATCTATTTTGTACAACTGGTTTGCTTTTTCCCATCACAGGTGATCTTGGTGGAAAGCCATATGTTGCTCTTCATCTCAACACCAGTGGCTCATCAGACCAGAAACAACATCGGAAATACAATATTCCACTTGGAACATGCTTTGGTTATTTGTGTTATAAAATAAAAATTGACAAGAATGGGATTTTAAATCTGAAGCTTGCAGAAGATGTTGTTGATGCTGCTGCTGCTGCTGACACAAATGTACAAGAGAAAATGTCAGCTGGTGAGTGTTAACCTGGTTAACTCCCACTGAGGTCTTACCTTCAATGGGTAAAATTGTCTGGCATTAGACAGAGTAAAAATTAAAAGTGCCAAATGGCACTGATAAGAATGAAAGTGTTAACTAATGAGGGATGGAAACAATTTAGAAATGAGTGATACAGTTAGTTTAATAATAAAAATTGTTTTATTTCTTTCCATTTCAGAAGAACAGATTAAAAATGAACTACGTGGGCTGCTGCTCGACCCAGTCCATGGTGAAATAATACAAAAATTGAGAAAAATTTTGAAAATCAATCCAATCTGTGCCTTCATGTTGAATATTTTTGTAAGTTATATATTGGTAATAATTTATTTAAAACTACATTAAAACTACAGTGACCTCAGCTGAACTGCACTGACCTCAGCTGAACTGAAACATAGTCTGCAGTAGTAGTCTGTCTGATCATCACCAACTAATTGTTACAGTATCAACCGGACCCAGTACATAAAATTTCCCGAGTGAGCAGGTCCTTGTGTTTGGTAGATGCTCATCAATCTCAAATACTCAGAAAATGTTTATAAGCCCCAAACAAGAATACATCCAGCAACCTTCTACAGTACATGTAATGACTGGCAAGACACCTTAAATCCTTAATTGATGTACACTGTACCATATATTATATATACCATATATATATATATATATATATATATATATATATATATATATATATATATATATACATATATATATATATATACATATACACATACAGTACCAGTCCACAGTGTTAATTTAATAAATGTGGTTTGTTAGGTTGAAGGAGCAGTGGATACGTTAGAAGGAGAACTAGATGGAAAAAAGATAACTGTAAAACAACTGCAAAAAATGTTGCCAGAATCCTCCACAGAAGATTGTATTCAACTGTTGGAAAAACTAGATTTTCAGATCCATGACAAGGAAGATGTTGTATATCCCCAAGATGAGAGAAAACTACCTCTTTTGAAATCCCTATATCTGTTGCTCGATGCAGTGAGTGGTCAGTATTATCTGTACATTGTTATTCAGGGGGATATGTTGAAGCTAATCTACTGTAGTATATACTGTATTCAGGGCCATAACAAGATGAAACCATTTGGGGGCCCCACTAATAATAATATAATATAATAATTTACATTTATAAAGCGCTAAAACTATAAATATTCTAAAGCGCTAATATCTCTAACTCACTTTAAATATATAAATAAATAAATGTGTATTTAAAGAGTTAAAAATCAATTAAAAATCAATTAAGTTAAAAGTCAATTAAAAAGTCAATTAAACGCCTTATTAAATAAAAATGTCTTTAACCGATTCTTAAAAGAGTCTACAGATGACTGTCGAATATCAATGGGGAGGCCATTCCAGAGTGTTGGTCCGGCCTTAGCAAACGATCTGTCTCCTAGGGTCTTGCGGGTAGTCGAAGGAACTATCAGCAGATCTTGATCGTTTGAGCACAGACCATAGTGACCAGTAGGCTTAGCCTTCAGGAGTTGGGAAAGGTAACTTGGTGCTAATTGCCATGCAGAGACTTGTAAACCAACAGCAGAACCTTGAAGGTGACGCGATACTGAACGGGAAGCCAGTGGAGCCTTCTTAGAACAGGGGTGACCACAGACTAGGGGTGGGGGTGGAGGCATGCCCCTGGAAATTTGGAAATATAGGGGCTCTGAAATAGGATTTCCTGGCTTTTGAGAGTAATTTTCAGCATGTTTAAACCGATAAAAAAATTATCTTTAATTGTTAAGGCCTTAGGATTTTATCTTCTTTATTGCTAAGAGACTTCTAACAACAATAAGAATTTTATTCTTTCTTCCACTGAGTGCTATATCCTTGCAAGATGATGCTCCCACTGGCCAGGGCTTAATTGAGATTGGCTCGAACAGTGAAAACAAACACTGGAACCCAGCATTAACAATGATGAACGATCACTGATCAGTTGAGCCAGAGCAAATTATTGGGGGGGGGGGGGGGGGGGCTGGTATTAGTTTTTTAGTGTTGGGGGCTGGTATTATGTTATATGATCCATCTTTTACTTGTTATAGAATTGAATAGTTCACAGGTTAAAGCTCTCACTGAATGCAATACATGGCACAGGAGTGGAATATTTTATGTTGTAAGTCAACCACTCATTCTTGTACACAGGGCCGGACTGAGCTAGTCTGGGTCAGACCTGCTTGGAGAGATACAGTAGTACCTAACAGTAATTTGGTTTGCAAAGTGTAAACTTACTAAGGCCACACCAATTTAATTTGCTGTTTTACAAACCCACCGAACTTGTTATTTTCAAAATCAGAAGAAAAAAAATACAGTATCAACTTCACCTTGTTTGAAATTAATACGGTTTGAGTAATTTTGAACAAGCGATGGACAAGCAACTTTATACAGTGCATCTGATTGGCTGTTAAGTTTATAACAGCCAGGGTTTTGACCAATAAGAATGCATGTTTATAACTATTTAATATCTGACAGTTTGTTATCAAGCGTTCTGTTTTGTTTTTTTCCAATCTCCGATCTTAAGTTTTTGACCAGAAAGTTCGTAAAACAACAAATTAAATTGGTGTGGCCTAATGATACAATGTATTTATTTAGATCAGAAAAGTGATTGAGTCTGATGTTGTTAGTCATGATGACGCTGAGTTACAAGGTTTGTTTACTGGAGACAATGAAGGAAGGGCATTCTTAAAGAGTATTGGATTTGATCTCACCAAGACAGACGATTCTCCTGCTCTTGTGAAGTTTATGCCTGAAAAATCAAGTTTGCTGCACGTCTATTCCACACTTATCTCTGTTTTTGGGATGTGTTCAGTTTAACAGAGAATGACTGATGTTTCAGTACCAGCATTGATAGTATATTATAGAGTTATGTCATCAGTATTAATTCTACAAGAAAATGAGCTGTCACACAAGACCAAACAGGCTTAAAGCTTTGCAAGTGTCCATGTCACATCTTATAAGAGATAACACATGGAAATTCCAGGGAGTGATTGGTTATTCAATGCTTGATTGCCATAAGGAAAATCTGGGGTGGTACGTGTCCCTATATAAATTGCCTTCCTTCAGGCTACTTTATCTTCAATAGTGATGTGAGTATTTTGATAAAAACATGTAGATAAATGAGTTTTTCTAGTATTAAATTTTTATTAACTATAGACTGTGTTACTCTTGTTTTACAAAATATACATAATTTCTGCATTATGTGATTAACATATGTCCTAGATATCTAATGCTTATAAAGTTACAAAATTAATTACAGTTTGTTTTACAAAATACAGGGGGTGAATAGTATTTTTGTAGGGTATTACCATTAATGACAGACTGAATATTATGCTGGTAGAATGAATACTAATGTACTAGACCATTTGCATCTCATTTAACTCACTTGGACGAGTACTGTCCAACACATTTTTAAATGAATTCACACTGACCTAGATAGGAAAACAAAAAATAGCATTTAGCTACTACAATTTTTGTGTTGAAGATATGGTGTAGGGAATTTTTGGTACAGCATTTTGGGGTTACTAAAAATAAGGATATGTAGGTTAAAACTAGGAACAAAAAAATGTGCAGTGAACCTTACCAATCCTTGTGGATGATGTGCAGAAGCCTTCTTCCACAATGCATCAAAAGTATCTGCTGTCATTCGAAGTCCTGTACTGTCAACAACACGATGAAGCTATACAGCCAGAATAGGATATTAAATAGTGAGAAATGTATTAAATACAGTAAAGTTTGACTTCTGGAATTGTTTTAATTACCTCATTTGGTGATCTAGCTTGAAAGAAATCCTTTTCATACACTCCATGGTTACTGTAGATTGATGGATTAATCAACCCATATGCATCAGACTCATCACCATAATTCTAAAAAAAACAATCATGTCAATTATAAATAATTAAGTCATTAATTATAAATAATTAAGTCATTAATTATAAATAATTAAGTCATTAATTATAAATAATTAAGTCATTAATTATAAATAATTAAGTCATTAATTATAAATAATTAAGTCATTAATTATAAATAATTAAGTCATTAATTATAAATAAAATGTCATTAATTATAAATAATTAAGTCATTAATTATAAATAATTTAGTCATTAATTATAAATAGTTAAGTCATTAATTATAAATATGTCATTATAAATAATTATGTCGTTAATTATAAATAATTATGTCATTAATTATAAAATTTTGAAAAACTGGGTGAAAAAAGTAGTGATTGAAACAGTTTTAGTAACTGTACTTACTGTTCTGTCTGAAATTCTTCTGACACGAGGAGCTGCCAGATCGCTACGTATTGTTGGCACTCCATATAGTTTCCAGTCTGTAAATTCGTAGAAAAATATTTTAATCACTGCAAACAATGCAAAATTAGTGAATGACCAGAGATACAGAAACTTACAAAAGATTTCCTGCCCTAGACTCATAAAACATGTCTCAGATGCAAGTGTTAGTATAGTTTACTAAAGTATACCTTTTGTATTAACACATCCTACTGTAGCATTAATAGTAGATGAAGATGTCTTCCATCCTCCAACAGCTCTATCAATTTGTCTGTCCGTTCTCTTTAAAGATGGTAGTTTACACTCAGTTTCTTTGCTTACCTCTTTTTCACGCATCTAATATTTGCAAAATAACAACAAAATATTTATTTGAAAGTTCTGCAAGTACACGTAATTAAAAGATGTAGTTTATACAATTAAGATAAATTTAATATTCTGTACCTTTTGTGAGGCTAATTGTTGAACTTTGAGTGCATCATCCCAAACACCTTCCCAGTTTAGAAAACTAGCAAACTCTTCATAATCAATCTGTTTATCTCCATCGATGTCACAGTAAGATATTAATTCATCAAGAAGATGATTTTTGACTGGAACTTTTAGTTGTTCACAAACTGTACGCAGTTCATTGATGTTAACTTTGCCAGACTTGTCCTGAGATCAGAAAAACATTAATTAGAACAGCAGGTGCTGTCACAATAAGACCACACCACAAACTCAACAAACACACACTGTACTGTATTCATATGGTATACATGGTATAATTAAGTACCTTGTCATAATACTGAAATACTGACTTTAAATTATTGAAGTTATGGTAATTTGACTTCTTTAATTGTTGCCTAACAGCTGCTAAGACAGCTCGTTGATGTTCTTTTCCTCTCAAGTATTGACCAGGAGCCCGGCTGTGAATAAGATCACCAGCACCGCATTCATCTGGCTTGAATAACATTCCATAAACATGATCAGGAGGAACATTCATTGTGTCTTTAATTGGATCATGAACTTTACCAAGTTGTGGCTGAGTACGCTCACGAAAATCTTCAACTCTCTTTGACACAATGTGGGAAGCTTTCTCTCTGTGGAGATCAAACAAGAATGAGAATTAGATATTACCTATATATATTTTAAGGGGGCCTGTTTTGGTTGGTCTGAGAGTCAAAATGTTAATGGAAATGTGGACTAGCATAAATATTTCTTACGTCTGAGTGTTGTAAAGCCATTTCAAGCTCTTCTTTACATGGATGCCATCATTATCATGAGGAGTTTCCACTCCAAATGTACTTGACTTGGGAACTCTATTCCAGTTGTACAGTCTATCATAAGTCTCCCCAACATCATATGCATGGTGACTGAATTTATACAGATTTTTACCATCATTAGCTTCCACTTCCACTTGCTTTCTTGGTTTTGGTGGGTTAATAATATCACCTGCTTTGCCCTCTTTCAATGTCGGGATACCATATGCCACATCATAGAGACCAACTCCTTCAGGTAAACCTGGCTTTTGATCATGAGATTTGCCTTGAAAAACAAATTATATTTCATCAAATTCCCACCTATAATGCCACCACATTTGAACTTTTGGAACTGCCATTTGGTGTGTTTAAGTACCATACCTAATGGAGCTCTTGTTCTACTTGAATAAACACTTTCTTTTTTGTCAGCAAGTCTTTGTGAGAATGAAGTTTTTGGGGGTGGATTAACCAGATCACCAGCCTGTTAAAATAACCATTTGAAGTGCCTAGGATTAGGGTTTATGGTGGTGGTAGTGGGGGGGGGGGGGGGGAGGGGGAGGTTTGAGCAATAGGGAAACCCCTACAGTGCGGTATCCAGAGATTATTTGGGCACACCGGTCAGTGATGATATTCAAGTGCTTAAGGTGCGAGAACCCTCTAGGGGGGTCTGCATGCATGCCCCCCCTCCCCCCCCCCCCAAAAAAAGGTTGAAATTTAGAGTCTTGGAAATGCCATTTCCTGCATTCTGAGATGTGATTTTTAAATTCTTGTACGGTTTTTGAAAAAACCCTCAGATTGTAGTACATAGTTTATATTTTTGGGCACCTAGTTTGGGTGCCCAAACTGGTGTACTGGCATCTCAAACCGCCTGGATACAGCCCTGCCCTAGTGCTCTATTGGGTTAGGTTAACAATGACCTGTACTAAATCTACTGTAGTGGTGCAATAAAGTCTTACCACAAGTGAAGGCCTTGTATTGACACCATGAATTATTTCCTCAGCAATCTTACTATCCTCAGCTTTGCCATAAAATATCCTACTCTTTCCAGGTTCTGGTTGCGTTGTGTCGTAAAATTTCTTTATAGTTGGTGGAACTGAATCCTAAATTTGAAAGAGAGAATTATAATTTAGTAAGTAACATGTACCTAGAAAAATAAAAGTTGAAAGCTCACATCTACATATATTTCTCTCTATATACAAATCATAAGTATACCTCTTGTTGTACGTTCAGGCATTCACTTGCCCTCTCTCCACTTCCTATAAGTTTTCCTGCCTAAAGAGAAAATATATTATAAAGTTAAGGCTGTATATAAAATAAAATGAATGTCTCATTCAGAAAGCTGAGAACGTGAAATACTGAAATATGGTTTACTGTACCGCTGCGATATTTGGATTCCTGTCCGTGAATTTTCCACAGTTGCTTGCCATATCTTCTAGGAAATTATTCAAGATAGCTTTACCAAACGAACTTGATGTCTTGTTTTTTGTTATCTTAGCTGGATTGAATCAAATGTTTTAATGAACTATAGAAACAGCGCTATCTTGTTTTTTTATAGCACCCAACCATAATGTCTGTCTCCATGGTAACAGACAACAATACGAAAACCACCGCAGTTGAGTGAAACACGCGTGGATTTTTCGAGAGCCCACGCTTCGTCCTTGAAATCTTACAAAATTATTTGAGGAACATTTTTTAAAATAATTATAATATACAAAAATATATAATAAAATATATTTTAAATTCTTGTAAGATGTTTTCAAGTTTTAGTTGTTTCCTAATATTCTGGAGTAAATGTTATTCAGGATTTACTTGTTTCCCATGCGGGCTAAAATAAAAATAATTCTAAATTTCCTACCGAAACTTTGGCGGAAAAAACCCAACACGACACGACAGGTTACAATTTCACGTCTGACTGGTACAAGTTGTTTACAAGCTGTCTGTTTTTTCGCACGACTTTCTTACAATTGTGCAGAAAGAAAATGCCTCCTGTAGGACCCCATCAGCAATAAAAATTTGCGTTGGAGAAAAATCATCTAGTTTTTGCGGCTGCGTATACATGTTGTGTTTTTTTTATACATAAAATCTATTACTGTAACCAATTGTGAATGATCAAAACAAAGATAATTCACTGAAAGTGAACAAAATGGAGCCGGAATAAAATTTATTTCATAACATAGTTTATTTACATAACTTAATTTAAACATAACAAAGCTTCGCTTTGAAATCGTAAAATCGGTTGCTTAATCCTTATAATGTATGAATTACGACTCAGAACGTATGCGCATTGCAGCGGTTATGTTTTTCGCTAACAGTATGTCGCACAAGACAAAACAATTCTACCAAAATTCTAAAAACAAAATACTGCTGTTTCAAGCGAAAACCATTAATCAAAATGAAATATAAATAACTGAATAGTGGCGTTGAGCTAAAAATGCTTTGTTATTTGTTTCCGCAGGTTTGATAAAATAACAATGGGTAAGTACTTTCTTACTGATATTTACGTGGGTCAACAAAAGCCTTTATTGCCTTTAAAACACTTAAATTTTAATGAGTGAACTCTTTCAAATTTAAGGATAATTGGAGACAAAACATGAAAGCCAATAATGTGAATAGACAGTTTGCTAACAAAATCATTCTCATTTGCTCAACTATGAACGAGGGAATGAACGAACGCGCAACCTGTAACGATCATTACCCCAAATGATGACGATACTTTTTCTCGACTCACACAGCCCGGGTGCTCAAACATAAGAGTATTTGATCTATATTTGGAAATGTCGCCTATTTTCGCTTACAGATCATTAACGATATACGAGGATATAACTTAGTCACTTTATACAATCATTAAAAAATTATTAATCCTATTTCACCATCCTTGTATATATAAACGTAGATATTTGATTCTAGTCACTTGGTCTGATGATGATTTTGTAATAAAATCGAAATCACCATTTCAATTGTTGTCTTGTTTTTAGCTCATATTTTGGGTTTCAAGATGTATATTTTCGGTTTATGCGTTGTCTTGTATTTTATACAATCATATGACATATTCATCATGTATGTAAATGATCAAGATGTTCCCCTGTTTTTCAATTTTCTTTCGTGCGAAAAAAGAAACTTGCATATATATATATATATATATATATATATATATATATATATATATATATATATATATATATATATATATATATATATATATATATATACGAGTCAATGATTACGTCATAAAATCCAAGATGGCGGCGCCCATGATGCCTATTCTTGGTTTTCATGTGACGTCACGGCGGCCCGATTGATGCACAGAAAGAATGAAGTGTGAATTTAACTCTATTCTTATTCAAACATTTCGTATTGTTTCACCACCCCAACGGCGCCACCAATCACGTGAGCGAAAACGATCATTTGTTAAAACATGCGCGCGCAGACAACTTTAAATCTTGCGTTGGATTATATCCTCTAAAATTTTATTGATTGGCCAAAATACGTTTGCGAGAAATAGCCCTAGAAAAATCTGCAGAACTAAAATGCAGTCGGATTGCAGTGGCATGCAAAGTTGATATTCGGAATCATACAAGACAATGGAAATTGTTAAAATTCCTGAGTTCCCCACTCCCCAAGCGGAACTCGAACCCACAACTTTATGATAGTCTCATGGAAAACCTCGTCACACCAGGGGAAACAAATCGACCCAATTCATCCACATGTGCACTACTGCATTCAAACTAGATCAAAATTATCTCAAATCATTAATAATTCATGAAGGAAACAAAGGAAATCAGTACCGTGTCTGTGGTTTGGATATTGGAGGAAGAAATTACATAAATTAAGCAAACTTTTACCCCGATTTTCTCTTAAAATACGGATTTGTTTGAGATCGGTGTTTGGATATCGCGATGAAACACTCCTCCTCGTGTATGATATATTACATCTAAAATGCTTAAACCGAAAACGTCATTTTCAACGCACGTGCTTCGGCGAGCTGGATACAATAGAAACTTTATCATATGTGGTTAATTTTTTTTCTCTCTTCATTTTAATCTTCAGTCTGCACTCTGCAGGTGAAAACTACCTCAATACAATGGCAAATGTCCAGAAAAATTAAAAAAGAAATAAATTCACCAAAACTAATACAGGTTCGTTTGAAATAATGTTCTTTTGAAATGTGTGTTTAGCTTATAAAATCCTAAACGTTAGTAGTTAATGTAAGAAATAACGTAATAATTTCAAAGCTTCAAAGATTGAACAAAGAGATCGCTTTCCTCGCCAAACCTGAATTCGTTGATTATTAAAACCTCGATGTTCATAAAATATTTACAATATCCAACATTTTTTAACGCGGAATAAACATTAAGAACATTCGCCAATCAAAGTCCACCTGGTCAACGGAATACTGGCATTTCTATTTCTGTATATCACACATGCACGAATATCTAAAAATAGGCGAATATAGAAAGTCATAATATTGAGCGTTATTCATTTAGCCTGCGGTTACTAACCAATACTACACGTTATTTTTTATAAAATACAACCCGCGTTTCTATTCAATCATTTAATTTTATTTTATTCACAATGTGACATTCGTAGCGTACGCAATATTTGGGCTCGCGGTCCAAAGGTTATTTACATTATAGTTCATGGTATTTTCTATATAAAAATAATTCCCACTCTCTCGAATTTCAACGGTTGGGAGGAGGTCGTTGACATCATTGACATGTATGTTGAGTGAAGACACTACGATAAACACATATATATTTCTAGCACCAAGCTCATCTCGCATATCGTCCTTTGTCAATAACAACAGAACAGTGGATAGCAGATGTTAGAACAATCTGCGGTAAGCGACTACAATACAGGCACACGTGAAAGAGCGACAAACCAGACAACAGCAGTTTACTCTGAACACAAAACTACCCGTTGACATCTTTAATATCAGCGTAGTATAAACGCAGGGATCAGTTTACAAGTCAAAACAACACACTGTCACTTTACTCCAAAAACACACCACAGCTCGAACAGCAATATTAATCTCTGATATCCCTCACTCATCTCAACATATCACAGATGTCTCTTCATATGCAACGCTAAATGATCGGATCTGGCAAAACATCGATCACAGTGTGTACATTTAAAAGGTTTTGCACCAGTGTGCTTTCGAAAATGCCTCGTTAATTCATCAGAGCGTGCAAATCTCCAATTACAACCTTCCCATGAACAGCGATATGGTTTCTCCCCAGTATGTGTTCTCTGGTGGGCTTTCAAGTGCGAACTCTTTGTATAAACCTTCCGACAGCCAGTAAACTGACAACGGTGAACTCTTCGCTTAGTCTCCAATAAGTCCTTTTCGTTAACCGAAATCCCGCCACAACTCGTCTTTGTTCGTGTATGTTTACTCGGCTTAGTTCTTGCTTGCATGTTTACCTCGCTTTTGCCCGATTCTGGTGAGCTCGGCGGTGTCAAAGGTAACACGTTATGTGCAAGTGTAGGCTCGCTTGTCACCTGACAGCTTGGCAGTTCTATCGAAAGAGGTTTAAATCTTAATTCTAAACTAGGTTTTTCTCCGTTCGATATATCAGGTAGGACAACAGGTACCTCGTCAGAAAATGCAGTAGGCGAGCAATTTAGTTCAATCGGCTTTATTCCTAAGTCCTCGGGTGTCGGCAGTGAATCAATATCGAATGTCAGAGGTATATCATTCCACGGTGCGTTACTGCAAATGGTATTGAATCCATTCTCTAGTTTAGTAGAGCTTTCAGGGCAAAGATAGCGGTCCATTTCCAAACGTGTCTACAGCAGAACAAAGCAAAATGGCAACGATTAATCATCATAGTATTAGTAAGTGAAATTGACATACTACAGGAATCATCACAGAGACATAAAACCATTATATAACTCATATTTCTCGCAATATGCGACGACCGTTTAACACTTACTTGTTGCCAATCTTCCTCGAGCGATGGCAAAACATAAAAATATCCCTTATCGTGAACCGTCTGAAGTTCGTTGAAAATACTCACTGACGGAAGTGAAGTCTGCAGGTCCATCGTTGCCCGTCCAGTATTGAGAAACTACAAGATTCTAACTAAAGTGCTAAAACAGTGAGATTAAATATACGCAGTTGTTGTAGAGTGTGATGAGAGTAAATAGTGTGTTGTATGCAAAGACTATACATCCATTCTCAAGCTCCAAATCAGCGATGATTTCAATCCCGTGAGTTCACATGTGTTTCTAAATACGAGTACTTGCTGTAAGCGACCGCGGTGATTGGTTCACAACGCCGGTAAACAGAGGTGACTAGCCAATCAGAGAGCGAGGAAAGACGCAAATATACATTGCAAAAAGAAATATATCTGACCAATCAGATCGTGAGAAGTAAATATCAACGTGTAATTAATGCCCACGTTTAACCAACAAGGCAGTTTATTTTTAACACATTAATCATGCCTATTACAGGTTACAGTATTGAATCATGAACGAAGCCCAAAACCTTCGATACAGGACACAACATCAAACAATCAAAGACCCTTCATAGCAAAGTTAGCGTCAAACAAGATCACTTTCGCATTCAACAAGGTGTTACAACGTCCGGTTCTATTTCAATGATTCTTTTCATCACCAACGACGCGTGAAAAAAAATTAGTCTTTCATTTGAGCTCTGGAAAACTCGCTATGAACGAAACACGAACATCAGATGAATAAGAAGGCGAAAATATTGACGTTTGTTTTAAGCGGTGAAATGGTAGAGCGTTGTACTTACTATCTGATATTCTGTTCATGTTTTGTTATTCACAGCACTTCACTGATAATTGGTGTGCAAGCATTTGAAATGACGACACCATACCAAGAAAGGAATTTAGGAATAATCGTATCAAACATGAAGAAATGGAAAGACTCACATTAAAGTCAGTTAGAAGATTCTTTCAATCTTTCTAGAAATTATTGTATCGGCATTATTTATGTCAGCATAATAAAAGTGTGAAGCGAGCGAGTTTCACTGAACAGATAATAATGTATGTAGATCTGTTCGTAGTTTACCAACACAAACGATGATCAGATGTTAATGCAAACATGACAGAAAAACTAGGCGCTTGCTATCACAATATGAAGACAGACTGGTAAGGTGACCCCAACGACAAAAATGCTTGTTTACATTAAAAAGTAAATAAATTTTGACAGTTTTGAGCCTCATGCGGTGCCTCACATGACTTGCATTTTGATGTAAGTTTTGACAGCCGCAAAAAATCAAAATTATAACTGAGCAGAAAGTAATGCCCTATAAGGTATTAATACTCATTCCATTGTGTTCTAACGTTGGTTACTTATTAAATACACAAGTCTATCAGGTTTATTGTAAGGCACCAAACTTCAACAGAGCTAGTCTAATCATTTAATTAACCAACGTTTCTGTTCAGTGTGGAGTGTAGCTGATTTATATTTATATTTTTATTATTAAAAATATTTTTGTTAGTTTTCTCACTACAAACACGTACAACAACAACGCAGTGATCAAATGAGCGTGGGCACAAGTCAATAATACTCTAATTACCTTCTAGACCAATTATCTTTTGGTGTTCACAATCTCCCAAAATTATTGTTATTACTTATACATGACAACGTTAAACAGTTTTTGAATGTAATGCAGAACTTAGGAATTCGATAAATTGTCCAAAGTTTCCCGCCATTAGACAGAGTGGAGTCTATCACATTGCGATAACAACCATAGATCACCCATCAGGTGGTCATCAGAGCCTACCTTATCTTGGTTAGACTAAGAAAGACTGCTGTTCAGTTATGTTCAGGAGGTAGGATGACCATTCTAGAAGGGTTACCCTACTTCCATCATAAACAGGTCTTAAATCACTCAGCGTTTGTTTTTCTTCTTCATTAAAATGGAGTCTGATATTAATCTCGAAAGATAAATAAATACTCAAGTAATCTCCATGTTTATTGTTATGGTCAAGTCTTGCACCGGATATGACATAAAAGAAACGAAACATCCAGACTGCAAGCAAATGACCTGTTAATGATAGACGAGACTAAACAATTTATTATGTTCCTTCAGCATTCCCAAATTAGAAATATCCAACATTTCTGAGCAAGATGAAATCACGTAGGAAATTAAGTCTGGGAAACTTGCGGACGTTTGAAAAATTTCAACGACTTCACGTAAGAATGGGTTAATTGAAAAAAAATATTTCCACATATTTCTATCCCTGCTTGCCCAGACAGCCAGGTTTTGACCAGAATAAAATAATATCTACTTCCCCAGAATAAAATAATAATTTCTACTTCCCAGAATAAAATAATAATTTCTACTTCCCCAGAATAAAATAATAATTTCTACTTCCCCAGAATAAAATAATAATTTCTACTTCCCAGAATAAAATAATAATTTCTACTTCCCAGAATAAAATAATAATATCTACTTCCCCAGAATAAAATAATAATTTCTACTTCCAGATGGGAATAGGTCAAATATTCAAACCTGAAACAGCCATGTCGAATTACTAGTATGTGTATAGAACCAATGGTATATTCTGACCAAGACGACTGCCTGTGACGCCACGAGAATCAGTGAGTCAACGAAAGGATGACCAAGAGACGTTTTGTGAATATGAGAATCCTTCGTGAATAAGAAATGCCAAAGGCAAGAAAAGCAAACTAAAACATTTGAAGCACATTTTGTAATATAAATACAAAGGTGGCCATTCCTATTTTTTAAATATTCCATGAACTCACCCGAGACTGTAGCGGAAAACGCGGACCCGGAATACGAGGTTACCTCATAACGGCCAATAAATAAGTAGCTCTTTTCCGGTGTCACGGTCTCAGCGATCCCAGTCTGAGTTATCCCCTAAGACCAACTGCGCAGTTATCCCCTGCTTTTCTGCATTGATATTGTCGTCGTTCTAACTCAAAAAATACATATAATCATGGAAACCATACTTTTATCACGTTCTTTTAAACATTTGGTCGCAAGGTAATCAATATCATAAGTAAAACGTCTGTGATTATTACGAGTTTGCTAAGCTTTCGTCTCGCTAAACTCGATACTTCATCATTCTGAGAATATATAAATTTAATAAGACATAAGTTGTCTTTGATGCTCTGAATAGCGAACTATTATTTATATGAGTTACATGGTATTACCATTCATAATAATCGCAGACATTTTATATTTATACTTATGATATTGATTACCTTGTGACCAAATGTTTAAAAGAACGTGATAAAAGTATGGTTATACGTATTTTTTGAGTTAGAACGACAAAATCAATGCAGAAAAGCAGGGGATAACTAACTACGCAGTTGGTCTTAGGGGATAACTCAGACTGGGGGATCGCCGAGACCGTGACACCGGTGTTAGGGCGGTCAACTCGACAGTGGGTTGGGTAAGTGTCTAGCCTGCATTGTGTAGTAGGCGTTGCGTCTAAACTTACTGGACAGTAAACTCGGTTTCTGAAGAAAATTTCCAGTTACCGAAACACGGTTTCCGAAACAAAAGTTTCCAGTGTATGTTGAAAAGTTTCCAAAACATTGTTTCAGAAACCAAGTTTCCCTGATTAGAACACTGTTCTAGTTTTTGAAACAGGTTTCGGAAACTTTTTTCGAAAATGTGTTTTGGAAACTTGTTGCAGTGTATCCCGGGTTTAACTTACGATAATCTTCATTGGAAAACGTTAACTTCTATGCATTAAGAACTCTATTAAATTTAGGATCCACTATAAAATACGACACCTGTCTAACTATTGCTAATATGGTCTCGCTAGAGCAGAGAAGATTTGAACAATCACTTATATTATTCTTTAAATGTTTCAAGATGCAAGGTCCAAGTTATATTTCTGATCTTTTTACTCGACTTACACCTTACAACCTACGTAGTTCTGGTCTCAATGTTAATCAACCTACTTATAATAATCTATATATGCATAACTCGTTTATTTATATTGTATCACGTATCTGGAACCAACTACCAACTGCTGCTAAATCTTCTACTTCTATGTCTGAATTTCGTTCCCATGCAAATTAATGGAATGAGTTTTTCCGGCTGCCAATGCAACAGGTGCTTATAGACCGTACTGTGTAATTGAATTACTATTATTATTGTAATATCTTCATAATTATCTATATTGCTCTTCACAACTTATTTTTAAACCTAGTTTATAACAGTTATTTTTATACCTATTTATTACTTGTAATCTATTTATTTATATTTATTTTAATGGTCGAGCGTTTGTAACACGAGCCTCTGGCTCGGGAGAATGGGCAACCACTCCCCACGTCCATCGACAATAAATAAATATTGTATTGCATTGTATCGAACGCACGCCTACAGACAAAACTTTAAAACCGGCACCGAAGAAAATTGCTTTCTATATACTTAACTTTATTTAACAACCTAAAGATTGTATGGTAGATATTTGTTTTTCACATTCGTTTCCTTTCATCCTCTCTCTGTATAATATTCAGTCCTCTCTGTATAATATTCATTAGAAATAAAGAATGAACTTTAAACTGGGAGTTTGTTATTGTCAATATTCAAGTTTGTGTTCAAGTAACCAGTCGTTTAGATTAGGTACGAAATCGCCAGCGATGCCGAATTTACTTCTTAGAAATATTCTACTACTAAACGTGTATACCTTTCAGATTTCTTCTCCTGAACGCCATGACAGACATTCAAACATCAGGATTGCAATTTATTCAGATTTCGAACCTATTCAATGCAAATTTCCACGAATTCTGGTTCCAAGAACGCTTGTCGCTTGGGTCTGTCGCGTGGGGCTTTTCCATAATTTGCTGTAGGGGGGATTCATTTGGTTCTTTCCATTGCTCTCATAGTCAGCTCAGTCTCTCAGTCACTCTGTCGACACTGTACTCACGTTGCTTTCCATTCCTTTCTCGTCAACTCTCCTCCTCACTTCTAGGATAAAAATAAAATTAAACAAAAAGTTAATCGTTACTGAATTGAATTTAGTTTCTATATCCTTGATACGTGTAAATAACTTTAAAAAATATAAAACAAAACAAACTCCGAAAAGTAGCATCTTGTAAAAACTCAAGATTTGAGGAAATAACAAGACGAGACAGTAATCGAAGTAATATTTCGAATCTATTACACAATCATTGTCAAACTTCGATGAATTGACAATGATTGTGCAGGGGTTTCATTGGAAGCCGGCAACCGGCGAACTCCAGCGGTTACTTTCCAAATCATCGCCGGCTACTTTCGTAATCATTGTTTTAAATATTAATAGTAAATACCGTATACGTATTCACTTTGAGCCCTTCCATTTTCTCTTGAAAGCGTAAATGAACTTGAATGTGAAGAAAGCTGATTTCTGTGGAAATTTGTAATTTCTTGCTTGATAATTTTCTGTATTAAATCTGTATTAGGAACCTTAAGATCTAGGACGGCAACCTCAACGACGACGTCATTTAAACAAAAGAATTATATTTGCAAAACAACGAGAATGAATAATTTTTACTCCCTAGAGTAATCCCAACACCGTCCCCGTTCTTTACACAACGCCACTTAGAGCATTTTCACGTCTTCAGGACGACGTCAACGGCTAAAAGATGAGAACTGTTGCTTAAGATTGACTTCAAATCTTCAATACAGACACTACAATAATTTTAGCAAAGTGCTGGAAATGGTGTTTCCGAGGTTCTAGACTTCAAAAATTTCCCGGGTGCGCCACCCCAACAAATGCGGTCCTAAATTGCTACCTCCATGTTCAGCCGCCTACTTTCTAAAGTGAGCCTGCTACTTTCAAAATTAATGAAACCCCTGATTGTGTAATAGATTCGAAATATTACCTCGATTACTGTCTCATCTTGTTTATTTCCTCAAATCTTGAGTTTTTACAAGATGCTACTTTTCGGAATTTGTTTTGTTTTATATTTTTTAAAGTTGTCGGCTGGAAAAGGTCTCTGGTAAATAACTTACTATGCTTGTTTTAATTTGCGCAGTTCTTTTGTGGCCCATGTTGCCACATTCTTCGTCTTGCCACCTTTAGATCGGCGTCCTTCTTGTAACAATTCAAGAACAGACGTCTTCTCTAACAAAGGCTGAGCGGCAGCACCAAAAGCACCACACACATCTCTGAGAAATGAAAAAAATAAAAAAAAAAAGAAAATTTTCGTCAAGGTACAATACACAAACTTAGAAAAATATTTTAGGGCGTGTAAATAAATAAAAACAAACTTCCTATAATAGACCTCGAAAAATAATCCTTACATAAGTATATTTAAACCCACCAGGGTTAAATCCACGCGAGTTGAACTCAAGCGAGTAAGCCCACGCGAGTTTACCACACGCGTGAAGCCCACGCAAGTTTACCACACCAGTTAAGCCGACGTGAGTTAAGCCCACGCAAAGTGAGCCCACGCGAGTTAGACCAACGTAGGTTAAACCCACGCGTAAATTGATTAGAACCTTCACATAATTATATGGTACACCAATATGGCCGCCGTGACGTCAGATGAAAACGATCTATACATGACAACTTCTTATTTTAATAACATCACTATTTTAACTACCCTGCGAGTCAGAGCCCCCTTTCCAACCTACGCAGGCTTCGGGGGAAAGTGGGCTCTGCCAACAAACTCGATTTTCGCCCCAAGTTTGGGGCGAGTCAGTCAGGTTTTAAACTGGTCAAACAAGTTCTAGTTTATGAACACACGTTAGTAGGAAAAGAGCAAGTAACGCGTTAGAGCTGGGCCCAAAATAGTATCTTGGCAACCGTTCACGCATGCTCAAAAAGAAATATCGAGTTTGTTGGCAGAGCCCACTTTCCCCCGAAGCCTGCGTAGGTCGGAAAGGGACTCTGACTCGCAGGGTATATTTTAACAACAACAATATAAGAATCCATGTACCCAACTAGTCCACATGCTGCACACACAACAGCCTCTGAATGTTCTTTGTCAATCGCAATGGATTCGATGAATTCAACAATAGAAGGAACATAGGCCCAAGCATGGCTAACATCAGCTGCAAAAGCAAACAAGATGGTTGAATGTTATAAAATAGTGATTGGTATTTCCGATAATTTAAAATTTAGTGATTTTTTTGAAATGTCAAAATCATCTCGCACTAGAGCCAATCATAGATATAAGCTTTATATAAAATTGGCTAGGGTGAACTCCTATAAATTCTTTTTTTGTTAAAATTATAAGACTCTGGAATAATCTACCTAGTAATGTTGTAGAAGCTGATAATATTAGCATGTTTAAAAACCGTCTGAAACAATACTTAATTATTTAAACATTAATTTAAAAATTAATATTTACAAGATTAGTAGATTTATGTTATAATATTTGTTAGAATATTTTTGTTTGGAAGTTGTTATAGGGCTAACCTCTCAACTTTCCTTCAAGCCCATTTGGACTTGAGAATAAATTTATGGTATGGTATGGTTTAGAATACGATCATACTAGCTATCATGATATCTAAATATTGTTCAAAATACTTACGACTCGGGGTATCACCATCTCCCTTCAATCCTTGAATAATACCAGTGTAGGCTTCCAAGCACGCTTCACGAAGTTCGTTTAGATAGTCTATCATATCGAAATCATCCTAAATAAATTAAACAATATATAATAAGAGAAAATAATATAATAACTTAGCGGTAACACTACACCACTATATCGTGATTAGTGTAGTGTAGTGCAGTGCGGTGCGGTGTGGTGTGGCGTAGTGCGGTGTGGTGTGGCGTAGTGCAGTGTAGTGTGGTGTGGTGTAGTGTGGTGTGGTGTGGTGTGGTGTAGTGCAGTCGTGTCGTGCGGTGTGGTGTGGTGTCGTGTCGTGTAGTCTAGTCTAGTCTAGTCTAGTCTAGTCTAGTCTAGTCTAGTCTAGTCTAGTCTAGTCTAGTCCAGTCCAGTCTACTCTAGTCCAGTCCAGTCCAGTCCAGTCCAGTCCAGTCTAGTCCAGTCCAGTCCAGTCCAGTCCAGTCCAGTCCGGTCCGGTCCGGTCTAGTCTAGTCTAGTCTAGTCTAGTCTAGTCTAGTCTAGTCTAGTCTAGTCTAGTCTAGTCTAGTCTAGTCTGGTCTGGTCTAGTCCAGTCTAGTTTAGTCTAGTCTAGTCTGGTCTAGTCCAGTCTGGTCTAGTCTAGTCGTCTGGTCTGGTCTGGTTTGGTCTAGTCTAGTCCAGTCCAGTCCAGTCTAGTCCAGTCTAGTCCAGTCTAGTCCGGTCTAGTCTAGTCTAGTCTGGTCTAGTCTAGTCTGGTCTGGTCTGGTCTGGTCTGGTCTGGTCTGGTCTGGTCTGGTCTAGTCTAGTCTAGTCTAGTCCAGTCCAGTCCAGTCCAGTCCAGTCCAGTCTAGTCCAGTCTAGTCCAGTCCAGTCTAGTCTAGTCTAATGCAGTTTTTTTGCCTACCCAGACCTAAAAACAAGTGGACGCATGTACACAATGCGTACCTACTTTTTCTAATATACTGATATATAGAAGAAGTAGGTACGCATTGTGTACATACGTCCACTGGTGTTTATGTATAAAAAAGTACAGTAGAGCGCTGAGTAGGCAAAACAAAAGCAACAAACAACGTTACCGTTTCAACTTTTAACGACGATGCTTGGGACAGCGTAAGCATTACGAGCTGTAAGTAGTTGGTGAAATTTCCACCAATAGCAAGAGCGATGTCACCCATGACGGAGAATATATGAGGCTTGACTGATCGATGTACATTTTGATTCTACAAAAAGAAGAGAACATCTGTTGGAAAAGACTGCGATTGAATAAAGATTGCATGCTTATGCAGACATTGCGAGGTGTTTCCGTTGACAATCTGCAATCCACTCCTTCACTGACAATGCAGGACACAGGGACGTGGCCAGGATTTTGAAAAGGGGGCAGCCAAAATCAAAAGAAATTTTTAGACGGGTCCGGGGGCATGCTTCCCGGAAAATTTGAAACTGAGAGTCGCTGAAATGCCATTTCCTGGCTTTTGGAGGAAGATTTTACAGACTCTAAAGGTTTACTCCGCGGCTCCTTCCCCCCCTGGATACGTCCGTGGCAGGACAAAAAAGCGCCTTGTAATGCCTGCTTAAGGAGACTATATTCATTGCATCTAGAAGCCAGCTTAAATGCCATAGACCACTTTCATAAAGCCCACCTACTTTAAATATGCTTTTATGTGCATCTACCCTGCGAGGCAGAGCCCCTTTCGGACCTACGCAAGCTTCGGGGAAAGTAAGCTCTGCCAACAAACTCGATATTTCTTTTTGACCATGCGTGAACGGTTGTCAAGATACTATTTTGGGCCCAGGCTCTAACGCGTCACTTCCTATTTTCCTGCTTACGTGTGTTCGTAAACTAGAACTTGTTTGACCAGTTTAAAACCTGACTGACTCGCCCCAAACTTGGGGCGAAGATCGAGTTTGTTGGCAGAGCCCACTTTCCCCCGAAGCTTGCGTAGGTCGGAAAGGGACTCTGACTCGCAGGGTAATGTGCATCCAAACGAGCCTTTCTGACCTCGTTATAAAGCAATGATTCTTTTGTATTACAGACACACAAACGAGGCGAGAAAGGCTTATAAAGATACACATAAAAGAATATTGAAATTAGTCGCTATGATTATGAAAGTGGTCTATATTATAGGTCTTAGACATATCTCAAACTCATTAATAATTCATGAGGAAAACACAAAGGAAATCAGTACCGTGTCTGTGGTTTGGATATCGGAGGAAGAAATTACATAAATTAACTCTTTCTTGTCCGAATTGGTCTTTAGTATTTTATTCTGGCTAACGCCAGACGATTTTATTCACCTCTGGGGAAGCCCCCGGACAGGAATGAGTTAAGCAAACTTTTACCTTGATTTTCTCTTGAAATACTGATTTGTTTGAGATGCTATATCATACACTCGGAGGAGTGTCTCATCAGGATATCCAAACACCTCGAAGTTTGTTCAAAAAACTTGGATTCGCCTCGGTTTTTAACAAACGTCTCGGTGTTTGGATATCCTTATGAAACATTCCTCCTCGTGTATGATATATTACATCAAGCACAATACAATCAAGATCTACTTACTGCCAGATTCTCCATTAGTAAACTCATGAACTCGTCGCAGTAGGGAAAGACCTTCTCTCCGAGGCAACGACAAAGATCGCCAACTATACCAACCGCAGCAATGCACGCCTGATAAAGATAAGAGAGAGTGCAATCGTTACGTCGACGCATTATTTTTTATACTTTTATAGAAAATAGTATACTAATGCCAGTCTCAAGCAATTTAATTACCTGATACTCCGCCGTGTTCTTCAAAGACAGCGTCAAAACTGGTTTGAATGCTTCCATATATTTCATAAAACCTTCACTGATAACTGCATATGAATAGAAAATAAACATTTTAAGACCGTTCTACGACACACGGCTCACTGCTAGCTGAGTCATATTTTCACTGTGCTAATTTTCTTACAATGTATCGAGCAGATGTTACGAAAATAATTCTCGTTTTAATTCGTAACACAATGTACCTTCAATAAGTGTTCCAACTGCCAACAATGCATCTTCCTCCACGCCTCCAGCTTGTCCAGTTTGAGTAGTTAACATTTGCAATAATGCACCCATAACGGCATCCGAAATCTTTAATGCATCTTCTGGTCGTACTTTCCGCAGCACACTCTGTGAAATTTATTAACAATAAAACTTCAGTTCAATTTTCAGATTAAAATCTTAATCCTAATTCTAACTGCACAACTCTGATTCTAACAGCGATTCTAACTCTAATCTTAACCGTAATCACAACTCTAATTCTAACTGCGATTCTAACTCTAATCTTAACCGTAATCCCAACTCTAATTCTAACTCTAATTCTAACTGCGATTCTAACTCTAATCTTAACCGTAATCCTAACTCTAATTCTAATTCTAACTCTGATCCTAACTCTAATTCTAACTGCGATTCTAACTCTAATCTTAACCGTAATCCCAACTCTAATTCTAACTCTAATTCTAACTGCGATTCTAACTCTTATCTTAACCGTAATCCTAACTCTAATCTTAACTGCAATTTTAACTCTAATCTTAACCGTAATCCTAACTCTAATTCTAACTGCGATTCTAACTCTAATCTTAACCGTAATCCTAACTCTAATTCTAACTGCGATTCTAACACTAATCTTAACCGTAATCCTAACACTAATTCTAAATCTGATCCTAACTCTAATTCTAACTACGATTCTAACTCTAATCTTAACCGTAATCCTAACCGTAATCCTAACTCTAATTCTAACTGCGATTCTAACTCTAATCTTAACCGTAATCCTAACTCTAATTCTAACTGCGATTCTAACTCTAATCTTAACCGTAATCCTAACTCTAATTCTAACTGCGATTCTAACTCTAATCTTAACCGTAATCCTAACTCTAATTCTAACTGCGATTCTAACTCTAATCTTAACCGTAATCCTAACTCTAATTCTAACTCTGATCCTAACTCTAATTCTAACTCTGATCCTAACTCTAATTCTAACTCTGATCCTAACTCTAATTCTAACTGCGATTCTAACTCTAATCTTAACCGTAATCCTAACTCTAATTCTAACTGCGATTCTAACTCTAATCTTAACTGTAATCCTAACTCTAATTCTAACTCTGATCCTAACTCTAATCTTAACCGTAATCCTAACTCTAATTCTAACTGCGATTCTAACTCTAATCTTAACCGTAATCCTAACTCTAATTCTAACTCTGATCCTAACTCTAATTCTAACTGCGATTCTAACACTAATCTTAACCGTAATCCTAACACTAATTCTAAATCTGATCCTAACTCTAATTCTAACTACGATTCTAACTCTAATCTTAACCGTAATCCTAACCGTAATCCTAACTCTAATTCTAACTGCGATTCTAACTCTAATCTTAACCGTAATCCTAACTCTAATTCTAACTGCGATTCTAACTCTAATCTTAACCGTAATCCTAACTCTAATTCTAACTGCGATTCTAACTCTAATCTTAACCGTAATCCTAACTCTAATTCTAACTGCGATTCTAACTCTAATCTTAACCGTAATCCGAACTCTAATTCTAACTCTGATCCTAACTCTAATTCTAACTCTGATCCTAACACTAATTCTAACTCTGATCCTAACTCTAATTCTAACTGCGATTCTAACTCTAATCTTAACCGTAATCCTAACTCTAATTCTAGCTGCGATTCTAACTCTAATCTTAACTGTAATCCTAACTCTAATTCTAACTCTGATCCTAACTCTAATCTTAACCGTAATCCTAACTCTAATTCTAACTGCGATTCTAACTCTAATCTTAACCGTAATCCTAACTCTAATTCTAACTCTGATCCTAACTCTAATTCTAACTGCGATTCTAACACTAATCTTAACCGTAATCCTAACACTAATTCTAAATCTGATCCTAACTCTAATTCTAACTACGATTCTAACTCTAATCTTAACCGTAATCCTAACCGTAATCCTAACTCTAATTCTAACTGCGATTCTAACTCTAATCTTAACCGTAATCCTAACTCTAATTCTAACTGCGATTCTAACTCTAATCTTAACCGTAATCCTAACTCTAATTCTAACTGCGATTCTAACTCTAATCTTAACCGTAATCCTAACTCTAATTCTAACTCTGATCCTAACTCTAATTCTAACTCTGATCCTAACTCTAATTCTAACTCTGATCCTAACTCTAATTCTAACTGCGATTCTAACTCTAATCTTAACCGTAATCCTAACTCTAATTCTAACTCTGATCCTAACTCTAATTCTAACTGCGATTCTAACTCTAATCTTAACCGTAATCCTAACTCTAATTCTAACTGCGATTCTAACTCTAATCTTAACTGTAATCCTAACTCTAATTCTAACTCTGATCCTAACTCTAATCTTAACCGTAATCCTAACTCTAATTCTAACTGCGATTCTAACTCTAATCTTAACCGTAATCCTAACTCTAATTCTAACTCTGATCCTAACTCTAATTCTAACTGCGATTCTAACACTAATCTTAACCGTAATCCTAACACTAATTCTAAATCTGATCCTAACTCTAATTCTAACTACGATTCTAACTCTAATCTTAACCGTAATCTTAACCGTAATCCTAACCGTAATCCTAACTCTAATTCTAACTGCGATTCTAACTCTAATCTTAACCGTAATCCTAACTCTAATTCTAACTGCGATTCTAACTCTAATCTTAACCGTAATCCTAACTCTAATTCTAACTGCGATTCTAACTCTAATCTTAACCGTAATCCTAACTCTAATTCTAACTGCGATTCTAACTCTAATCTTAACCGTAATCCTAACTCTAATTCTAACTGCGATTCTAACTCTAATCTTAACCGTAATCCTAACTCTAATTCTAACTGCGATTCTAACTCTAATCTTAACTGTAATCCTAACTCTAATTCTAACTCTGATCCTAACTCTAATCTTAACCGTAATCCTAACTCTAATTCTAACTGCGATTCTAACTCTAATCTTAACCGTAATCCTAACTCTAATTCTAACTCTGATCCTAACTTTTAATTCTAACTGCGATTCTAACACTAATCTTAACCGTAATCCTAACACTAATTCTAAATCTGATCCTAACTCTAATTCTAACTACGATTCTAACTCTAATCTTAACCGTAATCCTAACCGTAATCCTAACTCTAATTCTAACTGCGATTCTAACTCTAATCTTAACCGTAATCCTAACTCTAATTCTAACTGCGATTCTAACTCTAATCTTAACCGTAATCCAAACTCTAATTCTAACAGCGATTCTAACTCTAATCTTAACCGTAATCCAAACTCTAATTCTAACTGCGATTCTAACTCTAATCTTAACCGTAATCCTAACTCTAATTCTAACTCTGATCCTAACTCTAATTCTAACTCTGATCCTAACTCTAATTCTAACTCTGATCCTAACTCTAATTCTAACTGCGATTCTAACTCTAATCTTAACCGTAATCCTAACTCTAATTCTAACTGCGATTCTAACTCTAATCTTAACTGTAATCCTAACTCTAATTCTAACTCTGATCCTAACTCTAATTCTAACTGCGATTCTAACTCTAATCTTAACCGTAATCCTAACTCTAATTCTAACTGCGATTCTAACTCTAATCTTAACTGTAATCCTAACTCTAATTCTAACTCTGATCCTAACTCTAATCTTAACCGTAATCCTAACTCTAATTCTAACTGCGATTCTAACTCTAATCTTAACCGTAATCCTAACTCTAATTCTAACTCTGATCCTAACTCTAATTCTAACTCTGATCCTAACTCTAATCTTAACCGTAATCCTAACTCTAATTCTAACTCTGATCCTAACTCTAATTCTAACTACGATTCTAACTCTAATCTTAACCGTAATCCTAACCGTAATCCTAACTCTAATTCTAACTGCGATTCTAACTCTAATCTTAACCGTAATCCTAACTCTAATTCTAACTGCGATTCTAACTCTAATCTTAACCGTAATCCTAACTCTAATTCTAACTACGATTCTAACTCTAATCTTAACCGTAATCCTAACTCTAATTCTAACTCTGATCCTAACTCTAATTCTAACTCTGATCCTAACTCTAATTCTAACTCTGATCCTAACTCTAATTCTAACTGCGATTCTAACTCTAATCTTAACCGTAATCCTAACTCTAATTCTAACTGCGATTCTAACTCTAATCTTAACTGTAATCCTAACTCTAATTCTAACTCTGATCCTAACTCTAATCTTAACCGTAATCCTAACTCTAATTCTAACTGATCCTAACTCTAATCTTAACCGTAATCCTAACTCTAATTCTAACTCTGATCCTAACTCTAATTCTAACTGCGATTCTAACTCTAATCTTAACCGTAATCCTAACTCTAATTCTAACTGCGATTCTAACTCTAATCTTAACCGTAATCCTAACTCTAATTCTAACTGCGATTCTAACTCTAATCTTAACCGTAATCCTAACTCTAATTCTAATTCTAATTCTAATTCTGATCCAAACTCTAATCTTAACCGTAATCCTAACTCTAACTCTAACTCTAACTCTAACTGCGATTCTAAGTCTAATCTTAACCGTAATCCGAACTCTAATTCTAATTCTAACTCTAATTCTAACTCTAATCTTAACCGTAATCCAAACTCTAATTCTAACTCTAATCTTAACCGTAAGCTCAACTCTAATTCTAATTCTAACTGCGATTCTAACTCTAATCTTAACCGTAATCCCAACTCTAATTCTAATTCTAACTCTAATTCTAACTCTAACCTTAACCGTAATCCAAACTCTAATTCTAACTCTGATCCTAACCGCAATCCTAACCTGAAGAGTGGCACACAGTAGACACTGTAGATCCATATACTGGTGTCTGTCATCAGTAGTAGCAATATGACCCTCCAAATGCAAGACTTGTTGTAGTCTTTCAATGATAACCAGCGTTGTTTGTTGTACAATTCCATAACAATCCTTGGGACAGTTCTTTATCATTTCCATCACCGCTTCATAAGCAGCACTGCGGAGATTGGCCTGGTTGCCATCAGGTCTGTTAAGACATACAAGAGTTAGACACCAAATGGCACATTGAATTACTAACTGTTGTATAGTAAGCTTAACTATCTTGAAAGATCAGATAGTGTAGAAACTGTAAAGCAAACTGTGGAAGGAAGGAAGGAAGGAAGGAAGGAAGGAAGGAAGGGAGGGAGGGAGGGAGGGAGGGAAGGAAGGAAGGAAGGAAGGAAGGAAGGAAGGGAGGGAGGGAGGGAGGGAGGGAGGTAGGTAGGTAGGTAGGTAGGTAGGTAGGTAGGTAGGTAGGTAGGTAGGGAGGGAGGTAGGTAGGTAGGTAGGTAGGTAGGTAGGGTAGGTAGGTAGGTAGGTAGGTAGGTAGGTAGGTAGGTAGGTAGGTAGGTAGGTAGGTAGGTAGGTAGGTAGGTAGGTAGGTAGGTAGGGAGGTAGGGAGGTAGGGAGGTAGGGAGGTAGGTAGCGAGGGAGGGAGGTAGGTAGCGAGGGAGGGAGGGAGGGAGGGAGGGAGGGAGGGAGGGAGGGAGGGAGGGAGGGAGGGAGGAAAGAAGGGAGGAAGGAAGGAAGGAAGGAAGGAAGGAAGGAAGGAAGGAAGGAAGGAAGGAAGGAAGGAAGGAAGGAAGGGAGGGAGGAAGGGAGGAAGGGAGGTAGGTAGGAAGGGAGGTAGGTAGGAAGGGAGGTAGGTAGGTAGGTAGGGTGGGTAGGTAGGTAGGTAGGTAGGTAGGTAGGTAGGTAGGTAGGTAGGTAGGTAGGTAGGGAGGGAGGTAGGGAGGGAGGGAGGGAGGGAGGGAGGAAAGAAGGGAGGGAGGAAGGAAGGAAGGAAGGAAGGAAGGAAGGAAGGAAGGAAGGAAGGAAGGGAGGGAGGAAGGGAGGGAGGGAGGGAGGAAGGGAGGTAGGTAGGTAGGTAGGGAGGGAGGTAGGTAGGTAGGTAGGGTAGGTAGGTAGGTAGGTAGGTAGGTAGGTAGGTAGGTAGGTAGGTAGGTAGGTAGGTAGGTAGGTAGGGAGGTAGGTAGCGAGGGAGGGAGGTAGGTAGCGAGGGAGGGAGGGAGGGAGGGAGGGAGGGAGGTAGGTAGGTAGGAAGGAAGGAAGGAAGGAAGGAAGGAAGGAAGGAAGGAAGGAAGGAAGGAAGGAAGGAAGGAAGGAAGGAAGGAAGGAAGGAAGGAAGGAAGGGAGGGAGGAAGGGAGGAAGGGAGGTAGGTAGGAAGGGAGGTAGGTAGGTAGGTAGGGTAGGTAGGTAGGTAGGTAGGTAGGTAGGTAGGTAGGTAGGTAGGTAGGTAGGGAGGGAGGGAGGTAGGGAGGGAGGGAGGGAGGGAGGGAGGGAGGAAAGAAGGGAGGAAGGAAGGAAGGAAGGAAGGAAGGAAGGAAGGAAGGAAGGAAGGAAGGAAGGAAGGAAGGAAGGAAGGAAGGGAGGGAGGAAGGGAGGTAGGTAGGTAGGGAGGGAGGTAGGTAGGGAGGGAGGTAGGTAGGTAGGTAGGTAGGGAGGTAGGTAGCGAGGGAGGGAGGTAGGTAGCGAGGGAGGGAGGTAGGTAGCGAGGGAGGGAGGGGAGGGAGGGAGGGAGGGAGGGAGGGAGGGAGGGAGGGAGGGAGGGAGGGAGGGAGGAAGGAAGGAAGGAAGGAAGGAAGGAAGGAAGGAAGGAAGGAAGGAAGGAAGGAAGGAAGGAAGGAAGGAAGGAAGGAAGGAAGGAAGGAAGGAAGGAAGGAAGGAAGGTACCTGTTAGTAACACGGAGCAACTCTTGTACTATGGTTTCAAAGTTTGCTGACAAAGCAAACGTCTGAGGTTCTTCGTCAGTATCTGGGTTCTTGGCATTGTCGTATGCAGCTTCAGCTAAAGATGAGAAGGCCTGTAATAGAATACAAATGCAATACCACGTAAATCTATTGATTTATAACTAAAAAAGTACATTATGCATATAGTTGTACAGTTGAACGAAAAGTCAAGCAAACTGACGTCATCTACCTAGATTTGTCAAAGGCTTTTCACAAAATAGATCACACTCTTTGCTCGCTAAATTACGCTGCTTCAATATCGCAGTTTTACCGAGTACTTAAATTTCTCAAAATAACTTTGAGCTATGCTAAACTTTGAGAGCTTCTCAATTCCAACACTATGGTGGTAATCGTCAAATTGACCTAAAATTTTCAGTTAATACTCCTGCTATACTTCTCTCTTCATAGATGTACAAAAATGCAAAAATGCAACACGTCGCGCAGACTTATACAGCCATTATTGTGCTGTTATTAGTACTACATAATTCATCAGTTAAGAGTATTAACATTGATGGTGGTCAGGGAACTGGATCGGCAACTTCAACTAACTCGACTAAGCCGCTAACGGACATTGCATAACTTGATATGGTATACATGACTTATTGAACTATTTCGGCAATTATTATTGCCAGACATTTGCTCTATTTCAGAAATTACTAATCTAGTGAGGCGAGATTTAGCAAGTTGTGCAATGCTTGTTTCCAGTTTGGGGTTGCCTATCCACTTCCCTTTCCACTATCTATGGTATAAAATTTCTCATTTCTATATTCTAAGGGCCCATAGTAATTGGTGTTAAACAGTTGTGGTGTCCCGCCTTTCTCGTTTGTTATTTTTATAATTGCATATTTAGGAGTTTAAAATTTTGTATCTTTATATTGTTGTATTGTAATAGGCGAAGCATAATAAATAAATAAATAAATAAATAAATAAATAAATAAAATGTCAACCAATTTTTCAAATCAAAAAAGACACTAAAGCCGTGTTTACACTGCAAGCCTGGCCCTGGCCTAACTTTGGCCTACTTTTTGGCTGTGTAAACACGTCGTGGGCTGGCCTAGGCCAGGTCTTGACCAGAATGTCTGGGCTTGCTTCTTTTGTTGGCCTATGCTAGCTTGGCCTTGGCCAGGCTTGTGCCAGTGTAAACTGTAAACACGACACATTTACTCCGGGCCAGGTCAAGCCATGGCTTGCAGTGTAAACACGGTTTGAGGAAAAATCATTTTGAAATAACCAAATAGAAATGCAAGTTGATCCAAACACACACACACACACACACACACACACACACACACACATCTCTCTGTTGCATAAGCTTGACCAAAAAATAAAAAAGAACCGTAGACGCATCATGGGCTTAGCCAGAGGCCCGTCCACCCGTCTTTTGGACGGGCATTTTTGAAAGTGGACGAGCAAAAAAAACACTCCAGTATTTCGTCTTTAGTTCTTTAATACAACCGTACAAGCTTTAGTTTTGCTATGACATTCAACAGTCATTACACATACCTTGACCCCAAATATAACTTCCTATGTTTTTGCGAAATATTTAGTATTTTAGGACTAAATTTGGCGATTATTTCAATCTGCAGAGGGCGGACGTCAACCATAAGTACGTGATGTTGTCATGTTGATAGGGTTAAGGACCATAACCCTATCAACATGACAACATCACGTATTAGCATAATTGCATTCTACAACCACTGATACAAATAAACGTGTTTTCAGTACAAAATAGTGTGGGTGACTAATCGTTAAATATAGACAAAGAAAACGATAGGTTTTGCTGCTGTTTGCTCTCCTATTTAGAGTACTTTTGTTTTCCAGAATGCTCAGAATCACGTTTTCAGAAGACCTGATTTCAAAAAATTTCGGTGGTGCGGGTACAGTTTTGGACGGGTAGATTACTAATCCTGGCTAAAGCCGGTTTTCCACTAGGCGACTTTTTTCGCGCGAAGCGACTTTTTCTTTTGTCTCATGAGCTCTGAGCTGGAACTAATCAGAAATCTATTGAATTAGAACAAAAGAAAGTCGCTTCGCGCGAAAAAGGTCGCCTAGTGGAAAACCAGCTTAAGGCTCTGAGACGCATACTATGTTGTACATGAGAAAGGCACTCACCCAACAACTGTTTGAAGCAACTCTTGGTTCACCAGACAGACATTCTAACATTGTTTTCATCAAAGGTTCTAAGTAAGTTGGATTAATTGCTTCTTCAGGCAGCAGGTCACACACTCGACCTACGGTCCAAGCAGCGGAGTCTCGAACAACTGTGATTGGATCTTTCATTAACTCTATGATAACTGGCATTGCCTGGCAAAAATAATACATACAACTAATGTGAGAAATAAAACATACATTAGCCCTGGCATGTTACGTATGGTATGAAGATATAGATAGATAGATAGATAGATAGATAGATAGATAGATAGATAGATAGATAGATAGATAGATAGATAGATAGATAGATAGATAGATAGATAGATAGATAGATAGATAGATAGATAGATAGATAGATAGATAGATAGATAGATAGATAGATAGATAGATAGATAGATAGATAGATAGATAGATAGATAGATAGATAGATAGATAGATAGATAGATAAATAGATAGATAGATAGACAGACAGACAGACAGACAGACAGACAGACAGACAGACAGACAGACAGACAGACAGACAGACAGACAGACAGACAGACAGACAGACAGACAGACAGACAGACAGACAGACAGACAGACAGACAGACAGACAGACAGACAGACAGACAGACAGACAGACAGACAGACAGACAGACAACTTTATTTCAGTGTCAAAGAATACATAGCCGACTATGTCTACTAATTGGGGACACTATTTAGATATAAGTATATTAAAATTAAATAAATAAATATCTATACAGTATAAAGAAACCTAAAATAACAACTAACAAAAAAAGAAACAAAAAGTATATACATATGTATGGAATTTAACTTATTAAAAACTAATAATAGATACATGTAAGTATCAGGTACTGCATAATATACAGTTCTGACAGTTTTCAGTCATAAGTTTTAAGTCATAAGTTTATTTTTTTGTTTAAAAATTTCTAATGATGCAGTTCTTTTCATATCAGCATCTAGCTTACTCCATAATTTAGTACCTAAATATCTAAGGGAATGTTTCCCATAAGACAATGTTAAATCGTGGGATTTGATCTATCCTTCAGTTAAAAAAGGAGAGCACTGCGTAGCCAGTGTTTTAGATAGAGCAAAGCAAAAAGGTGATAAACTGTTGAGAATACAGTAGTTTCAATAACGAAATCACAGAACGAAATGTTGATGTTTCAAGCAGAGCTGTTCGTCAAAGTAAAAAGTAATGGTGAAGTACTGATGAAGGGCTCTGATAAGAACATCAGTATTTCATTATCAAAACTATCCCGTCAGCAGTTAACAACTTTTCGTTTTGCTCTATCCTTCACTTATACCTGCACAACAACAGTTTTTAAAGCTTCAGGATCTGGGCCCTCCAGAATTGAACCTATATAAAAGTGCAAACAAAAAAAACACATTTTAGTTACAGACAGAGATATAAAGTCTATGAGAATTAATTGAGTCAAGGATTCGAAAAAGACCCTATAAATCCAACAACAAATTTTTTTAATAAGATCCAATGTAGGATTACATACATATAACATTCAATTACAAATAGTATATTAAATAAATTATAAATTATAAACCTATTGTATACAGAACGTGTATTTTTACAAAATGGTTATCACATTTTGAGTTACATTTGAGAGTTTTTCTCAGATAGTAAATTCCTCACAACACTATCAAAATGAAGAAAAATAGCAAAGTTTTCAAGTTATGATTTTCTAGTAAAATATATTCTCACCAAATGCCATAACAGCAGCATCTCTCTTCTGCCATACTTCATTTCGAATATTTTCTTCAACAAATGGCAAAACATGAGGAACTACACTATTTTCACAGCATTGTGCTAAAAGCATCAAGCAAACTCCAGCTGCCTTGGACGGATTCCAGTCATCCTCATCGTCATATTCTTCCTATCATAAAAAAAATAGTGGTTTGTTTTAACAGTACAGTAAAAAGCCGCATAAAAGAAACTGCAGATTATTCTGCAGTTTCTTTTATTCCCGCTCATTCTGTTAACTAGTATGAGATTAGGCTTTTGCGCATTAAACTTTTATCTTCACCAACGTAACATTCTTCCATATGCTTTTTGCTCTTGTGGAGCTGCGCATGAGACTATTAAACATTATTTGTTGCTCTGCCCTAAATACTTCAACTGCCGAGTTAAACTCCTGACTTCAGTCGTCTCTTTGTTACATCCATCAATAAATTTTCTATCCTTAAATAAAAGTCTACAAGTTGATTTACTTTTAAAAGGTTCTAACTATATAGGACATAGAGTGAATGTTTCTATTTTAAATTCCACCATGGAATATATCATGTCCGCCAAACGTTTTTCATTACGTTAATTTTATTTTCAATAACTTATACTTTCTAATACCATAATTTTCCTTTGTATTTATATTTGAAGGAAAAGCACTCGATTAGTTTTAAAAACTACTTGCTAATCCTGTATGCAACAATATATAAATATTGATGTGCCTTCGTTGAGAGCTGGTCTGCAGTTACCTCATCACTGGCAGAAAACAAACATGGTGGCATGAAACATGTAAATTAGCTGTCAGTTTGATTTGCATAATTAGCTGTAGTTTTCATTTGGTTTTTTTAAGTGTTTTTTTTTTAAAGTGTTACAAAAAAGTACAAGTAACCCAAATATACAACTTTTTTCTACTGCTGAGTGCTCAAATGTGCTGCCAAAAATGGCTCTCAAAATGCTGGAAATGCCATTTCAGAGACCCAAGAACTCAAAAATTTCCAGGGGGGCATGCCCCTGGACCCCCTTAGAAGGCCCTTTCTTTTTTTTTCCACCCTCGCTACCCCCCTTCAACAATCCTAGATCCACCCCTGAACATACCACCCCAATACACCACCCCAACATCTCACCTAGAAGCTCCAGCCTGAAATTTCCAATTAAGCACCCAATATATAAGAACCAATTCAGCCTGACAAATATATATGAAGCAACAATCGAAATATGGTATAGAAGGTTAATACTGCCGAAACAGAGAACGTGAGTGGTCTAATGTTTCGAGCGAAGGCCCTTCGTCAGAGAGAAGGGCCTTCGCTCGAAACGTTAGACCACTCACGTTCTCTGTTTCAGCAGTATTAACCTACTTATATACCATATTTCGATTGTTGTTTCAACACTGCCTACGCAGCACACTACTTTTATTACACTATATGAAGCAGTTGCTTATGGGAAAAAATACTAAAACTCAGAGTACACAGCTAGCTACAGAGCATATGCTTTAAGGGTCCTTGGAAACAGACATTATATACTGTGCTAATATTAAATCAATGTCAGAAAAATAGTACCATTATCGTACCAACAGTACAAGACATTGTATACTGGATATATTAATTCACTCTTTTTTAACCAGATGCATGTACTCTATAATAGGAACAATTGCGTAAATAACAACCTGTTAAGAACCTATCAGTCTGATTTCGCACTACACACCCAACATATAAGAACCATTTCTGCCTGACTTGGAAAAATAGGGGTTCTTTTATGCGGGCTTTTACTGTATACAGTTACAAATTGTAAAAAGTAGAGTGCTGCCTCAAAGGCAGTGTTTAAGATAGAGTAAAGTGAAGAGGGACTAAACTGCTGATAATAGTTTTATAATGAAATACACTACTGACGTATTGAACAGAGTCGTTCATTCAGTATTTCATTAAAAAACTATTCTCAGCACTTTGCTGCTTTTTCACTTGTTTACATGTATGTAAACTTGTGATGGGTAAGGACAAAATGTAAATATAGACCACTGTAGTGTATATATCACTGTAATTGGGGTTACTGTGGCAAACTCCCTAGCTCTACTTATTTCTAATGTAGTGGTTGAAGCTATCATTAAATTATATATCTCAAACTCATTAATAATTCATGAGATAATCAGCCAATTACAATAGTCCATTCAATCACCTGATTGACGTTGGATATGCCAGGAAAGCCCAAGATATTAGATGAAAACCGGTGTTCATCTAATTCTTAAGATCTTAATTATCTATGCAAAATAAACAAGTTGCTGTATGAATAAATTTTATACACACTCAAGAATAAAATCTCTTGAGGGTTTGTTTTAACTGTATTTTGTAATTGAAATCGCTCGATTGAGATGCCATATCAACAACTCGTTTATCGTGTTTCATCAGGGGAATCCAAACACTCAAAAACAATAAAATCACTCGGCCTTCGGCCTCGTGCTTTCATCATGTTTTCTTGTGTTTGGATCCCCTGATGAAACACTCTAACTCGTTGTTGATATATTACATAATAACTTTAACCCACCTGATGACATAAGGTTTCTAAGAGCAAAGGAACAAGATATTGTAAAGCACCTTTAGCATACATCTTACTGCTATGTTCAGGAGGTTGGCCGAGCTGAGCTGCCTAGATCACAGAGAAAAAAACCAACACCAGTGTGAGACAAAATAAATATAACAAACAACACAGTGGAATAATATACCACCATTTGCAGTTGAGCTTGCAGCTTGCTAAATTAAGACGTTGTTTCATCGTTTGAAACTCTGCGTTCATTGGACCGCAAGGCATTGTTTCCAAGGGCACAATGTGACGTTGCTACGGAGCTTTGACAGGGTTTCAATTAGTGATTAATTTGTTATTCGCGATCGTGGCGAGTAGATATTATGAAAAAAATGTCTAGTAAACGATTTAGCAAGTCTGGACGGACATATAATGTTGGGAAAGCTCTATCAGACCTAAGGAGAAGCATTATTGATAAGATATCGGAAAACGGTAGAGAAAGAGCAACGGCGACGGTTATAACAAATTAATCACTAATTGAAACCCTGTCAAAGCTCCGTAGCAACGTCACGTTGTGCCCTTGGAAACACTACGTTGCGGTCCAATGAACACAGAGTTTCAAACGATGAAACAACGTCTTAATTAACGCAATCTGCAAGCTCAACTGCAAATGGTGGTAAGCGCCATTTTTGGCTGGCACTGGGAAGTTGTTACTTGGGCTACTGTGTTAGCCGAGTCTAGGTTTCGGCTCTGTTATTATTTTCTTCTTTCTTTTTTTTTTTTTTTTTTTTTGGGGGGGGGGGGGGGGGGTGGGGTGGTCATAATCATTAGTCTCCCAACAGGCTTTGTGAGTTGTCTCTATTAGAAATCACCATTTAATCGAAAAATTACATCTATGGCACCTTTGTCTGACTACGTGTTCTTCGAAAAAGAAACAACAAGGAATCAATCTTTCGGTGATATTAGACATTGTATGGCCATTTTTAATAGCGAAACAGAATAGCCAATTTAGAAACCCACCAGGATCTGTTGAAGTATTTATAAAAGGTAAGCTGTCTTGTTATTATATAAGACCACAAATTCTATTTGTCAAAATACATGCAATTATGCATTGCCATTGCCATAATTATAGTCTTGCTAAAGTTCGCATAGGCTACGCCAAGCTTTCAGAAATCAGTAGCCCGAGTGAACACCTGAGCAGGTGTCTTGTTTACCTAAAAATGTCTCTCTGAATGGCTACCAAACCTGAACTGTTAACTAACCTCTTCAGCCTCAAGGGCAAGGTCCAGTTCCTCGTCACAAACAGTAGACCAAAACTCAATTCCTTGCAATGAAACTTCATTGACATCACTTTTTATTGCTTCAATGCTGATCTATAATTGTATAAAAAATATAATATTAATAGAATAACCTGGTCTTTTTTGTCCATGCATAAATCACATCGGATTATGTCAAATGACATAATCATTATATTCAATATTATTTGAATATTCAATTTTAATAGTGTTGTTTTCCAATAGCAGAATCCAAGAATTTGTTTTAATGAAGAAAACTGTGGTACTTACTGCAAATAAAGCTGGACCCATGTAGGCCACCATATGATGATAATACAAAGACACTATTTTTACTAGGTTTTGAAGAGCTGAAATTTTGACCTATTAAGATAAGAAGATCACCTACATCAACTACATGTACTGTACTGTACTGGACTGTACTAGTGTACTGTACTGTACTGTACTGTAATAAACTGTACTGTTGATTGATATACTGTAGTGTAGTGTATCATAAACATACCGTACTGAATGTACCATGCTGTACTGTACTGTACTAAATGTACCATACTGTATTGGGTCATTCCAGAAAACATCCACACCTCCCCCACGGAGGAAATGTGAAGTTGACCCCCTCCCCCCTTCGGACGTCCTAGTACATTTTACTATTATCAGAAGTAGATTTACCCCCCCCCCCCTCCCCGGATGGCACAAATTTCCTCCGTGGGGGAGGTATGGATCTTTTCTGGAATGACCCATTGTACTGAATGTAGCATACTGTATTGCACTGAATGTACCACACTGTACTGTACTAATTGTACCATACTGTACTGTACTATACTGTACTGTACTGAATATAGCATACTGTACTGAATGTACCACACTGTACTGTTACTAATTGTACCATACTGTACTGTACTGAATGTAGCATACTGTACTGTACTAAATGTACCATACTGTACTGTATTGTACTGAATGTACCACACTGTACTGTACTAATTGTACCATACTGTACTGTACTGTACTGTACTGAATGTAGCATACTGTACCGTACTAAATGTACCATACTGTACTGTACTGTACTGTACTGAATGTACCACACTGTACTGTACTAATTGTACCATACTGTACTGTACTGAATGTAGCATACTGTACTGTACTAAATGTACCATACTATACTGTACTGTACTGTACTGAATGTAGCATACTGTACTGTACTAAATGTACCATACTGTACTGTACTGTACTGAATGTAGCATACTGTACTGTACTAATTGTACCATACTGTACTGTACTGTACTATACTGTACTGTACTGAATATAGCATACTGTACTGTACTGAATGTAGCATACTGTACTGTACTGAATGTAGCATACTGTACTGTACTAAATGTACCATACTATACTAAATATACCATACTGTACTGTACTGTACTGTACTGTACTGTACTGTACTGTACTGTACTGAATGTAGCATACTGTACTGTACTGTAGATAGATAGAAACTTTATTTATACACGCTGACCCCGTCAACCGAAGCTGATTTCCACGGGGGGCGTGTGCAAAAATATAAAAATTACAAGATTGAAGAAGAATGATAGATACTAGGAGCTACTTACAAAAATAAAATAACTATTTAGAAAGGTAGAATATTAAACTATTTACATGATAAGAAGATTATTAGAATATTTACAGGTACATCAATTTACTTACTAGTTACTCTATGTCAATGATGTGAGCAGCGATTTTATTTTGAAAGGAAGAAAGAGTTTTACTTTCCCGAATTTCCTTTGGAATAGAATTCCAAAGGTATGCGCCGTCGTACATGAAACTATTTTTCATGCTATTAGTATGCGGTTTAGGTAAACTAAGACCAGTTGAAATGTCTCGAAGATTGTAGTTTGTTTTCTCACTCTTGTATGAAAACATACTAGTGAGTGATTTGGGACCTATTTTATTTAATACTTTATACATCATTTTTGCCTTAGCTTTCTTCCTTTCTGTTTTGAGTGGCTCCCAGCCCAATGCACGTAAAGCAATAGAGTGATTTACGTTAGCCGCTCTATTTTGGAGTCTTTGGAGTCGTTTTGATTGTGATTCACCAAACACATCCCATACTTCACAACAGTAATCAAAGTATGGTCGAACAATAGCGTTATATATCGAAATCAGTGTATCTTTGTCAACAAAGGGTTTGACTCAACGAATAGCAGATATTCCTGCTGTTATTTTTTTGCAAATATTCTCAGTATTACTTTTCCAAGACAAATGCTGGTCAACTGTTACTCCAAGAGTTTTGCATTCATAAACCTGCTTAATTTGTTTATGTTCAATGAAAACATTCAGTGGTGAATCAGAAATACTTTTTACCATCGGTTTTGAACCAATTAACATAAACTCAGTCTTAGCTACGTTAAGGCTAAGTTTATTGGCGATTAGCCATTTTCTAAGGTTTTCTAAATCAGAATTTGCCGCAGCTTCAAGGCCAGTTATAGAATCTCCCGAAGCTGTCAGATTTGTGTCGTCGGCAAACAACCGAGGTTTTGTTTTATTTAGACATTCAGGCAAATCATTAATATATAACAAAAAGAATAGTGGCCCTAAAACGGAACCTTGTGGTACACCACATTTAATCAGTTGTTCTGATGAAAAACAGTTTTTTACTTGGCATTTTTGATTTCGGTTTGTAAGATATGATTTGAGCAAAGTTAGAGCTTGTCCTTTTACTCCATAGAGCTCTAATTTCCTCAACAGAATTTGATGATCAACAGTATCAAATGCTTTTTTTAAATCAATTAAAACTACTAGGTTAAACATTTTTCTGTCTAGATTCACATACCAATCATTGGTACAGTCCAGTAGAGCAGTGGCTGTGGAGTGAAATTTTCGAAAACCAAATTGGGAATCGCTTAAAAGTTCAAATTTTGTTAAATAATTGTACAGTTGATCATATAGAATTTGTTCCATAATCTTGCTAATGGCCGCAAAACTGATATTGGCCTGTAGTTTCCTGGAATATTCCATTGACCATTTTTATACAGTGGTATTACTCTAGCCACTTTCCATTCATCAGGAAAAGAAGATAAAGTAATAGCCTGATTAAAAATAAGTGTCAGTGAATCTGAAATGGCAGGTGCCGCTATTTTAATAATTTTACAAGAAATTTTATCAACCCCTGTGGCTTTATTGCTAGAAAGCCCATGCAAGAGATGACAAACATTACTGACCGTAACAGGCTGGAATGCGGCAAATTCTGATTCAGCATCCTTAGTATACGTTTCAAAATTGTAATTTGCAGTATCAATTTTGCAAGCTAAATCAGGGCCAATGTTTGAAAAATAATCATTAAAGCCCTCTGCAATATCTTGGGGATTTAATAAGTACTGAATGTAGCATACTGTACTGTACTGAATGTAGCATACTGTACTGTACTAATTGTACCATACTGCACTGTACTGTACTGTACTGTACTAAATGTACCATATTGTACTGTCTGAATGTAGCATACTGTACTGTACTAAATGTACCATACTGTACTGTACTGTACTGTACTGTACTGTACTGTACTGTACTGTACTGAATGTACCATACTGTACTGTATTGAATGTACCATACTGTACTGTACTGTACTGTACTGTACTGTACAATGTACTGTACTGCACTAAATGTACCATAGTGTACTGTACTGAATGTACCATACTGTACTGTACTGTATTGAATGTACCATACTGTACTGTACTGTACTGTACTGTACTAAATGTACCATACTGTACTGTATGTACCATACTATACTGCTGAATGTACCATACTGTACTGAATATAATGTACTGTACTGTACAATGTACTGTACTGCACTAAATGTACCATACTGTACTGAATGTACCATACTATACTGCTGAATGTACCATACTGTACTGTACTGTACTGAATGTAACCATACTGTACTGTACTGCTGAATATACCATATTGTACTGTGTTAAATGTACCATACTGTACTGAATGTACCATACTGTACTGAATATACCATACTGTACTGTACTGTACTAAATGTACCATACTGTACTGTACAATGTACTGCACTGAATGTACCATACTTTACTAAAGGTATTAAATGTACTGTAGCAAACTGCATTCAAATGTAGTTACAGATAAACTCTAGAAAATACTTATACTTACTCGGGCCTCATTGCATTGAGTGGCCTCACACACAACTTGCATAATAAAGTGCCTTTCATTCTAAAATGAAGTTTATGCAATAAGCAAATATACAGTACTGTACATGAAAGTACTATACTGCACATGTAAAAGTACTGAATATATAAAAGCATTATTTATACATGTATTATGTAAACTTACTTCTTTGTCAAAGTTTCCTTTTGTAAATTCCAAAGAATTAAAAAGAGCAGTTGTAGCAGCTAGACGTACATTATTACTGTAAATTAAAGTCAACGCACAATCATTATATAGAAGGCAAGGTTTTATATCAAAAAAATTTCTTTTTCCCAAATTCACTTCAGTCTTCATTTGTCAAAAGGGTTATAATAAAAATTAACATCTCACCTTGGTTCCTCTTTTCTCATTCCTTGTACTATGGCAGTTAAAATACTGTTAGCTTGCACTGCAAGATGTTCAGGATCCTAAACATTACACAGATTGACAATGGTGTTCATTAGGTGCTTTCTTTGTTTAAAACTTGATATCATCAAAATGTGTTTATTTCTCTTATAGTCCCAAAAAATATAACTCCAATGTGACATGACAGGTCATGAAAGCACCTCAAAAGTCTAGGGGAGGGGGCACTGTCCTATTAAATGTGCAACTTTGTTATATGCAAATTATAGATATTACAACATCTTCTACGACTTTTATTTTCAAACATTTTTTTCATATGCAGCTTATATGCATCATATTTCTTATGTTTTCCACCATATTTCTTAAAGTTTGCCCCAATGGCCTGCAAAACTTTATCACATCTATCCTGTGTTTATTTGTTGGGAACCATGGATGAAATAAACCCTAAACATGGAGACTAGGACAGGGTTCGTACATGTCAGGAAGAGTGAAATTCAAGGCCTTTTCAAGGACTTTTAAGGCCATGTATTAGGAAATTCAAGGTCCCATGGGCTGAAAAAAAGGCTTTAGAAAGCAGTAAAAAGTCACAAAAAAACTGTTAAAATTGCCACTTTAATGAGGAAGCGAATTTGCATACATGCTGACAAATTTCAGAAAATAAGGAGGATTCAAGGACTTTCAAACACTTCTTTATAAATTGAAGGACTTTCAAGGTCTTTCAAGTTTTGTACGAACCCAGCTAGGATCAAGAAAGTAGAACTAGAATATAATATTAAAACATTTTTCTACATACTATATCTTGGCAAATATATCCAATGGCTTCCAGAGTTTGTTCTTTCAATGATTCTGTAGCTGCTACATTGGTTACATTTTGAACTAAAGTGGCTACCAGGTCATCCCATTGATGAACAGGAATTTCAGCACATGCAATGGCTGCTATGCACTTAAAATAGAAGGAAAAATGTTTAGAAAAAGCCACATTGAATGAGGAGCAAGTGATTGTTTTATCAATCAAATTTTATTATAATCGACAGGGGTCAAATTTCACCGAGGCCACCGAGGCCATGGCCGACGGTGAACGGAAAATGGCCTATGGTCACAAGGCAACCCAAGGCCATTTTTGGCCTTGGGTTGGCCGCCGGACATATATCAGCAAACTTTCATATAATATTTCTTATAATGTCTGAAGATCGCTTTATAGTTTTAATATTTCCCCCCGACATTTTGTGCGACATTCTGTAACTCGTTTTGATGCCAAGAGGCCTAAATTTATCTAATATGTCTGTTATTGCGTGCATAGAGACTGCTGCAGTCGTGTCTAAAGTGGTGTAGTTTTAACCTGTCAGCTAAGGCCACGGCATGACAGTTCCGCCATCACTGATCATGGAAACAGTGAGATTTTGTCGCTGGCTGAGCACTTCAGTGAAACCCTGAAGAAAAACGGGTGTGACGTCGATAAGCTCCCACCAGAATGAGTAAAGTTGAAGCTTTACGTAAAGTGACATTGGCAACCAAGATTCACTGAGAAATATGGCACATCGCTACTTTGGCGCATGATGTTTGAAACAGAGGGCAACTCAACCAGTGAATTCACCAATATCATGTACATTCTGCAGATACTTCTCGTGCTTCCCGTAGGCAGCACCCATGTTGAACGGTGTTTTTCATTGCTGAAACATATCCTGGGTGACTGGCGACTTTCACTTGGTACCGAAACTATCGGTAAATTAATGCGCGTGTGTTCTAATGGACCTCCCCCTCACGAGTACGATTCTCAACTAGCAGTTACACATTGGTTGAATTCCAGCACCCATCACCATCGTACAAATATTAAACCATATGGCCCCGAAACTCACAGAAATGTGTAACTGCAGTTGACAACACATGTGACTCTGAACTCTCAGAGATTACTTGTGCTTTCTGAATCAGACACCGACAGTGTCAACGGCGATGGCAGCGACAATGGCAGCGTCAACGGCAGTGTCGACTGCAGCAACAATGGCAGTGTCAAAACTAGCGACATCAGCAGCGATGACAATGACTCCAGTGAGACAACATTTGAAGGGTTTACTTGTGAGGATTTTCAAAGCAATCCATCAACCATGGATTAATGATAAAACAAATTATAAAATTGTCATAAAATTACTGGAAAAATATGGTTTTTCTATTAGTTTAATATATTCAGTTTACCATCACAATAAAGTTTTGGATGTTTTCGAAACTATTGTTTGTTAAAACTTGTTCACAGTAAATGCAGGTGACTGGGAAAAATACCCCGAAAAATGGCCTTGGGTTGAAGGATCTAGCTAGGCCAATAATGGCCTAACTAAAAAAAAATTGGCCTTGGGTTGGAGGACCTACCTAGGCCATCAATGGCCTAGGGTACAAAATATAAAATTTGACCCCTGATCGAAATATAGTAAGGTTAGATATACTGCCGAAACAGAGAACGTAGGAGTCTAACGTTTCGAGCGAAGGCCCTTCGTCAGAGAGAAACGTGATACTATATTTCAATTGTTGTTTCTACACTGCCTATGCAGCACGCTACTTTTATTACATTATTTTATTATATATAAATTAATTTTAAAATTCACCCCACCCCACCCCCCTAGGGAATTTGAACACCCTTTTTGTATAGGGGGTATCATACACTGACCTGTATATAACTGGACCGCTTGCTCTTGCAAAAAAAGTGTGGCCATTTGAACATGGCGTCAAATGGCGAATTTGAGTCCTTCTGCTCATGGGAGCAGCCACTGACCAGTGCTTGATACTGGTCTGTAGGCGTTTTATGCTATGTTATGTTCTTTTCGTAAAAAAAATTGCTCTGTTTGAAAATTGATCTAAACTGGCCATGTTTTTTCAGTTTAATATATTTTTACGCTCCGTTGTTGGCAACTAGTGACACTGACACCTGGAGAACACCAGCTTATAGTAAGTGCAGTTAAAACTTTCAATGTACGTAGTCTGTTGAAATACAAAATAATTATGTTTTTCAGTATATGATTGATGTTTCGGGTTTAAGTTTTAATAAGCTTAACAGTTATGTTTACTTCGTATTTGCCTTCACTGGCCCAGATTCAGATTTCAAGCTCATTACTCACTGGAACATTTCAACATAAGGACAGAATTTTTTGCAAGATTTGGTATATGTTTTACAACGAGAAATACTGTTTTACAACAGTAAGCTTATTATAAAATCCTTTTCGAAAAGTATTAAAATGTGCCGAAAGCCTACGAAGAGTATTAAAATACAAGCCGTTGAATTGCCGGCCTGGTATTCACTTGTCAGTTCAGTTGTCTCTTCTTCGTTTCGGCAACAAAAACAATTAAATATATGCAACAACAAAACCGAGTAACCGACAGGATTTAACAATATAACTTAACTGCTTTGTGTATTTATTTCTGTACCTTTTTTTAACCTTTCAAAAAAGATTTGTTGTGTTTATCTTTGAAAATATCAGCGAGTCAAGGATTTTTTTCTTCATTTTCACGAGATATTTTATAAAGCCTGCGTCTGTAATCCAGTCAAAATCGCGGTCAGTGTTGTCTACCATGAGCAGAAGGACTCAAATTCGCCATTTGACGCCACGTTCAAATGGCCACACTTTTCATAACTCAAAGATGATAGGAGCAAGCGGTCCAGTTATATACAGGTCAGTGGTATCATATGACTTTGAAATATTGATTTTCAAAAGTTTAAATGCCTAAAAGCTAAGGGGGGGGGGGGGGGGGATGGATAGTGAACCTTCAACTTGATCAGTATACTACCCATTCTTGCCTTAGGTGTGTGTGTGTGTGGGGGGGGGGGGGGGGGTGGATTGAACATTGGGGTTTTTAGTACTGCACATGGTATTTTTTATATAATATTGCAGTAATTTCACTTCTCTGTACAGCATTTCAGTCTTATCCAACCATGTAACTTTGGTATGCATTGACTTTTAACACAGTTTTCAGTTTTATTTACATTATTACAGTTCAGGGCCACAACCCCCCCCCTGCTCCACATCCCTGCTTCACCACCCACCCCACCCCCTCCCCCCTCAATATCCCTCTCCAGTAACTGCCCCTTCATTATTTTAATCTAACACCAGACCATTTACTCCTCAAAAAACCCAGCTGGCAATGGGTTAATTAAGAGTGAGTTAAAGTAGCAATGATACAGTGATAAGTTTTTATTGCATATAGATCAGTTTTATAATCAGTGAAGAAATCTACTTTAATTAAACAATTGCAATCTTAAGTAATAATTTATATTTTCTTTCATTGTAGATAATTAAATGATTCCCAGTATTAATAACTGATCACTTTTTATGCTTTCAAAGTGACAGCTAATGACCGGATATGTATGTCAGTCGTATATAATATATATTTCTGGTTGACATACCTGTGGTCCAATGGCAGGTCGGGCACTTTCACTTCCCAAAGTGTTCAATACCTACAGTAATTTGAATATATTTCGTATATTTTCAACTTCTTTATTGCCACAATCATAAAATATATTAAACACTTGATATTTTTGAAAGGAAGACGTTGACAAAACGCAGCACTTGCCTTAGATTTCACAGCCGATCTTACAGCGTCATCTAGCGCCAACCATCGCTGTTGATATAACAACTTAACATTATTATCTTTGGATGTAAGGAGATTTTTCACTTGTAAACCTGCTGCCATGCGGCATACTTGACTTTTCTTCTCATCCCCTAACTCATTGGCTAATGCTACCAGGAACTGAGGCTGTTTAAAACAAGACAAAAGAAACCCGACTATCATTTTCAGGTCTATTAAATTTGGCAACAGTGACCTGTTTGTACAAGGAACAATTTTTGATTTCCTTCTATATTGTGAACATGAAAATGTTTTGGTTACTGACCAAGTTAGTTACTACTGCTTGTTCCAAGTACTTCTCAGCTTGATCGAGTTCGTTCTTGTCTAAAACGAAACATAAATTATACTTGATCAACGGACTGAGTTAGGTCATCCTTCCATGTGGCTTCTCCTTGATTAGCTAGCCTCGTTCGAGCTTTGAATTTCTAATAATTAAGTCACTTGTTCGTCGCCTTACCTTGGGATACTGTAGCTTCTAGTATTTTCGAAAGTTCCATAATTGCTTTCTAGACGACAGTAAGGCAGAAAATTGCTCTCAGAAAAACAAACATAGGCTAGAAAATCCGTGAAGACAAGACGAGAATTTGAATCTTCGCGAAGAACCCACCCGGTCAGAAAATTTCGCGCCGAGTATGACCGCGCTCGAACCCAGGCCTAAGAACAGAAAATTCCTCATATTTCCCTTGTTATCCCCTAGTATCTCCATATACCCCAAGTCCTTATACATCCCCTAATTCTCCATAAACCCCTTAATTTCCTTGTTTTCCCTAAATTTCCTAGCTATCCCAAAATTTCCCTATATATCCGCTAAATCGCCATAGATCCTTTAATTTCCTTGTTACTCCCTAAAAGCCTTTATTATCCCATAAATCCCTTGTTAGCCCCAAATTTCTTTATCATCCCCTAATATCCCTATTATCCTCAAATTCCCGTACTATCCAATAAATTCCTTGTTAGTCGTTGATATCCTCTATTTCCATTATTATCCTCAAAATATATATCAGAATTTAGAACGATAATTTTTGTCAATTAGAATTGCTAAAACCATATAAATTTAAACGCACTTGAAATTGTTATTAGCAATTATTAGCGAGGTTCAGATCACACTTCCTCTACCGCTACCACTACCGTAACTGTGGTTAAACTGATGTAATGTTCGTTTTTCGTCTTGTAGTCGTAGTTGGTTTTAATCCTAGTACCGTAAAACGCTTTCTTTTTGCACTAGGTTCGAGACCTGCGACCATTACTGAACGTAAAAACAATATTTGACATGCTTAATTATATTTACGGTAGCGGTAGTGTGATCTGAACCTCGCTAAACAACATTTAATAATCAAATATGTCATAGGTAATGAGTAGTATTAATATATACTGTCATCACACGGTCGCCAAGACGTGAGTGTCATCTCAAGCTGAGCTTATTAATTATTTAAACGTGGCAACATGAAGTTGTGGCTATTAAGCATTTTAAGTTTTAACACAAAATGAAAGTAAAAATATCTACTGTGGCTTTCTAGTATCGTGCTAAAGTAAGGTAAGAAGTCATTTTACAACTAGTTTCTCTTCGGGCTAGCACACTTAGTTGAAGTGTATAATTATGTATTTTCTTAATTCTGGCGCATTATTCAGTCGTCAGATTTATAAAGCTAAGACTCGATCTATAAAGTTTAATACGAATTAATATTAAATTGTTTGGTCGAAGAGTGGTATTAATTAAGTAAACATGTATTGGACTACACTACACCACACTACAAAATTTAAATGCATACAGTATAGAAATAATATATAATATACAAGTACACAACTTTGAATGATCTGATTACAGGTTTTTGTTTGTGGTATTAAATGAGTTAATATTTTGTTAGTGTCAGACACCTGTCAACCAATTGTGTTAACATAATTGATATCAAGTGTTAATTAACAAATAAAACATAAAGCTCCTTGCATATGTAATCTTATAAAGGCACATTTGATGTCATTTGAACATGAAAGAAGTTGAATAGAGGCACGAGGTGATAGCCGAGTACACTTCCTTCATGTTCAAATGATGTCAAATGTACAGGAGCGGTATATATGTTTTATTTGTTTTATAAAATAAGAAGAAAAAAAAAAGTGAGGTAGTTTTGGAATTTGGTGGGCTTTTCTAGCCAGCTGACACCATTCTACACCATTTTATATCATTCATTATCTCTGTTCTCTTATAAATGCACGGAGCCCAGCCAATCAGAGCATGCGTAGAGGGCACCTTATTTTATAATTGTGTTTAGTATAAATACACAGGTGAATATAGAAAATCGCATGCATTGATTGGTCAAGCTACTTACAACCTACAGCGTTTAGTCAAAATGTCCACCAGCCAATTTCTCAATGTGACAGATGAGGAAATTAACAATTTTAAAGAAAATGTTGTTCCTAAAAGTAAGGAAATGTGTATTTATACTAAAACAATCATTCACCTCAGGCTCAGTGAATATCAGTGAATAATAACCTCAACTTCATCTCAGTTATTATTCACTGGTATCCACCTCACCTTCAGCAAATAATTGTTAAATATAAATAATTGCATATATCTATCTATTTTTTAGTAACCTGTCATTATTTTCTGCTACTTGAGTGTGTACCATTAAATTATGAAAATAGCAACACAACGAGATGTTGAGAAAACTATTAGTGAAATAAATTACTATCCTGGTATAGCAGCTGCTGTATTTTATGGCATAACGTCTGGCTCAATGTCGTTTATGAACAAAGTAAGTTAAATAATCAAGTTACAGTTAAACCAAGCTTCTGTGAGTGGAGTAGTAAAACACCATTGCTTTAGGACCAAAGAATAGTACAGGCAATATTGCCCATGCCATCCTAAAATGGTCACATTATTGCTTTACTCAATCGAATGCTACAATCCTGGACAAAAGTGCTTGGGACACTATGCGACAATCGTCAAAATCGGCAAAGTGTCCCAACAATTTTGTCCAGGATTGTCTGAAAATGACGAAGTTATGAATTTTCAATAAAACACAGCTTTTTAACTTTGTAATTAACATTGCAAAAGATATACATTGCAAAAGATATACAGTTTAATAAAAGAGCCGCCGTCTCTGCTCCCCCTTACCCCCTCAATGGGGAAGGGATCACTGGAGCAGAGTCTCTGCAGAGTTCCCACCCGCACCGGTACCACCTGCATGAGAGCTCTTATTTAATTTGCATATTCACCGAACCATCTATACACCACAAACAATATGTTGTTCATCCATGTGGGAGTGTATTTGTGTAATTTTGGAACGAACTGCTCAGAATCATCGTGTTCAAATTGTTTTTTCTTCGATTTTGTCTAATTCGCAATTTTCAGACAATCCTGGACAAAAGTGCTTGGGACACTATGCGACAATCATCAAAATCGGCAGTGTCCCAACAATTTTGTCCAGGATTGTAGATAATTTTATTTGTCAGTTAACCCTCAGCCAATTTAGGCAGTAAACTGATTTAATATTGACAATATTGTGATTAAATATATAATATTGCTTAATGTAGTAATCAAGTAATTTCAATACATAATGATAATTTCAGATTGTTTTGACAACATTTGATTACCGTTATCCTGAAGTGATTATGTTAGCTCAGGTAACACTCACTGCTGTGGTGTTGGAAATATCAAGAAGAAGGAGTTGGATTGATATCCCACGTTTTTCTTTTAATAGGTAAATCTAATGATTATTAATCATTATCATCATTATTGATCATCATCACCATTATGATTATCATCATTATTGATCATCATCATCATCATAATAATCATCATTATCACCATTATGATGATCATCATCTTCACCTTCATCATAAATCATCACCATTATGACTATATATCATCATTATTATTATTGATCATCATTATCATTGATCATCATCATTATTATCATTATCATCATTGATCATCACTATTGATCATCATAATTACCATAATTAGCATCATTGATCATCATCATTATCATCATCATAATTATCGTCATAATTATCATCATTGATCATCATCATTATCATCATAATTATCATCATCATAATTATCATTGATCATCATTATCATCATCATCATTATCATCATTGATCATCATTATCATCATCATGATTATCAACATTATCATCATCATTATCATCATTATTATCATCATTGATCATCATAATTATCATTGATCATCTTCATTATCATAATTATCATCATCATCATAATTATCATCATTACTGATCATCATCATTATCATCACCATTGGATGATTATCATCATCATCATAATGATCATCGTCAACACCATCATCATCATCACCATCAAATTACAGTAATATATCTTTTGATGTACATTATAGAGCTAAGAAATTTTTGATTCCTTCTATTTGTTTTGCTCTCCATACCGTTCTGGCCCTGAATGCTCTTAGTGACCTATCAATACCAATGTAAGTAATACAACTCAACCCATCTCTTAAGTGCACACCAGGGTGTTGTGTACACCTAGTTGAAGTGATCATAATTATAATTACATCATTGATAAGCATCATTCATGGTTAATCATTTTCATTTATAATTTATTCAAGGTACAACATCTTAAGACGCCTCTTGCCTCTTGCTACACTTATACTTGGCGTATTTCTTCTCAGTAAGCGGCCATCGCTGTTATTAAGCTTCTCAGTAACTCTAGTAGTATTTGGCTGTATAGTTGCTGGTAAGTATTAGGAGCAATTGCTGAATACCTGTCCATTTTTGGAGGTATTTTTTTAAGGAATGTGTACAGCTCTACACAGTCAGTTTTTTAGAACAAGGAATTGAAGGGATGAGTTGCACTTCAGTTATGAATAGGGTAATTATAAAACAATACCGTAAAGTTACAAAAGTAGTGACCCCCCTGAAAGTAACAGTAAAATTGGACGACTCTTAGTAAATCATGATACAGTAATAGCGAACCCTCCTCCCCTCCGAAAGTAGTAATACACACAAATAAATCCTGTTATAGCAACAATTGTTGATAGTAATTTGCATCTTTTATATACTGGTGTAAAAGATAATGATTTTTGCACAAGTAACGACACCCCTAAAGTAACAACCCCCTACAGTAATGACCCCCCTAAAGTAATGACCCCCTAAAGTAGCGACACCCCTAAAGTAACAATCCCCTAAAGTAACAACCCCCCTAATGTAACAACCCCTCTAAAGTAACGACCCCCCTAAAGCAATGACCCCCTAAAGTAATGACCCCCTAAAGTAATGACCCCCTAAAGTAATGACCCCCCTAAAGTAATGACCCCCTAAAGTAATGACCCCCTAAAGTAATGACCCCCTAAAGTAATGACCCCCTAAAGTAACGACCCACCTAAAGTAGCAACCCCCTAAAGTAATGACCCTCCTAAAGTAACAACCCCCCTAAAGTAATGACCCCCTAAAGTAATGACCCCCCTAAAGTAATGACCCCCTAAAGTAATGACCCCCCTAAAGTAATGACCCCCTAAAGTAACGACCCCCCTAAAGTAATGATCCCCCTAAAGTAACGACCCCCTAAAGTAATGACCCCCCTAAAGTAACGACCTCCCTAAAGTAATGACCCCCCTAAAGTAACGACCCCCTAAAGTAATGACCCCCCTAAAGTAATGACCCCCCTAAAGTAATGACCCCCCTAAAGTAACGACCCCCTAAAGTAACGACCCCCTAAAGTAATGACCCCCCTAAAGTAATGAACCCCCTAAAGTAACGACCCCCTAAAGTAATGACCCCCCTAAAGTAACGACCTCCCTAAAGTAATGACCCCCCTAAAGTAACGACCCCCTAAAGTACTGACCCCCCTAAGGTAACAATCCCCTAAAGTAACCACCCCCTAAAGTACTAACCCCCCTAAAGTAGCGACCCCCTAAAGTAGCGACCCCCTAAAGTAAAGACGCCCCTAAAGTAAAGATGCCCCTAAAGTAAAGACGCCCCTAAAGTAAAGACGCCCCTAAAGTAAAGACGCCCCTAAAGTAGCGACCCCCTAAAGTAGCGACCCCCTAAAGTAAAGACGCCCCTAAAGTAAAGATGCCCCTAAAGTAAAGACGCCCCTAAAGTAAAGACGCCCCTAAAGTAAAGACGCCCCTAAAGTAACGACCCCCTAAAGTAATGACCCCCTAAAGTAACAACCCCCTAAAGTAGCGACCCCCCCTAAAGTAGCGACCCCCTAAAGTAAAGACGCCCCTAATGTAAAGACGCCCCTAAAGTAAAGACGCCCCTAAAGTAAAGACGCCCCTAAAGTAAAGACGCCCCTAATGTAAAGACGCCCCTAAAGTAAAGACGCCCCTAAAGTAAAGACGCCCCTAAAGTAAAGACGCCCCTAAAGTAGCGACCCCCCTAAAGTAAAGACGCCCCTAAAGTAACGACCCCCTAAAGTAACGACGCCCCTAAAGTAACGACGCCCCTAAAGTAACGACGCCCCTAAAGTAAAGACGCCCCTAAAGTAAAGACGCCCCTAAAGTAGCGACCCCCCTAAAGTAAAGACGCCCCTAAAGTAACGACGCCCCTAAAGTAAAGACGCCCCTAAAGTAACGACGCCCCTAAAGTAAAGACGCCCCTAAAGTAGCGACCCCCTAAAGTAAAGACGCCCCTAATGTAAAGACGCCCCTAAAGTAGCGACGCCCCTAAAGTAAAGACGCCCCTAAAGTAGCGACCCCCTAAAGTAAAGACGCCCCTAAAGTACCGACGCCCCTAAAGTAAAGACGCCCCTAAAGTAAAGACGCCCCTAAAGTAAAGACGCCCCTAAAGTAAAGACGCCCCTAAAGTAAAGACGCCCCTAAAGTAAAGACGCCCCTAATGTAAAGACGCCCCTAAAGTAAAGACGCCCCTAAAGTAAAGACGCCCCTAATGTAAAGACGCCCCTAATGTAAAGACGCCCCTAAAGTAAAGACGCCCCTAAAGTAAAGACGCCCCTAAAGTAGCGACCCCCTAAAGTAAAGACGCCCCTAATGTAAAGACGCCCCTAAAGTAAAGACGCCCCTAAAGTAAAGACGCCCCTAAAGTAGCGACCCCCCTAAAGTAATGACCCCCCTAAAGTAACGACGCCCCTAAAGTAACGACGCCCCTAAAGTAACGACCCCCCTAAAGTAACGACCCCCCTAAAGCAGCGACGCCCCTAAAGCAGCGACCCCCCTTATAGTAACGACCCCCCTAAACAGCAACCCCCTAAAGTAGCGATCCGTAAAGACTGCTAATTCCGAAAGTAACGAACTGACTTTTCTGTTGTTTACAGGATTGGGAGACTTCTCATTTCATTTGGGAGGATATGTATGTGCAATAACAAGTGTTCTTAGCCAAGCATGTTATCTTGTTTATGTTCAGAAAACTGGTGTTGAAGCTGGTTTATCTACTCTTGGGGTCTTGCATCTTAACAGCATTAACTGTATTCCAGTTTTAGCAATCTATACAACATTAAATAATCAACTGATGAAATCAATCAATCATGTTACAACTACAGCAAATGGTTTCTTTGTGAGTGAGCTATTTAACATTTCTCTTCACATTGTCTGATACTAACTTCTTCATCACCTTCCTGCTTTACAGGGGGGGGGGCATTGCGGAGTGCTCTAAACCCCAATACCGTGTCGAAAATTAAATGAATACCGAAACTGCTTGAATTGATAAAACAAAATACCATACCGAAGCGGCAAAATTACCGAAATGCCGTACGAAAAACACCACAATATCGCAATACCGAAAATCCCAATACCGGCCCTCTTTACTATCTCTTTACTATCTTCTGCCACATCTAACTCTCAGTCACACACATTTCCAGTTTCTGCTCTCTCCCTTTTCTGCCTTTTACTCTATGCAATATATCTTTCTTTCAACTCTTTCCCCTCCCTCTTCCATCCCTCCTATTCTTTCCTCTCTTGCTATGACTCCCTCTAACACAACTGCCTCTTGATAATCGTCTTGACTTATAATATTATTTTACTTTTCTAGCCTGTTTTCTTTGCTGATGTTCTTTTGGGCTGTGTTTTAAATTATTCTCTGTTTCTCTGTGCAACCATTAACTCCGCTTTAACTACAAGGTAAAAATGAATTCAGATTACTTTTTTAGACCCAGTTTACATGGTACCGGACGAATTCGGAACCATTCTCGAACTTTAGTACGGTTCCGTCTGTTTACACAGAGAAATAGGACGAATTCGAGACCGGTCTCGAACTTTAGTACGGTTCCGTCTGTTTACACAGAGAAATAGGACGAATTCGAGACCAGTCTGGAACTTTAGTATTTCGCCGTGTAAACAGGCGGAACTGTACTAAAGTTCGAGACCGGTCTCGAATTCGTCCTATTTCGCCGTGTAATCAGGCGGAACTGTAGGACGAATTCAAGACCGGTCTCGAATTCGTCCGGTATCGTGTAAACGTAGCCTTTTAGGGGCTGTTTATATGCGAGAGGCGAGCCAGCCCGGTAAGCGGGCTAGCCCGGTTAGCGAGATCTCACTTGAAAGAGGCGAGATCTCAATAAGTGGGATGAAAATTCCCCATGTAAACAGTCGCTAACCGGGCTGGCCCGCTTACCGGGATGATTTTTCAAAGGGATGCCGACGCCATCTATTGTCGTTGTAAAATCATCCCGGAGCCAGAAATCATCCTGCTTACCGGGCTATCCCGGTAAGCGGGCTGGCTTGCCTTCATATAAACAGCCCCTTAGACTATGTGCACACGGTAACGTTTCCAAGCGTTTTCCGTGTTGTTTCAAGTAATGAGCTGATTGTTCTCGATTCTCTTAAGAACATTACAAACTTGCCACACCCTATTCTTTTGTTTTTCGTCGGTTTTTAACTTCTCCGTAATAACCTCCAATTTAAAAGCAGGCGGTGGTATTTGATTTCTCTCGGGGAAATGCGGGGTTGAAGGTTATTACGGAAAAATAATAACCTAGTACCAGGTTATTACGCAAAAATAACCTGGGATAACTTTACGTTAAAAATTAGCATAATTAACAACACAACTGAATTTTCAAATCCCTAATTGCTCTTTTTCAAAAACAAACTATGTATTAGCTTGAATTTCTAATGTAGAAAGCTCCGAAAAATAAAAGAATAGGGTGTGGCAAGTATACAGGGTGTATCAAAAAAAAGGCTACCCTTAGAAAATATAATTAACATTCTTTTCAAATAACCTATTGTATATTGACAGCCCTGTGGTCAGTTGAACCATTTTTAATCGAACTGATATGAATATAATTAACTTTTTATTTCAGTTATGCTCCTATCTGAGTTCTAGTGGCTCAATGGTTAGAGCGTCTGGCTAGCATTCAGAAGGTTGTTTGAAAAGAATGTTAATTATATTTTCTAAGGGTAGCCTTTTTTTTTATACACCCTGTATAAACAAGTTAAAGCCCTTGGGAGTCGGTTTTTATTTAACTGTAAAGACCTCGCGCTTGTACAGCAAACAACTGACAATTATTAATACGAAAACGCTCGGAAACGTTACCGTGTGCACATAGTCTTAGATTGTCTTTTAAAAATCATGACTTGGACCCGCGTCTTAATGGTCTTCCTTCATTAAATAACCTTATTGAAATACTAAACACAAAATGAAAAGATCTCTTTTTGCAGTCTTGTAGGTGTTGTCAAAGGCGTGATCACTACTATGATTGGGTTTTTTACATTTGGTGGACTTGCTTTGAATTTTCTGACGTTATCTGGTATTTTATTAAATACTCTGGGAGGAATCTTGTACGTTTATTCAAAATATAGCGACCAAGTGAAGGAGAAACTACAGACGGAGTTTATTAGGGACCATATCGTAGAAGTAGAAACTGATTTAATGACGAAAAACCAAAACAGTATATATAAAAATCCAAACATAGACATCGAGAAAGGAACGAGAAACAATTCTCACGTTAACTGATAGTATAGTTATAAAAACACAATTGACCATACCGAAAAAGATGGCGACTTGTACATTTAACCACAATAAAGCGATCAACTTTACTTTGGTAGGAATGAAGTTCTTGCTTACTTAATCCATCTTAGCATGATAATTGATAAACAATGTTTAGTTGTTATTACGGTAATACATGTATAAGGTGATTTAAAATAACTTTCAATTTCTTTGCGTGTCTATGTGCTTTTCACGCATTTTCATGCTTTGTTTCTTAATAAGTCTCTGTATCTCTTTCTGTGCTTAACAGCGGTAGTCACATGTACGCATTGGTACCTATTTTTTTAAGCTAATGATTTGAGGTCGCAAAGCATTGTGGTTAAATGTACCGCCGCCATCTTTTTCGGTACCGTCTTTTTTTTACTTTTAGTTTTTTTTTAAGTCAAAATGAGACAGTCAGTTTCGTAGTAAGGAACGAGTTAAAACGATCTAAAACCACCGTAAACTTACGACCTAAATTCGATCTATAAATTCGATCTAAAACGAAGGATGACAACCTATAAATACTGGAGATTCTTTCAATATCTAAACCATTTTTTAAACTGTAAAAAGTAAATGACCCATGTATTTTATCTGTCTCTCGACTATTATTTTGACCCGATCCAGAGGGGGCGAGTTAGGTTGCTTGTTTTTCCAGATTTTCGGGTTGTTTTTTTAGTGATTCTTCTCAGCTGCGATCGTTTGAATATGTTTTGATCGAAATGAAGGGAAGATGAAGGGTGCCAAACCCCAATTTTTATAAACTCTGCAGTTTACTAAATCTTCCGAATTCGTTTTTTCTCTTCCCGTTAATGAGGCTCTTAGCTTGTTTAAAATGCATTGTCAATTATTAATTCTGATTGGCCGAATTAGACAAACTTTAAATATCTGATAACTTTCGCATGTTGCCCCCTCGGTTGTTAATGGCACTTCTCCTACGCAGTTGCAAGCGGTATCGCTGTACAATGCCCATATCCATATCCCCTTTTATTTAAAGGTGAAGTAACACGAGCAACAAATTGCTGCAACATTGTTCCTTGCAAGTTGAAAAGCGTTGTTGCACGTATTACCACCCACCTCAAACATTGTCACGCAAATATTGTTCGCGAAATGTCGAAAAGTGCTCAATACCGTAAAGATAGAGCGAAAATACAATAAGCGGGCTTACCTTCAACGACGACCATCAAGATCTGCGGTAAGCCCGCTTATTGTATGTATATATATATATATATATATATATATATATATATATATATATATACAGAAATATCATATAAACCTACATACATATATATATATATATATATATATATATATAATATCCAAAGATTTTATTATTCGAAATATAGTAAGGCTAGATATACTGCCGAAACAGAGAAGTAGGAGTCTAACGTTTCGAGACGTTATAGACTCTTACGTTCTCTGTTTCGGCAGTATATCTAACCTTACTATATTTCGATTGTTGTTTCTACACTGCCTACGCAGCACGCTACTTTTATTATATATATATATATATATATATATATATATATATATATATATATATATTAAAGAAAAAGGAACGACTATAATGCGCAGCTGGCTTAGGCCATTGTTAATTGTCGAAGAAAGCTGCCATTATTACATATAGCAATAATTTAGCTTCTGCCGTGAACCTCATGCTGTTAGCTCCCACGATTAGTAAGAATACTAAAATTGTGCAAAAAGAATTGAATATAATATTTAAATCCATTTTTTAATATTTCATAAAAGTTCTGCACAAACAATCTTTAAAATATTTTTTTACAGAAAAATGAAAATATATTTTTCATATATATATATATATATATATATATATATATATATATATATATATATATATATACGATTTTACAATTAACACTTTGAAGCCTGAAGACAGTATTTTATTCAGCACAGGGAGAGGTCCAGGCCTCAAACGTGTTCAAAAACCTACCTCTTTAACACTTTCATGCGCTCTCTTTTAACACTTTAAGGACTGGACCTCTCCCTGTGCTGAATAAAATCGTCTATCGTCTGGCTTTAGCCAGAATAAAATACTATAGACTCGTCTTCAGGCTTCAAAATATTAACCACACTATTAAGATTTTCTATACTTTTTTAACACCACACATGCATTCAACCTATGAGTTCAGCCACTTTGTTTTTAACAATCAATGCTGACGACTGCAAGACGTCATTGTGTAGTGTACCACCCAGGCAATTAACCTGTCAGCCAGGCTTTTAAAATGTATAGAGTGTTACTACATCTGTGCTAACAATTTACCTGGTCATAAGGTTAACCACTCTGAATTGTCCTTTATGTATTTTCCCACATCTGTCAAGAAATACAGAAGAAGTTTAATAATGCAGCTCTTAATTGACGCCTCTTCAAGTTCAAACAAATTTGAAACAAAAGCAAAAAAAGGGAAATTATTAAGTTTCCTAATGAATTATTCACTGTTTCGTATTTCATATATACTGAGCTACTTTCAATTGAATTCGTTAAAGTGTTTACTGCTTCCATTAGAGAGGCCTACCAAACCTCAATTACTTAAGAAAATCAAAATATCAACAAACTGTTAGTGCGGTAAGTAAGCTTATCTTAAACTCGTTTGAAGGAGGAGAATTAGTATATATGTTTGTGAAAGTTGCTCGCCTAGGTTGTTGTAGTCCTGAGAAAGACTCTTAGTGGTGAAGTACTATATGCTTTAATCTGTTTAAGACAATAAAATATTACAAATACAGTCAGGAATGAAGAGAAGATTTGATGTTTTTTTTAAATGATATACAAGAGCAAATGCTTAATTTGTAACATTTTTTCCCGAATTTCTGTGAAACTACATGAGGGAACTACCAACATATTGGAAAACTGCTGTAAGCCGATCTCTATAAATCAAATAATTTTCTGTTTATGGTTCTCTGAGATAATTCTGAAATATATTAACATGACAAATTCGTTCTTTTCCAGACGAAAAAACCCTCAAAAATGTTCAAGAATTTGATAGTTGTATTTTTACTCTTCACTCTGCTCCTTGTCCACATGAGCAGAGGATTTTCGTCCAACTCCGGGGGGTTAATGTGTCTGGGGCAAGGCATGTGTGACAAGACCAAAACAAAGAACCGACGCTCTGCTTCAAACGATAAAAGCAAGGATTCATTTAAGCGAAATCTTCTGAGGAGATTCTTACACTACCGATGGACACGCAATAAGTGGCTCGCTTTTTAGAGGTCAGTAGCATTGCATTGGTTATACCATAGTTAATAGAAAATATACATGGTTTGGAAGCTCACAAAAGTCATTGTTTTATGTTTTTGTTCAGGTTTATGGAAATTTTTGCACTTTCACGGTTACTGAACATATTGTGTTTTCTGTATAATGAAGCAATCATCAATAGCAACGTTTGGCTTCAATCACTCAACCGTACTGTTTAAATATTAATAAACCTCAAACAAAGGATTTGGCACCTTCGTGTACCTTTCAAAATGAATCGTAGCTTGATTGTTAACCGCTTTGAAGTTTGCCGGGTTTCCAAACCATGTATATTTTCTATTAACTATGATTGGTTATACAGTGTGTTTCAAAAAAAAACTGAACCCTTAGAAAACCTATTGTAGTAGTTTGAAAGCCCTAAAAGCGCTGCGTTATAAATTAATCAGCACATAAGTTAAACAGGAAGAGAAAAAGCTTTTAAATACTTTCACCATGCAGACCGTGTGTTTTACATCTGTCGGTTCAGCGAAGTGCTTAGGGCTTTCAAACTACTAACAATAGGTTGTTTTCTAAGGGTTCAGGTTTTTTGATACACATTGTATAAGGGGGTGTTTATATAGAGGCGAGCCAGCCCGGGTACCCGGGCAAGCTCGCTTTGCCGAGAGGACTTTTATTGTGTTTACATGAGAAGGGCTAGCTCTCCTAGCTGGGCTTGCTTGCTTGTTGTGCCAATTGCACAATTTATCAGTTCTGGTAAGACGCAAAGTCTCATTGTTTTAAATATGAACGGTACATGAACAAGCAGAACTTGTGAATTGTTAATACGTCGAAAAAAGCTGATAAAAACAAATTTTGTAGCGTGTACGAAGCTTTTAGTGCCAGCCCGGTCGATCGTGTTTTAATACATGGAGAAAAAACAGCCCGGGTAACCGAGATCTCGGTCTCACTAAGCGAGATCTCAGCTGGGCGGGCTGGCTCTCGGCTAGGCGGGCTGGCTCTCGGCTAGGCGGGCTGGCTCTCGGCTAGGCGGGCTGGCTCTCGGCTAGGCGGGCTGACTCTCGGCTAGGCGGGCTGGCTCTCAGCTAGGCGGGCTGGCTCTCGGCTAGGCGGGCTGGCTCTCAGCTAGGCGGGCTGGCTCTCGGCTAGGCGGGCTGGCTCTCGGCTAGGCGGGCTGGCTCTCAGCTAGGCGGGCTGGCTCTCGGCTAGGCGGGCTGGCTCTCGGCTAGGCGGGCTGGCTCTCAGCTAGGCGGGCTGGCTCTCGGCTAGGCGGGCTGGCTCTCAGCTAGGTGGGCTGGCTCTCAGCTAGGTGGGCTGGCTCTCGGCTAGGCGGACTGGCTCTCACCTAGGCGGGCTGACTCTCAGCTAGGCGGGCTGGCTCTCAGCTAGGCGGGCTGACTCTCAGCTAGGTGGGCTGGCTCTCAGCTAGGTGGGCTGGCTCTCGGCTAGGTGGGCTGGCTCTCGGCTAGGCGGGCTGACTCTCGGCTAGGCGGGCTGACTCTCAGCTAGGCGGGCTGGCTCTCGTCTAGGCGGGCTGGCTCTCGGCTAGGCCGACTGGCTCTCGGCTAGGCGGGCTGGCTCTCCGCTAGGCGGGCTGGCCTGCCTCTCATATAAACACAAGATGAAACTTGACAAGAAATAACAGCATAAGCGACATCTCGACAAAACGGGCTAAGCCAGGTACCCGGGCTGCGCTTCCATGCATATAAACACTGACCCCCTAAGACCCCGTTTACACGATGCCGGTACAATTTGAAAACGGAACAAAATCATGCCGTTTAGGCCTTGCGTTTACACGATACCGGCACAAAAATAACATGAAATGTTATATGCTGTATTTGCATACCGGCATGATTTTGTTCCGTTTTCAAATTGTCCCGGCATCGTGTAAACGGGGTCTCAGTCTATGTTCTAGATGCACGGATTCCTACGTAAAATGTTTTCTTACAATATTTTATTATTTTTTTCAGATCCCGTGAACACAAGTGTACAAGCTTGCTCGAAAGAAGATACAATAGTTAGACAATAATAATACAAGAGAAACGTACAATTTCATTAAAGTTGAATATTTTGTAATGCGCTACAAACACTACTTAATATGTAACTTCTAATAGAATATACATGTATTTTAAACTTGATCGTAACAATGCATAAAAAAAACACATTTAGCTTTGTGTATGTTGTGCGCTAAGTTCGGTAATCTCTCTTCTTCACTCACATCCCTTCCTTACCAATCCCTTCCTTTCTTACCTCCCTTCGTTTACTCCTCTCTTCACCAAGTCCCTTTCCTTCTTTCTCCTCCATTCTCTTTCTCTGATTAATTCCCTCCCCTTCCATAATCCATTCCCTTACCTTCCCTCCGATTCTCTTTATTTCTCCCCCCTGTATTCCCTTTCATTACCCATTTCCCGATTTCCTTCTCTTCTCCTCCCTTCCCTTCTCCTCCCTTCCTTTCTCTTCCCTTCTCCTCCCTTCCCTTCTCCTCCCTTCCCTTCTCCTCCCTTCCCTTCTCTTCCCTTCCCTTCCCTTCTCTTCTCCTCCCTTCCCTTCTCTTCCCTTCTCTTCTCCTCTCTTCCCTTCCCTTCTCCTCCCTTCCCTTCTCCTCCCTTCCCTTCTCTTCTCCTCCCTTCCCTTCTCTTCTCCTCCCTTCCTTTCCCTTCCCTTCTCTTCCCTTCTCTACCCTTCCCTTCTCTTCTCCTCCCTTCCCTTCTCCTCCCTTCCCTTCTCCTCCCTTCCCTTCCCTTCTCTTCTCCTCCCTTCCCTTCCCTTCCCTTCTCCTCCCTTCCCTTCCCTTCGCTTCACTTCCCTTCTCCTCCCTCCCTTCTCTTCCCTTCCCTTCTCTTCTCCTCTCTTCCCTTCCCTTCTCCTCCCTTCCCTTCCCTTCCCTTCTCTTCTCCTCCCTTCCCTTCTCTTCTCCTCCCTTCCTTTCCCTTCTCTACCCTTCCCTTCTCTTCTCCTCCCTTCCCTTCTCCTCCCTTCCCTTCTCCTCCCTTCCCTTCCCTTCTCTTCTCCTCCCTTCCCTTCTCCTCCCTTCCCTTCCCTTCTCCTCCCTTCCCTTCCCTTCTCTTCTCCTCCCTTCCCTTCCCTTCTCCTCCCTTCCCTTCCCTTCGCTTCACTTCCCTTCTCCTCCCTCCTCCCTCCCTTCTCTTCCCATTGCCCCCTTCCCTAAACACAGCCAACATCAGATCAGTGCCTCAGACAGTCGCATGACAGACCTAAAATACTACTTAAATTTTCTGGGGTCTGACAGTTTCACAGTCACTACATAGAAGAAAGATGGTAAAACGACAAGAACAAACAAAGAACCGTTCATTTTGGGATTCGTCCATTCCGTTAACGCAATAAGAGCAAAAGCATGAAGAAACCAGTGGCCAATAAGGATTAAAATAATATCTTTCTTTTCTAGAACTTCGGAAATACTCTAAAAATAGAAAAAAGAATGTAATATTTAACAACATGAGAAGATAATAAAACAAGAAAATATATAACGAACGAACAATAATATCGCGTTAGGCTATTTATTAAAGTGTGTATAAAGTGAAAATCTCGTTGGCATATTTTTTCTTTAGTGAGCAGAAGAGCATGGCATGAGCATTCGCCAAAAATGTCAAGAGAATCCAACGTAAAGTCTTCACACTATGAACTCTTAAAGATTGCTATGGCTATTCCACTTCTGGAGAAATTTGGGCTTTCGTTAACAATGCCTTATAAACTATATTTATACTGGATAACTCTATCAGTTATATCTAACTGTTCTCCCTAGTGGTCCAGTAAGGACTATCCTTTATTGGTCCAGTGTTACTACAGGAGGAAACCAGAGTAAACTAAACTATAACTATATTTATACTGGATAACTCTATCAGTCATATCTAACTGTTCTCCCTAGAGGTCCAGTAAGGACTATCCCTTATTGGTCCAGTGTTACTACAAGAGCACACCAGAGTAAACTAAACTATAACTATATTTATACTGGATAACTCTATCAGTTATATCTAACTGTTCTCCCTGGAGGTCCAGTAAGGGCCATCCCTCATTGGTCCAGTGTTTGGTAGAGTCAAACTAGAAGCACTCTTCTCACATGCGGCCAAGGAGAAATTCTAATCAGATAACTTAACTGAGCATGAATCAAACCCAGGTCACGGAGGTGAAAAGCACTGCGCTAACCACTGTGCCAACAACGCTCCTTATGACATACGCAGATATACAACTATGCATCAGAATAATAGATTTTAGTATCAATAATCCATCCCGTACATCAGAAGGCATTGTTACTGAGAAGCCCAAATCTTTCCAAATGCGAACTAGCCATGTCAAACTTTCACAGTTCATAACGCGAGAACAAAACATCAGATTCTCTTCAAATTTTCCATGAATGCTGTTGCCATGCTCTTCGGTTTATTAAAGTGTCTATGAAATGAAAAATTTGTTGGCATTTTGTTGTTTGTACAGAGGAACATGGTAGGAGCACTCACTGAAAATTTCAAGAGAATCTGATGCGTAGTTTTCGCGCTATTAACTCTCAAAGTTTGCCATGGCTAGTTCGTTCTTGGAGAAAAATTGGGCTTTCGGTAACAATGCTTATGACGTACGCAAATGGACAACTATGCATAAGAACAATGGATTTCACTATTAATGATCCATCTGCGTACGTCATAAGGCATTGTTACCAAGAAGCCCAAATTTCCCCAAAACAAACTATCCACGGCAAATTTTGAGCGCGAAAACTACGCATCAGATTCTCTTGAAATTTTCAGTGAGTGCTCCTGTCATGCATGCTCTTCTGTACAATAAAACAACAAAAATGCCAACGAACTTTTCACTTCATATACACTTTAAAACAAAAATTTCGAATGAGTTCCTTTTTTCTGTTCACGTTATAGACACTTTAATAATTACATTACAACAACTTACTGTTATCTTTTTCTTAGCTAGTAAAACAGCAGTACTGATAATCGAACCAATCAGCAAAAGATACGGATATGAATAATCTATACACCAAAACAAAACAAAACAAAACAAAACAAAACAAAACTAGATTTAAATTTAATATAGATAGGTTTTGTGGAAACACCACGTAAAATATTTATTTGAGCTAAGTTTTCGGCCTGTTGACTTGGGCCTCCATTTAGAGCAATAACAATAAGCTGTTTCTATATTACATTATATCGCCATGAAAACTCATTCATAATTCATGAGGAAAATTCAAAAGAAATTAATGTTTAATCAGTGTCTTTATATGTGATAAAGATACCTCCTGATATACATAAACTTTAGCTTTGATTTTCTCGGCTTAGACAAGGTTATTTTTCAAACTTACTACGCCAATGAACTTACCAAGGGGTTCGTTTTTGAAGCCGTTCAATAAACTCGCAGTTCGTGTTTTATCCGATATAAAAACACTCAGCTTCGCCTAGTGTCTTTATATCTGATAAAACACTCCTGCTCGTTTATTAAACAGTACATGAAAACTTTCAAAGAAATAACGTGCCCCTAACCTCGACATTTTTTATTGTCTTATTTGGAAGAACTTTTAAAATGATAAACTAACTTCTTTGAAAGTTTTTCCCTTTTTCGCTTTGTTTTTGAGATATTTTGTTTGATATGTAAATCGCGGAATTTACATCACACATGCATAATGACTTATCAGAGAATGTTATATATCTTTGCGTTCATCAAATAAAAACACTAAAGTATGAATAACATGTAATAAAAGTAGCGTGCTGCGTAGACAGTGTAGAAACAACAATCGAAATATAGTAAGGTTAGATATACTGCCGAAACAGAGAACGTAGGAGTCTAACGTTTCGAGCGAAGGCCCTTCGTCAGAGAGAAACATGTATGCGTGTTTCTCCCACAACACCAAACTTCTCGATTTTAAAAGATTTCGTTCGAGAATGAAAGAGATACACCAACTTCTTCGATAAGTCATTATGCATGTGTGACGTAATTCCACACATTTGCATATCAAACACAATGAAATATCTCAAAAACAAAGCGAAAAAGCGAAAATCTTCCAAAGAAGTTACTTTATCATTTTAAAAGTTCTTCCAAATAAGATTAATCATAGATTTAAATTTCACAAAATTAAACTAATAATAATATAATAATAATCATCTTACATATGAGTCCAGCGCAAGTTGCATGAATCATTGCTGTCACAGGTAAGAAGTAAAGAGCAGCGTAAATGGATTTCCGACCGTGACCTTCGCATAACTTGATCGAGAGAATTGGTCGAAATAGCAGCAATAACAACACAGAGAATGCGTAGTAGTACAATACAATGGTATACCTACAAAAAATTAAAATGTACTTAACATAATAAAAGTGAGGTCTGTACAGAGTCAATTTTGTAGGACACGACGGCATTGTGTAGACTTACAGTGGATAAACAGCCTCTTGTGTACAATGAATCTCATTCACATGGTCTGGTTTTGGATTAAAGAATACCGTATACCAATCTGATAACCGCTGCACTCCACAAGTTTTTAATGACAGTGAACCTTATTTGTTTACAAAAGATTAAAGTAAAGTATAGTTAGTGAAAGATAATTGCATTTACAAATTTGATTAGTACTAGTATGAATTATTGATGTTGGTCTATGTATACCTTTTGGTTCAGTGGAAAGAAGTGTAAATATTCCAGCCAAAGCAGATTCAAGTAATGCTGAGATTTGCAGAATTAAAATGCTAAAAATTATTGATCAAAGAAAAATAAAGTGAGAATGAGATTGACAAAGATGATAGACTGATGATGGTGGTAGTTGTAATGATGGTGGTGATGATGGTGGTGGTGATAGTGATATTGATGATGGTAATGGTGGTGGTAATGGTGGTGGTAATGGTGGTGGTAATGGTGGTGATGATGGTAGTGGTGATGGTAGTGATGATAGTAATGATGGTGGTGATGATGGTAGTGATGATGGTAGTGATGATGGTAGTGATGATGGTGGTGTTGATGGTAATGGTGGTGGTGGTAATGGTGGTGGTGGTAATGGTGATGATGGTAGTGTTGGTGGTAATGGTGGTGGTGATGATGGTAGTGATGATGGTAGTGTTGGTGGTAATAGTGGTGGTAATGGTAATGATGGTGGTGATAGTAATGATGGTGATGATCTGGTGTTGATTATGATGATCATGATGGTGATAATGTTGTGGTAATGGAGATGGTGATCATGATGGTGATAATGATGGTGATAATGATGGTGATCATGATGGTGATGGTGATAATGATGGTGATAATGTTGGTGAAGATGGTAGTAATGATAGTGGTGATGATGGTAGTAATTATGGTAGTAATGACAGTGATGATAGTGATGGCAGTGTGATAATAGTGGTGACAGTAGTGATGATAATTGAAGTACTTACAATTGTTGTTGTCGTCCATGTTGGTAAATAGATGTACAGTGCATAAGTGTAGTAATCAATGCCATAAAGCCAAGATACAGCCAATCATATAATTCAGGTTTCCCATCACATTCTCTGCAGTAATATCCGTCTGTTCTATAACCTCTGGGGCACCTCTGAAAACCCATTTAATATGGGAGAATTCAAAATATTGCAGACATTTATACAATACATGTATATATATTATACAATGAGAGTATAAATATAAATATGGGATCTGTCTTCACAACGATCACCCCTGATGAAGACACTAGATCAGAGTGTCGAAACGTTGGGTCATGAACAGTAACTTTTTAAGCTACGTTCAAAAAACTTTTAAGCCAGAGTAGCATTGAACTATATCTGATACAGAACTGTATTGTCATATTATAGCCTTTTCTAGCCATTTTGTCTTAACTGGTAGGAACAAGTGCAAGGTTTAACACTTTCACTTCCAACTTTCTGGGAGCTTCCCATTGATGAGTAAAATCATTTGGTGTTAGACAGAGTAAAATAGTCTGATGTTAGACAGAGCAAAATAGTCTGGTATTAGACAGAGTAAAATAGTCTGGTGTCAGACAGAGTAAAATAGTATAGCGTTAGACAGAGTAAAATAGTCTGGTGTCAGATGGAGTAAAATAGTATAGCGTTAGACAGAGTAAAATAGTCTGGTGTTAGACAGAGTAAAATAGTATGGTGATAGACGGAGTAAAATAGTATGGTGTTAGACAGAGTAAAATAGTAAAGTATGGAAAATTCCATATCCAGGAGTGAAAGGGTTAACTGCCCCCCCCCCCCCCCCCCACCCACAATGTGTTCAACCATTATACTTACACCACAATGTTCAGTGCTATTTAATCTTCCACAATACTTCCCCAAACATCGCCCTATACAGTAACATTAAAACTTATTATTACTTTAATGTAGTGGAATATTTTCTTGGAAATAACCCGCAAAAAACCTCCCCACCTGAAACTAGTACGTGCCTTGAATGCCTGAGTGGTTCATATTATTTTTCTTTTCTCTTCAATAGTCAACCACATTATAAGAAGTAAAACGTTAAAGAAACATAGAGAATACTTACCAGGGCTTGGAGACTGCGCTGTAACCACCGTTGGTCCAATTAAAACCAAACAAACAATCCAGAAATATCTCACCATCGTTGAGTTCAAAATATCAAAGTTTCTCGCCATTTTCTTCGACTGAATGAGTCATTAATAGAAGTAGGACAATTTTCTACATCTTTGTTGTCGAAAAATACAGTAGAAAATATCCAACACACAAGTTAAGAGGAAAAACAAATTGAATAATAAATTCCCCCGTCTTTCAAATTTCAAAATGGCGTCGCATCTGACGTTCTTTCATATGCTGCTAGCATGAAGTACTCACTTCATGTTGCAATATGGCGGACGTTGCAGAACGTCAAAATGATGCTTCAGCTAAAACAATTCTTGGATTAAAACGAAAGAGAAGCGTAGATCCAACTGATATATTACGTAAGAAGAATTTTTACTAATCATCATGATTATGAGTAATAATCTTCATTTCAATTTTGCCCTGATATTGATACTGAATTGTATTTATAACGTCTTTTATTATTTCTTTTAAACTAAATAGTGGTTTCCCATGCTTTCAAAAAGCCGTTAACAGAAGAAAAACATCTGCCTCCGGATGGGACGACATCAAGTATTAACCATCATAACTTTACTTATTTTAAAATATTTAGCAAAGTAATTCAGCGTGCATTTAAATTTAATTAATGACAATATATTCTGTAATATATCAATTATTTGATACTAATTAAGAATATTAAAATAGAAGGTCATTATCTGAATAATTAATGAATTACTGTCGCAATCATTTTTGGGTTAATAATTATGCATTTCTTAAAAACTGATTGCCACTTATAAACAGCTCTTTAGAAATTTTTTTCTTCTAATTTCTTGACTTTTTTATTGGTAGTTCAAAGAGTCTTCAGACTTGCTGGAACAGTATCCAAAAATCAAAAAAAGCTTCTATCTTCAGAAGTTTTGGTAGGAAATGTTTATCAGCAATTATTAAAGTTATTCATATAAAAATAAATACAGTATATATTGGTTGATCTCAACCCTATTCAAATACAGTATTACAGTTGGTTTCACACTACTTTACCGCCGTGTGTTGCGAAGTTCATTGGGAAGTTCAGATATTCGTTCGGAAGTTTGGAATTACTTTTCCAAGGTTGGAAATTATCCAATCAAATTGCAAGCTTTGGATCAAAACCCATTCTGATTAGATCATTTTTCAACCTTAGCAACACAATTCTGAACTTCCAAATGAATATCTGAACTTCCCAACGAACTTTGCAACCCACAGTGGTAAAGTAATGTGAAATCAGCTGTAAACAAGATAATATCATGATCACCTCGGTTTTCATTGTTCTCAAAGGGAATGTAAATCCTGTATTTTCCTCATTACCCATGCATATGCCTTTGTCTTCTAAACTTCCCTGGGAAATTTAGTAGAAAACAAAAGATTTCTTTGTCTACTAATTTTCCCTCATCAAGCATGCAGGGGAAAATTAGTAGACAAAGAAATCCTTTGTCTTTTACTAAATTTCCTGCTTGCATATCTATTATGCAAACAGGCGGTCCTAGAACACTCACAACATTTTTATTAACAGACATCTATTCTACAAACACAAAGCATGTCCCAAAGGTATAATTACTTCAATCGATAGTAAAACTCGTAAACAACTTCACTGAACCATACAAAAACAAACACCTAAACTTATCTCAGCTTACTTCTCTGAGTTTTCCTCAGCGATCATAATATTACAAACTGATAACATGACTTGTCGGGAAATTAGCGATTAAATTGCCCTTCGCCTCGGGAAGATTTGTAAAAGTCTTCCCTCGGTGGCAGGCAATTTAATCGCTAATTTCCCTCAAGTCATTTTATTACTTATAATAAGATCTTTTTACCTTAGAGCAAACTGCAATATGATAATGGACACCAGTCAAGGGTGAAAACCAATCCCATAACAGTTGAATCAATCAATGAGAAGTTAAGAGAGACAAAAAAGGTATCATGTACTTTCCAAAGCAAAATAATATTTGCTAATTCAATTACCAAAACAATTCTGGAGCTGTGATTTAAATAGTAAATAAAGTTTTATTGCAAATATTTTAGCAAGCAAATCAGAAATCAAGATACAAAGCTATTTCACAACACAGGGAGGAAGAAGATAATTCAAGGTTATTTGCTTCATGATTTATGAATGAAATAAATCTACTGTGGGTGCTTTAATAACTTTTGTTTTATAGTCCTAAATGGAATAAATATACTACTTTATAATAATTAATAATACAGTTCTTAATTTTCTGTGCTACTAATTTTTGAACTATAGTATTTAAATTATTAAAATTTGACTGAATTTTTGAAATGGCACATCATCAGACTTAATAAATTACATATTTCAGAATACTTGTAGAAAATGAAAACAGTGATGTTGATGTTGCAACAGAGGAGGCCCTAAAGCTTTGTCAACTTTATGACATTATACTGGATGAGTCAGAGCCTGGGTAAGCTATGCCGTGTGAGAAGAAAGTTGGTATTATATTACACGTTGTCAAAGGTCAATTTAATACTAGTGCCTTCAACTTTGATTCTTTTTTGCATATAGTTATATATTCGTCATATTTAAACATCATAGCTGGCTAAATTCAGTTAATATTTGAATAATTGTTTAAATAGGGAAAGCCAAGTTGAACATAAAAGCCATGAAGTTGATGAAGACACAAATGTTATATTGTGTAATTCAGTTAAGATGATTCGAGAGAAACTGAAGATTGACAAGGGAAAAAATTGTGAAAGTCTTGAAAATGATTATGTTTATGATGTGTACTACGCTGAAGATAGCTATGGAGGTTTATCTGATGTGTAAGTATTAGACAGAGTACTCAAAGATATTTCTTAATGTTAGCCTTAGGAGTTTCTTATTTCATTACATGACTATTAAAAATAGTTTATAAGCCAGCAAAGATACTGTATATACTCATTGGATTAGCATATTGTAGTATTTAACATACCAGATAAGTGAATAAACACATTAAAACGTTCTGCACAATCACTAGTGCTTACAGTATATCTAAGATTGTACTGACCTGTCTTCCATTACATTTTGTGGTATCATTTTAATGTCTCATTCTTAGGTTGGACATTGTTCATGTAAACCAAAGTCAGTTGGTTTCAGAAGTAGATGATGACCTGGATCACTATGATGACGAGGATGATTCCAATGGTGAGATGAAGAAGTCCTGTTAAAATTAAATAAAGAATGATTAATGCATAAAAGTTGCAGGAACAACAACTGTAGTAGCAAACAACAACTGTAGTAGCAGCAGCAACAGCAGCAGCAGCAGCAACAACAACAGCAGCAGCAGCAGCAGCAATAGTGGTGTCAGCAGCAGCAACAGCAATAACAGCGGCAACAACAACACTAACAACAACAACAACAACAGCAGCAGCAGCATCAGTAGCAACATCAGCATCAGTAGCAGCAACAACAACACCACTACCACCACCACCACCACCACCACTACCAAAACCACCACCACCACCACCACCACCACCACCACCACCAACAGCACTAGCAACAACACCACCACTACCAACAACAACAACAACAACAACAACAACAACAACAACAACAACAACAACAACAACAACAACACTACCAACAACAACAACAACCAACAATCAATAACAACACAATTTTGAGGTTGCAAGATCGATCTGCATGCATGTTATAATCCTACAAAACGTTTTACTGGCAACATTTGTGTTTATATTCAAGATGAGAACAATTGGCGAAATGATTACCCAGATGAGGATGACTTGGGTCATGGTTCCGAAGATGAATCTCGGTATAAGTCCGAGAATTTTTCCTATGGTTGGGAAGGTTAGTCACTCACGTTAGAGATAAGCAGGTAGTCTGCCGTTGCAGGTTGCCTTTAGAGCTAGGCAGGTAGTCTGCGTTACAGGCAGGCAGGTAGTCTGCTTGCAGGTTGCGTTAGAGCTAGGCAGGTAGTCTGCTTGCAGGTTGCGTTAGAGCTAGGCAGGTAGTCTGCTTGCAGGTTGCCTTTAGAGCTAGGCAGGTAGTCTGCTTGCAGGTTGTGTTAGAGCTAGGCAGGTAGTCTGCTTGCAGGTTGTGTTAGAGCTAGGCAGGTAGTCTGCTTGCAGGTTGCGTTAGAGCTAGGCAGGTAGTCTGCGTTACAGGTAAGCTGCTTGCAGGTTGTGTTAGAGCTAGGCAGGTAGTCTGCTTGCAGGTTGCGTTAGAGCTAGGCAGGTAGTCTGCGTTACAGGTAAGCTGCTTGCAGGTTGTGTTAGAGGTAGGCAGGTAGTCTGCTTGTAGGTTGTGTTAGAGCTAGGCAGGTAGTCTGCTTGCAGGTTGCGTTAGAGGCCAGATTGGACATGAAAGGATGTAATTTTTTTTTTTATTTCAGAAAATGAAATTGCCTTTTTATATGTCTAAGGATCATTTTAAAAATTAAGAGTTTTAACTTTGTGATTGTTGTGTTTTGTGTATGTGTTTATAGATCGTGATGTTGGTAATTATAGCTCAAGAATGTTTTCGCAGAACTTGTCAAGTGACGAAGATCAAGACTACGCGTACTTTGGACAGAAGTTTGGTGATGATGGGTAAGAACATTGCTGCCCATAAGTGCCGGCAACGACCGCACTTACGAATTAACCAATTGCGTCACTGACACAGTCACGTTTGAGGGCCATGTATACCGAAGAAAATAAGTCGCGACTTAAATAAGAGGCGAAGACACTCGGTCATTTCGCGAGTTATTTTGGACTACAATCATGGCGAAAAACCCTAGGACAGTTCGTAAAAACCACTACGCATTCGAAGTTGCCCCCCTGTTCAACCCTGTTCTTATTTTAGTCGCGACTTACTTTGGACTAGCTTTCAACCCTGTTCTTATTTTAGTCACGACTTACTTTGGACTAGCTTTCAACCTTGTTCTTATTTTAGTCACGACTTACTTTGGGCTAGCTTTCAACCCTGTTCTTATTTTAGTCGCGACTTACTTTGGGCTAGCTTTCAACCTTGTTCTTATTTTAGTCACGAACAAATTGATCATTTATACGAGTGTGTTTGCGACTTAAATAGGACGCGTTTTAATTAAGTTGCGACTTATTTTCTCCATTTAAATGACCCTAATGTTTAGGTTACCACTGACCGTTATCTACGACTGATTGGTTGTCATCCTGAAGTGGGTTTTTTCTTGACTGTAGGGCTGACAAAGATGAATATAATTACGAAGTTGTTGATGAGGAAGATTAAGATGACGAAGGTTTGAAACACGACCCGTTACCAGTAGAAAGAGGCTTCCAGTTTGTAAAGAACCTGACAGCAAGCTACAATCCTGGACAAAAGTGCTTGGGACACTATGCGAAAATTGTCAAAATCGGCGAAGTGGCCCAACAATTTTGTCCAGGATTGTCTGAAAATGACGAATTTATGATTTTTCAATAAAACACAGCTTTTTAACTTTGTAACATTGCAAAAGATATACAGTTAGTTTAATAAAAGAGCCCCCGTCTCTGCTCCCCCTTACCCCCTCAATGGGGAAGGGATCACTGGAGCAGAGTCTCTGCAGAGTTTAATTTGCATATTCACCAAACCTTCTATACTCCACAAACAATTTGTTGTTCATGCATGTGGGAGCGTATTTATGTCATTTTGGAGCAAAATCGCCGCGTCCAAATTGTTTTTTTCTTCGATTCTGTTTAATTCGCCATTTTCAGACAATCCTGGACAAAAGTGCTTGAGACACTATGCGAAAATCGGCAAAATCGACAAAGTGGCCCAACAATTTTGTCCAGGATTGTAGCTTTGACTCTACGATGCAACCGCGCAGTACTGAAAGAAAACAAGCATTAGAGAACACTAGGCTCTGACTGATAAAGCAATGTATGCTTGTGGACGGAAATATGTTCGTTCTTTTGTATTCTGTATTGTAAGAAAGTGTACAGTTTTGTAACCAAGAGATTCTGCACGCTAGAAATTGTTGGGTTCAGCTTATGTAAAAATAATGTTGCCTTTGTAAATTATAAGCAGAAAGAAATGTATATATGAATAAATTGCCTTTTCAGTACGTCTGTACTGTATATTAGGGACCTTATACGATGCTATACGGCGGTTAAAAAGCAACATAAATTTTATAATTAAATAAAGTCACGGCTACTCTGAGTAATCTCAACAGCGTCCTCGTTCTTTATACAACGCCACTTAGAGCATTTTCACGTCTTCACGACGACGTCAACGGCCAAAAGATGAGAACTGCTGCTTAAGGTTTACTTCAATACTGACACTACAATAGTTTTAGCAATACTGGGGCGTTTTGAAAGTCATTAAACTAGCTTCAAATATCAAATATAATAGTCAGGGACGAAAAATTATTCATTCTCCTTGTTTTGCAAGTACAATTCTTTTGTTTAAGGCCTGTGGCAAACGGCGTATTTTTCATGCGCCGTATAAATATGAGAATTAAGTTCATGAAAAATACGCCGTCTGTAACCATTAAATACGGCAATTTCATTAAGTTCGACAGTGCCATTAAATACGACGAGCCCAGTCGTATAATACGACTCAAGTATGGCGTTGGTGTAGATGGCGTACTAATTCATGCGCCAAATAAAATGCATACATTAATTTACAATATAATAATACATTTTCTATCCACAATTCATGTTTGTATCATCGTTTCTAGACCTACGACTTGAGAACTGTAATTTATTCGACTTATTAAATACGACGAAAATACGCCGTTTAACTCAACAAGAACAGTTTCAGAATTTGGGTCGACTATAATAGGTATAGGTACGTCGTCGTTGAAGTTGCCGTCGTACTTCGTAAGGTCCCTAATATGGACCTTACGATGCTAGGACGACGACGACGGTCAAAAAGCAACACAAACTTTATAATTAAAAAAGTCACGGCTAACTGACTATTATATTTGATAGTTGAAGCTAGTTTAATGACTTTGAACACGCCGCAGTACTGCTAAAAAGATTATATAGTGTCTGTATTGAAGTCAATCTTAAACAACAGTTTTCATCTTTTGGCCGTTGACGTCGTCCTGAGACGTGAAAATGCTCTAAGTGGAGTTGTAAAAAGAACAAGGACGGTGTTGAGATTACTCTAGGAACTAAAACTTATTCATTCTCTTTGTTCCACAACTAGAATTCTTTTGTTTAAAAGACGTCGTTATAGATACACGGATAACGTCGTGGTGTGCATGTAAAGGACAAATATGTACGCCGCAAGATGGAGCGGTTGAATATTATAATTCTGAATTGATTAAAGGAATTTTCAAGTCATATTGCTAAGAAACAATTTAGGCAAAGAAACATCTGTGATATGCATATTTTTTCGCGTTTAATATATCACTGATTGATATTAACTCTACTGCCTAGTGTTCATCTCTCGTACACGAGTGATAGTCGAAATTCCTGGGTGGTATAGATCAATTGAGATAGCCTCTAGTATAGATGTATATTGTGGCAGGACATTAGCCTGTATTGTTAATTTGCCATGGCAAATTGCACTTGTACTTAAAACTTATAATGTAGCTCGTACATTGTTGGAATCGAACGAGAAACAAAGCTAGTACGGCCTTCGACAAAAAAAGAAGGGTCTGCTCGCAAGGTAATCGTGTGGGGGGTGTAGGGGTGTGTGACCCCCCCCCCCCCCCCCACACACACACACACACACACACACACACACTTTTTGGAAAACTTGTCGGTAAAACAGAGATTTTGCAGAGAAAAAGTGATTTGTCGGTAAACTGATAGGAAATTGGTCGGGAAATTGGTCATAAAAATGAGTTGGTCGGTAATTGAGGAAGCGCAATAGAGGTACCCCCCCCCCCCCCCGCTCAGAATGGTCACGCTACGCCACTGCTGCACTCAGAATACAGAAAACAAAGAAAACAGCTCACAACCCACTTAAACTATATAGTTCATGCCGTTATGCCGTATTTCCGTTATTTTTTATTGCACTCAAAGATATTTTTCAAATTCAAAGACTTTCAAGGGTTTCAAAGCTAGACCACTCTACGAATCTTGTAATATAGATCGTTTAATTTAAAGCTAAAGATGAAAAAATGTACAAGAATAACTGAGATAGGACTGACAAGTTAAGACTGGATAATTCACAGTGGCCCAGGCCAACCTCACACTACGGTTTACATATTGTTGTATTTGTTATATAAAATGCAAAATGTTGCCGTATTTTAACTTATAGTTCCGTAAATCATTAAAATAAACTTCTCATGTTGTCTACCAGCTTATACAGTGGCAATAGTTTCGAACGCCCTTGGAAACTATACCGAGTATTGCCGCTACATGCTGGTTTCAACTCACTGAAGGTAGACAACATGAGAGATGATGAACTGTCAAAAGTAACTTTATTTTAATGATTTACGGAACTATACGTTAACTATGAATACGGCAAAATTTTGCATATAACAAATACAACAATATGTAAACCTAGTGTGAGGTTGGGCATATGTGGATAACTTTGAAAGAATATTCACAAGTCTCTAAGGGCCTGTTTATCCCGGCAAGCCGAGTTGAAAAAAGATAATTTGTAGAATATATACATTTTAAGACTAAAAATCCCTAGAATATGCTATGTAATCAGTGAAATGCCCAATATTACTTGAAAAAAGATAAGCGTTTATATGGGACGAGTTACTCGGCAAAGCTGCCCACACATTATAATGGTTTCACATCATGAGTAGTTTCCCATTGTCTTGATAAGTGGCGCATGCGCTGTTGTGACAAATTCAACCCGGCTAGTCGAGTTACCCGGCAAGAGAGAGTTTAAATGGGAATATTTTCATCCCGGCATGCCAAGATCTTGGCTGTTTTGCCGGATCTCGGTTAGCCGAGTGACTCGCCTGTCTCATATAAACATTCTGTAACAGAATATTGTAACAGCACATTGTTTGGCACCGGTGTTTCAGCTACGTATCTCAACAAGCTTCAGAGAGTGCAGAATGCAGCAACCCGCCTGGTGTGCTCAGTTCCAAAGCACGATCATATCACACCTTCTTTAATTAGATTGCACTGGCTACCAGTTTAATTTAGAGTTAACTTTAAAATTGCAATGCTCGCTTTTAAATGTATACATGGACACGCCCCTGAATATCTAAGTAATTTAGTAAATATCAGGAAGACACATCGTTATAGCTTGAGATCAAATACTGGAATATTATTACAGGACAACACTGCAAGGTCGAAAAAGACACCAGGAGATAGAACATTTTCTAATGCCTCAGCAAAAGTATGGAATAGTCTTCCTGTTTCAATAAGAAATCAGGAGAATTTTAATATTTTTAAGTCATTGCTCAAGACCCACTCTTTTAGAGAAGCTTTAATGTATAATTTTAGAAATGATTCGTTATATCAATTGTAAATAGCTCTCATCGTTTATTTATTTTTATTACTTTAATAATCGGCCTCAGCTGTTGCGGTGTTCCTATCCTTGTATTTATTTATTTAGTCAAGGTAAAGTTAAATAAAATAAAAATAAAATAAAATATAGCAGTATGTAAAGCGCATTTCATCATAACACTGTATGTTAATTTGCGTTATATAAGTATTAAATATTATTATTATTATTCACTCTGCCGGGATCGGTTTGCCGAGTAACTCGGCTCCATATAAACTTGCACTAACTCAGTACAGCAATCAAAACTGACTATAATTTTCTTTGTTTCTTTCTTGCAAACAATAATCTGCCAAATATAGCAACGTTTGACGCCGGGTGGCACCAACATATGTCTAGGAGGAGCTGAAAAGGAAACTCCTGTGATGGCGTGGCGGGTTACCAGGTGATTGACACTGAAGTGATGTCATCGACCTGAATTCCGATATTTTTTTCCTCAATCTGCTTTGGACCGGTACTGGACTGGCCATTGCGCTGGCATCTTGCCGTAGAACAGTGGTTGACTATTGTTGAACAATAGCTACCCATTCACCATTGTTTCAACTTCTAAGGCAGAATGACACAATGGCTAGTAAAAGCCTTATCTGATGACGTATACGGCAAATAGTTTGTCAAGATTTACTCACGACAACAGAATAACAGATACGGGAAACAAGTTACTAGTGCTCTCTAGCTTGGACGAATTCGGTGCATAGTCTTAAAGATAAAATTTAAATTTCACATGTGTGAAGAAGTAGAACAGTGTTTTATAAATTTTACTCTGACGAAGGACTCGCTCGAAACATCAGTATTTCATTAGTATTATATTTTTCGAGTTCCTGAGAGTTGTCTTTCATGATGATACTATAAAGCTGTATAATATTATACCGCTTCGTTAGTGAACATTAGCTAAATTTAATTGACTGTAATTTGAATTTATGATAAACTTACTCAGTCTGCATGCTTTCCAAACTATTACGAGAAGCTATACATTCAGTGGCGTAGCCAGGACTGTGAAGGGTGGGGGGGGGGGGGGGGAATTGGGCGAAATCAAAATAAATTTTTATGGGGTCCGGGGGCATGCTCCCCAGGGAAATTTTGAAATCGAGAGTCGCTGAAATGCCATTTCCTGGCTTCTGGAAGAAGATTTTACAGACTCTAAAGGTTAAAAAACGTCATATAAAATACTCAAAACACGCAAACGTCACATAGATACTCAAAATGCATACACTCAGTAGATTGAATACACTGTTTACAGTTTATTTCCTGACACAATTGATATTGCATCAATTTTGTAGTTGCATGCCTGTTGTTTTATATCAAAAGGGGTGGAGCCGCGGCTCCCACAGCTCCCCCCTGGCTACGCCACTGTATACATTCTCTCCCAGTTTGATATTTAAAGCATTAGGAAACAAAACCTTAATAATTTTGATTGAAGAACTTGTTCGTTCGTGTTCTTTATCGACTTCCGCATTCGTGTGTCAAACTTGTCTAAACATGCATCTTAGCCTTTCACTTTTTCAGCGGACCCCACATGTCTTTTCGAGCAAAGTGAAAAGGTCGGTAAAGTGCTGAGAATAGTTTTGATAGTCTCAATATCGACTTAAATGCTTCAATGAACACTGTATAAAGTCACGCAAAGCTAGAACTCAGACGAAATTTTAAAATAATATTTTGATGTTTATATTTTGGGACGTCACGTTACAGATGTGTCGCAAAGTATTCTGTGAAGATTGAGGAAGTAGTAATTATCCTACACAGTATAGGGCAAAGTTCTTAATCGATTCATTGATTCGATGTTTATCAACGGCCGATTTTGTCCATTTAAAAAATTGCTGTATCTTAAAAATTAAACAAGAGTGTGATTTCAAATTACTTTCAATAAAGCGGTTCAAGGGCAGAAAGCTCAGTCTCAGAATTATACCAACCGCGGAAGTTGTCAGAGTAAAAAAACTATTAAAAATCGAAGTCAAGATTAAAGGTTTTCTCTTCATTTTCTGTCACCATTTCAAATTTAATGTAATCATGCGTAAGGAAAACAGGCAATGACCGCAAGGTGAATGGACAAAAAATATATAATCCGGCATTCTGTAATATTTGCAGAGACCAGCAGCGTCCAAGAAGCTATGTGGAGACACTTTCACCACAGGACGTTCAATCATTCTGGCGTCATTCTGCGTCATATTTAATAGGAGAACATTTTAATGTCCGGCGGAAATTCATTAATTAAGAACAAAGTCAATAAAGGGAAGAAAGTTCATTGACCTCCCACGAAAGCACGCAAACTAAATGAACTAATATTAGGTTTACATAAACCACACACAAACTAATGACAAATATTGATCGACGAAAACTTACCAAACTTCTTTCGGTTACTCACTCAATTGTGCTCGATCACGCATGGCATAACTAATATAGAATATATAATAATGATGATAATATCTCTTTCATTTCAACTTCGCCTTTGGATTATTAATTTTACGAAATGTTCAGAAATTCAGTCACATGTTAATCAGGTTAGCTTGGTTAGTTTATTTATGCAGTACATAAACGGCTTGTTATTTCACCGTGGTTATTTGATCTCTTCCGAGTCGTGATCACCACAGGTTCTAAAATTCAGTGGAGCGTGTGAAGGCTCATTTTAATATTTACTCTTAAAGGGTGGTGGAATAGTTAAAATAAACAGACAAGTATCGACCAGTGTGAATTATCGCACTGAGCGCCGTGAGATAAGGTCGCCGGCTAAACAAAAGAAAGACCATTGCGAAGTTTGGACTGAGGGTAGGATTTATAAAAACGACGAAAACCTATATATTAATTGTGGCTGAGAAGTTGCTAAATATTCGCCGAATGCCAAGAGCTTGGTTTCATCAACATTCGCGGTCTGCGAGAATGCCGACGGAACTGACGATCATACGAAGCGATAACCCGTCGAATGAGCACCCTAAAATTACTTTAGATAGCGACTCAACTTCGACCTCCTTTCACCGCAGAAGACGACTTGTGTCACGAAATGGAAAAGTCAAGGTGACTAACTCGAATGTGCCTAGGAAGCACGAACGGTACTTTGGTGACTTGTTTACGACAACACTCGATTTGCCATTCCATTGGATTGGGTTTATATATTCATTGGTGTACCTGGTTAGTTGGTCAGGATTTGGTACTCTTTGGTGGATTATTTATATTTTGAGAAACAGCTATGGTTACGAAGAATATTACTGCGTCGAAAATGTCGATTCCTGGACAACAGCATTCTTGTTTTCAATCGAAACACAAACTACAATTGGATATGGCGGGCGACAGGTAGGAGATCTTTAAACTCATGGGGTTATTAAATGTGAGAATAACGAGGCTTCTATTCAATATTTCTTTGCATGTCAGTTGTCACTACTAAATAGTGGCTTTGTGGTTGGTTGAATTGAATCATTCATTATTACATTAGTTGACTTTCCTGGTAATTATTTTTTCCCCTTTTCAATATACGCCATACGGTGTGTTTATTAACTGCCATTGAATACAGGTGGGAATTAACTGACCAACATACAAATTGTTTAACACTGGCCCGTGAACTGTATTATATTACATAATTTCATCATTCATATAGGCAAGTGAACTATAGACAATAGTTATTACCTTTATCGCAGAGAAGTTTATGATTGCTATATATTACCACGTGGAATAAAATATTAATTACTATTTAACCTGTTCTTCTAGTCAAGAATTGAAATTACAACCCCTTTAAAAGTCTTGGGATTTTTGAAAACCCCTGAATGACCTTTGTATGGACTACGGAGTTCACCACGTAGCTTGTTGACGATTAACGGCCAAAACAGCAAATGAAGATTCCCCCGTAAATTGTATTTTACGAGTCCATGAAAAACGATTCACTGATTTGATACGAGTTTTGTTATACCCTATTGATGACGATGACGAATTAAATAGGGCCAACTAGTGAGATCGTCAGTCAATTCAAGCTACGTCCCGGTTAGCTATTACTACTGTCAGCATATACCACGGCCTACAACCTTGCATTTTATCGTCTGTCAAGACTCACTTATCGTCCAATTTCTTGCTCGAAATATTTCTTGTTCTTTTCAGCGTGTGATCGTGTGTGGTAGTTCGATAGGTGACGAGTACAAATATCGATTGTTACAGTGAGTTTAGTTCTTGTTGCTAAGGAATATTTGCAAGCCTAAGCAATTTTAAGTCACTGTAGTGTGATATCTTCCAGTGTTGAAACAAAATTCAGCTCCATTCTCCATTCTCTAATAGGTATCTACAGTCTATCGCCGACTCGCCGACGTTTGGGTACACGACTCGCGACTGTATACCAATGTTTGTAACATTGCACCAAGCTCGCAAGCGTACCACATAACATGCCTGTATACTGTGTATAAAAAATAGATGAATTTCATTGGATAGACCCTTTCACGGTTTTGATATTTTTTTTATATTCGCCTCGAAGATATAGATATAGATAGAAGCGAAGAAAATTCTGGACAGTACTGCATGTACGCAATTGTTCCTTTTACGTTTGTTTCATATGCTTAATATTCGCCTTTTATCGCGGAATCATCAACACAACTGGAAAACAACTGGAAAAAATTAATTCCGAAATTTGAGAGCCGTATGTCGATGAGAAGCAGATATATAAACATTGTCAGGCACACGTACGATTTTAATTGCCCTCCAGCAATTAGTATTAAACGTCTGTAAAAATTGCGCACTTTCTGAAGTCATATACAGTAAAAACCCGCATAAAAGAACCACTATTTTTTGACGTCAGGCTGAAATGGTTCTTATATGATGGGCACTTAGTGAGAAATCAGGCCGAGTTGGTTCTTAACTGGTTCTTACTGTATTTCTAGTCAAAAACAACTGTTCCTGGTTTGGTGTTTTAAATGATTTGTTTCCTTAATTATTCACATAAATTGAACGTTAACATCCATTTGTATTTCATATTGCCAAACAATAATTTACTGTCATAACAATAAATATACTGCATATATATACAATGAAAGGTTGAAAATGTACCTGACATATACCTGCCCTTAGAACATGCTTTCTACTTCAGCTAAAGTACAAAAGTTAAGGTTTTTTAAGAAACAGTTTCATTTATCAGCCTGAAGTGGTTCTTGTATTTTGGGTGCTTAATTGCCTAAATTTCAGGCTCTTGGTTCTTAATCCACTGGTTCTTTTATGCGGGTTTTTACTGTATCTTTGTTTATATTCAAGATATAACCCCCAAGGTTCGGAGTTTGCTGATTGAAGGTGCTTTTTCAAACGCTTTCGATGTTGTTGGTTTTTTGGTTTGATGTAAATATGAAGAACTTTCAAGTGGTTTAATAGAGACCGTCAAAGGATCTATTGAGCTTGGTTTTAGCACAGTTGTTTTAGCTGCGTCTTTATTCGCTAAAATAAGAACGCAGTGGCGGAAAATTGAGGTGGGGCAGCCGCCAAACCCCCACCTGCATGTCGAAATAGTCAATTTGTCGGAAATATTCTATAAAAAGGGGGGGAAACAGTCAAAATCCAATGCTTTTCGTGTATTTGTTGGATATTTATGAGATTTGTCGGATATTTTTGAGGCTTTGCCCCGGATTTGAAAAAGTGAATTTCCGCCACTGTAAGAATGTGACTATATTGTGCAACTCGTGGACCTCAAAACGTACCGCAAGCTTCCCTACCCAGAAAACCAGGTCTCACTGGGACGGCAGTATGATTTATAAGTAGATACAAGCGTAGGCGCAAAGATAAAATTCCGCATTCTGTGGAAAGATCTAGCGACAGCTTAATATACGGAAGTATAATTAACATATTGTTATTTTTCTCTGGGAAACTGAACAATTTCTCATTGTAGCCTGTAGGGTGGGAGGTATAGCAAGCTGTTGAGATATATAGCTTGCTAAGGCGTAAAATCATGCCGCCGCAATCATATTTCACGCTAATTCCTTGTGAAAACGCGATAATGCTTATCTGGTTGTTGTCAAGCGAACAAGATAACTCTAATCTTTAGCTAAGTATCACTTAACCATTTGACTGCCAGATGGGGGATTTTGCGTATACACTCCGATATTAACTCCAGACAATATTTTGTCAAAGTCTCAATGAGACGTGATCTCATATTGAGGATAGCTCAAGTAAGCACAGACGGCCTCATCAAGAGAGCCCGCGGCATTCCATAAAGGCCAAGAAGTCCTGGTTGTATACGTGACAAAACGTTAACATCTGCAAAGAAGTGCGTATTGGTTTCTATACGCCGTTTTGCAGTGTCGTCGTTGCGGAAAAATTCTCGTTGGTTTCTGCAAAGTCTGACTTCTGTTTCTGGCTGTGAGGCGCGCGTCATTCCTTGCGCATCGTTTTAAACTTTATACGTCGTTTTAAACTTTCTGCGTCGTTTTAAACTTTCTGCGTCATTTTAAACTTGACCCTTGCGCTAATCTTTCTTTTCTTCACGTCTTATCCTGCTTGATTGCGCAAGTGCTGCATCTGATCACAATGCGTTGCTTTGGGGGTATACAATCGTTGACAAAATGGTTGGCATACATTACACGTTTACTAGGCGCAGACCCCCCTTCCTCGATTCCAATGTTGTATAGCAACTAAATAATGGGCTAATGGTGTTGTGATTCCCATCGACACTCTATCATCGTAATGGGACCAACATTGAGACGGGGGATGGGGGGAAACAGGGGATAAATTAAAATTTTCCAGCAATATAGGACTTCAATACAACTCCGCAGTGTCGTGCCATGATTGTAGTTACTTTGCCAAGTGAGGTAGTTTGCCTACTTTGCTAAGTGAGTTAATTTGCTCAAATATTCCTCCATGTTATTATTAAAAATTTAACAGTTTGTTTTTTTTCCAATTCTTTATAGGTGACATCAAATTGTCCTGAAGGTGTAATTCTGCTTTTAATCCAGACATTAGTTGGTTCGTTTATCGCCGCTACACTCCTGGGAATCGTGTTTGCAAAAGCATCCAGGCCGAAAAAGCGTTCTCGGACTATTTTGTTTTCAGAAAAAGCGGTGATCGGCAAACGAGATGATCGTCTTTGCTTGATGTTCCGAGTCGGTGATCTACGGAAATCTCAGCTGCTGGAATGCCATATACAAATGGAGATATTCTACAGCCGAGAAACAAACGAGGGAGAACTCCCGTACTTCCAAGAAAGGGTGTGTCTTGGGAATGGCATTACGGAAGGCGAGGAGACCTATTACACTTTCTTAATATTACCCAATGTTGTTGCGCATGTCATTGACAAGGAGAGTCCGCTGTACAAAATGAGTAGGTTAGACATGTTGAAAACAAATGTGGAGTTGATTGTAATTTTGGAAGGTGTGATTGAGAGCACTGGACTGACAATGCAGGCGCGTACTTCGTACACGGCTAACGAAATCGTTTGGGGATGTAACTTTGCAACAATGCCCAGAGAAGATAGTCCTGCATATAAAGGACAATTAATGGTTGATTTTTCTTATTTTAATAAGCTAGAGCCAGTTAAGAACATGCCTGACTGTTCGGCTAAAGATTATCAGAGGTTAAAGAATGCCGCTAATGGCGTAACTCGAGTGGTAACTACTCCAAATGGAATTAAGAAAACGGAAAAGAAAGATATCAAGGAAGGATCTGGGTCCAAATCTAAGTCTATTACTACAAGAGATGAGGTCAGTTTGGACAGAATTATGGACGGTTGCGAGGTAATTCAGAATGGCTTGGTCGTTACTCCTGTCGTATCGGAAACTGAAGACAACACAGAACTAAGTCAGGAAACTACAAATGACCTGAAGTGCGAGAGAGATAAAGTCGCTTGCACCTAAGTGGAAACACCACCTGTCAAAATATGCTCTATGTCAACGTCAAACATAAAAGTTTTTCTTAGAAACATATTGTTTCCCTTCGATACGTACATGTTTGTGCTCTTAGCCAATAACGTTTTGCCAATCACGCTGTCAAGTTCAAAAGGTTAACTTTTGAACATGTTTCGAATATGTTTTGACGGCGATGTTTCCACTTCGGTGCAAACGACAGTAACTGTGAACTTCAAAGATCAATTAATTATATTGTCCTCTTTCTGTTTTGTTAATTCTGTGCCCTAGCAGAAGTAATCATGACAACCTTTTTTGAAAAAAGAGGTGAAAATAGTATTTATTATAAATATTTAAAATTAATCTCAACTCCTGAAGACGCAGTTTGTGAACAATATAGTGAAATATTTAATAATACAAACAATTAATCTGTCAAAATAATATACATTTGATACCCAATACGTTGTATCAAGAGTATCGTTGAAAATCTATTTTATATGTATAGTTTTGTTGTTATTTTATTTTTATATCTACATTATTTGTAAATTTAGAGGTTTTCTGTTATATTTCTCTAATAGACTAATCGGTACAAATCAATTAAATTGAATAATAATTGTGATTTGTTTTGTTATAAATCTTCCATAAAGAGATGGACGATGTCTACAGTACAGTACAGTACAGTACAGTACAGTACAGTACAGTACAGTACAGTACAGTACAGTACAGTACAGTACAGTACAGTACAGTACAGTACAGTACAGTACAGTACAGTACAGTACAGTACAGTACAGTACAATACAGTGCAAAAGAAATACAAATACAAGTACAAATACAATACAATACAATACAATATGGTACAGTACAGTACTACAATACAATGCAATACAATATAACACAACTACAATACAATGCAATGTTTTGTTTTGTTATAAATCTTACATAAAGAGATGGACGATGTCTACAGTACAGTACAGTACAGTACAGTACAGTACAGTACAGTACAGTACAGTACAGTACAGTACAGTACAATGTAAATACAAGTACAAATACAATACAATACGGTACGGTACAGTACTACAATACAATGCAATACAATATAACACAACTACAATGCAATGCAATGCTGAATACAATATATATATATATATATATATATATACAGGGTGTATCAAAAAAAAGGCTACCCTTAGAAAATATAATTAACATTCTTTTCAAATAACCTATTGTATATTGACAGCCCTGGACACCTCTGAAGTCACGGATGCGTAAAAAACAAATGGTCGTATACACCTGGGAAATTACGATAACTTCTAAACGTATGAAGGAGCATACACTTCAAGTTATCTTAATTTCCCAGGTGTATAAAACCATTTGTTTTTACGCATCCGTGACTTCAGAGGTGTCCAGGGCTGTCAATATACAATAGGTTATTTGAAAAGAATGTTAATTATATTTTCTAAGGGTAGCCTTTTTTTTGATACACCCTGTATATATATATATATATATATATAGTCCTGAATTGCTAAATGACCCAGAATCAGGATAATCTTGAATCCCATAGAATGTGAAGCAAGCCAACTCTCTAAATACATGAACCTAAAATCCCCCCAAAAAGATGGGATTTCCTAATAACAACCATAGTGAAGCAACCCCCCGGACAATCTACTTCATTTGGGCTTGAACCCAACACCACTGTGAGTAAGTTTACAAGAGTAAACACTACAAAAAATGTGGGCAACAGCCCTGACAACAACCAGACAGTGAAGCCTAAACCCGAAGCAAGACTCGACTGATTTGCCGTCCGATTCATTTGTGTTTTAAAAAAAGGGCAATAAAAATTACGAAGTGGCCACCTCAGAATATTTAAAGATATCAATAATACAGCTATACAACAAGTACAAACCTTAAAATTTCAGTAATTTTCTTAGGATTTACAAAAAACGTGTAAAACCAAGTCTCGTCGAATTACAAAAAAAAACAAACAAATCAGTAGTTTCCCGCTCTTTTTTGGTTTGGAATTCGCGCACGCGCATAACGTTTAGCAGCAGTTCTTGAGCCCGCGTTTCTGATGTACCCTCGCCCCAGTTTCCCTAGAGGATTTCGCTAAACTGACGTAGCGTTTCTGCCTTTTGTTCATTCTACACACGAATACGAGAGTTTGTCAGAATGGTAGGTTTATAAATCGTTTTTACAATAAAATTTTAACTTAGTTTTGCTATATTGTTATTGAGTTATGATTAGTACGTGTTTTTGAAGTAGAGTGTAGGAAATCAGAAATAAAATGAGTGATTGATCGTTGTATTATTAAACTGGATGAAAATGATAATTCTCTTGTTTAGGTTCAATCATCGTCGTCAACTGCTGTTGGTGGTGGTCGATCACCGTCGAAAGGCATCGCCAAGACCTCGAGTGGAGGTGGACAAACAAGACAAAGGTAAACGAGAAGAATTATTATTAGTTTTAACGAAATACTTCAAATGGAATTGATAAATACATTCTGATGTCATTAGAACATAAAGTGTTCTAAGGTTGGAGATCAGTGATGACTTTTGATTTTAGTTTGGTCTGACACTTTAAAGTAAGTATAAAATTGAGTTCAAAGTTTTTCTTTATAGTGTGGATGATAGTTCGACTTTGAGCCAGTATTTTGGTATTAAAGTACATCATGTATATATTCAGGAAATTATAAAAAGATATCTTATAAATTGATTTGTATAACATGGAAGGATTACACCATTACACGCTGTCCAATAATCAATATACCATGGATAACAATTTCTCACCACTGAGCCAGTTAAGTAATTGGATTGGTGACCATATACAGTATATATATATAGCATATACCTTGCAGATAGTGCTTTTCATCCAATCTGATTGGTTCCTCTAGCTCAGGATATGTACATGTATAGGTTATTTTGAGGCCATGAGGGTATATGTGATTTATTCACAGAGGGCAAAATAATGGACTTATTTTTTACACGGCGAGGTTGACAGGATTTCATAAGATAAGGAGTGGTGCAGGGGATATTAGACGGGAAGATTAGAGGAGAACATTATAGTGAGGAATGGTAGAGGGGAATATTAGAGCCTTAGAGGGGAATATTAGAGGGAATATTAATCTATTGTTTTGCCAGGGGCTATTGAATATATTCCCCTAAAAGAACAATGAAAACCGAGGCATGTGAAAAATAAACTGCACTATATACCTACGGGTGAAACAAAATGGTAACCAGTTTTGCTTTGTTCACCAAAGCAGATTTCATTGATAAACAAGGCTGATGTAGTAAAATAATAATGTCAACATCTTATTTCTCCTAGAAAAGGGGCATCTGGTACTGTTGCTAGGCGACCAACCACTGCTGCTGGTGGTGGCATGTGGAAGTTTTACACTGAAGATTCACCAGGACTAAAAGTGTAAGTTCAGTTGTATGGCCTGGAAATATCAAGACATCTTTCATCACTCAATAGCACATCAACAATGATTACAATCTTCCATTTTCACTTTCACTGTGCATTCACCAATCTCGTACCCAGGTTCTTATCTCCACCAGTCAGTGGGGATGGGGGAGTGGAGATAACCTCAGCATCTTTATCAGCTCACTTTGAAGGCCCTTTAAGTAATCTCCCCATATTTTCCACATTTTTTCCTTGCTTGATAAAACTAATTGTGGTATTTCTTTTTTTCCTAGTGGACCAGTTCCAGTCCTTGTATTAAGTCTTCTCTTCATTGCGTCAGTGTTTATGCTTCACATATGGGGAAAGTACAATCGAGGTTGAGCAAAAAAACTCTCTTCATTTTTTTGACCACCATTCAAATTAAGACTACGTGAATTCCAAACGCAATAATATGAAATTTTTAAAAAGAACTTTTCCAAATATATCATGAATTTTGTTATATTGAGTAACTCACGTGTCTTGAATGTAAGACAAAGAATATCATTTTCAATAAATTATAATGTATGTAAACACCTTGATCTGACTCTTTGATGTTTAGTGCTTAGGACTCATGTGACTAGAGTTGTAGTTGATGTCTACTGTGCTTCGAGGGTTTTTCGCGGGGTTCTCCGGTTTTCTTTGCTACCTCCATAAAATCAACGCAACACGGCATCTTAGCAGTGATCCGTGGTCTGAACTGTGTCATATGGCGGCTGCCTGGATTGCTTTTGTATGTCTCGACACAGCCAGCAAGGGCCCCACACAAAACCTGAAGTGGATTGAGCCCAGCCTTATACTCATAATTTATTAATTATTATCATTCCATCATCCATGTGCCTGCAAAATGACTATTCAAAACGCAGGAAATTTCCCAAAACGCAGGAAATGCTGTTTCCGAGACTTGATAATTCAAAGATTTTCCGGGGAGCATGCCAAAGGCCCCCCTAGATGGCTCAGGCCTTACGGCCCTCGATTCTCACCCCCCTATATTTAAACTGTTCTGTCCGCCCTTGCATTGCCACGTTCATATCTGCGTCTTTCGCAATTCAGCAACTGCAGCTGCAAGTAAAAGGTGATTAGCCACAAGTCTTTCAGTAATCTAGTTTATCAACCTTAGGCTTTGTCCACACGTTTTCACTAACCGGACATAACTTTGTGGTGAGAGGCACGCGCTAGCAGCACAGGCATCCTCTGACACGAGTTAAGCATTTTAAACCACGTGACAGAAAAAATATCAGCTTGGGTTCTTGAAACGGAAAAAATCATGCCGTTTACACCTTGCGTTTACACGATACCGGCACAAAAATAACATGAAATGTTATATGCTGTATTTGCATACCGGCATGATTTTGTTCCGTTTTCAAATTGTACCGTGTAATCTTAGCTTCTTCATCGATATTGATCAATTACGCTGTTGCGATAACCCTGCCCTAGGTTTATTAAGTTTGTGTTTTTGTTTAGCTTGCAAGCTTGTTGTACCTATTTGGTCAATCTTTTAAGTCAATAAAATAAAAAGAAACACACAGTACACTCATTTTGTCTTATCTTATTTTTCACTTGAATATCAAGTCACGATTTTCGGTACACTTATTATATATATATATATATATATATATATATATATATATATTAAGGCCATGTCCATACGTATGCGTTTTGATAGCGTTTATATACTGTTCTCGGTCCTCAGGGGAGCAGAAAACAATGGTCTCATTACCTGAAACAATATGAAAACGCTAGGAAAACGTATACGTGTGGACATAGTCAATCGAGATATGGTCTGGAAACTCGGCAAACTTCAAAGCGCCCATAATGAGCTGGGATTTTATGTTGAACCGTGCCTTACACCGTGCACATCCTTTGTTTTAGGTTTATTAATATTTAAATCGCACGGTTGATTGATTGAACTGAAACATTGCTATTGGACAATTCCTTCATTATACTAAAATACAATGTGTTCAGTGACCGTACACCGTGCACAAAAATACATAAAGGCAAACAAAAAGATAGACCAAAGACTTTAGCTGAGTTTCCAGACCATATCTCGATTGACTATGATGGGATCTAAGTAAAAGTTAACAGTAAAATGTTACATCGACGCACTGTGTCAGTACAAACATTTTTCTATTTCTTGGTCTCTTTGGGCGTTATAAACACTCGAATATCTTTAAAAAGAACCGTAACAATACCAAGATACCCAGTTCTCGGTATTCCTGCCTTAAAGTCAGCCATTGCTCCAAGTTTAAAGGCAAGAGAGCTAAAATCACGTTCTTTAGAGTAATTCACCCGGACGGCTTTATGACCTTTCGTGTTTACCTCTTGTATGTCCTCAATGCTAAATACTGGCAAAGCTGCCATTTTTTTAAACAAAGATTTATCATAATTCTCCTTAATAAGGTAGGATAAGTCATCCTTGAGAAAGTCGTATTTCTTGTTGTTTAGCATAATGTATTTAAGATGCTGCTCATAGAACTGCCCTTGGCTTACACCAATCCGACCAAACGTTTTAGTACGAGAAATTTCTGGTCTAATGCACGCACGGCCCTTTCTTTGGGCAGATTCACGCATCCAGTCATCCCAAAAACCAGCAGGCCATTTTCCTTTTAACTCATTCCACAAAGATTTAGTCATCATCCAACCTAACCCTGGGAAGAAATCTGACCGGTAGAGCAAGTCATTTTTAGTTGCATTAATCATTCCTCCTTTGCCATTGTCATTCCATGCAGAAACACACCAAATACTAGGGTCTTGATCTAGTAACTTTCTAGTAGCCAGGAAATAGTCATAAAAATCAGGAGCTATAAAAATTAAACATAAGCCATACATTTAGTATGTACACATAACATCAGTAATTTTCTAACACCTTTCCCTGATTCATTCTACAGTATCTTTAATATTCAAAATTTTAAAGGCTTGGCCAAACGCTTTCAACATCGCATGCATTCAACATCAATCAACATTGTTGAACGATGTTGAATAATGTTGAAAGCACGAGTGGAAAAATGAATTCGACATCGTTCAACATTCATGAATGACAATTAATTGAGCGCGGGCTACCACAAAAGCTGGAATCGACAATATCCCGCATGGCTCTGTTCAACAAAGTTGAATGAAATGTGGCCAAATGCGTTCAACACCTTTCAACATTTTGAGAACAATAGAACATGTTCAAATTTCGTTCAACACCATTCAACAACGTTCAACATCATTCAACAGGGGTGGCCAAACTCATTTAACAGGGGTGGCCAAACTCATTCAACAGGGGTGGCCAAATGCTTTCAACATGTCGAATTCAACAATGTTGAACGATGTTGAATGAAATGTTGAAAGCGTTTGCCAGGTCTTAACTAATACTTCCTGCAATAAACATTCATTTGGCACAAAGGGGCCTATTCACTACAGCCTTCTCCCTCTTTGGATACCGGTAATGATTTGTATAAGCGCCCGGGGCGCTTATTTAATTTTAGGAGGGGGTGCTTATTCGGGAGGGGCGCTTATTTAATTTTTTAGCAAACGCCGCAATCTGATTCCATAAAAACCATGAAACCCTAGTTCTCTGCTGTAGTAGATAGAACACGAGTTCAGCGTCACAGTCACTTTCGTCAACAACAAGATTGTTGGGCGCAGCATCCTCAACATCCAACTCTGTGATTCCGTTGAAAGGGTCATGTTCACGTGATTGGGTAATAGCATATTGAGGGGGGTGCTTATTTGGGAGGGGGTGCTTATTTACAAAAATGCAGTGGAAGGGGTACATTATTCTGATAAAGAGCTCTGCTCAAAATGTCAGCATTTCATTATCAAACCTAATCTTAGCAGTTTATCACCTTTTCACTTCGAGCGATCCTAAATACTGCCTACATAGCAATCTAATTTTTGTACACTCTCTAAAAACGTATTGTACTGTTTGCAGGGATGTAGCCAGGGCTCCCCCCCCCCTTTTTGATATAAAACAACAGACATGTATCTACAAAACTGATGCAGTATGAATTGTGTCAGGAAATAAACTGTAAACAGTGTGCTCAATCTACTGAGTGTATGCATTTTGAGTATCTATGTGACGTTTGCGTGTTTTGAGTATTTTATATGACATTTTTTAACCTTCAGAGTCTGTAAAATCTTCCTCCAAAAGCCAGGAAATGGCATTTCAGCTACTCTCGATTTCGGACCCCCCCTAAAAATCTATTTTGATTTCTGCCCCCCCCCTCAAAATCCTGGCTACGTCCCTGTTTGATATACTGCACTGTACCTATATCAAGATCATCCTCCACAATTAGAACAGTGTCAAAATACATTCCATCAAATAACTGACCAAGAGCCCACTTAAAATGACGTGAGATCTTGTAATATCCCTGAAAGCGCCTCATATTTGGAGGAACATAAATATCAGAGAGATCAGGTTGTTTAATATGCTGAACTTGATTTCCATATGTACTAATAGCCTGAGATGTTTCTTCGTGTCCACAATCTTGACTAACTATAATTGGAAACTGCTTGGCTGATGGTCTGTATTTGAGTAAACCATTTAAACATCTTTTGACAGCATCTGGACGATTACAAGCAATCACAAGAACAGCAATTGTGTAAGAGGAAGAACTTGATTTGGACAACTTGGTAGGTGGTGAAACTGTATCAAACAGAGAAAAAAACCAGATCAGTTCAAAGATCCAAAGTTAGCAATCCATAGAATTGCCTCATGCTCCAAAAAACCTCACTAAATTAAGCAAGGAATAGGTTGAATTTATATTGTTTAACAATTCCTTGCTCAATTTAGAGTGTGTTTTTTTAAAAAACCCAGAGGAATTCTATAAACCATGAACTTGTTGAAGGGGAGGGGGCATATACTTGAATTGCTCTGAGAAGACATATTGACACAATACATGTAAATTGATAAGTTTTTACAGTACTTTTTAAAGTAGTTTTTAATACCAGAATTTTTATAAAAAAAACCATTTTTAATAGTTTTCTTAATTTTATATCTTACTTAATCTACATGTGCACAGCACTTGGTGAAGCCAGGGGTAGACTAGTAATGTGTTATACATATTGCAGGCATGCATATGCTATAAATTACAATACTATTGGGTCTATACAAGATGCCTTCAAGTTGTTTTATTTTTACAACTTGTTTAAATAAATCTGAAGATATTCTGACGTGTATCATTCTATGTTCTGGTTTGATTTCAACAAAATTATGTAATTTATGGCTTTCATATTACTCTTAAATACTTGCCTCAAAATGCAGGAAATAGTGTTTCAGAGACCCTAGAAATCCAAAATTTTCCCTAGACCCCCTAGGAGATTGGGATTCTTGCCCCTCAACCCCAAAACCCTGGCTACACCACTGCATGTACATTTTACCCAAAGTACTACAATTAAAAAGTTGTGTTATTTTGCGGCCTCCAATCGGCAGGTATCTTAACTATAATTGCATGCAATCATGCAAATTTAATGATTTGAAATATCGTAAACAATAAATGGAAAATTGTTTTTCAAATATATTAAACAATTTACCTTGCTTATCTTTAGGTTTATGATTTGTTTTAGGTTTGTGATATTGTTGTTGCTGGTGTTGAACACGATTATTTCTGCCTCGCACTCCATTTTGATTGTCACCATGGACAACATCTTTCATAACTTTCCTGTCCACAATCCCATCCGCGATTCTCCTTTTTGGAGGCCGTGGTACTTTTCTTAAACCAGTTCTCGACTTACCTCTCATTCGAACTCTCGTATCTAAGCTTGATTTACTCCCAACATGTTTGTTGTTGTCTTTAATAACGGACACTGTTGCTTGGTTGGCGATGTTTATGAAGTCCACGCTTCTCGTCGGGAATGTGTCACGTTCAAAAGCAATTTCCGAGTGAGATTTTCTTGATATTAGTAAAAGTAGTGCAATTACACATACTATAACAACCAGAGCTATTCCAGTTTTATGTTTTATCCGTACAACACGCATTATTTCAAGAGATTTTAAGAAACAAATGTTAGTTGACACGTTTTCTTACTCGCCATCTTGAATTTACTCACTAGTCACCAGGCTCCACGCGGATCACTTGTGCCAAGCTGAAAAATTTGACGCATGGACGTCCGAAAAATCCCCGGAGAAGAACGTCTATGAATCAGCTCCTCTCTCCTCCGCACAGGCTTCTATTTTGGTTAGTTGCAGCCTTGCAGGCAATTGTCGCACGCGCGCGGGCTATCGTAAAGCGCGCGGTTCTCTGGCACGATCTGCGGTTCTCTCACTTCTCTGGAAAATGGCAGAAAAACCCGACGATTTGGAGGAAATTCAGCACTCCCTTCAAGATCTAAATATCAAGGTTAGCATGACGATTTTTGTGAAGAAATAGTGAGATTACATGAATTTATTTGATTTTTGCTGTTATTTACGTGTCTGCCATTTTAAATCAATTTAGATGTAAACTATATTTCAATTAATTTAGACTTCTTTATTCTCTTTACGATAACCATAATGCAGAACAAGATATAGAATGCTTTGCAATAAGTGCAAGTACGCCGGAGAAGGATTTTTTAACACCGAATTCGAAGTCGGCAAACGAACCGAATACGAAGAGTTTTCAGTAAAGTAACAAATCTGCGGCTCTCTGGTCATGGGAGATAGCGACGATAGTTTACACGAAGTACAATGTTTTCTTCAAGATCTAAGTCTAGAATGTTGTTCTGGACGTTATTAGTTCTGAATTATTGTATGGAAATCACCTGCGGAACGAATCAAAAAATTCGAAACGCTGCCAGACTGACAAACGTTCAAATATCGATCGTTGATAAACAAAGCCGACGACATGCAGCGCTGGAATATTCTCAGCGCTAAACTTTCTACATTACACCAAGTTCGCAAACGTCCCACATGCACTACGTGTATACGTGCAACTTATCATAGGTAAGATCTATGTTTACAACAGTTCAGTGTCTTTTGATATAAATTTCTCGGGCAGCGTTTGTTTACATGTTTAATTGCATAATTCAAAACTGGAAAATCCTGTCCTTGTGTAACAATATTAACATTCTCGAGTTGAGAATTGTCTGCCAGCAATTTAAATGTGTCTTTTATTCACAATTTATGGATTTCCAACTTTTCCGTAAGTTAAATTTGACTATATATTGAAATTCCGAGTCTGGTGCCTAGTCCATCACGGCAGAGGCTACTTTTCTTTCCCTCTTCCCATCATTCCTCGCGCGTCTTCTCCCTCACCCGCACGCCCTCGCCTCTGCGGAGGAGAGAGAATCAGCTCCATAATTCTTGTTCTGTAACGTCGTCTGTCCGCACGGATTCCGGGGACGCTCTCCGATTGGCCAAATATTTATACGCGATATTCAATTGGCTAATTACAATTGCTTCCGTCCACTTGGCAGGAAATTTCCTTTTTGCGGGAAATTTTGACGAAATGCAGGAAATTCGCAGGAAAAACGATTCTGCAGGAAATTTGAAGGAAATTTCGAAGAAATTAAAAAATTGAGTAAATTATAAATTGTCTCCAAGAAAACGACGAGAATAGAGAATAGAGCTAATTAAACGTTACCAAACGTTGTCTTACTTGTCTAATAACTATTATTGTATTTATATATAAAGTAAAATACCAACATATGAACATATCTCAAATTCTCGGCAATAGTCTGATTCGGTGATTCTTGTGAAATGTGAATCAGGAGTCAGGACTTGTTAACCCAAAATTAACGTCGCTAAATTACTGCCAAATTATTATGTAGACCTAACATGAAGTAGTCATGATGAAGTATTACTATTTACTGCTGACTGCCTCACTCAAACCAAGTCAGAGAATGTTTAAACTTGCTGATAAAATGAAATCAAGCGCCACTGACGCATAGGCGAAGGAAATAAGGAAATAAGGAAAGAATTTCTGAGTAAACTACTTTGAACAATGAACAGGCTATAAACTAACAGTTTAAAACTTAATTTCATGCTGGTTCAACTTCTTAAGTGGCGTAAGTGCGTAACGTAACTACATATAAAGTCATAAACACTAGGACTTAAAACATATTATAATTTCCTATGTTTAAGTGTTCACTGTTCATATTATAAATTTTACTTTTATTATCTACTTTGCAGTAAAATTGATCCTCGATTTAGATTTTTTGTGTTAGTGTTTATGAAATAAACAGAATAATTCATGGATGCTTAGAGCCTTAGACAAATGAAATTTATTTCTCGATATCCTGTTCAATATCGTTCACTCGTGAGTTACCTGTTCAACACTCGTATTTCCGCACATCCATATATTATTCTCTGTATTCAGACACACAGTACCATGAAAATTGTTCAGGTTAGTACGTACATACTGGCAAACATGTAAAAGTTTGGGCAAATTGGGTTATTTGTGATAATTCTAATAAAGCTGTTATCATGCAAGCAGGCTCTGTGGGCAACGGGCATGAAATTGCAGGCAGTGTTGCCAACCTTGGGATTTTTTGATTTTTTTCCCAGGGATTCAACTTGGGATTTTTCTTGGGATTTTTCTAGAGCAAATAGTTTCGGTTTTAAAAAGCTGATTTCAATGTTAATTATTATTTTTTTAATTTAATTGATCATTAGATCATAGCCCCTCTTTATGTATTCGTTTGATCTAGACAAGATGAAGCACTCCGTCCAAAAGAAGTATCACTGATACAGTGGGCTCAGATTGCTAATATGTCAAACGGCGATAGAGACCTGGGAACTAGTCAGTAAATGAAACTGTGAACCTTGGGATTTTTGGTAAAAAATAGGGAATCTTGGGATATTTTCAGACCTTTATTATTTGCAGGCTAAAACGCGTTGTTCAAGTACGTTATTGTGCTTATTTATGCTTAATTCGTTGAAGGAAATTTTTATATTTTTGGAAGGACATTTTGGTCAAAATAAGGCTTTTTTTACTAAAAGAAAGGAAATTTCAGTTTGGCAAAGTGGAAGCACTGGTTTACCACGCAGACGAAAGCAACGGACTTTTTGTCTGGTCCGCCTCAACGCATTAATCGAGACTGTATCAAAGCACGGACTAAAATGAGTTTGTTAATTCTTTTGGAAGCTTTTATAGTCGGCGTAATGTCGTTTGAGAACGATCAAACAGCCGAAAAAGATACGGGACTGAACTTGTGAATCGCTTCAAACATCACAGTGAAATATACGACATTTATAATACTTTTGCTCCTCGATGTTTGTTTTTGTTTTATTACCTTCTTACGAAGCTCAGAGTATCCTATTTATCGATTAGAGTTCTTTCTTCATTTAGATTCTTAAGTGGTTAGCGAATACTCGTTAGTCGTTGAACACTCGCTGTAAGTATTGCTGAATTGCAAATTAATCGGAATAAATTACAGAACACAGGATTTGGCGCTGATTCGCAGACGCTCTTAATAATCCCTCTTATTTGGGATCTGGGACGGAGCGTCAGCGCGCAGGCTAATACAATGGCTGCTAATGCGATTCTTTAGTATTTTTTACTATATTTATTATTTACAAGATTCGTCTGACAAGTACAAACATACAAATAGTAACAGTAGCATTATAAGTTTTACGTTAGACTTGGTCCAAGTCTGCCTCTTGTTGTTTCGAGACGGGTTTGTTTCGAGATAAAAGGCGGTCGGCCACGGGAAGAAAAGCGGGCGAGCGAAATCCCGCGGGCGGAAGCTCGCCCGCTTTTCTTCCCGTGGCCGACCGCCTTTTATATTCGCCATTTTGCTCGCCCGCGTCGCCACTTTTCACACGTACACCTTTAAATCAAAACATAACCCATCTCGAAACAAACCCGTCTCGAAACAACAAGAGGCAGACTTGGAGCAAGTCTAGTTTTACGTGTACATGTAGTGCATGTGGTACATTTGCGAGCTTGGTGTAATGTAACAAACGTTTGGTAGACGATGGTCAAGCTCAAATACTACTTGGCGAACCCCCGATGATCCGATCACGCTTTCAGTTCACCGTACTCCAGCCCTAAAATATTTTTGCCCCCGGTTCCGAATTCGTCTGGTGCCATGTAAACGGGGTCTAGGAAAACATTTTCAACTGATCCAGACAGGGATTTAACTCATTCCTGTCTGGGGGCTTCCACAGAGGTGAATAAAATCGTCTGGCGTTAGCCGAAATAAAATACTAAAGACCAATTCGGACAAGAAAGAGTTAAAGAGATAGTTTTTAAAGAGATAGTTTATAACTCATTCCTGTCCGGGGGCTTCCCCAGAGGTGAATAAAATCGTCTGGCGTTAGCCGGAATAAAATACTAAAGACCAATTCGGACAAGAAAGAGTTAACCTGCAATCTTCTAATGACCAGTAGTTACATGATCTAACCATTGAGTTACTGTTGATAGACGCACCTCCAATGGTTTATCCTCTGCGCATGTTCAGAAAGCCTGGAAACGAGGTTGCCGATGGGGCAACCATCCAGTATAAATAAAGTTAGTTTATGTTATCGCGCATCAATGAAGATTTCTTATCAATGAGCCTTAAACTTATCAAGTTTTCTTTTTTTATATCTATAATACCTTCCTAATCTCATGTCTTAAGATGTGCAATCTGTCTTAAATATAAAGAACTTCATGACAATAATCTTACCACTGTGTAACGACATTACTGCCGTTATTTATTCAACTGCTCGCTTATGTAAACAAGGAATATTTCATGCGCGGTTTTTAGTATAAAATGTCCAGGTTAATAAAACGACAACAAAGATAAAAAGCTTCATATATACCAGCTGATTACCGTGGCTTATTTGAGCATCTGATGGCGGTTATGAGGTATAAGACATCCCGGCATGGGAATATTTATTGAGATATTAACTGTGTTTATAGTTTAATAACACCAGCTTTGGCTAAACAAACGTGTCGATATGACCAATTGTGCATAATATATTATACGCGGTGCCAGCCATTAAAAAGAAGAGGTCGACAACGGCCGCAATAAATCAATTACTTAGTTGGTCCCCGGCTTACAAAGATGTTCCCCTTGCCGTTTTCAGTTCGAGATATAGCGCGCTATTGTGAGTTTCTTGAAGAGAATGGTGAGATGGAAAGGCTGGATAGATTTCTTTGGTCTTTGCCAACTTCAATAAATGAAATCACAAGTTGTGAATCGATAACAGTTTCTCGCATTGTCGTAGCATTTCACAAACGAAACTACCAAGATCTTTACAGAATTATTGAAGGAAGAAACTTTTCGAAAAAGTACCACGAAAAGTTGCAGCGTTTTTGGTACAATGCACGGTACATGGAAGCAGAACAGTACAGAGCTCGACCTTTGGACGCAGTTGCCAAATACAGAGTACGAAGAAAGTTTCCAGCTCCACGAACTATTTCCGATGAACATGAAAAAAGCTACTGTTTTAAAGAAAATATTAGAGTCATTTTAAACAAGGCTTACGAAGAAAAACCTTACCCTTGTCTTGAAGATAAACGTAAGCTGGCAGAGAAAACTGACTTGACTGTGATTCAAGTCAGTAACTGGTTTAAAAATAAAAGACAACGAATCAGAATGACCCAGCAGAGAAAAAGGTTGGTACATTGAAAAAAATAATGTCTAAACGTTTTTCACAGAATTAATGTTTTCGATCGTGTAGTGTTCATCAAGGTTTAAAAATTATGAAAATGGGCCATCCAGAAGGCTGTTGAATACATATATATATATATATATATATATATATATATATATATATATAATCGAAATATAGTAAGGTTAGATATACTGCCGAAACAGAGAACGAAACAGAGAAACCTTCGTCAGAGGAAGGGCCTTCGCTCGAAACGTTAGACTCCTACGTTCTCTGTTTCGGCAGTATGTCTAACCTTACTATTTTTCGATTATTAATTCTTTGAACGTTTTCATGACGATAAAGTAATATAAATAAGTTTTGTGGAAACACCACGTAAAAAAAGAAAAGAAATAGAAAAGAAAAGAAAACAAAAGAAAGAAAATAAAATAAATATTATAGCAAAGAAATATTTTACGTGGTGCTTCCACAAAACTTATTTATATGTATATTTCGATTGTTGTTTCTACACACGCTACACAGTGCCTTAGTATACAATTTAAAAGAACTACGCAACAAGCACGCTTTCTAGCATATATTAACTTTTGTTCCTTCCTCTGCATATATATATATATATATATATATATATATATATATATATATATATATATATATATATATATATATATATATATATATGTTATTACACCCGGAAAGAAAAAGTTGTATCACTTAATATAAACAGCAAGAATGAACTATAACAAAACTCAAAGAGCATTAGGACTATACTAATTACAAAAAAAAATCACGGCGGCAAATCTTCAACCAACAGTGTCGTTTAACCATTTTTAACCATTGAGCCACTAGAACTCAGATAACATAACAAACCGAGGTTGTTTTACGGTTTTTATATATCTATAGGGAAAATAAAAGGTCTTTTGAGCGTGGTATATGTGCGCATGCGCAACATGCAGAAGAATCCTAAAGCTCTTTATCTCATTCAGTTTCTGCTTGGAATTTATATCTGAATTTATTCATTGCATGAGAAAGCCTTGTGACCAGACCTCCAGTATAACTTGATTTGCCAAGCAGTCCCAGTATAACTTGTTCTAGGGATTTTTGGTGAAGGAAAATTCGAGTGTAGAATATATACATTTTAAGACCAAACCGGGATCAGTTGCGAAAAATGCAACTACACAGGCCTTCCGGCAGGAATTGAACCCACGACCTTGCGATTCTAGTGCAATGCTCTGACCACTGAGCCACGGAGGCCGTTGCCGAGAGCTTGATCGCGAGTTCTGTATACATTAAGGTGGTAATGCCAAGTATAATTTGATTTGCCAAGCAGTTGCGGTTGCCTTGTCACACATGCGTGCAATATGCATGTAGATGAGCAATATTGTTGTATAAATTGAGGGTTCACATATTACATATATTTATGTTTGTATTAGTCATAATAAATATGGCGGAGTTTGATAAAAAAAAAATAGAGCTTAAAATTCATAGTATGCTAGAAAAATATACAGGCTACTTTTTAGTACATTTCACAGAATTCTCAAATTAAAACAACTGTGTCATGATCAAATATTATGTTTTCTTGTCTTTCACCAGAGGAATCGACAACACATGGTCAGTGATATTCAATGCTGCCTACAACTCGTGTATTCCGTATCATAGCAATGGCTTGAGGAAGAATCATTGTCAATATCCATTGTGGTCAAACATGAATATGAGCCCACCTGCTACAATAAAGTCCGATCCATCGTTAATACCTGAATAAATCTAATAATTTTACTCCTAGTCAGGGAGTGTACGATATAAGTAACAGAATGTTATCTAAGAACTGAAAAAAATTGTTTAAGTTTTCATAAAGGTCAATCTTATATGCAATACGAGTCTGGCGTACACGATTCACATTGTGGAGTATGTGATTGTTTGTACGCGACACAATTCTTGTTTCTGATTCGCTGGCCAATCTTGCAAAACTGGTGATACGCATTTTGTACGCTTGTCACTCGATCACATACGTCAAAATGAACGTTATGTAACATGACTGAATTAAGTCGTCAAATAATGTTTCTTGAGCTAATGTTTCATAAAACAATGCTGGATTGGTACTCGTCTTCAAATAGACATCAGGCTTGAAGCTCCATCTGTTAATATTGGCTTTTGACTGACTCAAATATTAAGTTAGTCAAGAGTTTTTATTCATCCCATACTGACTATAGAAATGTAACAAGGAGATTTTCCATTTCCTTTTTGACAGCACAAAGATACAATTATACGTATAGCTACTCTAAAATAAAAGACGTTATAAGTGGGCTTGTTATATTATTTTATTATTTAATAACTTTCCATGGAAAAGAAGGACTCGACGTACATACAAGGCAAATAAACTTACATAAAGTATTAGATAATTGTTACAAATAAAAAATATCTGACTATATAGCTATAGAGGATTGAAATCATTGACAACAAACTGCCATAATTTTTGCAAATGACATTTTGAGTAAATAGTCATAAATGTTCTTAAATAAAAGACGTTTTAAGTAGGCTTGTTATATTACTGATTTTATTATTTAATAACTTTCCATGGAAAAGAAAGGACTCGAAGTCATACAGTCAAGCCAGGCCCGCACATATATTACAAGGCAAATAAAGTTACATAAACTATATGTATAATTGTCAAAAATATAAATATCTGACTATATAGTTAGAAGACTGAATGCATTGACAACAAACTGGCCTAATTTTTGGCAAATTACCTTTCGAATAAATAGTCAAAAATGTTCTTATCCTGTCAAAAGTAGAACATAGAAGTTTAAAAAAGTGGGTGAAATGTGCTTTTTTAAAGAATGCAAAATGTACTTGTTTTTAAATCTAATTTGCCAGATCTAGCTCATCATATTTTAAAATATAATTTACCATACGTTTAGTATATGGTATGGAAGCCTATTTGCATCTTGTTAATAGATAACGTCATCAATGGTTCAGATGAGACCTGTCTTCACAACGATGAAGACACTAGATTGGAGTGTTAAAACGTTGGATCATGAACAGTAACTTGTTAAGTTACGTTCAAAAAAAAATTAAGCCAGAGTAGCATTAAACTATGTCTGATGGTATGGACGATATTATGTTGTGTCAGCTTTTGCTGTACATATCTAAAGCTCAGAGGTTTTTTTTTAGTACTTTTAACTGATAACGACAGACGATGCAGTTTGAATGTACATTAAGAACCGCTACAAAACTGGTTAACGACGTTTTTAAAACTGGTTTACCACCCACAAATGTTCAATAACGAGCAATAACATATCTTGCCATAGTAACAAATATTTAAGTTTCAGAGAAGAATCAATTTCACTACTGATATATATCCAAACACGAAATCAATATATAAATACTTGATATAGAAGAGACTTTGGAACTTAAGACGACTTCATCAAGACCAATATTCTCTCAGATGCAGGATCACATATCTAGGAAAAAGCCAGCTAGGAAAAGCTAAGAAAGTCACACTCCTCGCTTATAAAATGAGTGTATATTTTATATTTTAAACAGTTCTGTACATTTTTAGTATATCATATTCAATGACATAAGTTCTTTATTCATATCATATGAGTGCATGACGTGGTTCTGATTTGAAGTGTGTGATAAAGACTATAATCAATTCAACTGAAGTAGGGATAAATATCATGCCTTCTTGCTTACTAGCAGACATGAGAAATTTTTTGGCTATCTAAGTATATATAGCAAAGCTAAAAGGTTGTGAACTGTTGAGATTTCTCAGCGGAACGAACCTCGGCAGTTCACCATATTTTTGTTTTCCTATACCCAAGAAAACTGTCTATGCTGCAGCATTCTATACTTTTTAAACTCTTGTTCAAGTGAGAGTTATCACTATCGTTCATTCATCAAGCATAAAATAACTAACTCTTAAGTACAGTGCAGCTAACATCCATTAAGTGGCCATACACAAAGATATAAGAAGACCTAGACTGACCTGACATACATACATACAAGTCAGTTAATTGCGGATCGCCTTCTGACTCAAGATCTAGAACTTAACCCTTTGACTCCTATAAGCACGCATGTAGACACACTTTTAGTATTTTACTCTGGCTAACGCCAGACGGCGATTTTACTCGTCAATGGAAGACCCTTGGTAGTCAAGGGGTTAAAGCCTAGTTTCACACGGGCAATTTTTCTTTTGGCAATTCTCAACTTGACAAGTTTTATTTGCCGGGGGGTATGAGGAAACATGGCAAGTTCTTCCTTGACAAGTCTCCCTTTTGAAAATAAAAGTAGCGTGCTGCGTAGGCAGTGTAGAAACAACAATTGAAATATAGTAAGGTTAGATATACTGCCGAAACAGAGAACGTAGGAGTCTAATGTTTCGAGCGAAGGCCCTTCGTCAGAGAGAAAAGTTAGACTCCTACGTTCTCTGTTTCGGCAGTATATCTAACCTTACTATATTTCGATTGTACGAGGAATCATGGCAAGTTTTTCCTTGACAAGTCTCCCTTTTGAAAAGCTGGCATGCCAGCTTTTCAACAAGGAGAGTTGTCAAGGAAAAATTGCTCGTGCAAACTAGGCTTAAAGCCCCGCACAGACGACCAAGTTTTCCTTGACAAGTTCCTCGGTCACTTTCCTTGCTCGTGTGTACAACGAACAAGTTTTCTCCCAACAATTTCAGTCCTATCCGCTGACACTCCAGTTATATATTGGGATCGTTTTTAATCCTACGATACGCCTTGCATTTTGTAAGTGAAGAGAAATGCATCCTAGCAACGAAACAGCTGCAATATGGAATCACGTGTATTTAATATTTGGCATCTCGTTTAAACTACATGTTCTAAAGTTTTTTAATGAAGGAAAATTTCGAATGCAAGAGAATATTCATGTTAATACTAAACCGAGATCAGATCAGTTTCAAAAATACAACAACAATTCCTTCCAGCTGGAATCAAACTAAAAAAAACAACGTGATCCATGTGCAGTGCTCTTCTAACCTATTGCAACACAAAAGGAGTATTAAAAAATAATATAATCTGTTCAAAAATATTATAATCTGTTTCCTGACCATCAATTTATTCTTTTTATATGGTAGTATTAGTCATCAGTCATTTGAATCTATCAGTTTTAATAGTTTTTTTTGTGGGGGAGTTAATCGAACAGAATCTTTTTTTAGCAGAAAGAAGTTCAGTTCAGATAACATCTCTAAACACATATACCTCACACAGAGGAAATCCTATACTTCGTGATGAGAGAGAAGGATATATATGCTCTTTTTAAATAAAATATTGGTTCACTAGCAACAGATCACACAAAGAGACTTGCTTCTGGTGCAAGCAACTTAAAAAAGAAAAGATCTTTCACGTAAACCAAATTTAACTCAAATAAAAGTTTATTTTTAAAGAAATTGATAAATAACAAACTGTGAAGCTTCACGACATAAAACAAATGAATAAAAAATCGTTTATTGAATAGCAACAATTCATTGAACAACATCCTCCGTAATTGAGGGATGTTTTGTACAATTATAGAAGGTGATACACCTGTTTTTTGAAAACAATGGGTGCCCACAAACATAATTATTTTTAGAGAAAAGGAACGGAATAAATCGATTTTATCATGCTAAATAAAATCGTTTGAAACTCCGGCGTTAGCCAGAATAAACCTTAAAGGCGTCGTCAAGCATCAAAGTGTTAAACCTTACATAATAGTAATACACATTTATATTTACACAATTATATAAATATCTATTTTTTTAAAATAGTGTGCTGCGTAGGCAGTGTTGAAGACAAATAGAAATATAGTAAGATTTGAGTACTGACGAAATTATTGAATGTAATTTTCAACGTTTCGAGCGAAGGCCCTTAAAAATACGAGATAATTTGTTGGAACACTATACTTATTTTATTCAGACTTTTTTCATAGATACTTGATCCGGCTGGGTGGCCTATTAAACAAGCTTCTTTGTTTTGTAAAATCTTGTACATCGATGAGGGTCATGAGTTTGCAATATATTGAACATAACAAATTATTAGATATTATTCTTTGATCACCTAGGTAACACACCACATTACAAAATCTCTATTTTTTCACACACCACATTACAAAATCTCTATTTTTTCTGTTTTCATTTCGTTCTAGAAAGTTCAAATTTAGACTCTTTATTCAATGTCAAAAGAAAACTATGTCTATAATTTTATTCTCGTTAACGTCATTATACATATATATATATAAATATATATATATAAATATAGATTTTCGCTTACCTCAAAAGTCTGCTACAGGCTGTTTCATCTAAAAAAGAATCTTCAGGCAGATCTGCCTGAAGATTCTTTTTTAGATGAAACAGCCTGTAGCAGACTTTTGAGGTAAGCGAAAATCTATATTTGCTCTAACTATATGTTATCGAGCACTCTTTGCGTTTCGTAGACCAAAAACCCACACGTATATATAAATATATATATATATATATATATATATATATATATATATATATATATATATATATATATAATGTAATTGAAGATTAAATAAAGTTCCTCTTGAAAATTTATATGCTGTATCTGGAACAATTTACTGAATGCTGGCTCTCTCTCTCTCTCTCTCTCTCTCTCTCTCTCTCTCTCTCTCTCTCTCTCTCTCTCTCTCTCTCTCTCTCTCTCTCTCTCTCTCTCTCTCTCTCTCTCTCTCTCTCTCTCTCTCTCTCTCTCTCTCTCTCTCCCTCTCTCTCTCTCTCTCTCTATTTTATATATGTTGCATGCAGAGGAAGGAACAAAAGTTAATATATGTGCTAGAAAGAAATTCCATGTTTCTTGTTTACAGATATTATTTTAGTTATTTTAAATTGTATACTAAGGCACTGTGCTGAAAATATTTGAATAAAAATTTAGCCAAAATTTCTGGATCGTCCTTAGAATTTTCTTAGGCTTTTCTAAGAAGTCTTTTTAAACTTTCTTGGAAATTTTTGAAACTTTCTTAGAATTTTTTGAAACTTTTTCTAAGCTTTTTGGAACTTTCTTAAAATTTTTGTAAAATGTTTTTGAAATTTGTTGAAGCTTTTTTAGGATTTGTCTTTCTTGAATCTTTTGACACTTTCTTAAAACTTTTTCTTCGGACTTTCTTGAAATCTTAAATATTCCTAGAACACTTTTGAAACATTTCCATCAAATATCTTTTCCAATAGTTTTTTTTTCAAATATTGTTGGTTTTTCTCTTGGTTTATACATTTGTTATTTTACTCGTTTTAAGGTTGATTGCGATGTACGAAATTTAATTTAATTTCCTAGCTCGATTTTCGTTTATTCATATACTTCAGCTTTGTTATAGCAAGTACCACTTGTAACCAGCTGAAGTTACGTTATCATAAGCTGTACACACAAGTAGGAAAGCTAATTACATGCAACGAATAAGAAAGCTCTTGAGTTTTAAAAAGAACTACATGATACAAGTAAGCATTTCCTAACAATAATAAAAAGAATGGATGTTCAAAACGTTGGGAAAATACAATAAAGACTTTACTCAAAGTTTCCGATAGAATTAAGAAGTTAATAGAATAAGTTAACAATTTTAAAATAAATATAGACAAATTTCTTAAAATGCAATTACCCTGGTATAAATTCCACTATTTTTTTCTTGGGATATAATACAAATAAAGGAATCCAGTTATAGAAAACAAGAACTGATTCGTTCAGCTCATGTCATTTCACTAATCTTCACAATCCAAATGTTGTCGATATCTATGTCCCACTGATTATATATACATGTTCTTAAGAGAAGAGATATATGTTAGCTTGAATATGAGAATTGTGTTTAAACATTTTTTAACCGGCCTTTGACTCCTAAGCAACGCACGTAGATGCTCCTTTAGTATTTTACTCTGGCTAACACCAGATGATTTTACCCATCAAGGAGGGTCCCTATACTTTTCGCGTGAAGCGTGATTGGGTTATTTTACTTACCCGTGAAACGTGATCGATGACTTTTTAATCCGTGATTCGTGATCGTAAGGTTTCAAATCTTTTTATGTGAACGTGAATGTAAGTTTTGATTTAACCGTGACCCGTGAATGAAGGCTAGAATTAAACGTGATTCGTGAATCGTCTGTTTTGCGTGAACGCCGGAATAGCATGTACTTGATGTAATGTGAAATTTAATGCATGATCGCAAGTGTTTACAGTGGACTGCAAGGACAGAAAGAAATCTTTCAGACTTGCTGCATTCTTCTGAGATTGAAGAGATAGACTTCGAGAATGCAAAATATTATTAATCAGTCAGATGATACGAAATATTAATCCGTGAATTTCTTTTGTATTTTTACGTGAATCGTGATTGCCTCGATTTTTGTGTGAACGTGAAAGAGTTTTTGCGATTTTTCGTGACTCGTGAAAAGACTAAATATTTTTACGTGAATGTATTTCAAGTACTAATCAAGGGAAGACCCCTGGTAATCAAGGGGTTAAAAACCTATCTCAATGCTTAATCCTTTGACTCCCAAGCACGCATGTAGACACACCTTTAGTATTTTACTCTGACTAACGCCAGATGATTTTACTCGTCAAGAGAAGATCCCTGGTAGTCAAGGGGTTAAAAACCTATCTCAATGCTTAATCCTTTGACTCCCAAGCACGCATGTAGACACACCTTTAGTATTTTACTCTGACTAACGCCAGATGATTTTACTCGTCAAGAAAAGATCCCTGGTAGTCAAGGGGTTAAAAACCTATCTCAATGCTTAATCCTTTGACTCCCAAGCAGGCATGTAGACACACCTTTAGTATTTTACTCTGGCTAACGCCAGATGATTTTACTCGTCAAGAGAAGATCCCTGGTAGTCAAGGGGTTAAAAACCCATCTCAATGCTTAATCCTTTGACTCCCAAGCAGGCATGTAGACACACCTTTAGTATTTTACTCTGACTAACGCCAGATGATTTTACCCATCAAGGGAAGACCCCTGGTAGTCAAGGGGTTAAAAACCGATCTCAATGCTTAATCCTTTGACTCTTAAGCACGCATGTAGACACACCTTTAGTATTTTACTCTGGCTAACACCAGATGATTTTATTCGTCTAGAGAAGACTCGTGGTAGCCAAGGGGTTAAGTTATTATACTCAGAAAAAGAATTGAACAGTCCGCCAAACAGGACTCATGCAATCCCACAAACTTCTGATCAACAGGCCTGAGTCAACAGGCCGAAAGCTTAGCAAAGAAATATTTTACGTGGTGTTTCCACAAAATTTATTTATATTACTTTATCGCCATGAAAACGTTCAAAGAATTAAACTTCTGATCGTTGGTAAAACATTCTAATCATTGAGCTACTAGGACTCAGATAACAGTTTGGGTTGAGATGGATTAGATTATATGTCATAACAATGTCAATATGATTTAGTCCTGCTTGGAAACGCTCAGAATATTTTCTGAGTGAAATAGCATATAAAGATATATTTTATAAAATGTTATATTAAATATAAATGTTAATTGTATAAAATGTGATTTTGGAACATGAGATGTGGAATTTTTATAATTGCGTACCAATGCTTGTGGAGCTTTTTGCAGAACCTAATGTTAGAGAAAAAAATATGAAGAAATTCTCATGTTTGAATCAATTTAGTTGTTCAAAACTGTTTATAAAAGATAACAAGTTTCTTTTAGGATTGATAATTTAATGTGGGATTTTCATGCATATTCATAGTGTTTTCTACGAGTTTTCTGTGTCTATCCTTTTGTGTCAGTGTGTGTGTGTCAGTGTTTTCTACGAGTTTTCTGTGTCTATCCTTTTGTGTCAGTGTGTGTGTGTGTGTGTGTGTGTGTGTGTGTGTGTGTGTGTGTGTGTGTGTGTGTGTGTGTGTGTGTGTGTGATGTAAAAATTTAATACAACGCACGAAAAACATGTTGTTTGTCAGAGCGTCATTTACTTTAAATTGGATAAAGTAAACATACATGCATGTATGCAAGCTTCTTTCGGCGATAGCTCAACTGGTATACTGCAGTTGAGCTTGCTTAGAAGCTCAAGAATGGAACCCAGCATAATGTCTACATGCAAAAGTGTAAATAACATTCAAGCCAAAAAATCATGACAATATTGTCTCTTCATTAAGCATACTTGTACACCAGTTTCGCAGACCTAGTTTTGATTGGAAAAGCAAACTAGACGTCTTAACCGTTATCTGTCTTAGCCGACACAGAGGCGACTGAGCGCCATGCCCAATTCATCTCTCACTCTTATCACGTACATATAAACCGCCGAGATGGAATTGTTTAACACTGACGAAAATTTCGATCAAAGAAAAATAATTAGATTTTATCTTTGCTAGTGGTCAGAAGAAATTAAGGGTTGAGATTTTTATTTGGGTCGGCTTGGAAGTGAAAACTAAATTTTTCAAAAAAGAAAATTAGTGTCTAGATTTGAGCAGACATAGACAGTAATTTTTTGTGGTTTTTCTTTCTCGTTTATTTTTAAGTCCTATATAAATTGCTAGAGTGCTAAATAATTACGGACAGAGGTAAATACATTAACAATGATTTTACGTGAATTTTCAAGTACACATGTTCAAACATGAATCAGCAACATAATTTTTCTAAAACAGATACACCATTCAGATTTTTTAAAAATTCAGACAACAATGTATCTCTATGGGTTGTATATAAATATGCAAATCTATTTCAAGCAATATCTGATTGTCATCAACTAGTGCATTTATTTCAAAAAAAAAGAAGCTGACTCCACAGGGATAAAGTTGATCTTTATTTAGTATATACACTAGTATGTTCTAGACTGTTTTAATCAGAGAATCCCAACCTAAAATACAACTTAATATTATCAAAATATTGCAAGTGACATAAAAGGTACGTTAAAGTTTTGCTATGAAACCAATCTTGTTGATGTAAACATTTAAACAATTTTTCTGGTCTAACTGTGAGGTCTATAACTCAGCTCTCCACAATTAAAGATATTTTATAATTTTGGTCCATGCATGCATGTCTATATATAAAAATTTCATTTAAAGAGGGTGGTAATACGTGCAACAACGCTCAAACTTGCAACGCAACAAAGTTGCGTTGAAAGTTGTCACCTTTTGTATCTAAAATTTTTACAACAATTCTATCTTGGATATATTGTGACTGTAACTAATAGCGGTAAGTCTGTAATTATAGCCGTATATATAAGCTATATACTTTATATTATACTATTTACAATACTGATAGGATTTATACTAAGTTTACTTTTAAAAATGTTGTACTGCACGTTTATCCTATACACTAGTCTTGTATGCATGTTAACAACACTTGTTTTGATCAATTACACTGCAGGTTAAGTTAACCATCTGAACAAATACGTACTTTTAAATTCTTATATTTCAAAGAAAAATTATTCCAGTTTATACATTTCTTCAAAATTCTACAACGTTAAACATGTCTTGTTTATCCGTGTATGTAGTATAATAAATTATAATCATTGTTTATGACCGTTTCTTGATAGCAGACATACATAACTAGCTCAGAAGGGAATATTATCGAAAACTTGGCTAAACTTGACTAACAATTCCTAATAATTTCTGCTCAAATCATAGCACGTCTACATGCAGTATAATTATGCGCAATTGCATCTTTAGCGTATTGCAAGTAATCTGGAAGTTGTTTTTTTTAAACAAACTATATATACTTCAGTTATAGTCGTAATGTACCGCGTAAACAATTCTTTCTTCAGTTTTCTTTGACGTTTATAGTTCCGGCACGAACAAGTTAATTCTTTGCCCAAGAGCTGGCATGGACAGCTTTAGTGATTAGGTGTTCTTGTTAGTCAAGTGGAAACTTGTCATATTGTGTCAGACATAGCAAAATAAAACTTAACAGTAAAAAAATTGTCAAGCGGAACAACTTGTTATATCGTGTTGGACCACTGACAGAAAAGTAATAGCTTCTTAATTGTCAAAAAAAAAAGAAAGGAATTGTCGTATATTGTGTTGGACACAGCAAAATAAAACTTATAAAGGAAAGACTTGTCAAGAAAAACATAGTTCATTGTGCAGACTTAACCTCAAAATAACGTCCATTAAATTGAGTTTAAATGTCAAATATTCATATTAAAAGTGCATAGTTGACCTTGACGTGAGTTTGATATAGCCTTGGTTTCTACGACATCAAAGCAAAAACAATGCAATGTCGTTGATTGAGATAAATCGTTTTATTTTAAGTCATATGAAGGCAGGACCACAAACAAAAACATAATCATTTATATGACGTATGATTGTCAGCAAACCGTATAATGTGTGCTTGTTTACTGACAAGTTACGCTGATTGAAACAATGTCTTTGACTCGTTCTTTATTGTGTTTTTAACATGAAGTATTTATTCCCTGGTGCTAATTCTGATAAAGAAATCTAGCGTGCCATGTTCTGTATCTTATTCCTTAACGTCAGCTGCATCGATGTCTTGAAACAGATCACAGTTTGGGGTATTTTCAATTGGCTCTATACAAACACTGGAGACTTGAATGTGTGACAAAAGCCCAGCTTGAAAACAGATCTGCATCCATGGTTTTGTTGTGAAACCTTGTATTCAAGTGAAATGTTGTGTAACCTCTTTACCACGCACATTCTCCTCCCTCTATTTAAGACTCAGCAGTACTGTATAGAAAAGCACAGTACACAGCTGCAAGAAAACCATTTCGTTTGAACTAGAACAAAGGCAAGAACACAGTGGCCAAATATATCTACACCTGAGCAAAACTAATAGCAAAACAAGCCACATCAAGTGTCGTCTTAATCAAAACAAAACTCCAATCAGTTGTAGAATGAATAAAAAATACAAGAACTTCATATACTCAAGTCAAAAAGAAAACATTTTTGATTTAATTACATAGTTTAAGTGAAAAAACAGCACACCATTTTTCTTATATATTTATAGCAAGAAGTTAATCTCGTTATATAATAATACTGGGTATACATTAACAAAAACGTAGATCTGCCTCAACCATAAAACTAATCCGACATTCATGAAAGAATTAATGTGTACTGTATAATATAAAATAACTTATAAAATTGTCTTCTTATTTTTGTTTGTCCTGAATTTGAATTTTGCATGTAAAAAGAAAGTGGTAAACAAAACCAAATCGATTTCATGCATGTAGCATTGATTGATAACTTGAAGGGTGACGTATGAATCAACTTTTTCTTTTGTGCTTTGGGTGGACTGCTTTAAACTTAATATTAAACATAGTATCACTGTATATAGCGTCGTATATAGGCCTCAATATACATAGTGTTATATAGTAAATGGATATTACTACACTCTTTGGAAATATAACTATCATGAGAAGCAATCAAGAGGTTACTGCAGACTTCATGAGCTGATTAAGTTAATTCTCTTTATTTGAATTCTCATTTTAGCCAAACAAATATCTCCCCAATCTCTAGTATACTGATTTTCAACCACACTGAATAGCACCAAAACCAAACAGAACAAACTTATTATCTTGACTATACGATAATATCAAGACTATCTAACTCATCCTAACAATTATAACAAAAAAGTGCTGATTATTTTGCTGTTTGCATTGTATATTTCATGAAACTCAAACATGAAACAAGAAAAAAGAAGATTTAATACTGGCATTTTATATATTTCCGTTGCCACGATAGATCATCAAAACGTTGTATAGGTTTTTAAGACTTATAATATCAATGGCGAGAGAAGGGGTTGGTTTCTAAGGACTGGTTTAACAATATTTCCCCAAGCACACCCGTCTCGTTATATTGTTTTTTGTATTATGTGCACATCGCAAGATAATGATACGCACAACAAAGACTACAATATGCTGTCAGATTGAAATGGAAGAACGTCATCTCTTGCTCAGTGGTCAGTTTATTACTCTTGACAATTACATGCAAATAAGGTCTTGTGGCGACTCTACTGGACTCGGATAGGCTAATATTTTGTCTGGCACTGTACTTGCCTGTTTCCTCCCTAATTAAGCAGTGTTTGTTTTACACTTGTCTTTGCACAAACCCCTATCGATCGCAGCATCACAGGGTTGAGGAAAAACGATCGCAAACACTCTACGGTCTTTATATCCAAACAGAGCCACACGTGCATCATCAAGGGAGATAAACAAGGCCAAGATTGATCCTTCGCACTCCAGAAAACTTCTGGAAAAATACAGACGTGCACTTCTCAAAATTCATTTGACTGAAGAAAGGTAAGTGTTAGAGCTTACACAAATATGACTTCTTGATTTGAAGTAAAGAAAAAAAAAGAATACTTGGCTTGTAGCCTACAGTTAGAATCTTGCAAACAATGTGGTAAAGCAGCTTGCAGTGGTTAATCCTTCAGTAAGTAACCATTAAAGGATAAGTGTAGTCTAACGGTCACTATATATACACTATTAACGCTATAACTGATCGTTTACATAAACTACAATTTTCAGACATATAGAAGTTAGGGCGTTAATATACAGTATACTAGCTATAGCTCTCACCTTGTTAACATTGTTGACTCGCCTATTAAGGCTTCTGTTATATCAGGCCACATTCAATTCCGGGCATAACTTCAATCTTCGTTAATAAAGTTTACAAAATTTAGTACAACGCTTACAGCTTAAGGCGAGTTCACTCAAGTTGCCACTGCATATCTAATATATTTACGTCAGTATGTAACGGTAAGCATTGGAATGGCTGTTAGCATCACTAGCTATATATATCTAACTCGTGACATTAACAGAACCTCGAAGGAGACTATTAGTGTACTTTATAAGCAGTATATTGCTTTCATTTGGATGTTCCTGCACAGTTTAGTTTAGAACAAAGAAGGTGTTTGAAATGGAAATTCGATGAATTCTTGTACCGTTCCAGAGCTTCAAGAGTTATTACTCGTCAGCTGTCATGAAAATCCAATGGGATCAGCCAAGCGTTACTTAGCAATGCTATGAGACCACTAAGGACATATATTGGGCCACTGTACATAGTGCAGTTAGTTACACACAATTGAAATCGATTAAAGAAACAAAACACAGTATTTTTCTTGATGATGTCGCTATCTTAAACTTTGAATTGAAAAGACAAACAAATTAAGTCGTTGTTCAAGAGTATTGCAGGTTGTGTACATAACCTCTTACTTAACGATCTTCCGGCATCTCTAGTATAGCCAGATTGTCAGCATATGTTGAAATAAAACTCGCCTGAAGGATTCACACTGCACTTTTGATATACCGGGTTATTGCTCCTTGGATTGTGATAACGAAAGCATCCATGGAGTTTGTGTTGACTTTCTATAGAATGCCTTGGGACATTTATAGCCGAGATGTGCGTGAACTTTACGTCTTGTAAAATCAAACAAACTAAATTGTGAAGCAATCGAAGCAATGAAGCAACGCTACTTGAGAGTGAATTGAAATGACACCGATTTAATATCTTGCTACGTCAATAAAATTTTCCTTAAAAGAAAGTAAAGTTAAAGAACTAAAAAGTATTACTTTATATTATTGCATAAAACTACAAGTGCTTTTTAAAGTAAATAGTAGGGGGGGGAAAAGGAGTTGCCAATATATATGGAAAATAGAGAGTGATGAATTTTCTCCGCGAAACCACCACCCAGATTGTAAGTCCATTCAGTGCGGTTTCTCCATTTATTTTCTCATAAAGCAACCTTACAAACAGCGATTAATTTGTACAATGCATGCTTTAATATTAATATGCATTATTGTACAATAATGAGAGGCGATAATCTTGAAAGAGTCCCGATAAGTATACAACAAAACGACAAGATCTTCCAGGCTATATCAAATATAAACAAAACATAATCTATCAGAAAAGTGAATCCCTATGAAAGAGTATACAAACCTTGGTTTAGCATTGCACCGTTTATGTTGTATTAAGTTGCATGATCACCAAAGCAAGATATTTTGTATACTTTTTGTTTTCATCAGAGTACGATGGATAATTATAAGCATTCGTATTTAGCGACAACCTATTATTAGTGGTCCCGCCTTTCAATGGACTATTTACCAAAGATAGGTCGGGGCACGTCGGGGCAAGCAACATTATTAAAAAAGAGAAACACTCACAGAAGAGTTTCACTACTGCTCATATCATACTTCAACAGGGCACGGCCAAATGTCTAGCCCGCTATTAGATTACTAAAAAGAATCCCAATAGTCTCTGAACGTGTCTGTTAGCTTGCAAATTTGCATTTTTATTTAGTCTAGGCACTGATTACTGTAGGACGGACCCTGCCTATCTTTGTGCTTGCATCTTTTTGAAAAATTTACGAAAGCCGACAAACTCGGTGCACCTGTGTTTTGTAAGAGTACAGTGTAGCTTAGCTTTAGCGTTTTTAATTTTCAATGCTTCAATATGATTCTAGTTGGTTTTGTGAAATGAAAATCATTGGAAAGAGTCACCCAATGCAAAGAGCTTAACCCCAGTTGCCAATGATGGCTCGCCAGTTTCTAATTAATCCCATTTGTACACATGCCGAGCCTATTTGCTTGGCCATTAGCGATAATTAAAATGTGTTTATCTATTCAACACGATTTCATATCCCTTTACATATTAAATCTTCCATAATTCCAGCGTTGAAAAGATCGCTTGGAAAACATCTTCACAAATAATTACTATGATGAATTATCTAATCTGCCACACCGCTGATTTTGAAATTTGCGCGATGTCAACATTAGCCGATGTAGTGGTGTGCTGGCGTCGATTAGACCGAGGTATAGCAGGCAGATCGATTGGTCTATGAGAAAAGCCCAGTTGGAGAGCAATGGGATAAAGTCTATAACCCCGGTGAGAGCTTTTAGTGTAACAATGCTCGAAGCAGCAGGTTCACGTTTTTGTTATCAGGAAGAGCAGAAAACGATCCTTCTCTTGTTCTTCCGTTCAGGAAATACCTCAACGTGAATCATGTCATTGATATAACACCATTATGGAATTTATATTTATTTTTATATACTGACAGCCCACAGAATGATTTTTCCGGAACAACTTTCGCACTCCATCTGCTAATCCAAAACAAGTAATTTTCAATCTTTTTATGGCTATAAGAATTAACCTCAATCCTGTACTGTAATTTGCAACTTAAGATTGAAGGCAGTTTGGACGAAATTCAGAATAACTAAAAGTATATTTTGACATGCCATACTTTATGTGTAGTACTTTCAAAACCCCAAGGTCAGGTTAATGGTTCATTATACATACATATACATATAAACATATAACATATATGCATAACATATTATAGGATCCAAAGAGGTTTAATAGGCTGCTCTTTCAAAAATGTGTCAGGAGTTTTAGAAAAGGGGCAGACAACCTGATACTTAATAGTTCAAAACTCAACAGTTGCCGAAGAAAAAAATGTCTAATCACAACTGTTCAGTTTTGAACTTTTACTATATATGAACTTATACTATATATATATATATATATATATATATATATATATATATATATATATATATATATATATATATATATAGCAATATTGAGGTGTTAATAGTCAATAATACAATAATAAGTGATTATGCGGTATAGAAGCCACTTCGTGCTATTGTCGTCTTGTCACTACATTCTCAGTGGGAGCAAGATATGATTGAAAGACAAAACGAATGACCACAAGTTATTTATTTTTCAGCATGTAAATAAGCTACAAGAAAGTCGCGGTGGAACCGATTAAACAGAGCTCTTATCTCTGGCATATGACGCGCTGCTTTTCAACTCAAGCACAGTGTACTGATTAGAAATATAACCCGTGCTTGTTTCATAACATTATTTCACCTGCTTCTCTTTGTTCTCGTCATATCATTCTTTAAAAATCGCAAACCCAACGATGTCATTAAATAACACACCGGCTTAAAAATTTTAAAAAATTGTCAAACCTTTTTGCTAGATAAAATAATTTCGTTTCTGTGGGTTTTCATATGAGTAAATATCTATTTAAAAATAAGCTAACGAGCGACAGAGTTCAATGGGGGCGCTGTTATTTTGATTTTGTTTATTTAAATGTTTTACAAAAACAGGAAAAAAAGAAGTGCTAACTTGTTAACAAGTTGAAACACGTAATTTAGAATAACATTTTAATATAGAGTAAGAAAGATACTGCACATAAGTGAACAAGACACAGTATGGAAGGTTATTAACTACGAAGCATATCTCTGACAAGAACACAACATGCGAACGACAAGCATATCCTTTCAAAAATCGCCAAAGCCCACCCCATCAATTTAGGAATTTGTTTGTGTAAGCTTTAATGAATATAGAACATTTTCATTGTGATTGTTTATCAGCTCATTATTCGCACTCATTCAACAATGAGATTTTTTCTTCACACACATACTCTCCGTGGGAGGCGAGTATAATGTTTTCACAGTTGTTTCGTTCGTCATGTTCCTTATTCCTATATACAACCTCTGACAACCATCTGTCGAAACTAACGCACGTTTTTCAAAAACCGAATCTTCGCCAAGGGCGACGTTTTGGCAACAAATAAACGAATAGTGGACCATTCTACTGCGATAAGTACTGGCTTAATCTCGTAAGAGTTTTTCCAGTTAACCTATAAAGTGTCACGTGATAGCCTTAATGCATCACTCATATGGGTTGACGACTTTGTTAACTGCTAGTCCATGACTAACTCTGATTGACAGATTGTGGATCACATGACATCAACCCTTATCACTAGCCAGCCAATCAAGGCGTTTGATATATACAACTGTCCGTGCGAGTACTATGATCATTGGTTTCAATGTACTAAACACTGATCATCATGACTTTCCTTACAGGAGGACGAACATCACTCCGCGGGTAAAGAGAAGAAGCGACCCCCAACCGTCCCGTATACGGAGCTCCGGTATCAAAGCAACATGTTCGCAGCACCTTTACCGGCACTCAATTTCACTCCACAACAGATTGCTAGTGTATGTGAGACTTTAGAAGAGAGTGGAGACATCGAGAGATTAGCCAGATTCCTTTGGTCACTGCCTATTGCTCCAGCTACATTGGAAGCTTTAAGTAAAATGGAAAGTGTCCTCAGGTCACGCGCCATCGTCGCATATCACACTGGTAATTTTAGAGACCTCTACCACATTCTGGAAAACCACAGGTTCGGACGCGAATCGCACGGAAAGCTGCAACTGATGTGGCTGGAAGCGCACTACGTCGAAGCGGAGAGAATGCGAGGACGACCACTAGGTCCCGTAGACAAGTACAGGGTTCGAAAGAAGTTCCCATTACCGAGAACGATATGGGATGGAGAACAAAAGACGCATTGCTTCAAGGAGAGAACACGAACTCTCCTGCGAGAATTCTACCTTCAGGACCCTTACCCGAATCCGACCAAAAAAAGAGAATTAGCGCAAGCCACGGGGCTGACACCAACTCAAGTTGGGAACTGGTTTAAAAACCGAAGACAAAGAGATCGAGCTGCAGCGGCTAAACACAAGTAAGTAGATAAACCAAAATCCTGACTGTAAAAACTGATTAAGTAATAGACACTTAAGAATGACGCGGGAAATTAAACAGTGAGAAACAAACAAAGAAGGTATACGTCTGTCCATATTGCAATATCTTTCTAACCAAGCATCAACCCCCGACGTGTTGTTTTTGCTGCTCAAAAAGTAAACATTTAATAGATTTCAGTGTGATCGATTGTTTAGATAAGCAGCATCATTAATGTCCTGAAAATTTTAAATTCAATTTCAAAAAAACTGCGCGACGTTGAGATCGGGGGTGTCGGAAATCTAAAATGATTTGTTGACTTTATGTCAGTCCCCCCAGGCGACCAGAATGCTGTATAGGTTTCCTCTGGTCGAGATACTATTTCTTGTGAGATGGCGGCTGCAGTGAAGTAACAGCTTGATAAAACAATCGATAAAGAGTTTTTTAAAAGGTTTGCATGTATTTGGATGGTTAGGTAGTAATTAGTGGAAAACACCTGCGAATGACTAGTCAAGCAGTCTTATTTTCTCCCCTCAAGATTCACATAAAGATCAAAATATGATACCGACACAGGAAGTGTGAAATGCTTCTCAATTGATATGCGTTGTGATACACGATAAAGACCTGCTATTCATTCGTAATCTACACCACAGTTTTAGCTTAGTGATGATGTATGGTTTTAATCTGCCCCCCACACTACGACCACCTCTCATTCGTAGAGGCACTCCCATAATACATGGCACACGTTGTCACTTCATTTCGTAAGAGTTCATTTCGTAAGAGCTTTCCACGAACCAAACGAATGAGCGAAAGAAAGAAAACAGAGAGATTTTCTTAAATACGGAATTTCATCAAAAAAATGCACTGGTTTACACGAGAGCTGTACGCATTATTAGAAATTTAAATATAATATATCGAGGCAAAGCTATTTTGGAGAGAAGCCAAACAAATTCCTTTTAAAACTATACTAAGCGAGGTTCTAAGGTTTAATCAGCAGAGACAAAGAGAGAGAAAATAGAGCTAGAAAAGAGAGAAGAAAGCTAGAAGAGAAACTTAGAGAGAGATTGTGAGACTGTTAGAGTATCGCCTTGCATGTACATGTACGTATATATATATATAATCATGCAAGATGTATTTCATCAAGTATTTGATATGAACAGTCTGTACCATTTTATAAATTTTTCAAAATATTAACAAACTATATATATGAACAAAATTTTCTTAGTTATAATCTATACTGAATACAGCAGTGTATATATGTCTCAAGGGTAAATCTAAGTTACACGTATATATCTAATGTCTGCATGTAAATAGACTCTATCAGTGGTCAAATCTTTTGACACAAGTCTGACAAGACCTAGAAAAACCACTGAAAATATAGGAAACTGAGCAATTATTTGAATACTAAAGCACAAGCAGTTTGAGAACATGAAACGGGTATACTTGTTTTGGTTTTTTTTTGATGAGCAACAATTAGTAACTGATCGAGACATGGCGCAATTCAAGCCAACAGCTGGTTTCTCTAACTCGGCAGTACAACATTTTACATAAGAACTAAATATTTTCATCCAATTTAATTTTACGGAATGGTATTTAGTTTTCCCATTATCTCAGTTTTCATACTCTAAACAGTGACAGGTTATAGCAACTTAAGTGGTAAACTGCTGAGATTTTTAAGCAAAGGAAATACTGACGTTTCAAGCGAAGCCTTCAGTTCACTCTGATAATGGACTCCACTTGAAACGTCAGTATTTCGTTACTAAAAATCTCATCAGTCTACCAACTTTTCCCTAATTGATCCAAAATAATGCCTACGCAGCACTCTGCTTATATATTGCAGGTTATAACATATACCGGACCTGTTAACTATACCCTAGGCAAACATTGCCAATGTTCTGTCTATAGGGTATAGTTAACATGTGCTTCGGCTACCTCTAGACAAGGACTGTAAAAATACCTTTTGAATCTCGTCGCTATAAACTCATGTAGATCCAAACTTAATTGTACTTTAGAAGCGCTAAGAAAACACTATAAAAAGTTCTCGTGTGATCTTTGCCTATAGTTGTCTTAAATTGTTCATTAAACTTAATTTGAGCTTAGCCACATCGTATAAAGACTGACAAAGCAATTGTGAGCTGATATCAATTAACAAAAGGAAACCACTTAGTTTTTGTACCGAAATTTTTTTTGTCGGCTTTATGTTGCTAGGGAAGACATAATGAAATTTTATAAGCTTGCCATATACACCTCTATTATTATACCTGTCGGTGATATGAACCTGTGTTAAATAATGAGGTCTAGATGTTTAAAATAACTTGGTCCTGTAGACAAACGTTGAGCATTCGGGAAGTTAATCTTCTTTACTTAAAAGCCTGTCCATAACCTGCTTGTCCCTGCTCTAAAGTAAGAACGTATTTGCTTTGAACATGATAAACGAGCGTTTCTGCCCAGAATTTTCTTCCTAACAATAACATGCACTATAAGAATATGTATACACTACGGACAACTCTTGAGTCAGCCTTGTACATATGAAGCTAAATCACGGAACATGCAGATAATCTTAAATCTTTACTAGTAATCGATACCGAACTGAAACGTTTTTCTCCTCCTTGTGCATGACTTGCATATATATTACTGTATAAAATACTATTCTTTCCGTTCTCATCATCATATTTGTTAGCCTACAATATAGCTACAGGAGACATTATATTCCCACGTACTTTCACTGACTGTGCAAAATTCTCACACTTTTAAACAATTAATCGTTAGTCGGTATTATAATAATGGCCTTTCAATGACGTTAGTAATTGTGAGATTTTCTTAACTCTAATTTTTCCCCTCGTTAGATCACCACAGAAACAATCTTCGCATTCGCAATGCTCTGGAAGCTCTTCAAGTGATTCAAGCTGTTATGACTTAGAAAAATCCTGGAGAGATCAAGAAAATAGCAAATCAGACAGCCATGATCTGCTAGCACACGCTAGTAACAACTCGCCAGAAGTGATCGACCATTAGCTACTAGTGAAAAGAAAAAAAGACGTCAAAAATACAATAACGCGAAAATGAGCGCTAGATTAGTCTCTTAATTATAAAGTTAATTCATTAATATGAAGCAAAAAGAAAAATACGAAAGGAATGAATTAGGACTGCACGATGACAAGCTTATGATCACTTTGTGACCATCTGGGACGAATGTAGTTTGAGAAAATATCCATGTAAAATATAAATCATTGTAAAACGATGTATCGTTGTGTAATACTAGACTAAGAGTAAGAGTGACTATAAAATGTAACTTAATTCCTAACTTAAATCACAAACTGTAGTAGTGCTACTAATTTTAGCAGTCAGATATTAAGGTCAAGAAAGAGAAAGAGAGAGAGAGTTTAACGTTAAGTATTTCACTAAACTAAGAATTAAATTATTTGAAGAAATCATGAAGCACCCCCTGTAACGTTTATATAAACTGTTAAACCGTTTAACAGTTTATAGAGTAGATATCATGTTTATATATATAGTATATTATATTTTTAGGCGTTAATAGTTCACACATGGTTGACATAATCCCTACTTCTTCTATGATATGAAACAGCATATGGCATAATGCAGCTAAACCCATTTACGGCGCCGTATACGGATTCTCGGATATTCCTGAAGATCTACGCATTTAATTATAATATAAGCTTGCTCGACAGCAGTTTTTGATTGATAATATGTGCCTGTAGGGGCAGCCCTTGGTTAGATCGAGTTCTTTAATAGGACTGAACGGCTGGAACCTTGTCATTATGACTAAGCTAGTATACAGACTGAGAGTTTGAAGAATGTAGAGTGCTGTGTAGCTAGGTAGTGTTTTAGATAGAGCAAACTAAAAATTGGTAAAAATAGTTCTTATAACGAAATACTGACGTTTCGAGCAGAGTCCTTCATCAGATCCACTGAGAGACAGTTTACTTAGGTTATTATTATAGACACAGTGAGATTATAAACAGTCTCTTTTTACTCAAGCACTCTTTCAATATCAAGTACTTGACTTACTGTTTGAAACGTGTTAGGACTGGTTTAATACACTCAGTGTCCTTCTCCAGCCACCCGAGAATAATATGCAACTAATTAAAACATTGTGAACGTGTTTGAAAAGTCAGCAATAAAAATCATGATCAGCTTAAAACGAATCATAACATATATTAGGATTAAAAAAGTAGACTGTTTTTGATATACAGGTGTATATTCAGACTGTAGACAGGCAGTGTTTTGGATAGAGCAAAGTCAGAAAAGGTGGTAAACTGCTGAGAATAGCTTTTATAACGAAACTGACGTTTCGAGAGGGGTCCTTCATCAAAGTAAAATGTAATAGCAATTTATTTAGATTGAACATATATTAAAGGATTCTTAAATCTCGACAAGAAAGACTTGGGTGGGAATTAATGATAAATTTAGCTGGAATTTAAATTTAAGGAATTTAGCTGGACACGTGAGGGTGTATTTTATTCTCAAATATGGCAGTATAGATCGCCTTTTAGCTAGAGTAATAAATCAGAGCCCACGCACTTGTATAACAACAGGTAGCTTATAAGTTGACAATGTGCTGATTGAAGTGAAAATTGGACTATTTATAAATATGGAAAGATATGCATATCATGGTAATAAGGCTCGCTTTCAGGCATGAGCAGCAGATGACAAAAACGTTGTCTGACAGTTCTGACTGTTTTATCAAACATATTATACACACACGATGTTAGCTAAAAAACCAGGTGTTACATAAGAATATAAAAATTTACTTTTTTTAAACCCACGCAGAATTAACATGTGTGGTATCGGACTGTGCGGTGTTGCGTAGAAATCTTGAGTGAAATAATCTTATATTTAATAAGTATAGAAAAGATAGCGGATGTCACCTCGCAAACCACTTTATAAGGTATTAGGTATGGAATAAAGCACATTTTCAAAAGAGTGCAAAAAATGATAGTAACGCCTAACGGCACGCGGTCACTTGAGTGGGATCTAAGACTGACTACTCGGAAACAAATATGTTAAGTAAGTAAGTAAATAAAACTGAAAAGCTGAGTCTTAAAGAAGAGCCGATTAGATTGTCACATTAATTAGAAAACTAAACGCGACTTGTACATTTAACCACCATCCTTTGCGTGCAGTAAATATTGTTTCTTGCAGAATAATTGGAAGATATGGTTTTAAAACGATCAACTTTGGTAGGAATGAAGTTCTTGCTTACTTAATCCATCTTAGCATAATAAACAATGTTTAGTTGTGATTTGAGGCCGCAAAGTACTTTGGTTAAACGTACCGCGGCCATCTTTTTCGGTATTTTCGAGGCAGTACTCCTGCATGATTATTTTACTGCATGAAGTAATGTGTTTCTTCTGGGGTTACATATTGACAGATGTTTCTCTTCTCTAATTACTGCATGCGTATCAGTACTTGATGGGTGTTTCCTGCTGTTTGGTTTAAAAGATCATTCTGTAGCCAGACAGACTATTAGAATGGAATGCTATACTAAATAAGTAAGATAAACAACTTTTATTCTTGAAGTAGAATATTTATAAATCTTAGTGAAAAAGAAAAGACGATACTTTCTTGTTGGCAAGCAGCAAGCCAAGCCTGAATTTACTAGCTTACTTTATAACATAGATGTGATATAACGGCGTTTCTGATTGGCTACCATGCATTCTCTATAACTCGATGGAGCACGGTTATTTCAAACGTAATGAGAAACTCATTTTTAATCAGCGAAATAAATATAGTTTCCCGGTGTTTTGTGTCTGATTCTCTGTTACAAAAGAAATGATTCATGGTTTGGCGTGCTCCATTGAGTTGTGGATGCACTTGGGAAGTTGGAGAGCACCCAAAAATTCTCAGCTACGCCTCGACCAAAAATTCTCAGTAGTGCACTTCCCACTAGTCTGCGTGCAGCCACCTTGGGGGGGGGGGGGGGCCCGGACACTTTTTAACAAGACCAGTGATAAACAAGGCCAGTAATAAACAAGGCCAGTAATAAAGTTATGATTAACAAAATCACTAACCCCAGCTAACCCACGACTTTGAATAAAGATATAATAAAGAAATTTGAATGAAGATATTCAATGTCCGGAAAAGTGTTGTCTTTTGAGTATTTTGTGACGTTTTTGGTCCTCTAGAATTCTGTAAATCCTTGTCCTAAAATGCAGGAAATGGCATTTCAGAGACTATAGATTTCAAAATTTTCCGGGGGAGCATGCCCCCAGACCCCCTTAAAAATTTTGCCCCCCCCCCCCCGCACACACACACACACACGCTTTTAGTGTTGCTCCGACGCCACTGTGAAGATCCAAGAGATCAGACATACATATATCAATGCTTCTCATTAAATATTAGAGCCGATAAAAATCGACCTAGTAATAGGAAAAATTCTCATCAAATCAAACATTTGAACATTTGATAGGAGATTTATTGACTCTATTTTATAATTAACCCATGTGCAATATGACTCAGGCCAGGCATGTCCACACTAATCCAGCGTCTTTGGTGACCGAAAACGACAGCGTTTTAGTGTGAATGGCAAAAACGATTCGAAAACGCAGATAGTGTGGACAGAAAACTTTCGATACGAGGTCTCCATTTTCGTTTGAAAACGGATTAGTGTGAACATAGCCTCGGCATATGTCATTGACGAACCTCGAATCATCCGTGGGTTTGATAAGACCAGGATGTTTTTTTCACTGATGAAATTCTTGCAAAAGTGTGAAACTAAATGCAATAAATTAACGACATTTGTGCGGCAACAGACAGATTAAAACAAATTATCAGTCTTGCCGTATCACTACTATATATATATTATATATCGAGAAATCAAATCATGAAAGACAAGATTAAATGAGAGCGAACTAGGAGACATCTTTAAAAATTCTACGTTTATATTCGACTAATCTAATTAACATAGAAAAAAACCCTGTTACAGCATCAAAATATGTAGAAAGCATGCACTTTAAAATGGTCTAGACCTACCATGCTTCATTTACTAGTTCGAGAACGACTCTTTGAAAATCATAAAAATGAAAAGTATGATCGTGCTTATAGCTGCATGTGCAGCTTTCACGATCGAAATACGTTACAAATAATTAGCTTTGGGTGGTCGGATGTTTAAAGGGTTCAGTGAAGAAAATAGAAGTGATGCAAGTATATATTTCCGAAACTGTGATACGATTTTTCTTCAGTAATGTAAAACGATTATATAAAGAATTTTAATTTATTAAAATATACTAGCTATATATGGAAATTTTAAAACTAAGTTAGTTTAGTAGTGGATCGGATCGGTATAGTAATTATAGTTCCACTTTTTTGTTAAGTGAGTAACCGCAAGTCGTAATTTAAAACACCCACTATCAAACATAGAGATCATATAAATACTAGAGGGGCATCCTATCTTAAGGCTGATTTCCAGTCAGTGGAATTTTGCGAGCGGGCGGAATTTTTCTTTGTCTTTTGTGCTCTGAATTAGATTAGTTCCGCCCGAGTGCTCACAAGACAAAGAAAAATTCCGCCCGCTCGCAATATTCCACTGACTGGAAATCAGTCTTTAATTTCAGTCAACCGCGAGTAACCAAATGAACGCCGCCATCTTGGATTTTTTTGGATAGGCGTGTTGCTTGGCAAAGGACTGGGTCTGGTGCATTTGTCAAGGTCGGCACTAGATCATGGTCGAGATACGGACAAATATGCGCCTGCTAGCTTTTAATACAGCGGAGAACTTGCGCGTCATTACCATAACATATATAGCTCTGGATTCAAAGGCGTTCGAATCATTCTTTTCCCGCGATGGCTTCCACCAGCTAATATTCTGTAATTCTAAAGATGATATTCTCGCAGAATTCGATGAATATAAAAGTAAACCGTGACAATGTGTGTCGTACTTACATTTGGAGACGTGTGTTTCAAAACATGTTTAAATATTTTCTGTTTGCCCGATTTAAATAAATTTTATATCAAAATGATCCCTTGAATCTGCCGAATCCAGCACTATAGGTTTTGTCTACCGAAAGTATTAAGATCCGTTGTTATTCGAATATGTACTGAGTCTATACGTCCAACAGGGAACATTGAAACGATGCCGTGAACAACGAACTCCGCAAGCTCGCACTTCGGAAATAACGAACGAACTTCGCAACACATTCGGCAAAAGTTATGTGAAATCCTTATACTGGATTAAAATATCACTGAGCATATCTCCCAAAATTCAATTAATAATATATATTTCCAAATTTTCAAAATGTAAGTTCGTTCTTTCAATCAGAACAGGACTTGAGTGTTATTGTTGTGCAGGTTCTCCGCTGTACTGAAAGCTAGTAGGCGCATATTTGTCCGTATCCCGACCATGATCTAGTGCCGACCCGCAACCAATTGACTAAAATATCATAGGTAATGGCGGCCCCCATGTGGTTACCAAATTTTCCCGCCAATGCCCCCTCTAGTATTTATATGATCTCTATGCTATCAAACCCACTTTGGAGTCGTATATTTCCTCATTTCCTTACGACTTTACACTATTAACTGTCATAAAATTCTAACCTGAAGTGTATCCCTCGTGGAGGCGTGTGTTTGTTTCTGGCTTTCTTGCCTTCTTCTGTCGTCACTTCAAAGCAATTAAGAAATGAAACCATTTTAGAGGTTTAATTTTGACGAGAAGATCAACTAAATTGAACTGAAGTCAAACGTACGTCTAGCTGATCCATCATAGCCCTAATTAGGTTCCTGCATGTATATGTATACCACCAGATAGAAATTACACTAGAGAAAACATTTTTGGCGCATTCCTCATTTCTGTAAAAATCCCGCTTACAATTAAACTCTAACTAAGCAAGCTTGTAAATATATAGCAAAGTGAAAAGATGGCGAACTAGTGCTTAGAGTATTTAGTAACGAACTACTGAAATTTTGAGCGAAAATCTCAACGGTTCACTGCCTATTTTCGTTTCGCTGTTTTCAAAACACTGCTTATATAGCACTTAGTTTACTTTTCTAAGCTTGTAAACAGTAGAATAGCAATTAAATTGTCATTAGTCTACACGTCAAGGCGAAGTGAAACGGGTGAAACCAGTTTAACCATTTAAAGCAACATTTGCTATGAGCATATGAGACTATGAGCTTAGCAAGTGACGACAGTTTAAATGCTGAGCATTATTTTTCTGCTGACTTAATTCCTAAACATTTGGCTGCAATTCAGTATACTTCAATGTAATCAAAGTTCACATTCTCAACATCCATGTGGTTGAAACTGAGCTGTGGTTTTCAAGAGCACACCTTCATTCTACATGTAGTTTTGTCTGGCGTTGACCTCATCAATCTCTTCCCCTCTCACTCAACGTCAATATCGATATGTTCGCATTTTTTAGCTGGAAAAACATACTCAAAACAACACATAGCCGACTGACATGTATCGCATACTCTAACCTTATCTAGTCCTGCAAAGAGAATATATACTGGCGCAAATTTTCCCTCTCACTCAACAACTCAACTTCCCCCGCACGCCTTTGAAATACATACTTAAACCAACACATGGTCAACTGGCATGTATCGCACACTCTAACCTTGTCCAGTTTTTGCAAAAAGAATACATTATACCGGCGCAAATTTCCCCTTTCACTCAACAACTCAACTTCCCCCTCATCCCTTTGAAATGCATACTTAAACCAACACATGGTCAACTGACATGTATCGCATACTCTAGCCTTGTCCAGTCTTGCAAAAAGAATATATTATACTGGCGCAAATTTCCCCTTTCACTCAACAACTCTACTTCCCCCTCATCCCTTTGAAATACATACTTAAACCAACACATGGTCAACTGACATGTATCGCATACTCTAACCTTATCTAGACCTGCAAAAAGAATATATACTGGCGCAAATTTTCCCTCTCACTCAACAACTCAACTTCCCCCGCATGCCTTTGAAATACATACTTAAACCAACACATGGTCAACTAGCATGTATCGCACACTCTAACCTTGTCCAGTCTTGCAAAAAGAATATATTACACTGGCGCAAATTTCCCCTTTCACTCAACAACTCAACTTCCCCCTCATCCTTTTGAAATACATACTTAAACGGAGTATGCGATACATGTCAGTTGGCCATGTGTTGGTTTAACTTAAATCAACACATGGTCAACTGACATGTATCGCATACTCTAGCCTTGTCCAGTCTTGCAAAAAGAATATATACTGACGCAAATTTCCCCTTTCACTCAACGGCTCCACATTCCCTTCACCCGTCCCCTTTGAAATACATACTCAACACAACACATGGCCGACTGACATGTATCGCATACTCTAACTTTGCCGTCTAGTCTTGCAAAAAGAATATATACTGGCACAAATTTCCCCTGTCACTCAAAGAGGCAAGCATTTTCTTAACAAAAAGACAGTGTGATAAACAAACAACTCAAGACCGCTTTAGAATATAGCGGATATAGAATCCCTTTTTCTCACATCATGCTAATAGTAATAATTATCTGCCCAATTTTCGCGTATTATATAATTAACCAAAGGAACAACGTGACCGTTAATGGCAATCAGAAGACTTCGAATCCCAACCGCACGCAACGTTGGGCCCGAAATGTACAAGTCCTTTCACTCCGACACCTCTTGACAAACAGTAAGGTTCCGAAAGTAGCCGGGGTGGCTATACTACTTACCGGGGGAGGGCTTACAAAATTTGAAGTCTTGTGGGAAAGTTATACTGCTTACGGGGGGGGGCATTCTACTTATGGAATTTGGAGCTTTGTGGGGCAGCTATACTACTTAAGGGGGGAGCCACTTACAAGATTTGGAGCTTTGTAGGTTGGCTAGACTACAAGCAAAGAGCAGCTACTTTTAAGGGGTGAATATTTTTCAAAGTAAAAATTGAAAAAACGAAAAACCCAGTTTTGCTCAATAAGATGTTTTTAAAAAGATCTAATGAGATATATTTATAATGAAAATTTTTCTTCAGTCAAAATTTAAAACATTGTCAGTATATATAGATTCTGCATCTGCGTGCGTGATTGTTAATGCAATTTAAAATAATCGGGTAGCATTAACTCTGTGACAGACATCAAACTTCTGTTTAAAGCTACATAGTTTTTCGAGAAGAGATAAAAGTCCTTTTTTGGTAGACTAGAGCCACAATTAAGCAGTTGATCCGGATTTTTGTGACAGGATAATGTCATATAATTTATTGACGTGGAGTCGCAAAATGTAATAGATCTACGCATTCAATCATCGACGATGGGGGGATGGCATTGTTTGGTATTGATACAGACATATAAGATCATTAGTATACATTTAAGGCTGATTTAGGTCATAGATCTATGGTTATACAATGATTGGTTTTAATGGGATCTATGAACCTTTAGTATTCCTTGGATCTCAGGGGTCATGATCACCTACCTATACTAAGAAGGCTTCTGATTGGTTTAGATAACCTAACCCAACACCTTCCCCTAACGCTAATCAGAAAGGAGCATGGGAACGAATTGATAATCGACAATGTCATTGGTTACTTATAGCCAATCAGAGATACTCGTTCATATTAGGTAGGTATTTACCCGGCATGTGTTTTTGCAGAGCTGACAAACGCTTGCCACATGTGACAAATTTCTGGAGCCAGATCTATTAACTCTTTCTTGTCCGAATTGGTCTTTAGTATTTTATTCTGGCTAACGCCAGACGATTTTATTCACCTCTGGGGAAGTCCCCGGACAGGAATGAGTTATAAACTATCTCTTTAACTCTTTCTTGTCCGAATTGGTCTTTAGTATTTTATTCTGGCTAACGCCAGACGATTTTATTCACCTCTGGGGAAGTCCCCGGACAGGAATGAGTTAAGCAAGGCTTGAACTTTCGTCCTGAAAAAAAACAACTTATCACACCACTAAAAATTCTTCTTCTTATTTTTTTAAAACGTTTCCTCCAGATTCACTAGTTTAAAAACTTTTGACAGCTCAAATGAATATCAGGATACCATTAATTACCTCAGCCATGCAGGGTAGACTGTGCGCCGAATATTTTTGAGAAACATCAAACCGAGATTCCATCTTGGTTCAACAATCGACATAACCGATCAACACAACTTTTTAATTCAAAAGGATGTTTCTTATCAGAGGCATACCACATATACATCACTCAGTGTCCAGAACCCTTACGAAAATTTCATATAATTATATGAAATTTTCGTAAGGGTTCTGGACACTGAGTGATGTATATGTGGTATGCCTCTGATAACGATTTCATATATGAAATGTCAATTTCATTACAAATTTCATATATGAAAATGTTCCAATTCCATATACGAAATTTCTTATTCCATACATGAAATTTTTGTATGAAGATAAAAATTTCACATATGAAATAAGAAATTTCATATATGGAATTGGAACATTTTCATATATGAAATTTGTAATTCATATATGAAATGTTTAATTTCATATATGAAATTACAAATTTAATATATGAAATTGACATTTCATATATGAAATCGTATATGAAGTCTTATATGAAATTTTCGTAAGTGAAGGCATCTCTATAATACTTTCTAGGTCAGACAATTAGGCTCTATCTACCTTTACTAAAATGATCATCTAGTCACGCAATAGCTTACGCTCCTAAATTATTAGGAACTTTATACTTCTACATTAATCTAGTATATGTCATATTTTAGAAGCAATGGATGCTTTTTTAAAGATTTTAAAATACATATGAAGCATACAATATAAGATAGACTCCGCTCAAAACGTCAGTATTTCGTAAGACTAAAAATCTCGACAATTTCCCACCTTTTCACTTTGCCTTTTCTTGCTTTGCCATGCTCAAACAATACGTACAGACATCGACACAAACAACTGGCAGGCCAACCGCAACAGCTTACGCCAATTACTGCGGTCCCTAAAGATTACAACAAATACAACTACAATACACAAGATAATTACAAACATTAAGCTAAAAACAACACGATATCGATTTAGTTAGATCACGAGCTTTGTGGATCATCTGCATTAAAACAGTGATCTTGATCCATGGTTTTTGTTAAATGTACAGTGGAACCTCGTTAACACGGAAAATGTGGTCGTAATAACGGGGTGGTCGTATTAACGGGGGAGTATTACACTACTTATTAGAATATATTCAAGCCAGAATAAAATAACGGGTGGTCGTATTAACGGAGTGGTGGTATGGCGGGGTGGTCGTATTAACGGGGGAGTATCGACACTACTTAAAATGTATTCAAGTCAGAAAAAAGTGGTCGTATTAACGAGGTGGTCGTATTAACGGGGGAGTATTACACTACTTATTAGAATATATTCAAGCCAGACTAAAAATGTGGTCGTAATAACGGGGTGGTCGTATTAACGGGGTGGTGGTATGGCGGTGTACGTTAAATAAACCAATCATACACATCAATTCGTTCTAAAGGATACATGATAAAGGAATGGGTGGCTAATCATCCTTACTTGCCGCCAGCGGCTGAATTGCGAAGGACGCAGATCAACGTGGCCGTGTCGAGGCATATCAAAGGCGCTCGAAGTCGCCGCCATGCAACGACACAGTTCAGACCACGGATCACAGCTAAGATGTTAGGTGTTGATTTTGCGGAGGGAGGAAAACTGGAGAACCCGGCGAAAAACCCTCGAAGCACAGGAGAGATCAACTACAACTCTACTCACATGAGTCCAAGCCCGACAACGGGGTCATTCCCAAGCGGTCATCCATCCAAGTACTAACCCCGTCTAACCGGGCTTAACTATATATTTGGCGAGAGGCAGCGCTAACATCACACGCCACCCGTGCTCCCCTACGGACGGCATCGGTATAACTCTCAAGTCTTGTGTATTTTTACTCTGGCTAAAGCCTGGTTTACACGGGCAATTCTTCTTTGGCAATTTTCAACTTGACAAGTTTTATTTGCCCGTGTGTATGAGGAAACATGGCAAGTTTTTCCTTGACAAGTCTCCCTTTTGAAAAGTTGGCATGGCAGCTTTTCAACAAGGAGACTTGTCAAGGAAAACTTGTCAAGGAAAAATTGCTCGTGTAAACTAGGCTTAACGCCAGACAATTTTACTTGTCACATGCAGGGGAAATTCACCGATGGTAAAGGGTTAGAACTAAATCACGCCAGTCTTCATGACAAAACTTAGACAACTTGGATTTGTAGAATCAAAATTGACTTATGAATCTAAAGTGACACGCCTCTTCTGTATGATTGCTCTGCCCTTAGGGCCGCCTGTTATCGAAACTAGCTCTGCCACACCCTAAAACATTCATTAAATAAAGATACCCTCCAGACGATCATCAGTCAGCTGCTTAACATACTTATCTTTAGTTGAATCACGACACGAAACATAGCTCCTATTTATGACCTTATTAAACTTGTAAACAGCCTATCGTATCGTATCGTATCATATCATTGATATTATATCCATGATGAGATTAAGCATTTAATATACATAACGTCAATCTAACGTCAGTCACATTAACCTAGAACCATGCTACAAGCAGATGGCAACGAACGATTACAAAGGTGACCGGATGTATGCATCTGTTTTTATCAAAACAATTTAACCTGAGGGTCACAGAAAGAAAATGAAAAGTGAACAATCTTATTTACCAGTGCGATACTACTATTTTCTTAAAATCTCTACCACGCTGTGATATCGAATGTAAAATGCAAAATATATAATGTACATCAGTAAATACATAATGTACATTGGTACATATATGTACATTAGTACATTATGGCTAAATATTTCATATATGTCAAGTATTTTGGCAATCATGTAGAGTGAGCTAAATACTAATAATTAGTGGTCTAATAAAATATATATTAGTATAAAGTGGCTTCAAAAACGCATTAATAGTTCATGAGGAAAACACAAAAGAAAATCATGACCGTATCGTGTCTTTATATGTGATAAAGATACCTCCTGATTTACATAAACTTTAGCTTTGATTTTCTCGGCTTAGACAAGGTTATTTTTCAAACTTACTACGCCAATGAACTTACCGCCAAGTGGTTCGTTTTTGAAGCTGTTCAATAAACTCGCAGTTCGTGTTTTCAGATATAAAAACACTCGGCTTCGCCTCGTGTCTTTATATCTGATAAAACACTCCTGCTCGTTTATTAAAACAGTACTTACAAATGCAGTTGTCTAAATTAATATATAAAATTTCCGATAAAAATTTTGTATAGTACAGATCTCAGCTTCGTTGTAGTTCATTGCATAGCTGTGGTGGTCTTGATTATTTTATCTATATTACATATACATGTATAAATATATATATATATATATATATATATATATATATATATAGTTAAAGTTCAAAGACTCAACAGGTTTGATTAGACATTTTTATTACTATTTAGTTTCGTGCCACACGTATTGTGTGGTACTCTTCAGATAAAATGGTACAGGTAGAGTACCACACAATACGTGTGGCACGAAACTAAATAGTAATAAAAATGTCTAATCAAACCTGTTGAGTCTTTGAATTTTAACTATAATATGCTCTGGATTCCCATCGAGCACTCTGCCAAAGGTTTTTACAACATCTTCTACAGTATATATATATATATATATATATATATATATATATATATATATATATATATATATATATATATATATATATTTAATCCTCCTTAGAAACCATCTACATTACCATTGGTCATCAAGATAGAATCTTATTATTTAATAAGAGATAGAATTAAACTATTCAAACGATGTTTATTTATTCTTTGCGCGTTATTCTTTGCGCGTCTTTGCGTTCATATCCCAGTTTCGTAATTTTTTAGGCTCTCTCTAATTCGAAACGTTTCGCTATCTATGTTTAAATCCCAAAAAGCAGCCCCATTCTGTTATCTCATTACGCTTCACAAAACTAGATATTTACCTTAAACCCCATCCGTATATGGTAGCATATATATGACCTGGTTCATACTCTAATTGACTAATAAACATTGTTCTTAACTACTTTGACTGATATCAACTATATCAATCGTCTTGTTATGAATAGATCATTGCTGTATAATTAAAACTGCCTGGTCTCTCTAAGGTATCAAATCATTTTTTTCGAATTGGAATATTCTGTTTGGAAGCGATAACAACGACTTCAGCAAACTTATTATAGTCTCATAACCATGATTTCCTGGGGGGATTTGATAACTCCCATGATAACCTGGGGATTTGGACCTAATTTACAATCATTTCCGGCATGAGGAAAAATTTCTAGCTAATTACATAACGGTGTAAAAATATAAATACCGAGATTAATGTTTTGTTAAGCTCCTCCGCAGGCAACTTTGTGAACTTCAAGTTGAAATTACATTAAAGTGGTTAGTCTCTGATGAAAATATTGTTGGTTAGTGTTTCTGCATAATCCTAAAGATATTATGATAGTCGTTGGTAATTGTGCAAAGTTTCATTTCGAAATTCTCAAAAACAAAGTTGTATTTTACGTGCAAAGTTTGTATTTTGGAGCGCCGTCATTAAATTGGCCGTGTTTGAGAAAAATGAGTAGAGGAGAACTTATGACATCATAGACTCAACGAAAACACGAAAACAAAAGATCATTGTTGTTGTCAACAAAGAATCGTTGTTATTATTGAGTCTATGACGTCATAAGCTTCCTCGACTCATTCTTCTCAAGCTCGGTCACTTTAATGGCGACGCTTCAAAATGGAAACTTCACACGTAAAATATCACCTTTTCTTCAAAAAGTTTTGAAATGAAACTTTACACGATTACTAACTACCATAACACCTTTAGAATTATGCAAAAACATTGCCAACAGTATTTTCAACAGAGAACCACTTTAACGTACAATACCAATTAGATATTCTCATATTTTCTCTCGCTAGTATAAACCCACAACGTAACGTATCGTATAGACATTTGTATACAGTACAGCGAACACATTGATTTTTTTTTCAAAATACTGGCAAAAAAAGTAGTAGCTAGTCATCATTTTGGGCCATTAGTTAAAACCGTCGGTTACGGCCGTCAACGAAGTTGAAACAACGCCATCTGAATGCACTGGTCCACAGCATTGCGCCTTGTATCGACTATGGTAGAGTCGACATTAACAAGATCCTTCTCAATTGAAAAAAAAAACCCACAAAAGAACTAATGGATAATGCTACGAATGAGAATGACAGTGAAAATAGTCCTGGTGAAAAAATACTACAAGGGAAAAAAGTCAAAATAATTTTCCAGTTATAAGGTATTTTGCAAGTAGTGCTCCACCTATAAAAAAGAGACCAAGGTATGCTATTGTAATTACAATACAAAAATGTTTAACTTTCTTGGATGATGATAATGCAGTTGCATAATCGTTTTCTTCAACTGAACTTTTTACCTAAATAAGAAATAAAAAAATTATTTTATTCTCTTTATACAATTTAATAAAGTAAGGTGTTCTCTATGCACGCTCTGATTGGCTGGGCTCCGTGTATTTATAAGAGTATGAAGATCATGAATGACGTAAAATGGCGTAGGGTAATGGCGTCACTTGGCTGGAAAAGCTAGCGAACTTTCAAAATTATCCCACTTTTTTTCCCATCATACTTTATAAAACAAATAAAACATACCGCTCCTGTGCATATGTACTCTTATAAAGGTACAGTTTGACATTGTTTGAACACAAAAGAACCCTAAAGGCTCTGCTCAACTTCTTTCGTGTTCAAATGACATCAAACGGTGCCTTTATAGCAGTATACATATGCTGACGGAGCTTTATGTTTTATTTGTTAAATAATAAGACAACAATCAATTCATTAATAATTCATGAAGGGAAAAAAAAGCATATTGTAACTTTTGCTTTTCCTGTTAATATTTTTGTGTTTCTTCTACCAAAACCCAATCAAAAATATAAGAAAGTTCCTATTACCTGTTCTGATTTAACCAGAGCGTAAATTCCAAAAGGAAAACACAAGATACATGAGAAGATGGCAAGTACAGTAAACGAAGAAGGTTCTTCTTTAAGAACAACTCGTCCAACTCTTGGTTTCTTCAAAATTGATTTCTAAAAAACAACGGCCATGCAAGAAAAATAAACTAAACATTGTGTTCTAAGCTTTGTGTTTCATTTGTGTTTCAAAAACTCATTAATAATTCATGAGGAAAACACAAAGAAATCAGTAAAATGTCCGTGGTTTTACATCTGATAAAGAAACCTGATTTACATAAACTTTAGCTTTGGTTTTCTCGGCTTAGACGTTATTTTTCAAACTTACTACGCCAATGAACTTACAAATGGTTCGTCCTTGAAGCTATTTAAAACATTCGCAGTACGTGTTTTAAATCACATCTTCAACCTCGTCCCCAGGGCATTTTGCCTCCACGTCCAGGTGATCTGACCGTGAGGGAAAGGCCTGGAACTAGCAACCTAATAGAAATCCATTTTGCTGTATTGAATAACTTATTTCTTTCATTTTCCTTTATCAAACTGGTTGAAACTTTGTATTTATGTTCAGTGTTGAAAATGATAAGTCTATGCTAAATTTGGGAACAAAATAAAGTATATTTCACGAGATATTAAATAGTTTAATTCGAAAAATGGATTTCTATTTGACAACTAGTCCCAGTCCTTTTCCGTGTTTTCAGATCACCTGGGTTGGGAGTCGGCGAAAATGGCCCTGGCATCGGCTGGTCACGTGACACCCAGAATTTTGGGGTGTTTTGGCAAGAAAATTTATGCGGTCTTTGTGTTTCGTTTTTGTATAATACGTATACATGAATAATAAATAAGAAATATTTAACGCTCTGCCGAATCACTCATGTGAACCTTTATCATAAATGCAACTGGCTAGCATTATTCATCATGATACTCCCCACGATTATCCAGGATACATTTAAATGTCGGGAAGAAACATATATCTACAATTCTTTGGATGAACTTCGCAGAGTGGATTTATTGCAATTCATATTTTGATGAATACATTATACTGTATCTGAATTAATCAAAGTTTTTAAACCGGCCAATCCGATTATAGAATCGACCAGCCGATGCCAGGGCCATTTTCGCCGACCTCCCAACGTGGAGGCAAAATGCCCTGGGGACGAGGTTGATCACATCTTGAATCACTCGTCTTGTTTTAAATCTGATAAAACACTGCTGCTCATGTTTTAAATATTACTTAAACTAAGCTTTGCATGATGATGATTTAACAATTAAAATTCATTATTGTGGTATAACACTATGTTTTATTTAAAGTGCAAATGAAACGAAAATTAAGTTTGTCTTATTTGAAAGAACACTTAAAATGATAGAGTAACATCTTTTGCAGTTTTTCGTTTCCTTGCTTCGTTCTTGAGATATTTCAGTTTGTTTGATATGCAAATTAAACATTTTGAAGTCATGACGTGCATAATGAGTTATCGAAAAAAGTTATATAGCTTTGCTATTATCAAACCAAATTAATTCAAAGGAAGCATGTGGGTGTGGTTCGTCCAGAACACTAAACATGTAGATTTTCAGGTGATTATATCTGACAATATCAAAGATATATAACTTTTTTGATAACTCATTATGCACGTCATGATGTCAAAATGTTTAATTTGCACGTCAAACAAACTGAAATATATCAAGAACAAAGCAAGAAACGAAAAACTGCAAAAGATGTTACTCTATCATTTTAAGTGTTCTGTCAAATAAGATTGACTTAATTTTCGCTTCATTTGCACTTTAAAAAGTTCTGAGCTTTAGAAGTCCTCTGAAGATGGTACGAGATCACGGATCGAAAGCTCAGAACTTTTTAAATAAAACATGATGTAATCCCACCACAAAAAATTTTAAACTAAGCATTGTTTCACAATAAAAGATGAAAAACTAGTTTTACAAAAATTTAAACCATAAATCAGCCCAGTTAACTCGCACTATATGTAAAAAATTAATTTAAAAGTTCAGAGACTTACCACACTTATTTCGCTTGCTGCTGACTGGCGTGTCATGTGACTACTGACGTCACTCACACTTGAGTGTACGCTTTTGGCGGGAGAATCTGGACGTGTTGTTTGGGGTGTGGAACGGATAGGTTTGGCAGAAACTGGTGGAGGTTGTTTACGTTTAGGTTTAGAAGTTTCACTGAAATTCTTCAGTTCAATATTCACAGGGGGAGGATCTTGAGGACGTGGTGTTGTCTCAACATTATGGTACATTGTGTTGTTGTTTACATTATTCCTAGGAAGGCTAGGACGTTCATTAAACGCCTCTTGCCTTGGGTCCCGCGGAAAAGATGTTTGTCTCGCTCTTCTTATTTCTTCAGTCCAATTATCTACGCTATCCCGAGTCTCTTCTGGGTTCTGCCTTGTATCATTTATCCTCGTTTGTTCCTCAGTGTACCTCGTATCCCTAATATTCTTTTTGTCAGCAACATGTGGGGTATAAAGATATTTCATATCTTCTCTTTTGTTCTTCGTTTCATCAAAGTACCTTATTCCCGTAATGTCCCTTACGTCCCTCGTGTCCCTTGAGTACCTAGCATTTTCAATATTTCCCTTTCTTTCTTCCATGTTCCTTTGATGACCGTTATTTCTGATCATGCCTCTACTCTCTCTCATATCTGATGATCCCTTTGAAGCCCTCCAACCACCTCGTATCCCTATTTGTACAGCACAACTATTCCTTTCCTCTCTGGTGGATATGGTCCGCATGGGCACTTGAAATCTTCTAGTGTTGTAAATATCCTCATATTCCGACGATCTTCTGTTAAATCCAGAAGCTCTTAAATCAGAATGCTCTCTTTTGTCGATATGGTGTGGTACACGGGGATACGATGGACTAGCTTGAGGATATGTGGCCTTTGTGGATACAATATCCTCATATTCTGACGATCTTGGGTTAAATCTTGAGCCAGAGGCTCTCAAAACTGAATGCTCTCTTTTGTTAATACGGTGTGGACTTTCCTGGGTAACATGGGGATATGATTGATTAGGTTGAGCAAATGTGGCCTTTGAGGATGAATGGGGTGATGCTGGCTGTAAATTATGACCTTTTTTACGTAGGTCATCTCTGCTGTAGCGATATTCTCGTGTTTCGACATAATACGGAGGATTGTGTGAAGAATACGAATTAGCCATCCAGTTAACCAATCAAATAAACGCTATAAGAATAAATCAATGTTTAGATTGGAAAGCTTTTGCTCTCTAACGTTCTGTTCATTATTGGAGACCTGGTTGTCGCGAAAGTTTATATTGGAGAGGCTTATTATTAATCAATAGAATGACAAGGCCGGGGTGTAGTATCACCCACTCCCAGTAATGTTTAGGCCATTTACCCCCTTAGCCGCCGCCCTTGAATCCAAGTAATAACAAGCGTCTGGTAAGTCGGTGAACCCCCCGTCTGCACCTAACCAACCATACGGCTAAGTAAAATGAATGCAGGTGTTAAATGAGGTTACTAGATAACCAAGGTTAACAACTAATGAACTGCGCAGGGCTTGGGGTACGTGAGAATGCGAGTGGTTATATGAGAGAGGCACACCACGCTTGGCCGATCATTGCGCCTTTTGACGGCACAGCGAAGACAGGTATCAGTAGCATAAGCAAGGTAGGGGTTTTGAGGACGTACAATTTAATGCCGGGGCCATTATCCAAAGTAAGTGTTTTTACAAAGCTATAACTTTTTTTCCTCAATTATTTTTAAGACCCTGAGTGGTGGTTCGACCACTGACCTACTGATATAACTGGACTGCGGGTGCACCACGAAAAAATGGCCCAAATACACGCCATCACGCGCCATCTTGTTGCTTGATCCGCCTGAATTAGGATATGACGGCTGGGCGGTAGACATGCTCATAGGTCTTAGCCGCAAAATTGACCAATCACAGATGACCGACAGGACGCCATCTTGTTAGGTCTAAAATTAACCAATCAGCAAACCAGAAAATCAAGGATGGCGCCGTTCAATTGGGGACACTTCATGTAATACAAAAGTATCGTGGACCCACAGTCCAGTTATATAGAGGTCAGTAGGTTCGACCGACCAAGGATTAAACCCTGGTCTCCCAGCTTACAAACAAGTGTGCTAAGCACTCGACCGTTATGGACTAGGTCGAGCAACGATCGACAGTTTAAATGTCGTGTCCAAACGAAACAAACTACTATGGTGATATTATAAAGACTTAAATTGATAATAGATATAAAATACACACACTAAATTAGTAATCACTTGTCTGGGTTGTCTGTAGCTATAGTTACTATCTAAAAAAATAGTTTTGCATCTCGACTAGCTTCTAGAATGTTCCTCGTGCATTAGAAGTGTGGGAACTACCACCCCCTGGATATCATTGTTAAAAATATGAACCCCTTTTTTTCTTGCACATACACGAAGTATCTTGCTTTATATATTTTGGTTTATATTTTGTTTCATAAACTACAGTTTTGAGAATCTCTATACTCGATCACCTCGCAATAACTGCGTAGAACGAGAATATACTTGCTTAAATTGCTTCCTTATCATTGCGAGTTCAGTTGAGATGAATAAAAGTAGAACTAATTACAAAGGTCGAAGAGAATATTTAACAAGTCACAAGGCAGAAAATAACTGATGAGATAGCAAAAAATAAATTAAAGTTTCGACAACGATGTATACGCTACATCAAATGTTGTTATTTGCGGCCAAAAAGATAGAAGCTAAAATTGGAGTTCCTTTGTTGCTGCGTTTAAAGCACACGACATGACGAGGTTATAGTGTACAATGTACATTTTATATAACGTCTGATCCGTATTCATTTTAAAAATAGATTTAGAATCAAATGGGCAAGTCTGATCATTTAACTCATTGACAATACAATTGTAAGAACCTCAGACCGAATAACGGTAGGGACACTTGAATCTATTTTATCTTCAGCCCTTTTATCCCCTTTTTAATGTTGAAACGTTTCAAGAGTTTAAACGTTTTGCAGTTGACGAAAACTAATTTATTGTGTCCCAAGTGTCCCAAGAATATTGTCTGACACTGTAGGCTATAACTCAAACCACAAACACAATTCATAATACATTTATAACACTAAAATGCAATTAAACTTACCGGTATTCAATGAAAGTTAGCATCAATGGGTTCATCACCAAAACAGCTGTGTGTAAATCCTGTTTTAAAAAAAGCTTTAACAAAACATTGTTATAACGGTAAAACCATCAGAGAAAATATGCGTCCTAGTCCACCATAGTTGGACCAATTGTTCAATGTGTCAGAAGGATCATGAGAGAAGAATAAGTGAACTTGCATGGGTGAATAAAGTCGCCCTATGTTGCCTCGCATGTTTCTAAAGCAACGCGAATAGTGATGAGATAACCGGCTGTGAAGACTAATTGGGTTATAAATTAAAACTGGACAATAATAGCTAAACTAACGTCATAGGAATACAGACGGAGGACTATTTCTAAAAGGAGTTTTTGGCAACAGATAGTTTGATAAACTCTGATTTTTAAAGAGAGTTATAATATTGGCAACAGATAGTTTGATAAACTCTGATTTTTAAAAAGAGTTATAATATTGGCAACCGATAGTTTGATAATCAAATTTTAACTTTCTGATTGACAAATGCAAATATAAAGTAAGTAATTTAAAATGTGTCTTGTTTAAAACAACATGATCCGTCATATTTTTTTAGAAGTTTGTAAGCGAATTGTTTTTTACCAATCCGGTGTGACGTCAGGGAAAAAAATATCGAATATGGCAGACAGATGAAGAAATTAATAATACAAAAAAGATAGTCAAGAAATATTCAGCCGAGTGTGCAAGAAAAATATTTTGCAAGAGATACTACCGGAGAAGTTCAGCCTTCGAGAAAAATGTCACCGGAATAACCGTCACCGAAGAAAACAACAGAAAACGCCTTGAGGTGATATGAATCGTTTTCACTCACGTGATTGGTGGCCCCGTTGGGCTGGTGAAACAATACGAAATGTTTGAATAAGAATAGAGTTAAATCACTATAGATCGTTTTCATCTGACGTCACGGCGGCCATATTGGTGTACCAAAACAATGAAATGGCGGCCATATTGGTGTACGGTATGGGAATTAGCTCTTTCTTATTCAAATATTTCGTATTGTTTCACCACCCCAATGGGGCAACCGATCACGTGAGTGAAAACGATCTATAGGATAAAGATTGTGCATCAATATGGCTGCCATTTCATTCTTTCTGTGCACCAATATGGCCGCCATGACGTCAGATGAAAACCAAGAATATGTTGGCATGATTGTTCAGAAAACGCATGATGCGGTAGAAAACGCAATCTATACGCGTGTCACGCACCTATATTTTTTAAACCTAAATACGTTAAAATATATAAGCATACAATTTGCACTAGTGTCACAAGGTCGTGTGTTTAGGTTCTTGACTCGTGTCACGAAATTCTTTCCTCGGCCGCAAAACGATACAGTATTTGAATTAACTTGTAGATTCAGTGGCGTAGCCAGGGAGGAACTGTGGGAGCCGAGGCTCCCCCCCTTTAGATATAGAACAACAGACATGTAACTACAAAACTGATACAATGTGAATTATGTCAGGAAATAAACTGTAAACAGTGTATTCAATCTACCGAGTGTATGCATTTTGAGTATCTTGAGTATGTGACGTTTGCGTGTTTTGAGTATTTATATATGCCGTTTTTTAACCTTTAGGGTCTGTAAAATCTTCCTCCAAAAGCCAGTTAACATCTGCAGTCACTAATTACCCTTGTGGATGGTTAGGTGCAGACATGACTACCGGATATGATTTGTTGTTACTTGGATTCAGGTCCCCACACTACGTGTCGAATTCCATCCTTGACCTGACCACCATTGCATGTCTGCACCTATCACACCGAAAATACTTTCGGTGGAAATTGCAATTTGCTTTGATTGATTAGGGGTGGGACGGTGAGATGCAATATATTCGAATCGCCAGTATGCCGACTAAAGGCGTAATGACTCCTTGCTGGCCAATGCACCTCCAGTTATCGAACACTCTCACGCTGATTCTCCCCATTCTCCGCGCGCCGTTCCTTGGCCGTTAACCTTGGTTATTGCATAACCTCATGAAATGGCATTTCAGCGACTCTCGACTTCAAAATTTCCCGGGGGAGCATGCCCCCAGACCCTCCTAAAAATTTATTCTGATTTAAACTGAACCAATTCTTCTTCGTAAAAGTTTAGTTTATTCGGGTTTTAAAACCACAGTACGATCCTAATCGGTTCATGTAATTAGCTTAAACTATCCGGCACCAAGCTGATTTTGCCTTGGGTTAGAACGGTAAAGCTTCATATACTAATAACTATAGTCATACAAGGGCGTATCTAGAAAGGAATGAACTATAGAAAGACGTTTAACACTTTAAAGCCTGAAGACGAGTCTTAGTATTTTATTCTGGCTAACGCCAGACGATTTTATTCAGCTACACGGAGAAGCTCAGGCCTCAAAGTGTTAAGAAGTCTGAGGGAAAATTTTTGATTTTCTGAGGCTCTCCAACGCTATTCTCTATATTTTGGGGGACAGAACATATGTATTTAGCACTGAAGCCCAACCGAGGCACTTGCCTGAACGAATATACTTTCCCACTCATGGCCAGTTGTATAGGAACCGTAATAATAAAGGAATATTATAGTTTAAACAGTAACTTTAATTTAAACAGTAATTGGAAATAACTGTTTATTGCCACATATTCTATAAGATTATGGTTTATAACTGTTTTCCCTAATTAATCGGAAATTAAAATTTAAAAAAAAAATAGGATAAGCCAGGTGTAAGGACTAAGGAAATACAAAACAATCCAGAATAAATTACTAATGACCTTTCCAGCGTATCAAATATCCTCCAGTTATTATCATAACGTTTTTAAGCCAGACGAAACATCGGAACTAAATATGTCTAGGCACTTGAATTACACTTCTAAATCTCGAAGTTTTTAGCCCTCAATGAAAATTGAAAATAAAAATATTATAAAATAAATAAGGGACAAAATTTATCGTTGCTATATGAAAAACAAATAATCTCGATTTTTTTAGGCATGATATAAAACAATTGGAATTGGTTTATGTATCTTTATTTAAAGAAACACGCTAGCCCCAACAACGTTAGCTGATTTCCATGCACAATATATATATATATATATATATATATATATATAATATATAATATACAAATTAATTATTAAAATAGAGAAATACAAATGTTCGCTAAGATTACATTACAAAAACTAAAAGTTATAGAAAGGGAAGAAGGTGTGACCCAACTAAGGCCTAATTGAACCTCTTTTGCGACTCGGCTGTTTTCGCCTCACAGGAAAGCTGATTCCAAAGCACAGCGCCGCTCTATTTAAATGTCTTTTTAAATAATTCTCTTCAGTTTTGGCTTCGGCTGTGTTGAGGTCTGTCGCATTATTGCGAAGCCTGTAATTATATTGACTAGAGCTTCTCGTCTCAAAAAGAGTTTTTAAGGCCCAGTGCGGTGTTGTCATTAAGTATATTGTAGTTAAAACCGATTTAGCATAGGACCGTCTGTATATCAAGCATGTCCCACAAGATGGTGTCAAGTACATCAGCCAACTTCATAGTATAACTCGCACCCGTGTTAGAACTCTAGCAACTCGAGATTGAAATGTTGGTAGCTTATCTTTAAGGAGTTTGGCGCAGTTATCCCAAAGAGGGGAACAGTTTTGTTAAAATAAGGTTGGACTAGAGCTTTATAAACAGTTTCTAGTGTATTGGTCCAATGCCCGCACTGGCTTTCTTACAGATTGTATCAATATGCCTTCCCCAGCTAAGTTTTTCATCTACCTCCACTCCTAGACACTTTTTTGCATTGTTTCGAGCGACAGAAGTGTTGTTTATCAGAACAGGTTGCTGGCATACGCACTTTATTTTTTAAGATTATACTGCGGAACATGAATTTTGATTTAGATGGATGAAGTTGAAGTTTATTTGCTACAAGACAGCTGGTCATAATTTAAATTTGCGACAAGCCCCTCAGAATTATGGGAAGATGTAAAAATTTGGGTATCATCGGCATACATGCATGGCGTAGTTGAATTTTAAGCCGCAATCTGGTAAATCATTAATGTACAGTAAAATAGCAGGGACCAAGATTTGAGCCCCGTGGGACTCCACTGTACAGGGTGTATCAAAAAAAAGGCTACCCTTAGAAAATATAATTAACATTCTTTTCAAATAACCTATTGTATATTGACAGCCCTGGACACCTCTGAAGTCACGGATGCGTAAAAAACAAATGGTCGTATACACCTGGGAAATTACGATAACTTCTAAACGTATGAAGGAGCATAACTGAAATAAAAATGTTAATTATATTCATATCAGTTCGATTAAAAATGGTTCAACTGACCACAGGGCTGTCAATATACAATAGGTTATTTGAAAAGAATGTTAATTATATTTTCTAAGGGTAGCCTTTTTTTTGATACACCCTGTATGAAGATAGGTCTTTAAAGCAAAGCAGAAAGCAGTGCTTTTCTGTATTGTTCTTTATTACTTAACATGCATCTGAATCATAGGATCGGCGTCGGTCGGCGACATATTTGAACTAGGCTTAAAAATATGAAATTTGGTTAACCCTTTATTGCCCAGGTTTCCGGGAGCAATTCTCAGCCTTTCCCCTTGACGAGTAAAATCGTCTTGAAAATTCTGATCTTGACTAATCGTCAAAACGTACTTCAGTTAAGTATTTGCATGAGTTTCTGGTCTTCCTTGAGTCAAGTAGGACAGTTTTTTTAGTTCTATTATATATTTAATTAAGCCATCTCGAAGACAAAATATTTCGAGAATGTTTCTCTTACTTTAAATATATATTTAACCCAAATAATACTAGATGAGTGTTTAAGAAAACAAAACAGTTTTCTGTTTACAAATAAAAAGTTATCTAATATGGTTACGTCACCATGACGCAAACTTGAAAAAACTTTGTGGACAAATTCAAGTTGACAATATGATTAAAATTATGATGAATATCACACACGTCAAAACTTGAACTAAATGTAGTCCGGGACTCCGGGTACGAAAACGCACTAATGACTTACTATTTTAACGTTTTAAGAATATTATTCCTTTCCTTTGCACACAAATATAATTTTTGTCTCGCGTAAAACTATTAATTAAGCGGTAATTTAATACCTGACGCTGTGCCTCATAAGCAATTATAACGATATATTTACTGTTTTATAAATTACAGTTATAGACCACTTGCATTTATTCCCTTGGTGGAGGACAAATCTTATAAACTATAGAATTTTCACTCACTATTTGCTCTGTTGAACGTCGGAACTTTGAAGTTGCCTCCAGATGCACCGTTTTGACGTCATCTGCAAGAGGTGTATAGAGGGGAAAAGTATACCGTAATTATTCGAATAAACGCCGCGGCGTTTATTAAATTTTTGGCGCTTCAGGTGCGGCGTTTATTCGAGGGCGGCGTTTATTCGAGGGCGGCGTTTATTGCAAATTTTGTAACAACAACTGTGAATTTATTAAAAAACTAAGAATAAAATTCATATGTCTTTTAAATATATATAAATATATATGAAAATTGAACTGTTCACTGTCTTATATAATGACTAAGTTTCATTCTATTTCAATGTCACTGTCTCCTTCGTGGTCCGAGTCTAACAGCTGAATAGTAGGGCATGCCTCTTCAACATCGGAAGACGTGTATTCTTCAGTGTCGAAAGGATTCGTTTCTGGCTCGTCGAGAATATCCAGTTGTGATTTCAGGACGGCTTGTCCAGTGTTGCACGGCTGTCCCTCCTTGAAACAGTGAATCGCATCATCTTCTGAGCCGTCAACTGGAAGGTTCAATGCACAACTTTTGAACGATTTCTTGATGACATCTGTAGGCAATTCATCCCAGGAATCCAGAATCCACTGCAAAATGGTTTTTCTTGGTGGCGCTTTCAAATTCCCAGCTGCTGTTTCTTCGTGAATGCCTACTGTCGCCAGCCATTCATCATACCTTTCTGTGCACAATGATTTGAATGGTTTGTTCCAACTTACGTCGGGCGCCTGTATATATTTGGTACAACCTCCCGGGACAATCACGCGATCGATTTTCTTGGATTTCAGAGAGTCGGTTATACTGTCCACAAGGTGACACTCGTAGGAGTCCCAAGCTAACAGCCTTCGGTTGAAAGAAAACGCTCCTAGAACAGAGTTGGTCCAGGTACGAGTTAATTCAGTGTCCATCCATCCATTTACCGAAGTGGCTACGACCGCTCTACGTTTGAACTCTTCGTTTAGCGCTGCGGATTCTCGTTTTGCTCCTTTAAAGACTACCATAGGCTTAAGTTTTGTCCCATCGGCCTTGGCAGCTAAACAAACTGATAGTCTAGCCTTTTCATGACCCGTCGTTTTCAGTGTAATAGTCTTTGTCCCGGTTGCGTCAATAGTGGTTTCGGATACCATATCGCACCAAACTGGAGTTTCATCCATTGCAATGATATCAGAGGGGCTGTATTCGTGCTTTTTCTGTAGGCGTCTTACTTGAATTACATATGACACGAGTTTAGCTATCATTCGTTCTGGATCCTGTTGAGCAATAGAGGTTTTTCTACTCAAAGATAAACCATTTCTCTTCATAAATTTTGCCAACCAGCCTCTTGAAGCTTTAAAGTCGTCGTCAGTCACGTCATTTTGGTTTATATCGTTGAATGTTACTTGTGCTTTCTTCATTATAAGTTTACTGGAAACTCGAAGACCGCGAGATCGTCTGCTTTCAATCCACTCCATTAAAACTTCCTCTAACTTCGTGCTTAGCGGTTTTCGGCCAGCTCCACACAATCTACTTCTTTGTTTGACTTTGTTACCTCTTACCGCAAGAACACCTTCGATATCACTCTTCTTTGCTCTCCATTCTCGTATTCTTCTTTCATCGACTTGAAATTGGCGAGAAGCAGGTCGATTTCCGTGTATTTCAGCATATGCGATTGCTTGTTTTTTTACTGCAAGGCTGTATTTATGTCTTTTTTGTCCTTTGTGCGAAATTTGGTCCCTATTTGAATCTGCCATTTCTCATTTGTTGTAGGTTTTGTGCCATTGCATGTGCTAAAATATAGATCTAGTTGCAATTAGCATGAATACAAACCGCACTTGCTGATTGGACCACGAGCGATGTTTGTAATTTGAGTAAGTGCGAGTAATAACTTAATGTCACAAACTTGATGCAAACCTTCTCAAATTTCAAACAAAGTTAACTCGCAAGTCGCAAGTCGCAACAATGGCAAGGGCAATGCCAGTAGAGTTCAAAATGTATTTCAAGGTAGACTTTGACACGATTATCCGAGGTCACCATGTTTATAAGTCTGTGTGGACTCCCAAAACTCATGAAATACTTGAATGTGAGAAAGATACTCGCGCAGAGGCAAAGGAACACGATGAAAACGCAATTGGTGTTTATAAACCTCCCACTGGCACGGAGCAGCCGAATTCGAAGAAGACGCTTGCTGGCCACGTCCCAATTGAGCTGTCTCGCTTATTAAAGAACTTCCCAGACGCAAACACTGAGAACAAACTATTCGCGAAAGCCACTGGAAAAAGAAAGAGAGAAATCGGACGAGTTGTACCGGCAAAATTCTCGGCTGTCACCACGGAACTGCGCATAGCAGAAGTTTTAGAGAGAGAACTAAGTAGCAAAGCTATGAAGTATAGCCACTTTGAACTAAATAACATTGTAATCGAGAAGAATAAATATCCAAGACTGCTTTAGATTTAATGTTGTCTTATTTTTTAAAGATAAGTACCGAATAAACGCCGCGGCGTTTATTAAATTTTTGGCGCTTCAGGTGCGGCGTTTATTCGAGGGCGGCGTTTAATAATATTTTTGCTTGTCCCTGCGGCGTTTATTCGAGGGCGGCGTTTATTCGAGGGAGGCGTTTATTCGAATAATTACGGTAATGGTGTTTTCGATCGTATCCTTGGGGTATTATTGCGATCAAAGTGTGTTTTAACTGATTAAAAATTACCCATACAAGACAGTATTATTGTCATAATACACTCAATTTTACTTAATTTCCCAGGCGAGACTCAAACCTTCTGATTACCGGTAAGACGCTCTAACCATCGAGCTTCTACGACTCAAATGATTTGAACGTAGGTTGAGTTCTATGTATTACATTATAAACTGTTATGTGCGAGTATAATATATTACTAATGTCGTAATGCTCCTCTCGTAACACTAACCAGTACCACCAGTGCGTTTTAATAGCCAATAACTTATTTCAAACGATATAAGACCCTAATAATATAACATTAGACTAGTAATTTAAAGTGCCTATGAAGCGAAAATTATTATTGTCTTACATGAAAGAACTCTTAAAACTACAACGTAAGATCATTTGCAGATCTTCGTTTCCGTGCTTCGTTGTTGCGATATTTCAGTTTCTTTGATATGCAAATTAAACACTTTGACAACACACGTGTATAATGAGTTATCGGAGAAAGTTCTATTTCTTTGCTATTATCAAACGAAATCACTTCGAAGCCGATCCTGTGCGTCTATTTCGCATACAGCATTAGACATAGCAAAGATACCGAACCTTCTCTGATAACTCATTATACCCGTGTGACGTCAAAGTGTTTAATAATTTGCAAATCAAAAAAATTGAAATATCTCAACAACGAGGCACGGGAACGAAGATCTGCAAAAGATCGATGTTACTTTGTCGTTTTGAGAGTTCTTTCATTTAAGACAATAATAATTTTTGCTTCATAGGCACTTTAAGATAATCAAGTCTCATGTGATTTTGGTTACAACTTATTACGATAATCGACTGATCAAGATGACTATTTAATTCTACATTTGACCGGCAGAAATATTGCCTAAGTTCCTCCAGTGCCAAATTTTCCACTCACCATGCGACATAACATATATTTATAATAATTCATATTCAGCTCAAAAAAATTGAATAAGCGCATAAAAAATGTCTTGTCACAGACCTAATGCTATACTAACTTACACAATCACCTTTCGAAATTAGTCAACTGTCACTCCTAGGTATCGATTTGATTAACCGATAAGTTCTACCCAGATCCTGTTTCAAAAACAACGAGTAAGTACTAAGTAAATGCAACCGTTATTGTGTAATCAGGAGTGGACAGGAACCAATCCGCACGGGTATTTTTAGCAGGTGATTTTATAATATTGAATATTGTAGTAGACAATCGGAAATGAGCTGGTATTAATTAGTACCTGTGTAAGTGCGTCGAGTAGGAATGCTTTATTTACAAATGAGCAAAAAATGTTTACCGAAGATGGGAAAATGAATGGAAGGATTAGAAGGTAAATAGAACTGGTATATAATTAGTATAAACTGAAGACAAATAAAGCTGCATGAATTTAATAACCATTAATTTAGAAAGTCTTTAAAAGTTTTTTTAAAAAAATAAACTTATTTCAGATGTTGAAAATATGTTCACAACGTGTCGATGTAACAAATAAATAACTTAAAAACGGTCAGAAATAGAAAATAAGAAAACATACGGCCATAAAGTCTCGTAACACACAACCATAGACATAACTTTTCTTTGCTTTTTTTAAAGGGAACGTCGAACGCGCGAAGGCAGTGCTTAGCCTTAGGATAGCTGAAAATTAAAATGTTATAAGCACACTACTTTTTTTACACTCTCGTTTTCTCGAATAGAGGAATACTGCCGTGCGGTTAGTCTAACATAAAAAGCTTCCAGTTTTGTGGAGTTTACTCCGACGAACAACGGCTTGTTTTCTGGTGGCACAGCTATGTGTAGGCTTCTATATATAGGGAAATGTGTCCGACGTACGCACAATATAGGTGACGGTTCCCACATGGGATCGGACGTATGCACAATATAGGTGACGGTTCCCACACGGGATCCAACGTATATGCACAATATAGGTGATGATTCCCACACGGGATCCGTGAACTTTCCCAACGCATTCGCAGAAAATAGTTTAAAATACTGACAACATAAAAATGTTATTTCCACTGAAGATAAACAGTAAAATATCCCACATAGGCAAAAAGAAGAGTGCTACGTAGGTAGTGTTTTGGAGTAGAGTCAAAGACGTGAAAACTAAAAAGGTGATAAACTGCTGAGAATAGTTTTGGTAACGAAATACTGATGTTTCGAGCAGAGCCCTTCATGAAAGTTAAAAGGTCTCCGCTCGAGACGTCAGTATTTTGTTATCAAAACTATTCTCGGCAGTTTACCACCTTAGTTTTTCACTTTGATCCATAGGCGAAACAACCAGTTCAGATTTTTACTATAATATTCTGGCCTCGAAACACATGATTTCGAAACAGCATCCGTGAATCCAAGCCGTTCGGCCTTATTCTGAACTTCTATATCGTCAGGACTGGCTCAGCTTCAGTCTTACTTTGAACTTCAAGATCGCTGGGGTGACCCTCCGTTGCCCCTTCGTGATGTTGGCTCCTCGCTGTTCAACCGACGCCAACAGGGCCGACACGCGTTGCGGCGCGGCGTAGAAATTCCGCCAGAGTACCGCCAAAAATATATATTCCAATTATGACAATAAAATGCATGTACCTCGTAATGTTTTTCAAATCTATCCATTTAACGTTCGCTAAAGCATTCTTCAAAATGCATTCTTTGCTCTAGTGTAACGCACGTGTATACGCCAGCATACTCGTAACCTAGATACGCTTCTGGTCGTACGGCCGCCCAAGTTCAACAAACGACAGGTATTAACGATTTCGGCAATATTAGATAGTGATGCTCGTTTTGATAAATACCCGTTCCAACACGTAACCGCCTTCATAAATCCAGAAATTCAAGGGAAAGTGCTACAAACTTGGTTTTGGGAGGGAGGGATAAAGTTGAACTGAACTTCATCAGTCTTTACGGAAACGCTTTCCGTTGTAATATGCACCGCTAGAGGCACATAGTTTGTTAGCATACGGAAACCATCAAATTGACAAAAAAAATTCAAACTTATAACTTGTTGATTTAGCATACTCAACAAGTAAACTTGTCTTTCACGAAACTTAACGTATAACACGAAATCATTCAGAAAACTTTACTGATCAATAAGTAATGATGATAAGGTCGTATAGATCAAGAATTGTGAGCAAATCTTGAAAATAGTTAACGCGGTAAAATGAAACGAATCTCAGTTTGTGGTAGAAAACCCAACGGGTGTCCACGTTCAATGAGTTTATTGCGCCTTTATAAGAAATTCTTCGAAATAAACTAGAATTTCTCAACGATGGATTTCTACGATGTATTGAAAAAGCCGAGTCGTATATTTATAGTTATTGTGGATTTCTAAGACGCGGTCTATTGATCGTCAAAAATATAACATATTTTACGTTTTATTCTTTGGCAATGTTCGTAAGAAGATTTTCGCCTTACTGGCTTTTGGCTTGAGTTGGTTAATCCAGTCATTCAAACTGACAAAAAAGCAATACTTGCTTAATTGATTTTATAGTCGGTGAAGGGTGAGAACACGCAAACATGGATCTGGACTATTGGCGGCAGATTTCCCCGCTTTCACACCATCGTGGAGATGACTCACCGTCCCAAGGGACCATCGACGCGAGGTGAGGTATCAGTGAGTATCTCCAAAAAGCTTTTATTATTATTCAGCTTTTCGTATTTGATTACCACAACTGACGCATTAGCCCTGGCATTTCCTCTTCACTCATTTAAGAATGCTCTTGTCCAATCAGCGTCGGGAACGCCACTCTCGTTGATATGTTTACCCTGCTTCTGATGCTGATATAAAACCTGTGACATTTTCCAAAGTAAATATGCCAATTACAGTTTGATCGTAGGCAAACGCTGATCCAAAATATACAATATAACTCTTGGCGTGTTTTGACCATGAATTACAACGACGCAAATATGAACGTGGAGAACACGGCACAGAATTGTCCGGTCACCGATCGAAACAACGCAAGTTTTAACTTCAAACCGGACCAAATCGCTTGTGTATGCGACGCACTTCGGCAAGCGGGCGATATCGATCAACTTAGCCGGTTTTTGTGGTCGCTTCCACCGCACGATCTACTCAATGGCAATGAAAGTGTTCTGAAAGCTCGCGCAGTCGTCGCGTTTCACCAAGGAAATTACCGCGAGCTCTACGCTATCTTGGAAAGCCACACGTACGAAGCTGCGTCGCACGCACTTCTGCAGAACCTTTGGTATATGGCGCATTATAGCGAAGCTGCAAAACTTCGTGGTCGTTCACTGGGCGCCGTTGATAAATACAGGATTCGCAGAAAGCACCCGTTACCAAGAACAATTTGGGACGGCGACCAAACGATCTACTGTTTCAAAGAGAAATCCAGAGACACGCTGCGACGGTCTTACCAGAGCAATCGTTATCCATCTCCACAAGAGAAGAGAGAACTTGCGAAAGCGACTGGACTCAGTTTAACGCAAGTCAGCAACTGGTTCAAGAACAGAAGACAACGCGATCGGGCTCCATCCGCAGGTCGAAGGTAAGTTAATAACGTTATCCTCGTAAGACTTCTCCCAGATATAGTGTGTGTTAGGTGTAAAATGAGCAGTACACAAGTGAAAGACTAGATGCCTGTGTCGTCCAACCCAATGCTATTCCTTCAACGCTGCGGACTCCATATGCCAAGATGTGGTATCACCTTCTTTTTTAACTGGTGTTAGATTTCTAGTCGAAGCCAAACCATGTTAAATGAACAATCAAAAGTTTAGCTATTGCGTTCGTAACGTTGTAGAACGACGGTCTGAGTTAGTCCGCGTTAAGTCAAGTCTGTGAGCGGTCAAGATTTTAGTCAACAATCGACGCTGTTCTCGTATTTCGTTCATCAAACATGCGGCTCTTATGACAGTCGTTTACCAATAGTTACTGCTTAGATACGGTAATGCGAGAAACTTGACCGGAATAACTTAATCTTCGGGATTCACAATGTTTAGAAAACTGATTTTATAACACCACAAAGGGCAGGAGGACATATGAGGGTTTAAAACGTTGCGTACTTGTTCAAATAGCTCTTCGCGAGTTTATCGGGAAACGAGACATGCTGTTAGTGGCGAAGCTTTTTAATCGTTGTTTCATTCCTTTGTCATTTCTATGTTTCGATAAGGTTTTTAGAATGCGTGTAAATCGTTGACAAGTATCTTTTGAAATACTACACCATGACTAGCAAATGAAAGTTATTTAACTTTGCTTTTCAGACAGCTTGTCCACAATGGGGCCATGTTTGCTTGTTGAAGGCTAAAAGTCCAGCTTATATACAAATCTCATGAACAAGAAACACTAAAGGAAAACCTCACTCTTTCCTTAGTGCCGACCAGAAACCATTCGTATCTACACCAATTTATTCCCTGATTACAATTTCAACGCTTTATTGTCATTCCAATAAAGTAGACACAAAATTCGCGCCGATCTTTAATCGCTTGTAAATTCATTTCGTTTTAATTGTAGATGGCGGTGGGAGGGACATATTTTACTTAGCACAATGCGTTGCTTATCAGATTTTCTATGGTGCCGCTAACAACTTTTGAAAACAAATAATGATGATGGAATTTGATCAAACTATTAAAAGGCACGGGCACAGAAGGGATAATAATTTGTTACATTTTGCTTCCCATGGCAATTTCTTTTGGGAAGCTCAGTCGAACGATGGTCACGTGACAGGAAATTTTCATTCCAGACGTAGTTGTTGAGTTATATTAAAGGTGTCCTTATCTACTCTTCACTGTTCCTTGTGAATACCGGTTTGGTTTAGTGTGTGTGTGTGTGTGTGTGTGTGTGTGTGTGTGTGTGTGTGTGTGTGTGTGTGTGTGGGGGGGGGGGGCATTGAATCAATTCAAGTATAGGCTCCCCCCCTCTCCCTAACCATGGTCAGTGCATATAATGCTCTGTTCTTTTATATGAGACTCAGCTAAATTTATCATGTTATAGTTCAAGAATAGTTCATACTGCCTCGCATCCTACCTTTCAGACACATGTACACATTCGAGTTTGGTAATACCATTCTTTACCAGTCATAAAAAATGTATACTGTATATTGTATTTTTTTGGGTTTTACCCAAACATATTTTATTCAAATGTAATTGGGTTTCATGCAAACGTCACCCAAACATAATTGCAATGTTCTCTATTCAAACATGGTCTGATTGCATTGACAAAATTATGCCGCACGAGACATAATTCTGTACCATGTTCAACCCATGAAAACTGCATAACCAATAAAACCAAAAATGTTGGCGTTGTTGGTATTTGTAAAACAGAGCATTTAGTATTTTTAATTAAAATACCAATTAATTATCCATATATATACTGGATAATTTGGTGTCTATTTTGTGAGTGATTTAATTAATCACTTATAAGCTACAAAGTACAGCTTGCCAAACTCATTTTATTTTCTCAACTTCTATGATTTTAATACTCAAAAAAATTAGATTACTGATTGTTAAAGAATGTTCAGTTTTCATTGGCGTATCTACATACATATATATATATATATTTTTAAAAAAATGTTTACTTACTTGCTGAAGATGTGTTCTGTTCATAACTCAAATGGCTTCATTTTTCTTGTCATGAACAGGCTAAATTCAAATTGTAATCAGTTTTGAGAACATTTTTTCAGAGTATATTTAGATATATAATACAAAGCACAATACAAAAATAAACACCTTCAAAAACCAAAGATATGGAGAAAAAGACACAAGGACCTGGTAGTGTTTTGACTTTATTCCAAAGCCATTGTCAGTACAGTACTCATTATTAACATCTTTTATTGGTTTATTTGCTGTCTAGTATAGTCAGCTATACATAGTGTAATCACTGTAATGTAATCTAGCTGGGGGGTGGCATACTCTTCGGAAGTTAGAGTAGGTCTTCTGAAACTTGGACTTTGAAACTTGAACCATGTGCCAGGCTAAGGAAGTGAACTTTTTTTGTGTGACTGTGACTTTGTATAGTATCCTGTTCTGGCATAGTCATTCAAGTAGGTGGTCTGGAAACTCATCTAAAGTCTTTGGTCTATCTTTTTGTTCGCCTTTATGCATTTTTGTGCACGGTGCACGGTCACTGAACACATTGTATTTCGTATAATGAACGAATTGTCCAATAGCAACGTTTCAGTTCAATCACTCAACCGTGCTATTTAAATATTAATAAACCTAAAACAAAGGATGTGCACGGTGTAAGGTACGGTTCAACATAAAATCACAGCTCATTATAGGCGCTTTGAAGTTTGCCGAGTTTCCAGACCATATCTCGATTGACTATGGTTCTGGACTAGAAAAAGAGCAGTACTAGTAGACTGATCCTTCAGACTACTTGTGGGATGGTTGATCTGGGCTGCAGTTGATTTTGAATCTTTCTATTATGGTGGGCCTCTCCAATGACAATTCCCAGTAGGTTCTTAAGCCCAGTACACCACTGGAAGAAAGTATCATGGCTGGCATAAGAAAAGCCTGACCCTGTTTGTGAGCAAGAGTGATTTATAACCCCAGAGCAGCAATGCATGTGGGTTGAGTAACACCCCTCCCCCTGAGTTTAACCATGAAAAACAAATGACATATATCAAGCTTGTTATGCAAATACTAAATTGAATTCAAATAGTCACGCCTACGACGTCGCCTAAACTGAATAAAGCTTTCATTTTATTGACTTTAGGATGAAAGATGACATGAATAATAATGAATTAATAGATGACTTGGAAAACAACGAAATCAAGAAAGAAAAAGATGAAATGGACAAACATTCAAATGGCACCTTGGAAACGGCTGGTCTGTTGGGAGAAGGCTTCGTTGATGATAGTTTATACGCAGATGCATTAACCCCGGAGGAATTGGCAAGAAATTTAACCACAATCAAGAAAGAAGTCGAAATGGTGGAGCAAGGAGGCAGGTGATCATGGTCCGTTGGCACCCGGGGGTGAAATATCCGGGGCGCTAAATGCTAAAACTGCCGCTAGAATTAGAAAATGAACCTGTTTTTTTACGGGAATTTAAAAACAAAGACGATACCAGACAGTATATTAAAACGTATTAAAGTAATGCCGTTGTTTCAGGGTAAAGCTTCAGTATTTAGTTGATTCTGACAGACCAGCTTGCTTGCTTTTTTCAGACTTGTTCAGTACGAAGTTTTATCGCGAGAACGTGTTCAAATCTGAAACGGCACAAAACAGTTAAAAAAGCACAACCTTCCGTTCGATAATTTCGCAAACTAACCTTGTACAAGTTTGGAGTTCCAGTCTGTATGTTCTTGAATGTTTTTAGCGTTAATTTTACTGTTTATCTGCACAAAATATTCACCACAAACGTACGGGCCGTACGGCCATGTTTTGTTTTTTTCCCGCCAAGATTTTGACCGCGCGATATTTGAACCTAAGAAGACTAGGTCGAGTTTTACCCAGGATGCATTGCTGTGGTGACATCAGAATCAGCTTGGTGTACTGTGGCTGTACTCGCACCATCACAGAATAGGCAATTTTGACACAATTGACCAATATAAAAATCAGTGTAGTCTTCAATTTTTAATAATAATACTCTTTCAGAAGTGGAATAAGTTTCACTCCTTTCTGGGAAAAGTGAAGTTACCTCGCCCAAACATTGCTATGAAAGTAATTTTCAAGCCAGTTCTCAGGTCATTTGGGTATTAAAATCATATTTTTAGCACTCGTAATTTTGGCTGGTGAACATAATTTTTCTCTGACATTTCTGTGAGGAAGGTTTAGCTGAATAACTGGCTGAAATATCAAACGGCCAAACATCAAACCTAAAACAATTTCTGTGAAACTTTCTGTGCTTAATCAAGCCGCAATAAAATTTCTGAGAACTGGATGCCCAGGTTCCGATACTTATTCCACCTCTGTCAGACGTACTTCTTTTATTCTGTATAATACAACCTCTGTATACGAAACACACATTTCCTCCCGACGACTCAACTCAGAGGCAACACTTTGTATAAATGAAATAGCAATTTGCAGAATACCAGATTAAGTTGCAGATTTTTTATAGAATGAGAAATATAATTACTAGAAATATTCCTACATTATTTTATGCAATTTTTTACAATAAAAATAGTATTTTAAAAGTCGTGGCTCTTTATTTTTATTACATTTTAGGAACTACAGTATAATGTTTTGGGGCAAAACTAAGTTTTGTATCATTTCCAAAAGTGACGGTTTTTGTTATAACGCTATCGGGTTAGTTATAACAGAAGTACATATAAATAGTAAAAAACCTAAAGATATACAATGCAGGGAAAAACACGGGAAAAGCGCGAGGAACTTTAAGGGTTGGATAGAGTTGACGGTGTCAAGTATTGCTAACAAAGAAAACACAATTGCGAATATGCTAGACTAATCGGCATGCCCATATATGGTTAAGGACTTTAAAAAGATTAAATGGAGAGGGCGGAGAGATGTACATTCTGTACATTAAATGTCGTGTTGTTTTTTCCTGACGTCAGTCAGTCTGAGGCGTCAAGAGCTTTAAAAGTGTCCTCCACTTGCGATACGCCAAAAAACGACTGAAGAACTTTTACGACGACTAATTTCGCAGAACTGGCGAAATCGTGGAAATTTGATCTCACAAAATGCGCCATTTCGTGAAGCTCAAATGGAATGGCGACCAATCGATCATGTTCGAATTTATCTTTCGGTCCACCGGTGAATCGAGAATTCAAAGAGGAAAATTTCAAACGATGTTCTGGTGCTATACGTTCATCAGAAAGATCTACAAAGCCACACATTCCCCACTCGTGGTTGTCATATTTCAGATAAACTGTGGTCAGAGTAATTGCATCGACGTCCCTTCCTGTTAAGACTACGCCCAACTCTTCCTCTAGTCCTCGAGCTGCTGTTTTTATTAACTGGACGTAGGTCTTGTCGCCACGTTTGATGTAATCTTTAGTTGAACAACTTTCAACTGCGCCGCAAGTGAACGTACCTGGACTAGCCATACCACCTGATAAAGGCAGATAATAGAAATGACGAAAACACGAAATGAGGCAGAGTTAGAGTTTAGGTAGTATTTGTGGATAGCAAAGACCGTGTGGGATAGGAAAGACCGTGTGGGATAGGAAAGACTATAGGATAGCAAATAGCGTGTGGGATAGGAAAGACCGTGTGGGATAGCAAAGACCGTGTGGGATAGGAAAGACGTGTGGGATAGCAAAGACCGTGTGGGATAGCAAAGACCGTGTGGGATAGGAAAGATCGTGTGGGATAGTAAAGACCGTGTGGGATAGCAAAGACCGTGTGGGATAGCAAAAACCGTGTGGGATGGCAAAGACCGTATGGGATAGCAAAGACCGTTTGGGATAGCAAAGACTGTGTAGGATAGCAAAGACCGTATGGGATAGTATAGACCATATGGGATAGCAAAGACCGTATAGGATAGCAAAGACCTTGTGGGATAGCAAAGACACTTTTCGCTCACGAAAGTGAAAATTGCGTCGCCTACCTCGTTTGGCACGACGTGTGAAAACAAACTTTCTTGGGTTATCGGCTGTGAGAACGGCAACATGAAGACCAAAGGAAGTACTGAATACTGGATGTACGGAGGTCTTACAAGGTAATATCTGGGACTTCTCATCTTCTTCCAAATCCTTCCACACGTCTCTCATGGCTCGATGATGGACATAGGTCGCCTCAGCAAGCTTTAATTCCACTCGCTGTTCTTCATCTCCCTCGCGTGGTGTAGTAAGGCTTTTCAACGCAATGTTTGCGTTATCATCAATTACTTTATCCATGACTTTCTATGAGTATATACGAGCTACTGTTAAGCCTAACCAAGTTGGGGAGTAGGCTAGAGGATGATGGTTGCACTTAACATCTACACATACTACTTTTATTTACCAATTTGACAACGAGTCTGAGTTTTCTATGAGCAGACTATTCAAGGCGAACCGAGCGACTGATGATCGCTCATAGAAAACGTCGTCAATTACTGTTATACACAAGTGAACACTCAAACTGTACTTGTACTTACCCTTCTCCAATGATCATTGAGGGTGTAGTATTTCTCTTCATAGACAAAGTTGTCAGGACATTCATTATGTTCGCTGTTGTCTATATCGACTTCACAAAGCAAACAATCGGCTGGATAACCTGGAGGACGTTTGTCTGCCCCATACGAGAACGCCAAGGACTGAGATAAAAAGAACATTGGTAGTTGAATTGGTGCTTCCCTATCACCCACCCACGGACGCAATCATCACCCGCCAACGCACGCACTCCACCTCACTTCATCCCAATCACACACGATCGCAATCACGCACTAACGCACCAACGCACGCATAGACGCACTCCACCTCACTTCATACTCACACGCGGACGCAATCACGCACCAACGCACGCATGGACGCACCTCACAACACCCACCAATCCGCACACGGACCCAATCACCCATGCACACACAGACGCACCCCCCAATTACCTCATCAACAAGGCTATCTGCAACAACAATTTTTGTGTCTTTAAGAAAACCACAAGTGAAAAACTCGGCTGTTGTCGAAGCAACTGCGTAAGGATTTTCTTTGTGTGCTACAGGGATAAAAGAAAAAAGAAAACATTCTAAAAAAAAAACCGCGAAACTGTTTTTAATGATTCAAAAAACGTGATTGGATAACAATATGTAGGAAATAGATATTAACACAATAAACCTTGAAAGTGGTTGGTCACAATAGCTTGAGCTGTTGGACGCACACTTGGATCAGTGTTACAACATCCTTCACAAATTTCTCTGAGAGGTTCTCTGGCTTTAAGTTTCTCAGGGAATACAACGTCGGGTGTTTCTTGCCTTGCATAAAAAACAGCATGGGATGCCTGTTCTGACCACGGTTGTTCCCCAGTCACCATAAAAATCAACACCAAACCATAAGAGAAGATGTCACATTTCATATAAAAGTCGACATTATATACATCATCACCTGTACAAAATAGACAGCGAATACAAAAAAACGGACATTATATTTATTTGGCTAATTCAGCAGGATTGGGCCGTAATTTATAAGGCAGAAAATTATAGGCAAAAAGCTTGTATATATGGTCAATTTTTCAATAAGTCTTGTACCAGTTTCAACCCTAAACTTATTATATAGCGACAGCTTAGTAAAGAATTGACCTTTTTTAGCCGCGGCTTATACTATCAGCGGTTTAATTTTTAGCCGTATAAACGGCCCTATTGCATGGGTAAGGGTTCACTATATAAAAAGTTGTGGTATCGTTTTGCTTCATTAACAACAACAGCTTACTATAATCTGCAGATGACCAAAACTCAGGGGCACTCCAACGTTGGTTTTGTTCATTAATAAATCCTTCTTCAATTGACTGACTTCTGAAAGCACCACCAAAGTCAGCTAGTTTGAGTCGCATTTGTGCAACACCCTTCTCCACCTGACAAAATAATATTTTGATTATACGTGGACAGATCTTATATAATGTTATGAGCATGTGAAAGGGGTGAAAAATGTACCAAGATGAACTACTATTAATAAGATAATGGTGCCACTGATATGGTGGTGGTAGTGCTGGGGATGATAAAAGTAGTGGTGATGATGATAGTATTGATAATGATGGTGGTAGTAATGATGGTGGTAATGGTGATGATAATGATAGTGATAATGATAATGGTGTTGATGATAGTAATAATGATAGTAATGATGGTGATGATTGTAGTGGTGATGATCAGGTGGTGGTGATGGTGGTGAAGATAGTGATGATGGTTATGATGGTAGTAGTGATGGTGGTGGTGATGATAATGGTAGTAATGATGGTGATGATGGTGGTGGTGATGATGATGGTAGTAGCAATGATGGTGGTGATGATGACAATGGTAGTAATGATGGTGGTGATGATGACAATGGTAGTAATGATGGTGGTGATGATGACAATGGTAGTAATGATGGTGGTGATGATGACAATGGTAGTAATGATGGTGGTGATGATGACAATGGTAGTAATGATGGTGGTGATGATGGTGGTGGTGATGATAGTGATGATGGTTATGATGGTAGTAGTGATGGTGGTGATGATAGTGATGGTCATTAGTAATTATAGTGGTAATGGTGGTGATGATAGTGATGGTGGTGCTGATGGTAATGGCAATGATAGCAATAATAATAACAACAATGGTGATATAAAACCTTCACCTACTAGGACATTATCTGGTTTAAGATCACGATGTGCAATAAATGAACTATGTAGGTAGTACAAGCCACTTATAATCTGCTGTCCAAAATCCCAAATTTGATTCTTTGGCAGTCCGTGTACTTCATGTGTTTTCAAACTCTCCACATATTTGGCTAAGTTGTCTGGAACATATTCCATTATCATCATAAGACTACCTTGTTTGAGGTTGTATTGTATTAAGTCTTTCTTCAAAAAGTCCATCCCTCGATATGCAACAATATTATCATGCCTCAACAAACTATAAAAAAGGTTATCAAGGTTAGACAACAGGAATGGGTTAAAGAAATAGAGAATAATACATGGATGTGCGGAAATATGAAATTTATTTCGAGTGTTGATCAGGATATCTGTTTATTATATAAAAAAAAGTGTCCTATTGCCTTACAAAAATTGCATTAAACTATAATGCTGATTCAGTGATAATTGTCACATGTGAGATTATCATGAATAATCACACAATGTGAGATTATCATTTTTATTAGTGGCGGAAAAATCAATAAAACACTCTATTTTATATAATAAATTTATATATGCAGGTGTCTTATAAAAATGCTGAACTTACCGCAAAATACGTCCCTCATTTCTCAATTGTGTTGATTGTGTTTGGCCTTTAAGAATTTTCACTGCAACTGAAGCTCCTTTCATTTTTGCTTTATAAACTGTACCAAAACAACCATGACCCAACCTTTCCCATGGGGTACTTGTCAAATCATCTTGATCAAGGCCTTCAAATTCTTAAATAATTATTAATAGTAATTAGTTATGATACGTCAGGATAGTCATTATACGTGTATAAACATCTAATTTTAATAGTATTTTTTTGTAACTAAATTTGTGTTGTACATTCCACTTGGAAATCTGTGTCTTTTAAATATAGTTAAAGTGGGTAGCGTACTCAAATAAAATTTTATCTCTGATGTGTCACAATTGTTTTTCAGTGTAATCCAGGGTGCATTCCATGTCAACCCCACGCCGAAGATATAGCCATGGGTCATGGGTGTTCAGGTGCTGTGCCAAGGAAGGTCAAGACGGACGCCGGCAACCACCCACTGACTTGTATAGCTGTATATGCATGTGCGCCGAGCGGAGTGTGATTGTGCACCAGCATGCCGAGCACTTTTGAAATTCACGCCGAAGATCTTCGGCGTGACCTACATGGCATGCACCCTGGAGTGTAATATACATCACTTTGAACCACACTTAACTATTAGCCATTCAGGCTACTTACCTCAGTGAACCAGACTAAATTAATTCATCTAATGAATATTATCCTATGGCTACCCCCAAAATAACCCTAAACACCCATGAATAACCCTGCAAAAGTGCCAAAAGTATTGCCTAACCTTGTCAGTATGTTTACATTTATTTATGGCAATTTTGTTGTAAATGTAGCTACTTTGCTCATATAAATGCTGTAGTGTATATGCTGAATTTCAATGCAGTGAGCAGCAATATTAAGAATATTATAAATGTTATATAAATGGCACAATATATATATATATATATATATATATATATATATTTAAATAAAAGTCAAGACACACCCACCTGGGTTTTCTAGCAAAAGTTTGATTCGTTTTTTTATTATTTTCTGATAATCTATTACTTCTTTAAGCTCCTTGACGCCGTCTTGATCGACATAACAATTTTCTAACACTTTCCGTAGTTTCTGCTCACACTTTTCAATGATATATTCAACACTGTCAACACCAAAAACATTCTCAGCTGGCATATTTCTTTTGCTCATAGATGTTTTATTACGCCTATAAACGGTACAAAATTGTACAAGATAGATGAACATCACTCGCTTTCTATATTCAGAACAAAAAAACATTGATTTACCTTGAGATAACGGTAAATAACACAGATATTAACTGCTGCCATTACCAAGAATCTGCAAATGAGCATTTCTGGGAACACGGCTGACATATTTGGAGTTAATATAGGAATTAGTAACCTTACGAATAAGTGACCCCTCGTTATCCCCGGGAATAAAAAACTCCGGTCCAATTTGTGGTGTCCAGTCTCTCAATCACGAATATTTGCAAAAACAATAAATAAATAAATAAATAAATAATAAATAAAGAAATAAAGAAATAAAGAAATAAAAAAAGAAATAAAAAAATTATTAGAATAAATAAATAAATAAATAAATAAAAATTTTTGTTGTGTATCATTTACAGTAAATGGAAATACAATAAGAACAAAAATGTCTCTTACATACACAAATATTCATCACTATATTTTGCTCTAATAGTAATAACAATCTGCCAGATAATCTACGTTCAAACATACACACTTAAATAGCTGTTTTTCAGAATTCTGACTATTCGTCCCACCCTAAATTTGCAGTATGAAAGAGTGCTTGAAAATAGAAAACCAAAGTTGATGGAAAAGCTTTAAGGTGGCTCCCTAGAGTTTTAGTTTTTTCATGGTTTGTTACGTTACGGTTATTACTGTCTATAAAATAACTATTACATAATTATTCTCTGTACTGCACTGCAGAAGGAGAACCACACTTATGAAGTATTTATTGAATAGTGCTAATATCTGCTGTTACCATGGTAATAATGGCGTTTGAAATGTGACAAATTTTCACTGTTTTCGTCTATTCATTTTCTCCAAATTTCTAGAAATTGTCATCTGGTCAGTTTTTTCCACTTAGAACACTACAGCAAAATATTAGGGGAAGTTGTCAAGACAGATTTTTCACTATAATCTTAATGGATTAAAAAGAGTTCGGTCTTACGAAATTTTTTAAAAACTAAGTATGTTGTTTAAGGTTTTCCTATTTCTTTATGAACAAAATTTTGAAAAATTTTACCAAAGCAAACGGGTGATATTTGAGCATTTGTATCGCTCGGACGGCTGCTGACGTGACAGAATATCAACTCGACAAGATTGCTATTTACGCATGTGCCGACGTCATACTCGGTACCAGTCTTTTCTTAAAATTACCGTAGGAAGCAGAGGAGGTTGGACAGCTGCCGCAAAGCATCATGGTCCTAACGCTAAAATCGGTTCATTTGCATCTGACCGCAGACGAGGAATGAACTCTGCTCGGTGGACTAGATGCACAAAAACTTTTGAAAACTCGTCACAGTTGATCCAGAATTGATAAATCTGATGACCAGAAAAATACGAGAACAATTCGTGATGACCATAGACAATTAATATGATCAGATTGTGCTTTATTTGGCGTATATTCGTGACAATGGCGTTATGGCGGATGGGCATTCAAGATAGTTTTCAAGAACTACTCAAACTACTCAAGTTCCTTCGGATTCGACGCATTTTATGTTACAAATAATCGAACAAATCAGAAACGAATTAGATATTTACAGCAAAGAAGGACTTGGTTGTGCTGTGCACGTGTGATTCGTTACAACTGGAGAAAAGCGTGAGGTGAGAAATCAACATAAATTTGTTGTTTAGTGGTTAATGATTTCCCTCTCAAAGTTTCCCATAATTTCTAACCTTGTGATGCATTTTCCATGGTTTAATGTTTTGCAGTATTACTGTAAACTTCTAATTGTTGTGTGTAGCAATTATCTGGATCAATTAGTTACAACTATCATCCTTGTTGGGGGGTTTTCCAATTGTTTTAACAAACACTCTTGTTTCCTTTTACTTACTGCACTTGTATCCCAAATTTTATAAAATTGTGAAAAAAGCTAGCTTAAAATTTATTATTCAGTAACAATCTTGTATTTTTCTTTGTATTAAGGTGAATTCAAAATTGAAGTAATTTATTGGATTGCCTCCAGAATCTATTGATAAATGTGGTATATAACTGGTCAAATATTTCTATTTTGTCAAATAAAGTGTATGTCCTGTATGTATCCTCAATATATATGTAAATAAGAAACTTGAATAAAATTAAAATAGTTTGTCTCAATATTGATCTTGGTTACTTCTAAAGCACTACTGTATTGACACTGATACAGGTGCATTCAATTGGGGCATATTTTTGCAGTGTAGCAACCCCCCTCCCTCCCTGCCAAGAAAACATCAACTTTGGCAGATTTAGAGAAGGCATTAGAAAAGTTACTGTATTAAGGTAGACATGTGAATGAACTATAAGACAGACAAAGTCCAAGCCCAAGAGTGTCTGTCTTAGAAAGAGTTCACTGTTTATCAGGATGTACACGCAGTAGCACTCAAAAGCAAGGGGATGAATAATATGCAGGCATTCAATTAGGCTTTGACACCCAGCATTTGCAATTAGATTGTATAATAATATGTGAGATAATACAGTACTTCTTTGTTAAAATTTTATTAGTTATGTCCACAATTATTATGCATTGCCTTATGTAATTATACAACATGACAACATGCAAAACTTCAAACTACATATTATTTTAATGTTATTTGGTAAAAAAGAATCCATCAATTTATCATTGTAAAAATCCTGTTGAGATTGGTGGTCGTGCCTGGGCACAGTCTGAAATATGCCACCAAAGTAACTTATTCCAACACTAACATCTGCATACTGTATTTCTTCACTTCCTGTAAAAAATAGGATGAGATGGAATTATTAACCCTTTCATGTCTTAAGAGTTGACTGTACAGCCAATGCCTAACCATTGTATTCACTTCATGGGTATACACACCAAGGGGTAGACACAGGGGCACATGCCACCCCCCCCCCCCCCCCCACACACACACACACTTGGTTAGAGTCCCCCTTTTGCAACAAAAAACCCCTTTATTAGAAGACATGTGCCTCAAGGGTCGTTTTAAAGCTCTGCCCTGAGACAAGGCCCACTTCACCCACCCCATCAGCTTGCTTCCCATCTGATGCAGTTGAAATGGGACCACTTGGGCAAAAGGAATAATATATATTTGTATACTGAAAAATAATATGAACAACAAATTATAACCACTTAGCAATACTAAGCAAAAATACTACAACTACAATATATTATTCACAATAACAATGACCAACAATAATCCACACATCAATTTTAATATTAAATCATACTGCTGTCCTGGAACACAATGTTATTTAATATATAAAAAATATCTATACATATCAGTTCTGTATACAGATATAGCAGATCTTTAAGAAAGTTCAGTACATTCTGTAACAATTACAAATGTATGCAGGTCTGACATGTATACAACTTTTCCAGAATGATGGTGTTTTTATACAGCGAGGTCAAGCGTTTTGGACCATAAAAACAGACAAATACCGATTTTACTCTTTAATATTTGTCCACCAGTCATTCTACACTTATTCTAAAGAATAAAGCTCTAAATATTGGGAAACTTCCAAAATTCTTTTGAAGAAAACAAGGTTTTAGTGGCGAAACGGTCTCTTAATTTATTAGGCGCCATCTTGGCAAATGCCGAAATACCTTGGTCGGTTCAACGGCGAATATCTCGAAAACGGTGAGTGCGTCACCGGGGGTCGTCCGGATAGAATCAAAGATGAGACATTTCTGCAACTTATTACCCAAAAATTAGAGAATTCCAACCGTTGGAATTCGAGATTTTTTGCTTTAAAAATTGTTGAGAAACCGGAAGTGGGGTCCTCGCTTAGCGACGACACGACCTACATAAACGATCAAAACAAAGTAGAAAAATACATTTACCTTGAAAATCCTGCAGATATGGATAGTCCAACAATATATCAAACGATATCGTTGCTTTTTTAAAGAAAAAATTGAATAACAATAGCGTAATATTCAGCATTTCCAAGTCCAATGCAAAATTTTCATTTCGAGAACGATGAGAAAATGAAGCCAATTCATTGGTCGAGGAATTCACGTGACAATCACGTTACAGCTGTCCGGCCTCCTCTGCGTAGGAAGCCACCTTAAACTACACAGTTAAATATAAATAACTACACAGGAAAGCCATTACAGGAAGCCATTACAAAGGACTACTTAAAGAAAACAATGATTTTCGTTTTGTCAGTGAAGTTCGTCTCACAACATGATGCCTGCATTTTCCAACGTGACTTCTCCAGTCGTAACGATTTGGGTTTCGAGATGTGAAACTCTTCTCAATCAAGCGAGCGAAAAATATCTCGCTGTTACAGTTATCATAGAACTTGTATTTACTCCAAGTAGTAAATACTCCTCCTTTCTCAACACTTGATCTCTTTGAAACTCTCTGCTCAGTCACACTGAGTCGTCTTCTCTTCATTGGCAAAGAAAACGTCGAGGGAAATTCAGAGTCTTTTTTTATCTTAGACTGAAGGGCGTGTGCAATAAGGTTTTTAATATGTACCAAGCTGGCAGGATTGAGGGTTACGCGACTTGAAGCACGTGGTTGACATTGTACGAAGTGTTTAAAATCCTCGAGATTTCCAATCAACAGAATAAAGGACTCCCCGCAGAAATAATAAACGTCATTATACCAATCGCAAATATCTTGATTCCATTTGCTTTGTTCCATAAAATTTGAATTATAAGAATTTTCACTGCCAGTTGAAGTAGCTTGACTCTTGTTAGTTCGTGCTTTATGAGTGTCCGATTGACTTTCCTTTACGGAAATATTAGCAAGGGTTCGTAATTTATTACGAAATACAGATATTGCGCTGATCTGAAACAAACAAATAAAAAAATTACGCCTATTTTAGCACAAACAATCCCATGAGGCATTTTGGCGCTAATTCATACTGCTTCGCATCCTACCTTTCAGACACATGTACACATTCGAGTTTGGTAATACCATTCTTTACCAGTCATAAAAAATGTATACTGTATATTGTATTTTTTTGGATTTTACCCAAACATATTTTATTCAAATGTAATTGGGTTTCATGCAAACGTCACCCAAACATAATTGCAATGTTCTCTATTCAAACATGGTCTGATTGCATTGACAAAATTATGCCGCACGAGACATAATTCTGTACCATGTTCAACCCATGAAAACTGCATGACCAATAAAACCAAAAATGTTGGCGTTGTTGGTATTTGTAAAACAGAGCATTTAGTATTTTTAATTAAAATACCAATTAATTATCCATATATATATACTGGATAATTTGGTGTCTATTTTGTGAGTGATTTAATTAATCATTTATAAGCTACAAAGTACAGCTTGCCAAACTCATTTTATTTTCTCAACTTCTATGATTTTAATACTCAAAAAAATTAGATTACTGATTGTTAAAGAATGTTCAGTTTTCATTGACGTATCTACATATATATATATATATATATATTTTTTAAAAAATGTTTACTTACTTGCTGAAGATGTGTTCTGTTCATAACTCAAATGGCTTCATTTTTCTTGTCATGAACAGGCTAAATTCAAATTGTAATCAGTTTTGAGAACATTTTTTCAGAGTATATTTAGATATATAATACAAAGCACAATACAAAAATAAACACCTTCAAAAACCAAAGATATGGAGAAAAAGACACAAGGACCTGGTAGTGTTTTGACTTTATTCCAAAGCCATTGTCACTACAGTACTCATTATTAACATCTTTTATTGGTTTATTTGCTGTCTAGTATAGTCAGCTATACATAGTGTAATCACTGTAATGTAATCTAGCTGGGGGGTGGCATACTCTTCGGAAGTTAGAGTAGGTCTTCTGAAACTTGGACTTTGAAACTTGAACCATGTGCCAGGCTAAGGAAGTGAACTTTTTTTGTGTGACTGTGACTTTGTATAGTATCCTGTTCTGGCATAGTCATTCAAGTAGGTGGTCTGGAAACTCATCTAAAGTCTTTGGTCTATCTTTTTGTTCGCCTTTATGCATTTTTGTGCACGGTGCACGGTCACTGAACACATTGTATTTCGTATAATGAACGAATTGTCCAATAGCAACGTTTCAGTTCAATCACTCAACCGTGCTATTTAAATATTAATAAACCTAAAACAAAGGATGTGCACCGTGTAAGGTACGGTTCAACATAAAATCACAGCTCATTATAGGCGCTTTGAAGTTTGCCGAGTTTCCAGACCATATCTCGATTGACTATGGTTCTGGACTAGAAAAAGAGCAGTACTAGTAGACTGATCCTTCAGACTACTTGTGGGATGGTTGATCTGGGCTGCAGTTGATTTTGAATCTTTCTATTATGGTGGGCCTCTCCAATGACAATTCCCAGTAGGTTCTTAAGCCCAGTACACCACTGGAAGAAAGTATCATGGCTGGCATAAGAAAAGCCTGACCCTGTTTGTGAGCAAGAGTGATTTATAACCCCAGAGCAGCAATGCATGTGGGTTGAGTAACACCCCTCCCCCTGAGTTTAACCATGAAAAACAAATGACATATATCAAGCTTGTTATGCAAATACTAAATTGAATTCAAATAGTCACGCCTACGACGTCGCCTAAACTGAATAAAGCTTTCATTTTATTGACTTTAGGATGAAAGATGACATGAATAATAATGAATTAATAGATGACTTGGAAAACAACGAAATCAAGAAAGAAAAAGATGAAATGGACAAACATTCAAATGGCACCTTGGAAACGGCTGGTCTGTTGGGAGAAGGCTTCGTTGATGATAGTTTATACGCAGATGCATTAACCCCGGAGGAATTGGCAAGAAATTTAACCACAATCAAGAAAGAAGTCGAAATGGTGGAGCAAGGAGGCAGGTGATCATGGTCCGTTGGCACCCGGGGGTGAAATATCCGGGGCGCTAAATGCTAAAACTGCCGCTAGAATTAGAAAATGAACCTGTTTTTTTACGGGAATTTAAAAACAAAGACGATACCAGACAGTATATTAAAACGTATTAAAGTAATGCCGTTGTTTCAGGGTAAAGCTTCAGTATTTAGTTGATTCTGACAGACCAGCTTGCTTGCTTTTTTCAGACTTGTTGAGTACGAAGTTTTATCGCGAGAACGTGTTCAAATCTGAAACGGCACAAAACAGTTAAAAAAGCACAACCTTCCGTTCGATAATTTCGCAAACTAACCTTGTACGAGTTTGGAGTTCCAGTCTGTATGTTCTTGAATGTTTTTAGCGTTAATTTTACTGTTTATCTGCACAAAATATTCACCACAAACGTACGGGCCGTACGGCCATGTTTTGTTTTTTTCCCGCCAAGATTTTGACCGCGCGATATTTGAACCTAAGAAGACTAGGTCGAGTTTTACCCAGGATGCATTGCTGCGATGACATCAGAATCAGCTTGGTGTACTGTGGCTGTACTCGCACCATCACAGAATAGACAATTTTGACACAATTGACCAATATAAAAATCAGTGTAGTCTTCAATTTTTAATAATAATACTCTTTCAGAAGTGGAATAAGTTTCACTCCTTTCTGGGAAAAGTGAAGTTACCTCGCCCAAACATTGCTATGAAAGTAATTTTCAAGCCAGTTCTCAGGTCATTTGGGTATTAAAATCATATTTTTAGCACTCGTAATTTTGGCTGGTGAACATAATTTTTCTCTGACATTTCTGTGAGGAAGGTTTAGCTGAATAACTGGCTGAAATATCAAACGGCCAAACATCAAACCTAAAACAATTTCTGTGAAACTTTCTGTGCTTAATCAAGCCGCAATAAAATTTCTGAGAACTGGATGCCCAGGTTCCGATACTTATTCCACCTCTGTCAGACGTACTTCTTTTATTCTGTATAATACAACCTCTGTATACGAAACACACATTTCCTACCGACGACTCAACTCAGAGGCAACACTTTGTATAAATGAAATAGCAATTTGCAGAATACCAGATTAAGTTGCAGATTTTTTATAGAATGAGAAATATAATTCCTAGAAATATTCCTACATTATTTTATGCAATTTTTTACAATAAAAATAGTATTTTAAAAGTCGTGGCTCTTTATTTTTATTACATTTTAGGAACTACAGTATAATGTTTTGGGGCAAAACTAAGTTTTGTATCATTTCCAAAAGTGACGGTTTTTGTTATAACGCTATCGGGTTAGTTATAACAGAAGTACATATAAATAGTAAAAAATCTAAAGATATACAATGCAGGGAAAAACACGGGAAAAGCGCGAGGAACTTTAAGGGTTGGATAGAGTTGACGGTGTCAAGTATTGCTAACAAAGAAAACACAATTGCGAATATGCTAGACTAATCGGCATGCCCATATATGGTTAAGGACTTTAAAAAGATTAAATGGAGAGGGCGGAGAGATGTACATTCTGTACATTAAATGTCGTCTTGTTTTTTCCTGACGTCAGTCAGTCTGAGGCGTCAAGAGCTTTAAAAGTGTCCTCCACTTGCGATACGCCAAAAAACGACTGAAGAACTTTTACGACGACTAATTTCGCAGAACTGGCGAAATCGTGGAAATTTGATCTCACAAAATGCGCCATTTCGTGAAGCTCAAATGGAATGGCGACCAATCGATCATGTTCGAATTTATCTTTCGGTCCACCGGTGAATCGAGAATTCAAAGAGGGAAATTTCAAACGATGTTCTGGTGCTATACGTTCATCAGAAAGATCTACAAAGCCACACATTCCCCACTCGTGGTTGTCATATTTCAGATAAACTGTGGTCAGAGTAATTGCATCGACGTCCCTTCCTGTTAAGACTACGCCCAACTCTTCCTCTAGTCCTCGAGCTGCTGTTTTTATTAACTGGACGTAGGTCTTGTCGCCACGTTTGATGTAATCTTTAGTTGAACAACTTTCAACTGCGCCGCAAGTGAACGTACCTGGACTAGCCATACCACCTGATAAAGGCAGATAATAGAAGTGACGAAAACACGAAATGAGGCAGAGTTAGAGTTTAGGTAGTATTTGTGGATAGCAAAGACCGTGTGGGATAGGAAAGACCGTGTGGGATAGGAAAGACTATAGGATAGCAAATAGCGTGTGGGATAGCAAAGACCGTGTGGGATAGCAAAGACAGTGTGGGATAGGAAAGATCGTGTGGGATAGTAAAGACCGTGTGGGATAGCAAAGACCGTGTGGGATAGCAAAAACCGTGTGGGATGGCAAAGACCGTATGGGATAGCAAAGACCGTTTGGGATAGCAAAGACTGTGTAGGATAGCAAAGACCGTATGGGATAGTATAGACCATATGGGATAGCAAAGACCGTATAGGATAGCAAAGACCTTGTGGGATAGCAAAGACACTTTTCGCTCACGAAAGTGAAAATTGCGTCGCCTACCTCGTTTGGCACGACGTGTGAAAACAAACTTTCTCGGGTTATCGGCTGTGAGAACGGCAACATGAAGACCAAAGGAAGTACTGAATACTGGATGTACGGAGGTCTTACAAGGTAATATCTGGGACTTCTCATCTTCTTCCAAATCCTTCCACACGTCTCTCATGGCTCGATGATGGACATAGGTCGCCTGAGCAAGCTTTAATTCCACTCGCTGTTCTTCATCTTCTCCCTCGCGTGGTGTAGTAAGGCTTTTCAACGCAATGTTTGCGTTATCATCAATTACTTTATCCATGGCTTTCTATGAGTATATACGAGCTACTGTTAAGCCTAACCAAGTTGGGGAGTAGGCTAGAGGATGATGGTTGCACTTAACATCTACACATACTACTTTTATTTACCAATTTGACAACGAGTCTGAGTTTTCTATGAGCAGACTATTCAAGGTGAACCGAGCGACTGACGATCGCTCATAGAAAACGTCGTCAATTAATGTTATACACAAGTGAACACCCAAACTGTACTTATACTTACCACTCTCCAATGATCATTGAGGGTGTAGTATTTCTCTTCATAGACAAAGTTGTCAGGACATTCATTATGTTTGCTGTTGTCTATATCGACTTCACAAAGCAAACAATCGGCTGGATAACCTGGAGGACGTTTGTCTGCCCCATACGAGAACGCCAAGGACTGAGATAAAAAGAACATTGGTAGTTGAATTGGTGCCTCCCTCCATCACTCACCCACGGACGCAATCATCACCCACCAACACATGCACTCCACCTCACTTCATCCCACTCACACGTGGACGCAATCACGCACCTACGCACGCAGACGCACTCCACCTCACCTCGTACTCAATCACGCACCAACGCACGCACTCTATATCACCTTATCCACCACACGCGGACGCAATCACGCATTAACACACCAACGCACGCATAGACGCACTCCACGCACCAACATACGCACTCCACCTCACTTCATCCCACTCACACGTGGACGCAATCACGCACCTACGCACGCAGACGCACTCCACCTCACCTCGTACTCAATCACGCACCAACGCACGCACTCTATATCACCTTATCCACCACACGCGGACGCAATCACGCATTAACACACCAACGCATGCATAGACGCACTCCACCTCACTTCATACTCACACGCGGACGCAATCACGCACCAACGTATGCACTCCACCTCACTTCATCCCAATCACACGCGGACGCAATCACGCACCAACGCACGCATGGACGCACCTCACAACACCCACCAATCCACACATGGACCCAATCACGCACGCACAGACGCACCCCCCAATTACCTCATCAACAAGGCTATCTGCAACAACAATTTTTGTGTCTTTAAGAAAACCACAAGTGAAAAACTCGGCTGTTGTCGAAGCAACTGCGTAAGGATTTTCTTTGTGTGCTACAGGGATAAAATAAAAAATAAAACATTCTAAAAAAAAACCGCGAAACTGTTTTTAATGATTCAAAAAACGTGATTGGATAACAATATGTAGGAAATAGATATCAACACAATAAACCTTGAAAGTGGTTGGTCACAATATTTTGAGCTGTTGGACGCACACTTGGATCAGTGTTACAACATCCTTCACAAATTTCTCTGAGAGGTTCTCTGGCTTTAAGTTTCTCAGGGAATACAACGTCGGGTGTTTCTTGCCTTGCATAAAAAACAGCATGGGATGCCTGTTTTGACCACGGTTGTTCCCCAGTCACCATAAAAATCAACACCAAACCATAAGAGAAGATGTCACATTTCATATAAAAGTCGACATTATATACATCATCACCTGTACAAAATAGACAGCGAATACAAAAAAACGGACATTATATTTATTTGGCTAATTCAGTAGGATTGGGCCGTAATTTATAAGGCAGAAAATTATAGGCAAAAAGCTTGTATATACGGTCAATTTTTCAATAAGTCTTGTACCAGTTTCAACCCTAAACTTTATAGCGACAGCTTAGTAAAGAATTGACCTTTTTTAGCCGCGGCTTATACTATCAGCGGTTTAATTTTTAGCCGTATAAACGGCCCTATTGCATGGGTTCGCTATATAAAAAGTTATGGTATCGTTTTGCTTCATTAACAACAACAGCTTACTATAATCTGCAGATGACCAAAACTCAGGGGCACTCCAACGTTGGTTTTGTTCATTAATAAATCCTTCTTCAATTGACTGACTTCTGAAAGCACCACCAAAGTCAGCTAGTTTGAGTCGCATTTGTGCAACACCCTTCTCCACCTGACAAAATAATATTTTGATTATACGTGGACAGATCTTATATAATGTTATGAGCATGTGAAAGGGGTGAAAAATGTACCAAGATGAACTACTATTAATAAGATAATGGTGCCACTGATATGGTGGTAGTGCTGGGGATGATAAAAGTAGTGGTGATGATGATAGTATTGATAATGATGGTGGTAGAAATGATGGTGGTAATGGTGATGATAATGATAGTGATAATGATAATGGTGTTGATGATAGTAATAATGATAGTAATGATGGTGATGATTGTAGTTGTGATGATCAGGTGGTGGTGATGGTGGTGATGATAGTGACGATGGTTATGATGGTAGTAGTGATGGTGGTGGTGATGATGACAATGGTAGTAATAATGACGGTGGTGGTGGTGGTGATGGTTATGATGGTAGTAGTGATGGTGGTGATGATAGTGATGGTCATTAGTAATTATAGTGCCGCCAGGTAATGGTGGTGATAATAGTGATGGTGGTGCTGATGGTAATGGCAATGATAGCAATAATAATAATAACAACAATGGTGATATAAAACCTTCACCTACTAGGACATTATCTGGTTTAAGATCACGATGTGCAATAAATGAACTATGAAGGTAGTACAAGCCACTTATAATCTGCTGTCCAAAATCCCAAATTTGATTCTTTGGCAGTCCATGTACTTCATGTGTTTTCAAACTCTCCACATATTTGGCTAAGTTGTCTGGAACATATTCCATTATCATCATAAGACTGCCTTGTTTGAGGTTGTATTGTATTAAATCTTTCTTCAAAAAGTCCATCCCTCGATATGCAACAATATTATCATGCCTCAACAAACTATAAGAAAGCTTATCAAGGTTAGACAACAGGAATTGGTTAACGAAATAGAGAATAATACATGGATGTGTGGAAATATGAAATTTATTTCGAGTGTTGACCAGTCTGTTTATTATATAGAAAAATTGTCCTATTGTCTTACAAAAATTGCATTAAACTATAATGCTGATTCAGTGATAATTGTCACATGTGAGATTATCATGAATAATCACACATGTGAGATTATCATTTTTATTAGTGGCAGAAAAATCAATAAAACACTCTAATTTTATATAAGAAATGTATGAAGAATGAATGAATGAATGAATGAATGAATGGAATGAATGAATGAATGAATGAATGAATGAATGAATGAATGAATGAACTTTATTTAACCACACTAACCCTGTCAACCGAAGCTAATTTCCACAGGGGGCATGTAAAAAGAAATTACATAAGTGTAATTTGTGCAGGTGTCTTATAAAAATGCTGAACTTACCGCAAAATACGTCCCTCATTTCTCAATTGTGTTGATTGTGTTTGGCCTTTAAGAATTTTCACTGCAACTGAAGCTCCTTTCATTTTTGCTTTATAAACTGTACCAAAACAACCATGACCCAACCTTTCCCACGGGGTACTTGTCAAATCATCCTGATCAAGGCCTTCAAATTCTTAAATAATTATTAATAATTAGTTATGATAGTTCATCATATGTGTATATACTGGTATTACAGTACATTTAATTTTAATAGTATTTTTTTGTAACTAAATATGTGTTGTACATACATGGATCGCGAATGTCGACTGCGCATCCGAATGATGCGCTCTGAGTCGGGATAAAACTTATTTCAATTTATAACATTGGGCTGAGGAATTCAGTACAATGAGTTCAGAAATGTAAATGAAAATGCAAATGAAAACTGCAGCTTTAGCCTGATGTTATAAAGTTAATTAAGTTTTATCCCAACTCAGAACACGTCATTCTGATGTGCAGTCGAGATTCGAGATCCATGTATTGCACTTGGAAATCTGTATCTTTTAAATATAGTTAAAGTGGGTAGTGTACTCAAATAAAATTTTATCTCTGATGTATCACGATTGTTTTTCAGTGTAATATATGTCACTTCGAACCACACTTAACTATTAGCCATTCAGGCATCTAATGAATATTATCCTATGGCTATTCCCAAAATAACCCTAATCACCCATGAATAACCCTGGAAAAGTGCCATAAGTATAACCTAACCTTGTCAGTATGTTTACATTTATTTATGGCAATTTTGTTGTAAATGTAGCTACTTTGCTACATATAAATGCTGTAGTGTATATGCTGAATTTCAATGCAGTGAGCAGCAATATTAAGAATATTATGAATGTTATATAAACGGCACAATGTATATATATATATATATTTAAATAAAAGTCAAGACACACCCACCTGGGTTTTCTAGCAAAAGTTTGATTCGTTTTTTTATTATTTTCTGATAATCTATTACTTCTTTAAGCTCCTTGACGCCGTCTTGATCGACATAACAATTTTCTAATACTTTCCGTAGTTTCTGCTCACACTTTTCAATGATATATTCAACACTGTCAACACCAAAAACATTCTCAGCCGGCATATTTCTTTTGCTCATAGATGTTTTATTACGCCTATAAACGGTACAAAATTGTACAAGATAGATGAACATCACTCGCTTTCTATATTCAGAACAAAAAAAACATTGATTTACCTTGAGAGAACGGTAAATAACACAGATATTAACTGCTGCCATTACCAAGAATCTGTAAATGAGCATTTCTAGGAACAATATAGGAATTAGAAACCTTACGAATAAGTGACCCCTCGTTATCCCCGGGAATAAAAAAACTCCGGTCCAATTTGTGGTGTCCAGTCTCTCAATCACGAATATTTGCAAAAACAATAAAATAAATAAATAAATAAATAAATAAATAAATAAATAAATAAATAAATAAATAAATAAATAAATAAATAAATAAATAAATAAATAAATAAATAAACAAAGAAATAAAAAAAATTATTAGAATAAATAAATAAATAAATAAATAAAATGTTTTTGTTGTGTATCATTTACAGTAAATGGAAATACAATAAGAACAAAAAGGTCTCTTACATACACAAATATTCATCACTATATTTTGCTCTAGTAGTAATAACAATCTGCCAGATAATCCACGTTCAAACATACACACTTAAGGTGGCTCCATACAGTTTCTTGAAAAAATGGAAAGTACAAGTTTGAGAGTCCAAAACACGTGATTAAACAATTCGGAAAAAGAATAAAACTAAATGTTATGCATAGTTAAACACTAAACAGTCTGACAAACAAAAACTGCTACCAAATAAATAGCAACAGTTGTTGCTATGGCAAAATTGCTGCCAATTACCCTTCAAACTAATTTAATTCGGAAAAAACTTTGGTGACCCCCAATTTTTTTCTCATTAAAACTTTCCTTGAAGTATGAGTAATCAATAGGCCGATTTAAAAAAAATTCTATAGAACGAAATTGTTTAAAAATTAACAAACATGATTTTTCCAGAAAAAAAGTATTCGTTCTACAGAACTTTTTTTAAATCGGCCTATTGATTACTCATACTTCAAGAAAAGTTTTAATGAAAAAAAAAATTGGGGTCACCAAAGCTTTCTTCGAATTAAATTAGTTTGAAGGGTAATTGGTAGCCATTTTGAAACGTCATTGTTGCCATAGCAACAACTGTTGGTATTTATTTGGTAACAGTTTTTGATTGTCAGACTGTTTAATTATGCACAACATTTAGTTTTATTCTTTTCCCAAATTGTTTATGTACGTGTTTTGGACTCTCAAACTTGTATTTTCCATTTTTCAAGAAACTGTGTGGAGCCACCTTAAATAGCTGCTTTTCAGAATTCTGACTATTCGTCCCACCCTAAATTTGCAGTATGAAAGAGTGCTTGAAAATAGAAAACCAAAGTTGATGGAAAAGCTTTAAGCTATATAATTAAATATAAATAACTACACAGGAAAGCCATTACGGGAAGCCATTACAAAGGACTACTTAAAGAAAACAATGATTTTCGTTTTGTCAGTGAAGTTCGTCTCACAACATGATGCCTGCATTTTCCAACGTGACTTCTCCAGTCGTAACGATTTGGGTTTCGAGATGTGAAACTCTTCTCAATCAAGCGAGTGAAAAATATCTCGCTGTTACAGTTATCATAGAACTTGTATTTACTCCAAGTAGTAAATACGCCTCCTTTCTCAACGCTTGATCTCTTTGAAACTCTCTCAGTCACACTGAGTCGTCTTCTCTTCATTGGCAAAGAAAACGTCGAGGGAAATTCAGAGTCATTTTTTACCTTAGACTGAAGAGCGTGTGCAATAAGGTTTTTAATATGTACCAAGCTGGCAGGATTGTGGGTTACGCGACTTGAAGCACGTGGTTGACATTGTACGAAGTGTTTAAAATCCTCGAGATTCCCAATCAACAAAATAAAGGACTCCCCGCAGAAATAATAAACGTCATTATACCAATCGCAAATATCTTGATTCCATTTGCTTTGTTCCATAAAATTTGAATTATATGAATTTTCACTGCCAGTTGAAGTAGCTTGACTCTTGTTAGCTCGTGCTTTATGAGTGTCCAATTGACTGTCCTTTACGGAAATATTAGCAAGGGTTCGTAATTTATTACGAAATACAGATATTGCGCTGATCTGAAACAAACAAATGAAAAAATCACGCCTATTTTAGCACGAACAATTCCACGTAGGTTTACGTGTAAGCCTGAGGCATTTTGGCGCTAATTAGAGGACCTACTCTCTCCCTCCTTTTAGTGCACGCGCGTGCGCATTGAAAGAAGACAGCACAGAAGATCAATTTGACGAACGTTCTGTGAGGAGCGTATTGCAAAAAGAAAGAGTGAGTGTACTGGAAGGAGAGTGCGCGGCTTGGAGAAGTGTACGTCCTAGCCAGCGCGCGCACTGGAAAGAAGGAGTGCGCGTATTGAAAATAAATTAAGAGTGTGCATGTTGGGAGGAGAGGGTGCGCGCATCTAAAAGAGTGCGAAAAAAGAAAGTGTGCGTATTAGAAAAAAAGGGTGCGCGTTTTGGAAGGAAAAGGTGTCTGTTTTGGAAAGAAATTAAAGAGCGCGCATATAGAAAGAAAAAAGTGCGCTCATTGAATGAAAAAAGTGCGCGTGCATATTGGAAAAGCGCAGCTCTATCACTTGTTCTTACGTGCAGTAACTTAAAAATAAGTTTTATCTCCGAGTACCTTCAAGGCATCCATAATGTAAGACAGCTCTGTGACTGAGACTGATGAGTTAAGGTCAGGTAAAGTGTTCAAATGTTGAGCGTACATCTTGAAGCGAGGTAAAATAGTTTGCTCAACAGCCTGAACAAAGAAAAATAATATTTACCACCACAAAATCAAAAGAAATTAAGCCAATTGTTGGTAATAGCTAAGATTATTAAAAAATCTCTAATAACTATGCTCATACTTTCCCAGCTGTTAAAGTAATAACAAGGCGACCAAAGAAAAGCACCTATCACATATGGAAAGAATGTAAGGACACTCCTTTAGCAAGAGTAAAGAAACTTACATCAAGGCCAAGCATAGATAATCCAATAACGGCTCCATACAGAGAAATTAACGGTCGGTCGTTCTTTTCATAAAAGTCTTTTAAAGTTCTAAGCAACTGGTGGTGAAGGTAATTGCTGGTATTGCTGCACTTTCTAAGACATTTAAAATAACGGAATTATTTTCTTATAAATCGTAAGCGCGTGGAAAATCCTGGGCGTTGCTTCAATAGACGACTTTCAGGCTCATGCGCAGTAGCAATGTCGGGAATCCGGGCCTCGCTTTCCCCAAACACCAAAAAAAAGTAAAGTATAAAACCACGATAAAAACGAAAGTAAAGTTTATTCTCTCCTCGTCACATTGTCTGGGCCACACTCTCAACACTCAATCTGTCCAAAATCACATGATCACACTAAACGTTCTGATTGGTCACCGCGGCTCTCCTAATAAGGTCAACAGCTATGACCTATGACGTGTCCGATATGTTTAACTCTTACAATAATAGCCTTAATAATCAACAAAACAAAATAAAAAACAACAAACCCGTTCAATTCGCAACACTCTCCCCCTATTAAAGTGTCATACAGTGCAGCTTTAATATTATACAACTAGTCTTCCTCTAGTTCGTTCAGTGCAATACCGACCATTCTATTTCGAGCAGTTTCTTTTGCCTTTCGTACGGTTACTCTCGGTAAGAATTCCTTCGCGTCAGGATTTAATTTTGTCGCTTTCCGACATGTATTTGTGTTCGTAGATTCACCCCCGATTTCCAAATCAGCCACGAGCTGTGCTGGTCTCTCCACTAGGTATCCATTACCGGTTCGCACTTTGTATCCTCTTACAACTCCATCTTTTCCAAATATCTTCCCTTCGATTCGTCCAGTTCTCCACTGTGCACTGTTCTTCAATGAATCCTTAATCAAGACAACTCGTCCCGTTTCCAGCTTAGATTCATTTCCATTCGAGGTTCGTTTCTGTTTCTCATCCAGTGCATGCAGATATTCGTTGATCCACCGTTTTCGTAACTGCTCCCGGCAACGCTTTAAATATTTTATCCGCCGTGTCACGTCTGCTTCGTCTCCCAATGTTTCGATGTTTTCTTCCAGAAATGTTACTGGTTCACCTCTGAGCAGAATGTTTGGCGTTACCGCTCGGCCTTCGATTTCTTCTCCAAGATATACGAGTGGTCTATTGTTCATAAAGCACTCAACGTCTAACAAGGTTTCTTCAAGTTCTGCAAAAGTAAGCATAGCTTTTCCAATGACCTTTGATAACGCTGACTTCATGATTCCAATCAATCGTTCAAAAAATCCTCCCCACCAGGGAGCTCGTGATAGGTTAAATTTCCACTGGATCGACTTGTCTGCTACGTAGTTATTGATCTCGTCATCACTCTGTAAGGTTTCCAACCATTTCTTCGCGGCCACGAATGTTTTTGCATTATCACTCACCATTTGTTTTGGCAAGCCTCGCCTTGCGACAAACTCTTTCAGTGATCTTTTAAACTCATTTGTGGTGAGATCCTTGCACAGCCTGAGATGTACAGCTCGCGTGCTAGCACACGTGAATAGGACGACGTAGGCTTTCCCGATTTCTTTCTTCTGCGTCTTGTAATACATGGGTCCCGCAAAATCAACTCCAGTGGTGGAGAATGGATCTGTAAATTCGGTTCGGAACGTCGGCAGTGCGGAAGTGGTCGGAGAAGGCAACGCTTTGGCTCTCAGCTTCTTGCATCTGTTACACTCGAACCGTACCGACTTTGACATCCGCCGCAGCTGAGGAATCCAGTATCGCTCTCGAACTTTGCACATAGTGGCTTGTACTCCTCCGTGTAATGTTTCCTCATGGCAACGTTCAATGATCAGCTTTGCAAGTGGATGCTTACGGGGTATGAATACAGGATGGTAGCCAGTAACGCGACCATGACATCTCCACAGTTCGAGGTTGTCCTTCTTTAGTTCAAAAGTACACTGCATTTCTCCATCTTCCTGTGCGATTTTCAACCACCGATTTTCAGCTGCTGCGATCTCTTCTGTGATTAGTGGTCCTTTGCGCTTCACATTTTGTTGGCAATTGTGCACGAATCTCATCATAAAGGCAGTAATTCGAAGAATCTTCCAGTAGTTGTGCTTTCTCAGCATTGTATTTGCCCATTCCTTCCTGTTGTTCGATACTCCCCCGTCTTGTTCCAGAAGTACTTTCTCTTTCTTTTTTGACAAGGCTTCAGATGAGGCATCTTCGGTTTCCTGTAATCTCAGGTTGACTTGGCCATACTGATCTGTCCGCTAGCCACTCCGGACCTTTCAACCAAAAATCTCCCAACTTCTTTGGTGCGACTCCTCGTGTCCCCAAATCGCTCGGATTTTGATCCGTTGGTACGTAACGCCACGTGAAGTCTCCTAGATCTTGAATTGCTTTTACTCGGTTCCTCACATACTTTGACCATGTTCCCCTGTTTGCTAACCAGTGTAGTACTGTCGTGCTGTCTGACCATAAATGATTTCTCCAAATATCGTAAGAACTGAGAGTCCGATTTACATGACTAATAAGCTTCGCGAGGGTATGAGCTGCAACGAGTTCAAGGCGTGGTATGGAAACGTTCTTCGGAGCTACGCGAGCCTTTGAGACAAGCAAGTTCTGGCTCGTCTTTCCACTGGAATACGCTGCCTGAACATACACTGCTGCACAAACTGCTAATTTGCTGGCATCTGCAAAACCGTGTAGAGATAGTTGCTCCTTCTTGCGATTCACAACGCTTCGAAGTATGGTGATCCTTCTGCAATCGCGGAGTCCTTTGGCCCACGTGTTCCATCGTTGTTCTCTGTCATCGGGTACTCGCTCATCCCAAGAAATCTTACGTAAACAAAGCTCGCTGAACAGGATTTTCCCGGTGATTGTTACAGGAGATGCCCAACCAAGTATGTCGTATACACCGTTTATCGCTGCTAAGATCTTTCGTTTGGTCAATGGCGAAGCTGTGCGAAGGCAAGGTTCGAAGTCCACATGAAGGACATCAGTACTCTTATCCCAAGGAACTCCCAGGATCTTGGTTGTTTTACTTGACTCTTCGATGGGTCTGGTCACCATCTCTTGGTTTTGATCGTCTTTGACGTTCTGGTCTGATTTAGATTCCAAGGCTGCGACGTCGCTGTGCCACTTGTGTAGGGTAAAGCCTCCCTTTTTCATGATTGTCGTAGCTTCTTCTTTGAACTTTTCTAGTTCACCAACTGAATCTCCTCCGCTCTGAACGTCATCCACGTAGGTGTCTTCTAGCAAGGCTTTTGTTGTTTCTGGATATTCCGTTTGGAACTGCTTGACGTGTTTCTGTAAGGTGGCACCCAAGATGTAAGGGCTTGGTGCTGCTCCGAAGATCACTCTTGTGAACCGATATTCGACTATATGCATGTCCGTCAGGTTGTTGTACCACAACGTTCTCTGAGCATCCCGGTCTTGCTCATCTATCCTTATCTGTAAGAATGCTTTCTTTATATCTCCAGTAACACAATGGCTCCTCATTCGATTCCTCAAAAGAATGTCAAACAGTAGTGGTTGTAAGGCTGGTCCTGTCTCAAGACAGTCATTCAAAGATGGAAGTTGAGGAACTTGCTTTGCTGAACAGTCATACACAATCCTAAGTTTCGTTGACTCAGCTTCTTCTCGAATTACTGGCTGGTGTGGAATGTAGTGTACCACCTCCCCCGTTGGCTTTAAAGGTACTGGTTCAAGAATCCTCTCTTGAAGCTGTTCTTCCATGACCATGTGGTACTCAGCTAACTTACCAACCTTCTCCAGTCGTCTTGTTGTGCTCCTCAATCGCGCTGCTGTTAGCTCTCTGTTCACTGGTAGTTTTGGATGATCTGGTTTCCATGGAAGCTGTGTTTCATAAAATCCTCCTTCTGTTTGGTGCAAGTGTTCACTAAAATCTTCGTGAAACTTGGATTCATTTTCTGGTGGTTCCACCAGGCCTAACACATCGACTGAACACAATCTCTCGAACTCACTCTGGCTGGAATTTAAGAAGAACCCCTTTTCCTCAGGTGAATTATTGGAAACACTTTTACCATACAATACCCATCCCAGCATCGTGAACTCTGCCCCTGGATCTTTATCTGGATTTTCACCAAGGATAGGCTGTTCTGTTGACCGTATTCTCTGGTAATCAGCAGCTCCAAGAATAACGTGTACAGGTAGGTACTTGTCGGTTGTTTCTTCCTCACAAAATTGTAGCTGCTTAAGTCGTCTGGACTGCTCTTTCAGAACTTTGACTTTAGGATTGGGTAAGTAAGTAAGAACTCCTTTCTCTGCATTGATACAGTCAACATCCAGACCAAAGTTGTCCACCACCGTTGATTGGATGTGGAGTCGGTAAATGTCCACGCGCTTTGTTACAGTCCCATACATCTGCTCAATACACTTTTCCTCTCGACGCACTGGCCTGAGTGACAGCTTCGTGACTAGATCCGAGCAAACATATGAAGTGCTTGCTCCTGTGTCAATCATGATTCGAACTTCATGACCATTCACCTTTGCCTTGACAGTTGGATGAAGTGTTGTTGTAGAACTGCTTGATGCACTCAGTCCCACCTTCTCTGTGGACGACTTACTCGGGTTCTCTGTAGTAGATTTTGACTGATCTACTCCCATGGTAGACTTGCGTTCCTCGCACAATGAGGTGTGGTGTTTCTGCCCACATTTGGTACAGTTCCTTGACCTACAGCTTGATGCAGTATGTCCCTTTCCTGTACAGTTATAGCAAAGTCTGTTTCTTTTCAAAATCTCTCGACGACTTGCCACACTCAAGTATTTCACACAGTTTGAACTTTTGTGGTTCTCATTGCCACAATAGACACATCCCATATTGATTTTCCTGTTTTGTTGCCCATTGCCCATAAGTAGTTTTTCTCGACTTCGATCTCGAAGGTTGTTGTTGCGCTTCTCCTCTTCCCCTGTGTGCAGTGGGTTCCTTTCAACATATTTTCGTAGGTTTTCTGTGAGTTCCTCCAGTTTCCACTCCTCCCATTTGTCATCTGATTGTGCTAGTATTTCTCTGACTGGCCCAAGTTTATCCATGAGCGTGTACACGGTGCTTTGTGCCGAATCCAACTTTTTCATTGTAGAAAGTGTTCTCACCACCCGAGAAAGCTTATTGTAGAACTCATGAATACTTGCTGTTTTGTGGATACTTGTAATCGCATGTAGACTCTCAATCTCCTTGATTAATGCTTTGTGAACCTTGATGTCTTTACCGTACGTTGACAGTAAAATACGCTTTGCTTCTGTGTAGCCTTCATTGGTGTGTGGTAAGCCCAAGATGTCCTCTCTAGGTTTTCCTTTGGTTAGTTCAAGTAGGTAGTTAAATTTGCTGATTTCAGATATGCTAGAGCCATCTACTTCAACAGAAAACTGGTTCCAGAAACGCATCCAGTCTTTGAAGTCACCTGTGAATGGAGTAATGGTATACTTTTGGAGTTTCACGGCCTGTGTAGTAGTTGCTGGCGAATGGCTTTCCTTTGTTTGTTCCCTTGCTTCTTTCTCTATTTGCAACTTGCGTCTAAGCCAGTCCTCTTCTCTCTCGATCTGTCGAATTGCCACTGCTTCAATCTCTTTCTGTTCGTTTACTCGAGATCGTACAGTCTCCTCATTTATGGCGCGTTGTTTCTCCACTTCCTTCGTCAATGCCTTCTCATCTTCTTTGATTTGTATCTCTACCAACAACTGTTTCAATTTTGACCGCATATCACGAAATCTTCTTAGGTTAATTTTCTGGGAGTTGGCCCACTCCATTATCTGCTCCAGTGACACGTCTGCGTCTAACATCTCATCCTTTGTCTTGTCCACAGAAAGTTCAAGCTTCTTTATCAACCCACAGACCTGTTCGTAACATGATTCGATCTCTTGATCTTGCTCTCCGTTCTCCACAATTGCTGATATCTCTTCAAGGCTGGCTTCCGCAAGCTTTAACACCTTAGTATATTTCTCCGTATTAATACTCATTATTATGTTCGTATTTATGCAAATAAAAGCAATGTAAACACTGATTACCAACTAGCCCACAAATACTGTTACATGTAAATCTCCAAAATGTTTCAGAATGACCAACGTTCAATAACTGTAATCACTCACCGTCCCAACTGTGGTATTAAAAATCCAATCGTAGTAAAATCCAATCGTGGTAAAATCCAATCGCACTCACTTGTAAAGGTTAAAACGTGTTTGTTTACACAGTCGCCGTCTGTCTGGAATCCGCTTGGCTTTTGAAATGTTTCGCTACTCCGAATCAAAACCCGTTTGAGATCCTGCCGGGGTCGCCACTTTTAGTGTCGGGAATCCGGGCCTCGCTTTCCCCAAACACCAAAAAAAAGTAAAGTATAAAACCACGATAAAAACGAAAGTAAAGTTTATTCTCTCCTCGTCACATTGTCTGGGCCACACTCTCAACACTCAATCTGTCCAAAATCACATGATCACACTAAACGTTCTGATTGGTCACCGCGGCTCTCCTAATAAGGTCAACAGCTATGACCTATGACGTGTCCGATATGTTTAACTCTTACAATAATAGCCTTAATAATCAACAAAACAAAATAAAAAACAACAAACCCGTTCAATTCGCAACAGCAACTTTACTTCAAATTTTCATCGGAGGTAAAAACAACTGTTTTAGCTGGAAAGATCATACTAAAAATAGTAAAAGTGCAAAGTTTAAAATAAGTCGGACAAATAGTGCGAAAGCTACGCTCTTCGGAAGTTTTGCTCTCCACTAGGTATTTAATAGGGATTTTGGCTTGGCGTGCAACTCCCGCCCGCCAAGCCAAAATCCTATTAAATCACTAATAAATCCCTGTTGAAATGGTCAACTTTCCGCTTGTGAAACTTTTTCCATTTGTTAAGCAATTCGTTTCAAACTTTGCACTTCTACTATTTTCAATATGCTCGTTCCAGCTAAAACAGTTGTTTTTATCTCCGACGAAAATTTGAATATTTGTTGCTACTGCGCATGATCGTGAAAGTCGTCTATTAGATTGGATGCGTAAGCGCGAGCACAGTTTTGCAAAATTTTTCCACACTCAGACTCAGTGTTTATCTTCTTTATACTGAAAATTTAAACTGAACAAAAAATTATCAAGTATTGTAGATCTTTCTTTTCGTGTTCTTTGCAAAATAATTCAATTTGATCTGCAGCTTTTTTTCTGTTCATATTTTTCAACGTTGTCTTCATGTTGACATCACTTAATTTTCTGTTCAGTCGTTTTACTATCTGTGGCCTTACAAACAATCCTTGGTCTATGGCTTTGCGGCGCCTTGCTAAAGGCCCGTTTACACGTGCGATTATTGATGCGATAAATATCGCCAACTTCTAATTTAGGTGCATGTTAAGTAGAAAAACCGTCTGCGGATTGTGCCGCGGTCTACATCTTCCTTGGCTTCTCTGCTCGTTCGTATAATTGCTGAACATGTATCTAAACCAGGAGTTGGCGATATAAATCGCATCAAAAGTCGCATGAGCAAACGGGCCACACGTAAAACCGCACAAGCTGTTACATACCTGCAAGCAAGTTGTTACAAGGCTGTTCAACAGGCTGTGTCTGTAACAGGTTGTTGACAACTTGTAACAAGGCTGATGACCCCAACCGACTGATGACAAGTTGTTCCAACAACCTGTTACCGCTCTGCACTCAACAAGTTAACAAATTGATGCTAACAAGGTTGTAGCAGCTTCTTGAATGAACAGCATTGTTACAACTTGTTCCCAGCCTTGCTACAAGCCAGTTGCGAACACATCCTGGTGACAAGCTGTGAGATTTTTACGTGTGTAGGTGTGCAGGTAAAGCTACCCACTCACATACTACCTGTCAATGTAGCAGAGGGTCTGTGATGCTGCGTTTCTTAAATTCCATTCATCAAACGAGCCGTTGCTTTGAGATAGAGGTTTCTCAATAAGACAATACATCACAGCTCTTACAAACTGTACAACCTACAGAAAACAATATGACCAGTCAGGCACGCAGCCAGGATTTTGAAAGGGGGGGGAGCCGAAATCAAAATAAATTTTTAGGGGGGTGCGAGGGCATGCTCTCCCGGGAAATTTTCAAATCAAGAGTCGCTGAATGCCATTTCCTGGCTTTTGGAGGAAGATTTTACAGACTGTAAATGTTAAAAAACGTCATATAAAATACTCAAAACACGCAAACGTCACATAGATACTCAAAATGCATACACTCAATAGATTGAATACACTGTTTACAGTTTATTTCCTGACATAATTCATATTGCATCAGTTTTGTAGTTACTTTTATATCAAAAGGGGGGGTGCCGTGGCTCCCCCGGCTCCCCCCCCTGGCTACGTCCCTGTGACTAGTTCGACATTATCATCACTGAAAAACATCCTGAAGTGCATGCATGTACTTCATATAAACCTGCACATGTTTGACGACAGCATTTGTTGCAGCGTTTTTTTGTTTTGTTTTGTTTTGTTTTGTTTTGTTTTGTTTTGTTTTGTTTTGTTTTTATTTTATTTCTTTGTAGTTTGTTTTTGTTGATTATTGTTTTTTATTTAGGGGGTGCATCACATGGGCCTGTGCCTTCTCCCTATTGGGTACACATTTTCCCTCAGTTATTTTCTTTTAACATTTTTTCTTTTATCTTATAACTTAGTCTTATTATAGAAATATTAATTTACTTTTGCTAATACCCAATAAAGTTGTTAAAAAACCCAAAAAAAGAACAAAAAAAAACATACACAAGGCTCCAAATAAAGATCTTTGTTGTCTACAAGAGTTCTGATAAGAGTGAACAGTCTCAAAAGCTTTTCAAAATCTCCAGTTAATAATTTTACCTGAAAAGAATAAATTGACAATTATGTAATGCTATTGCACACACAAATTTTTACGTCCAACACTAAATACGGTTCAATGTCATTTTACAGATTGGTATAGTAGCCAACAAAAGATTCTGTACTCACTCCAGTTGTAATAAAATTCGCCAAGAAAGGAAGCAAAACCTGAACTCTTGGATTATCTTTAAGATCAGCTAGAACTATCTAAATCGGTACAGGTAAACAACAATAATTAAAAGCAACAATAAAAACAACAACAAAAAGATAAATAACAACAACTGTAATTACTTTAACAGCATTTTCATCAGCATCAATAATATTTCTTGTCAATTGTTGGTAATATGACTTAAAAACCTGAAAAAAGTGTTATTGTGTTAGTTCACTATAAACAAAATATTGATGATTCAAGAAAAATCACTGTGTAAACAGGGAGGCAAACATGAATACTGTACAAGCTTACAGGACTGAGAGATTCAAAGTTAGAACATTTGCTAGAATCTAAAAAAACAAAATAGAAAAAATAATAATAAAGAAAAAAAAGCTAGTACAGTAAAGTAGAAATAATATGAATTGAGAAAATAATTGCCAGAATAATCATGCATTACTGGTAATTGTGTACTATACGTTTTTCTTATTATCAGGTGCAGTGTATATGTATATATATATATATATATATATATATATATATATATATAATAGTTAAAGTAGTCATTTACAATAGACGACAGAAACTTGAACCATGTGCCAGGCTAAGGAAGTGAACTTTTTTTGTGTGACTGTGACTTTGTATAGTATCCTGTTCTGGCATAGTCATTCAAGTAGGTGGTCTGGAAACTCATCTAAAGTCTTTGGTCTATCTTTTTGTTCGCCTTTATGCATTTTTGTGCACGGTGCACGGTCACTGAACACATTGTATTTCGTATAATGAACGAATTGTCCAATAGCAACGTTTCAGTTCAATCACTCAACCGTGCTATTTAAATATTAATAAACCTAAAACAAAGGATGTGCACGGTGTAAGGTACGGTTCAACATAAAATCACAGCTCATTATAGGCGCTTTGAAGTTTGCCGAGTTTCCAGACCATATCTCGATTGACTATGGTTCTGGACTAGAAAAAGAGCAGTACTAGTAGACTGATCCTTCAGACTACTTGTGGGATGGTTGATCTGGGCTGCAGTTGATTTTGAATCTTTCTATTATGGTGGGCCTCTCCAATGACAATTCCCAGTAGGTTCTTAAGCCCAGTACACCACTGGAAGAAAGTATCATGGCTGGCATAAGAAAAGCCTGACCCTGTTTGTGAGCAAGAGTGATTTATAACCCCAGAGCAGCAATGCATGTGGGTTGAGTAACACCCCTCCCCCTGAGTTTAACCATGAAAAACAAATGACATATATCAAGCTTGTTATGCAAATACTAAATTGAATTCAAATAGTCACGCCTACGACGTCGCCTAAACTGAATAAAGCTTTCATTTTATTGACTTTAGGATGAAAGATGACATGAATAATAATGAATTAATAGATGACTTGGAAAACAACGAAATCAAGAAAGAAAAAGATGAAATGGACAAACATTCAAATGGCACCTTGGAAACGGCTGGTCTGTTGGGAGAAGGCTTCGTTGATGATAGTTTATACGCAGATGCATTAACCCCGGAGGAATTGGCAAGAAATTTAACCACAATCAAGAAAGAAGTCGAAATGGTGGAGCAAGGAGGCAGGTGATCATGGTCCGTTGGCACCCGGGGGTGAAATATCCGGGGCGCTAAATGCTAAAACTGCCGCTAGAATTAGAAAATGAACCTGTTTTTTTACGGGAATTTAAAAACAAAGACGATAGCAGACAGTATATTGAAACGTATTAAAATAATGCCGTTGTTTCAGGGTAAAGCTTCAGTATTTAGTTGATTCTGACAGACCAGCTTGCTTGCTTTTTTGAGACTTGTTGAGTACGAAGTTTTATCGCGAGAACGTGTTCAAATCTGAATCGGCACAAAACAGTTAAAAAAGCACAACCTTCCGTTCGATAATTTTCGCAAACTAACCTTGTACAAGTTTGGAGTTCCAGTCTGTATGTTCTTGAATGTTTTTAGCGTTAATTTTACTGTTTATCTGCACAAGATATTCACCACAAACGTACGGGCCGTACGGCCATGTTTCGGTTTTTTTCCCGCCAAGATTTTGACCGCGCGATATTTGAACCTAAGAAGACTAGGTTGAGTTTTACCCAGGATGCATTGCTGCGATAACATCAGAATCAGCTTGGTGTACTGTGGCTGTACTCGCACCATCACAGAATAGACAATTTTGACACAATTGACCAATATAAAAATCACAGTGTAGTCTTGTTTAATTTTTAATAATACTCTTTCAGAAGTGGAATAAGTTTCACTCTTTTCTGGGAAAAGTGAAATATTGCTATGAAAGTAATTTTCAAGCCAGTTCTCAGATCATTTGGGTATTAAAATCATACTTTTAACACTCGTAATTTTGGCTGGTGAACATAATTTTTCTCTGACATTTCTGTGAGGAAGGTTTAGCTGAATAACTGGCTGAAATATCAAACGGCCAAACATCAAACCTAAAACAATTTCTGTGAAACTTTCTGTGCTTAATCAAGCCGCAATAAAATTTCTGAGAACTGGATGCCCAGGTTCCGATACTTATTCCACCTCCGTCAGACGTACTTCTTTTATTCTGTATAATACAACCTCTGTATACGAAACACACATTTCCTACCGACGACTCAACTCAGAGGCAACACTTTGTATAAATGAAATAGCAATTTGCAGAATACCAGATTAAGTTGCAGATTTTTTATAGAATGAGAAATATAATTACTAGAAATATTCCTACATTATTTTATGCAATTTTTTACAATAAAAATAGTATTTTAAAAGTCGTGGCTCTTTATTTTTATTACATTTTAGGAACTACAGTATAATGTTTTGGGGCAAAACTAAGTTTTGTATCATTTCCAAAAGTGACGGTTTTTGTTATAACGCTATCGGGTTAGTTATAACAGAAGTACATATAAATAGTAAAAAACCTAAAGATATACAATGCAGGGAAAAACACGGGAAAAGCGCGAGGAACTTTAAGGGTTGGATAGAGTTGACGGTGTCAAGTATTGCTAACAAAGAAAACACAATTGCGAATATGCTAGACTAATCGGCATGCCCATATATGGTTAAGGACTTTAAAAAGATTAAATGGAGAGGGCGGAGAGATGTACATTCTGTACATTAAATGTCGTGTTGTTTTTTCCTGACGTCAGTCAGTCTGAGGCGTCAAGAGCTTTAAAAGTGTCCTCCACTTGCGATACGCCAAAAAACGACTGAAGAACTTTTACGACGACTAATTTCGCAGAACTGGCGAAATCGTGGAAATTTGATCTCACAAAATGCGCCATTTCGTGAAGCTCAAATGGAATGGCGACCAATCGATCATGTTCGAATTTATCTTTCGGTCCACCGGTGAATCGAGAATTCAAAGACGAAAATTTCAAACGATGTTCTGGTGCTATACGTTCATCAGAAAGATCTACAAAGCCACACATTCCCCACTCGTGGTTGTCATATTTCAGATAAACTGTGGTCAGAGTAATTGCATCGACGTCCCTTCCTGTTAAGACTACGCCCAACTCTTCCTCTAGTCCTCGAGCTGCTGTTTTTATTAACTGGACGTAGGTCTTGTCGCCACGTTTGATGTAATCTTTAGTTGAACAACTTTCAACTGCGCCGCAAGTGAACGTACCTGGACTAGCCATACCACCTGATAAAGGCAGATAATAGAAGTGACGAAAACACGAAATGAGGCAGAGTTAGAGTTTAGGTAGTATTTGTGGATAGCAAAGACCGTGTGGGATAGGAAAGACGTGTGGGATAGCAAAGACCGTGTGGGATAGCAAAGACCGTGTGGGATAGGAAAGATCGTGTGGGATAGTAAAGACCGTGTGGGATAGCAAAGACCGTGTGGGATGGCAAAGACCGTATGGGATAGCAAAGACCGTTTGGGATAGCAAAGACTGTGTAGGATAGCAAAGACCGTATGGGATAGTATAGACCATATGGGATAGCAAAGACCGTATAGGATAGCAAAGACCTTGTGGGATAGCAAAGACACTTTTCGCTCACGAAAGTGAAAATTGCGTCGCCTACCTCGTTTGGCACGACGTGTGAAAACAAACTTTCTCGGGTTATCGGCTGTGAGAACGGCAACATGAAGACCAAAGGAAGTACTGAATACTGGATGTACGGAGGTCTTACAAGGTAATATCTGGGACTTCTCATCTTCTTCCAAATCCTTCCACACGTCTCTCATGGCTCGATGATGGACATAGGTCGCCTGAGCAAGCTTTAATTCCACTCGCTGTTCTTCATCTTCTCCCTCGCGTGGTGTAGTAAGGCTTTTCAACGCAATGTTTGCGTTATCATCAATTACTTTATCCATGGCTTTCTATGAGTATATACGAGCTACTGTTAAGCCTAACCAAGTTGGGGAGTAGGCTAGAGGATGATGGTTGCACTTAACATCTACACATACTACTTTTATTTACCAATTTGACAACGAGTCTGAGTTTTCTATGAGCAGACTATTCAAGGCGAACCGAGCGACTGACGATCGCTCATAGAAAACGTCGTCAATTAATGTTATACACAAGTGAACACCCAAACTGTACTTATACTTACCACTCTCCAATGATCATTGAGGGTGTAGTATTTCTCTTCATAGACAAAGTTGTCAGGACATTCATTATGTTCGCTGTTGTCTATATCGACTTCACAAAGCAAACAATCGGCTGGATAACCTGGAGGACGTTTGTCTGCCCCATACGAGAACGCCAAGGACTGAGATAAAAAGAACATTGGTAGTTGAATTGGTGCCTCCCTCCATCACTCACCCACGGACGCAATCATCACCCACCAACACATGCACTCCACCTCACTTCATCCCACTCACACGTGGACGCAATCACGCACCTACGCACGCAGACGCACTCCACCTCACCTCGTACTCAATCACGCACCACACGCGGACGCAATCACGCATTAACGCACGAAACGCACGCACCAACCACGCTAGACGCACTCCACGCACCAACACGACGCACTCCACCTCACTCATCCCAATCACACGCAATCACGCACCAACGACGCACTCCACCTAACGCGACGCAACACGCACGCACAAACGCACGCATAGACGCACTCCACCTCACTTCATACTCACACGCGGACGCAATCACGCACCAACGCACGCATGGACGCACCTCACAACACCCACCAATCCACACACTGACCCAATCACCCATGCACACACAGACGCACCCCCCAATTACCTCATCAACAAGGCTATCTGCAACAACAATTTTTGTGTCTTTAAGAAAACCACAAGTGAAAAACTCGGCTGTTGTCGAAGCAACTGCGTAAGGATTTTCTTTGTGTGCTACAGGGATAAAAGAAAAAAGAAAACATTCTAAAAAAAAACCGCGAAACTGTTTTTAATGATTCAAAAAACGTGATTGGATAACAATATGTAGGAAATAGATATCAACACAATAAACCTTGAAAGTGGTTGGTCACAATATTTTGAGCTGTTGGACGCACACTTGGATCAGTGTTACAACATCCTTCACAAATTTCTCTGAGAGGTTCTCTGGCTTTAAGTTTCTCAGGGAATACAACGTCGGGTGTTTCTTGCCTTGCATAAAAAACAGCATGGGATGCCTGTTCTGACCACGGTTGTTCCCCAGTCACCATAAAAATCAACACCAAACCATAAGAGAAGATGTCACATTTCATATAAAAGTCGACATTATATACATCATCACCTGTACAAAATAGACAGCGAATACAAAATAGACAGCGAATACAAAAAACGGACATTATATTTATTTGGCTAATTCAGCAGGATTGGGCCGTAATTTATAAGGCAGAAAATTATAGGCAAAAAGCTTGTATATACGGTCAATTTTTCAATAAGTCTTGTACCAGTTTCAACCCTAAACTTATTATATAGCGACAGCTTAGTAAAGAATTGACCTTTTTTAGCCGCGGCTTATACTATCAGCGGTTTAATTTTTAGCCGTATAAACGGCCCTATTGCATGGGTTCGCTATATAAAAAGTTATGGTATCGTTTTGCTTCATTAACAACAACAGCTTACTATAATCTGCAGATGACCAAAACTCAGGGGCACTCCAACGTTGGTTTTGTTCATTAATAAATCCTTCTTCAATTGACTGACTTCTGAAAGCACCACCAAAGTCAGCTAGTTTGAGTCGCATTTGTGCAACACCCTTCTCCACCTGACAAAATAATATTTTGATTGTATGTGGACAGATCTTACATAATATTATGAGCATGTGAAAGGGGTGAAAAATGTACCAAGATGAACTACTATTAATAAGATAATGGTGCCACTGATGACCCAGTAATAGGATGGTAACAATGGTGGTGGTGGTAGTGGTGGGGATGATAAAAGTAGTAGTGGTGATGATAGTATTGATAATGATGGTGGTAGTAATGATGGTGGTAATGGTGATGATAATGATAGTGATAATGATAATGGTGTTGATGATAGTAATAATGATAGTAATGATGGTGATGATTGTAGTGGTGATGATCAGGTGGTGGTGATGGTGGTGATGATAGTGATGATGGTTATGATGGTAGTAGTGATGGTGGTGGTGATGATAATGGTAGTAATGATGGTGATGATGGTGGTGGTGATGATAATGGTAGTAATGATGGTGATGATGGTGGTGGTGATGATGATGGTAGTAGCAATGATGGTGGTGATGATGACAATGGTAGTAATAATGATGGTGGTGATGATGGTGGTGGTGATGATAGTGATGATGGTTATAATGGTAGTAGTGATGGTGGTGATGATAGTGATGGTCATTAGTAATTATAGTGGTAATGGTGGTGATGATAGTGATGGTGGTGCTGATGGTAATGGCAATGATAGCAATAATAATAACAACAATGGTGATATAAAACCTTCACCTACTAGGACATTATCTGGTTTAAGATCACGATGTGCAATAAATGAACTATGAAGGTAGTACAAGCCACTTATAATCTGCTGTCCAAAATCCCAAATTTGATTCTTTGGCAGTCCGTGTACTTCATGTGTTTTCAAACTCTCCACATATTTGGCTAAGTTGTCTGGAACATATTCCATTATCATCATAAGACTACCTTGCTTGAGGTTGTATTGTATTAAGTCTTTCTTCAAAAAGTCCATCCCTCGATATGCAACAATATTATCATGCCTCAACAAACTATAAGAAAGCTTATCAAGGTTAGACAACAGGAATTGGTTAACGAAATAGAGAATAATACATGGATGTGTGGAAATGTGAAATTTATTTTGAGTGTTGACCAGTCTGTTCATTATATAAAAAAATTGTCCTATTGTCTTACAAAAATTGCATTAAACTATAATGCTGACTCAGTGATAATTGTCACATGTGAGATTATCATGAATAATCACACATGTGAGATTATCATTTTTATTAGTGGCAGAAAATGAATAAAACACTCTAATTTTATACAAGAAATGTATGAAGAATGAATGAATGAATGAATGAATGAATGAATGAATGAATGAATGAATGAATGAATGAATAACTTTATTTAACCACGCTAACCCTGTCAACCGAAGCTGATTTCCACAGGGGGCGTGTAATAAGAAATTACATAAGTGTAATTTGTGCAGGTGTCTTATAAAAATGCTGAACTTACCGCAAAATACGTCCCTCATTTCTCAATTGTGTTGATTGTGTTTGGCCTTTAAGAATTTTCACTGCAACTGAAGCTCCTTTCATTTTTGCTTTATAAACTGTACCAAAACAACCATGACCCAACCTTTCCCATGGGGTACTTGTCAAATCATCCTGATCAAGGCCTTCAAATTCTTAAATAATTATTAATAGTAATTAGTTATGATAGTTCATTATATGTGTATAAACATCTAATTTTAATAGTAATGATATTGGGCATTTCACTCGATTACACAGCATGTTCTAAGGATTTAGGGTGAAGGAAAATTCGAGTGTAGAATATATACATTTTAAGACCAAACCGGGAGCAGTTGCGAAAAATGCAACTACACAGGCCCTCCGGCAGGAATTGAACCCACGACCTTGCGATTCCAGTGCAATGCTCTGACCACTGAGCCACGGAGGCCGTTGCCGAGAGCTTGATCGCGAGTTCTGTATATATAATAAGGTGGTAATGCCAGGAGAGAATTGGGTATATTATAAATGATATTGGGCATTTCACTCGATTACACAGCATGTTCTAAGGATTTAGGGTGAAGGAAAATTCGAGTGTAGAATATATACATTTTAAGACCAAACCGGGAGCAGTTGCGAAAAATGCAACTACACAGGCCCTCCGGCAGGAATTGAACCCACGACCTTGCGATTCCAGTGCAATGCTCTGACCACTGAGCCACGGAGGCCGTTGCCGAGAGCTTGATCGCGAGTTCTGTATATATAATAAGGTGGTAATGCCAGGAGAGAATTGGGTATATTATAAATGATATTGGGCATTTCACTCGATTACACAGCATGTTCTAAGGATTTAGGGTGAAGGAAAATTCGAGTGTAGAATATATACATTTTAAGACCAAACCGGGAGCAGTTGCGAAAAATGCAACTACACAGGCCCTCCGGCAGGAATTGAACCCACGACCTTGCGATTCCAGTGCAATGCTCTGACCACTGAGCCACGGAGGCCGTTGCCGAGAGCTTGATCGCGAGTTCTGTATATAAAATGTATATATTCTACACTCGAATTTTCCTTCACCCTAAATCCTTAGAACATGCTGTGTAATCGAGTGAAATGCCCAATATCATTTATAATATACCCAATTCTCTCCTGGCATTACCACCTTATTATATATACAGAACTCGCGATCAAGCTCTCGGCAACGGCCTCCGTGGCTCAGTGGTCAGAGCATTGCACTGGAATCGCAAGGTCGTGGGTTCAATTCCTGCCGGAGGGCCTGTGTAGTTGCATTTTTCGCAACTGCTCCCGGTTTGGTCTTAAAATGTATATATTCTACACTCGAATTTTCCTTCACCCTAAATCCTTAGAACATGCTGTGTAATCGAGTGAAATGCCCAATATCATTTATAATATACCCAATTCTCTCCTGGCATTACCACCTTATTATATATACAGAACTCGCGATCAAGCTCTCGGCAACGGCCTCCGTGGCTCAGTGGTCAGAGCATTGCACTGGAATCGCAAGGTCGTGGGTTCAATTCCTGCCGGAGGGCCTGTGTAGTTGCATTTTTCGCAACTGCTCCCGGTTTGGTCTTAAAATGTATATATTCTACACTCGAATTTTAATTTTAATAGTATTTTTTTGTAACTAAATTTGTGTTGTACATTCCACTTGGAAATCTGTGTCTTTTAAATATAGTGAAAGTGGGTAGTGTACTCAAATAAAATTTTATCTCTCATGTGTCATGATTGTTTTTCAGTGTAATATACATCACTTCGAACCACACTTAACTATTAGCCATTCCGGCTACTTACCTCAGTGAACCAGACTAAATTAATTCATCTAATGAATATTATCCCATAGCTATTCCCAAAATAACCCTAAACACTCATGAATAACCCTGGAAAAGTGCCATAAGTATAGCCTAACCTTGTCAGTATGTTCACATTTATTTATGGCAATTTTGTTGAAAATGTAGCTACTTTGCTACATATAAATGCTGTAGTGTATATGCTGGATTTCAATGCAGTGAGCAGCAATATTAAGAATATCATGAATGTTATATAAACTAAACGGTATATATATATATATATATATATATATATATATATATATATATATATATATATATATATATATATATATATTTAAATAAAAGTCAAGACACACCCACCTGGGTTTTCTAGCAAAAGTTTGATTCGTTTTTTTATTATTTTCTGATAATCTATTACTTCTTTAAGCTCCTTGACGCCGTCTTGATCGACATAACAATTTTCTAATACTTTCCGTAGTTTCTGCTCACACTTTTCAATGATATATTCAACACTGTCAACACCAAAAACATTCTCAGCCGGCATATTTCTTTTGCTCATAGATGTTTTATTACGCCTATAAACGGTACAAGATTGTACAAGATAGATGAACATCACTCGCTTTCTATATTCAGAACAAAAAAACATTGATTTACCTTGAGATAACGGTAAATAACACAGATATTAACTGCTGCCATTACCAAGAATCTGCAAATGAGCATTTCTGGGAACACGGCTGACATATTTGGAGTTAATATAGGAATTAGTAACCTTACGAATAAGTGACCCCTCGTGATCCCCGGGAATAAAAAGCTCCGGTCCAATTTGTGGTGTCCAGTCTCTCAATCACGAATATTTGCAAAGGCAATAAATAAATAAATAAATAAATAAATAAATAAATAAATAAATAAATAAATAAATAAATAAATAAATAAATAAATAAATAAATAAATAAATAAATAAATAAATTAAATAAATAAATATATAAATAAATAAATAAATAAATAAATAAATAAATAAATAAATAAATTTAAAAAAAATAAATAAAAAAATTATTAAAATAAATAAATAAAATGTTTTTGTTGTGCATCATTTACAGTAAATGGAAATAAAATAAAATAAGAACAAAAAGGTCTCTTACATACACAAATATTCATCACTATATTTTGCTCTAGTAGTAATAACAATCTGCCAGATAATCTACGTTCAAACATACACACTTAAATAGCTTTTCAGAATTCTGACTATTCGTCCCACCCTAAATTTGCAGTATGAAGTATGCTTGAAAATAGAAAACCAAAGTTGATGGAAAAGCTTTAAGCTATATAGTTAAATATAAATAACTACACAGGAAAGCCATTATGGGAAGCCATTACAAAGGACTACTTAAAGAAAACAATGATTTTCGTTTTGTCAGTGAAGTTCGTCTCACAACATGATGCCTGCATTTTCCAACGTGACTTCTCCAGTCGTAACGATTTGGGTTTCGAGATGTGAAACTCTTCTCAATCAAGCGAGTGAAAAATATCTCGCTGTTACAGTTATCATAGAACTTGTATTTACTCCAAGTAGTAAATACTCCTCCTTTCTCAACACTTGATCTCTTTGAAACTCTCTGATCAGTCATACTGAGTCGTCTTCTCTTCATTGGCAAAGAAAACGTCGAGGGAAATTCAGAGTCATTTTTTATCTTAGACTGAAGGGCGTGTGCAATAAGGCTTTTAATATGTACCAAGCTGGCAGGATTGTGGGTTACGCGACTTGAAGCACGTGGTTGACATTGTACGAAGTGTTTAAAATCCTCGAGATTTCCAATCAACAAAATAAAGGACTCCCCGCAGAAATAATAAACGTCATTATACCAATCGCAAATATCTTGATTCCATTTGCTTTGTTCCATAAAATTTGAATTATAAGAATTTTCACTGCCAGTTGAAGCAGCTTGGCTCTTGTTAGTTCGTGCTTTATGAGTGTCCGATTGACTGTCCTTTACGGAAATATTAGCAAGGGTTCGTAATTTATTACGAAATACAGATGTTGCGCTGATCTGAAACAAACAAATGAAAAAATCACGCCTATTTTAGCACGAACAATCCCACGTAGGTTGACGTGTAAGCCTGAGGCATTTGGCGCTAATTAGAGGACCTACTCTCTCTCTCCTTCCAGTGCACGCGCGTGCGCATTGAAAGAAGACAGCACAGAAGATCAATTTGACGAACGTTCTGTAAGGAGCGTATTGAAAAAAGAAAGAGTGAGTGTACTGGAAGGAGAGTGCGCGGCTTGGAGAAGTGTACGTCCTAGCCAGCGCGCGCTGGAAAGAAGAAGTGCGCGTATTGAAAATAAATTAAGAGTGTGCATATTGGGAGGAGAGGGTGCGCGCATCTAAAAGAGTGCGAAAAAAGAAAGTGTGCGTATTAGAAAAAAAGGGTGCGCGTTTTGGAAGGAAAAGGTGTGTGTTTTGGAAAGAAATTAAAGAGCGCGCATATAGAAAGAAAAAACTGCGCTTATTGAATGAAAAAAGTGCGCGTATTGGAAAAGCGCAGCTCTATCACTTGTTCTTACGTGCAGTAACTTAAAAATAAGTTTTATCTCCGAGTACCTTCAAGGCATCCATAATGTAAGACAGCTCTGTGACTGAGACTGATGAGTTAAGGTCAGGTAAAGTGTTCAAATGTTGAGCGTACATCTTGAAGCGAGGTAGAATAGTTTGCTCAACAGCCTGAACAAAGAAAAATAATATTTATCACCACAAAATCAAAAGAAATTAAGCCAATTTTGGTAATAGCTAAGATTATCTCTGATAAGTATGCTCATACTTTCCCAGCTGTTAAAGTAATAACAAGGCAACCAATTAGAAAGAAAGAAAAGCACCTATCACATATGGAAAGAATGTAAGGATACTCCTTTAGCAAGAGTAAAGAAACTTACATCAAGGCCAAGCATAGATAATCCAATAACGGCTCCATACTGAGAAATTAACGGTCGGTCGTTCTTTTCATAAAAGTCTTTTAAAGTTCTAAGCAACTGGTGGTGAAGGTAATTGCTGGTATTGCTGCACTTTCTAAGACATTTAAAATAACGGAATTATTTTCTTATAAATCGTAAGCGCGTGGAAAATCCTGGGCGTTGCTTCTATTAGATTGGATGCGTAAGCGCGAGCACAGTTTTGCAAAATTTTCCCACACTCAGACTCAGTGTTTATCTTCTTTATACTGAAAATTTAAACTGAAAAAAAAATTATCAAGCATTGCAGATCTTTCTTTTCGTGTTCTTTGCAAAATAATTCAATTTGATCTGCAGCTTTTTTTCTGTTCATAGTTTTCAACGTTGTCTTCATGTTGACACACTTAATTTTCTGTTCAGTCTTTTTACTATCTGTGGCCTTACAAACAATCCTTGGTCTATGGCTTTGCGGCGCTTTGTTAAAGGCCCGTTTACACGTGCGATTATTGATGCGATAAACTGATAAAGTATCGCCAACTTCTAATTTAGATGCATGTTAAGTAGAAAAACAGTCCGCGGATTGTGCCGTGGTTCACATCTTCCACGCATCTCTGCTCGTTCGTATAATTGCTTAACATGTATCTAAACCAGGAGTTGGCGATATAAATCGCATCAAAAGTCGCACGAGTAAACGGGCCACAGGTAAAACCGCACAAGCTGTTACATACCTGCAAGCAAGTTGTTACAAGGCTGCTCAACAGGCTGTCACCGTCATGTGTTCGCACTGGCTGTCCCAGTCTGTTAACATGTCTGTAACAGGTTGTTGACAACTTGTAACAAGGCTGATGACCCCAACCGACTGATGACAAGTTGTTCCAACAACCTGTTACCGCTCTGCACTCAACAAGTTAACAGATTGATGCTAACAAGGTTGTAGCAGCTTCTTGAATGAACAGCATTGTTACAACGGGTTAGGATAAAACGCGGATGCGGATGGGCGGATTGACGGATGGGCGGATATGAGGATAAAACGCGGATATGAGGATAAAACGCGGATATGAGGATAAAACGCGGATATGAGGATAAAACGCGGATATGAGGATAAAACGCGGATATGAGGATAAAACGCGGATATGAGGATAAAACGCGGATATGAGGATAAAACGCGGATATGGGGATAAAACGCGCATATGGGGATAAAACGCGCATATGAGGTCGGTTTAGGATCAAATTCACTCTTGTTACAAACAGGCTTAAACAAACAAACAAACAAACAAACAAACAAACAAACAAACAAACAAACAAACAAACAAACAAACAAACAAACAAACAAACAAACAAACAAACAAACAAACAAACAAACAAACAAACAAACAAACAAACAAACAAACAAACAAACAAACAAACAAACAAACAAACAAACAAACAAACAAACAAACAAACAAACAAACAAACAAACAAACAAACAAACAAACAAACAGTTGTCTACTTAATTTGCTAACTATCCCGCAGAAGCAACATCAAACAACAGTCAAGTGTTGAGTGTTTATCGACACGTTTTTTCCCCCTGTATTATGCCCATAATAAAACTTTTAACTTTACGCTAAAATGCAACAATCTGTTTGACATGTAACAACGCTATGTCCTTGGAGCCCATCACAACATGCATAAACTAAAAAAATTACCCTGGCTGCCAAATAAATATTATGCATATAAATTGACACCATGACTTCGTGTTATATATGCACCATGAGTAAAAATTCTTTTAATTTTCGTGTATGAAAGTTAAATGGGAGTTCATGGGAGTCAATTTATATGTATGAAAAAATATTTATTTGTCGGGCATTTATGAATAAGATCTATTTAATACTAAACGTTGCTTTAATCGCGACTAATATCAACAATAAACGTGTGTATATTTAAGAGCTCCAGATGTGAATTTTAAGCTAAATTAAATACTTAATAACTTTGAAAAAGGTTGGCATCATATAAATGATACATATATGCAGAAAGTTATATCACGTTTGATTCGATTTTCTTTGTTCTTTTGCGGGTTATAAATCTCATCTATTCCTGCTACGCAGAAAAATTATAAGATCCTGGGACATATTAGACTAACATAGGCCCGTGAATTTATATAATTGCCATATTACCCCGTTTGCAATTGACGAATTTCCAAGTGGAGTACGCTGGTGGTGTTTCCATACGAAAAGAGGAAGCAAGTATTTGCCTATCTCAGATGTGTGGAGACACTGGTAGACTCAATGACTCAAACATGCATGAGACTGATGAGTGGCAAACTTCCATTGGGAAGAAAGTGTTACTCAAACAAGCCCTTAATATTGTAGGACTTCCTAAACATGAATCTTTGCGCATATCCACATCATCATCACCTCCCACAAGCTGTAACCTAATGTGTTTTTGTTAAACCTCAAACGTTACATAAATCAAAACGGTGAAATAAAAGTATTGTGCTGCGAGGCAGTGTTGAAACAACAATCGAAATATAGTGAGGTTAAGTTTGATATATACTGCCGAAACAGAGAACGTAGGAGCCTGACGTTTTGAGAGAAGGCCCTTATTCAGAGAGAAATGACGAAGGGCTTTCGCTCGAAACTTTGGACTCCCATGTTCTCTGTTTCGGCAGTATGTATCAAACTTAACCTTACTATATTTCGATTGTTATGTAAATCAGTGTAGTTCGGACGTTAGAAACGTTAGAACTCTACTTCAAGATTTCGGCAGTAACCTAATTTCTTTATATTTGGATTTCAACATTGCCTACGCGGCACACTATATCAGTTTTACATATACATATTTGTATATGTTGTTTTGGATATATCCATAAACATATATGAATACGAATATACATTTCTCTATATACATATACGTTTGCCATACGAGGAATCCCTAGCCATGATTGACATCTGAGCAAACTGCTTGAATCCCATTGTGCTCGTTTGAAGGTACTGAGTATATTATACCAACGGAACCTACGCCCTTAAAGTGCTTATATATAAATCGAAATGTGATAGTACTAATATGGATTCTATTTAATGTACGAATAGTTGAATGCCAAAATATTTTTTTGATTTGAACTTTTATTTGTTGTTATATTGAGGTGGCATAATTTACGTACACAATGTTTTTTTTACAGGAGAAATATTACTCAATTCACATTAACGGCGTATGTGAATAGTTTTATTAGTTTATTCTATATAAGGATTACCAATGTTTGTATTTGCTGTTCATTTTATCATCGAACCCTTTAACTGCAGCTTTGAGATAGTTCTGTTACTAATTACAAAACAAAACAAAACAAAACAAAACAAAACAAAACAAAACAAAACAAAACAAAACAAAACAAAACAAAACAAAACAAAACAAAACAAAACAAAACAAAACAAAACAAACAAAGTATAACACAGTAATTGTCATTTCCAATCGATTTCTTTATTTCGTCTTCGTCAAGTTCAGCTTTCTTCCACAGAAATGCTATATATAATAGAAACTCGGGCAGATAATTTGCTTGTAAACAACAGGAAACTCGGAAATGTCAACACAACAGCAACACATGTAATGCGGTCTTTCTAGATATCAACAAAATTAAGAACCAGCGTCTACAGGAACATGTTGTCAAGCTTTTTACAAACTTGGTAAGAAGTTACTTCTCTATTAAGCCGTAATCAAACGACAACGCAAGTCATCGCAAGTTGGCAGTAGTAGTCCGTAGTCCGTAGTCCGCAATCCGAAGTCCGCAGTCCGCGTTTTCCACCAAACCATTTGTACCGGTAATTTTTTACAGAAACATTGCATTACTATAATAATATCAGATCATTACTATCCATACGTAGCTTTGACGTGTCAGTACAGCTCGATTTCCTTATTAGACTGACACATCATTAGTCGATCTTTGTGCGGTTCCTGGGCGGTAAAGAGATTATTATTATTCTTCCAGTCTTTTTAGGCAGAGCTAGACCGATACCATTGATGCTGCGGCCTGCCGAGTTTCATAAAAATTGTTGAGCCGTTGAGCTGCCAAATCTTAATTTAAACTATTACAGTTTTTTTCAGAAATGACATATCCGCGTTTTATCCCCATATCCGCGTTTTATCCCCATACCGCGTTTTATCCCCATACCGCGTTTTATCCCCATATGCGCGTTTTATCCCCATACCGCGTTTTATTCCCATATCCGCGTTTTATCCCCATATCCGCGTTTTATCCCCATATCCGCCAATCCGCCCATCCGTCAATCCGCCCATCCGCTCATCCGCATCCGCGTTTTATCCTAACCCTTGTTACAACTTGTTCCCAGCCTTGCTACAAGCCAGTTGCGAACACATCCTGTTGACAAGCTGTGAGATTTTTACGTGTGTAGGTGTGCGGGTAAAGCTACCCACTCACATACTACCTGTCAATGTAGCAGAGGGTCTGTGATGCTGCGTTTCTTAAATTCCATTCATCAAACGAGCCGTTGCTTTGAGATAGAGGTTTCTCAATAAGACAATACATCACAGCTCTTACAAACTGTACAACCTACAGAAAACAATATGACCAGTCAGGCACGTAGCCAGGATTTCGAAAGCGGGGGAGCCGAAATCAAAATAAATTTTTAGGGGGGTGCGAGGGCATGCTCTCCCGGGAAATTTTGAAATCAAGAGTCGCTGAATGCCATTTCCTGGCTTTTGGAGGAAGATTTTACAGACTCTAAATGTTAAAAAACGTCATATAAAATACTCAAAACACGCAAACGTCACATAGATACTCAAAATGCATACACTCAGTAGATTGAATACACTGTTTACAGTTTATTTCCTGACATAATTCATATTGCATCAGTTTTGTAGTTACTTTTATATCAAAAGGGGGGGAGCCGCGGCCCCCCGGCTCCCCCCTGGCTACGTTCCTGTGACCAGTTCGACATTCTCATCACTGAAAAACATCCTGAAGCGCATGCATGTACTTCATATAAACCTGCACATGTTTGACAGCATTTGTTGCAGCGTTTGTTTTTTGTTGTTGTTTTGTTTTGTTTTGTTTTGTTTTTATTTCTTTGTAGTTTGTTTTTGTTGATTATTGTTTTTTATTTAGGGGGTGCAACACATGGGTCTGTGCCTTCTCCCTATTGGGTACACATTTTCCCTCAGTTATTTTCTTTTAACATTTTTTCTTTTATCTTATAACTTAGTCTTCTTATAGAAATATTAATTTACTTTTGCTAATACCCAATAAAGTTGTTAAAAAACCCAAAAAAAGAACCAAAAAAAACATACACAAGGCTCCAAATAAAGATCTTTGTTGTCTACAAGAGTTCTGATAAGAGCGAACAGTCTCAAAAGCTTTTCAAAATCTCCAGTTAATAATTTTACCTGAAAAGAATAAATTGACAATTATGTAATGCTATTGCACACACAAATTTTTACGTCCAGCACTAAATACGGTTCAATGTCATTTTACAGATTGGTATAGTAGCCAACAAAAGATTCTGTACTCACTCCAGTTGTAATAAAATTCGCCAAGAAAGGAAGCAAAACCTGAACTCTTGGATTATCTTTAAGATCAGCTAGAACTATCTAAATCGGTACAGGTAAACAACAATAATTAAAAACAACAATAAAAACAACAACAAAAAGATAAATAACAACAACTGTAATTACTTTAACAGCATTTTCATCAGCATCAATAATATTTCTTGTCAATTGTTGGTAATATGACTTAAAAACCTGAAAAAAAGTGTTATTGGGTTAGTTCCATTATTGTTACATACAGATTATAAACAAAATATTGATGATTCAAGAAAATTCACTGTGTAAACAGGGAGGCAAACATGAATACTGTATGAGCTTACAGGACTGAGAGCTTCAAAGTTAGAACATTTGCTAGAATCTAAAAAAACAAAATAGAAAAATTAATAATAAAGAAAAAAAAGCTAGTACAGTAAAGTAAAAATAATATGAATTGAGAAAATAATTGCCAGAATAATCATGCATTACTGGTAATTGTGTACTATACGTTTTTCTTATTATCAGGTGGAGTATATATATATATATATATATATATATATATATATATATATATATATATATATATACGTAGCGTGCTGTGTAGGCAGTGTAGAAACAACAATCAAAATGTAGTAAGGTTAGATATACTGCCGAAACAAAAAATGTAGGAGTCTAACATTTTGAGCAAAGGCCCTTCATCAGAGAGAAACGTGGTATATATATATGCTTGAGGATTGCACCTCACGTGGCCCACGTGAAACTCAGAGTAGCAGTTAACGTTTGAAGTTAAACTTTTATATATATATATATATATATATATATATATATATATATATATATATATAATATACATGTATTATAGCAGATATCATAGGGTTTTACATACTTCCCTCTTCAGTTGTAATTCCTTTAGATTTATCCAGCAGTGAGACTGTTATTAAGATACAAGATAGTACATGTTTATATGGTAAAATATAAAAAGAACACTTTAATTTAACCAGCATACTATAGACCACTTGCAGTTATTCCCTTGGTGTAGGACAAATGCTTATAAACTATAGAATTTTCCTTCATTATTTGCTCTATTGAATGTCGGAACTTTGAAGTTGTCCTCCAGATGCACCGTTTTGACGTCATCTGCAAGAGGTCTATAGCTTTAAGGCATTTGAAATGCATTTATTAATACAGTACCTTCAACAGCAATCTTTGACTCACTTTTACCAAGTTCACTCAATGATGACAAACCCTTAGAAAATGTAAGCTCTCTTAAGTTCACTTCCTTATCTTCATGAAAGAAAATATCACCATCTTTTGTTGATATGCTGCTGAATATATTACTATTCTTTGATCCATAACCGTAAATGGGCTTAAATAAAAAGCAATTTTTAAATTAAACTCCTTCATTAAAAATTTTTTTGCTCTGTTATTTCAAACTCTATAACAATTTTACCTCAACGTGGCTCCAAAATAAAGCTCGATTAATATCTTCCCCAGTGAGGTGATCCCTCTTGCCGTGTTTAACAAAAGAGATTGCTTTCTGCGAACAAAATGTTTTGCATATTAATATAATTTAATAAAATTATTTATGGTAGGAAAAACTGTGCATTCTGCAAGAACAATTACATGTACAATAAAGCAGAAATATATAGTTTTGATATATAGTTATAATATGTAATTTTATAAAAGAAATATAACGCCAAGTTCCTTAAATGTATTGACAAAAAGCACGGTATTAAAAACGTATAGTGCATAAACTTGTGGACCTATTTTAGTTTCAAATATCACTATCTTAATAACCTGAATAGTTTCACGAATTCTGTAAGTAACATCTTCAGCAAGTGCTCCAGCTGCTTCGCTTGATAAACAACCAATACCAACTGATTCAGCAAGAAGTTTAATCGACTTTCTAGGCACAACACAAAATTGAGTTGGTTGCTCTGGAGGTTTCGCCATCTTGGTTTTTATGACCAACGTCATACTTAGTGTAATATACGGTTTTAGATTGCTCGTCTCCAGGGTCTTTTTTAAAATTTTCCCCTTCTCTGACGCTTCTCTTTCTCTTATGTTTTTATTGGACTTTTTATTGACTTCTGCTTCCGGTATATCATTAGGCTTTCATCGACAGCTGTTTTCCACAAAGACACTCATCTCATCTTTGACTTGTAGTAAATAAGTTTTTTATTTTTTCATTCATTATAAAGTTTCTTTCCTTCCTTCGTTTCTGTCATTTTAGAAAATCTGAACGTTCTGTCAGGTGTGTACTGCGCGCTTTAACTTTAAAATTTAAAACACACACAGCTCAGTGAGCTCATTTTCCCGCAGATTCCCGGATCTTAGATTCCCAGAAAACACTACCAAGAAACGCGTAAACAAATTTTACAGTAAAACTGACAAAGCGTCTTTCTAGTTTCTGCAAAAGTAACTCTACTGCCATTTGCAAGCCACGTTAGGCTTGCGATTATTTTCACGTTTGTTTACGTTTGAAAGTTGCAAGTTTCATCAGAAAACGTTGAACATTTAAAAACAAACCAATCAACTTCTGGCGTGATTTCAAAGAAACCTGTCAAAATGACGCCGCAAGTTGATTTTTATTTTTTAAATGTTCAAAGTTTTCTGGTGATACTTCAAACTTGCAACTTTCAAAGTTCGAAAGTAAGCTGAAACGTGAAAATAATCGCAAGCCTAATGGACGGTTGCTTGCAAATGGCCGTAAAATGCAAGAACTCGCGAGTACATTTGCATGTCTTGCATGAGCACGCGTGAGTGCCACCCACATAATCCTATTTTTAATTAAAGAACAATTTAATTAATACAGTACTTGCGTTGTAAAAATCTAGTGTTTCACAGGATCAATGGATAACTTTATTATCAGCTTTTTCCCAACACAAACCAACAGTGTTGTATATACGTGAAACTAGAAAAATTCGATAACTTTATACTGCCTTACTGCCACTCACTAGGTGTCGCTACGATTATTTGGCGTCTATTCAAACTTCCTGTAATTCTAGGAAGAAAGGGTCTCTTCTTACAAACGTTCAGTTGGCAGCTTGGTGTGGTTACTGTAGGCGTTTAGGTAAGCTATGAAATCAAATTTGTAATAGCATATACTTAAAGATGTTTTTCTTGCCTTTATAAGTAATTCTTGACACTGAAATGATTTGAAATGTAACAAATAAACGCCGGAAGATCACACTAGCCATTTTTGTAATCATAATTGCAAGTGGGAGATTAATTTTTGGTCGGGTGTAACTCTTGAATACGAGCCAAACTCTCTTTCATTTCAGGCGAGCGACTGTCAACGTTTATCAAACTGCATTGATAACCTTCAAGGATCTTAGATTATTCATTTCAGGACTCAACAATGTCAAGTAAGTTTAATGCTATGCGACCCAAGGGAATTAGAACTATTTGTAGAAGAATAGAACGTTCAGTCACGCGGTCGTAGCGGCTAGTGATAGAGCGGCTAGTGATATAGAGAGAAAAATGTTGCATTTTGTGACATTTATAACAATTTTGCTACGTTGAATAGTGCAATGTACATGTAGTGACATTTTGTTACTATTTAAATTATGCCGCGCTCTTCTATTTCACTCCTTATAACAACCGTATAAATGCCGTAAAAGGACGTATGAAAAACAAAGAGCATCGTTTGTACGGAGATATATTGAGGATAACTGTGTACCTATTTTCTTGAAGTTCAATTTGTTCGCTTCAAGATTCAAATGTAGAAAGCTTAGTAACAGGAGTCCAAAGGTGTCCTTAGTTTAACAACTTCACTGAGCTTCTCTTACCCCGTTGTGTTTCCGTTCTCGATGCTTGTGGCTTGGATTAAAGTGCAAATAAAATGGCTTCCGCCAATTAATTACAGGAGATGTTATTTTGGTTTTCTTAATATAAAACTTAACCTCCAGAAGATCGAGAATATGAAAGTTTTCGACCGATGTATGACAGACTACCCTAACCCTTACAATATTTAATTATTAATTGGTTGTTAGTTTACAAACGATTCATATTCCCATAGGACACATCTGTACCGGTATATAAATTTATAATATCACATATTACCCAAGTTACGTTTGCATGCTGATATAGACTGTATTTTACATGATCACAAAAGTAGAGAATTTCCCATATTTCAGTTAGGCAAATTTTTGTCTTCTTAGTTTATACCCCTACAAATATGTCCTTGACATACATTCCTAAATAGATATGCTTGAACAGGTACCATGGTGGCACAGTGGTAGTGTATGTGCCTTTCCACTACTGCAACCTTGGGTTAAATTCCTGCTCGTGATGCAGTTTATCAGATTAAAACTTTAATATCTTGGCCACAAATGAGAAGAGTGCTTCCGGTTTGATTCTACTAAACACTGCAGAATTTTTTGGGTACTCTGGTTTCCTCCTGTAGTGTTACAGTTGGAGCAATAAAATAATTGACTCTTACTAGAACTCTAGGGCAAACAGTTTAACCAGATTACCAGTATAGTTTTTCAGTATATGTCACTGAAATTTAAATATTGTTGTAAATCAATTCCTAGCATCCTTTTGTATATACAATACATAATTTAAAAAAATAAATATTTGAGGTCTCTAGATAAACCAGGTTTATTTATTTGACTTGTATAAGAGTCATCATTTATCTGTCTTTATCAGACCTGACATTTATAAACTAATTGTCATAAACTTATAATATTATAAAGCAACCAGGCAAACAGTTAAATTAGATAAAAATACAATGGCACATATTCACATTTGTTCCAAATAAATACTTAATTAATTTTATATCCTAGCATATTCCTTGTTCTATTAAGAGTACAGTAGATTTTTAATATTTAATAGATAACGCAGTTTGCGAATTTCCCATTAATGGTGCAGAGAAAAACCAAATGCCTGCTGTAAACATCCAAGTGTGTTTAAACCAGCAACCACAGCAAGTAAGAGTTGGTATTTTACAATTTTATTTATTTATAAAACTTCACCATAAACAAATACAAACATAAGAAAAATACATGGCTGGGAAATCATCACAGCTCCAGGGGGAAAAAATCCTCAGGTGCCTTACAGGAGCAATAATCTTATACAATATTGCATAATTACAGTAAATGTATGTACCAAAAAGAGATTGTTTATGCAAATGCATAATCTGAATTAAAAGTTGCTGCCTGGAATCAGTCTAAAAACAGCAGATCTTATGAGTAACCTCATTAAGGTTACAAGACTCGTATGACATTTCACACAATGTCAGATAGACTATAAAAACATTAAGGGATTATCTGGATCATAAACATTTTCCGGATAACATTTATATTTTCCCATAAGGTTATACATAATATGCATATGCATAGTAGAATAGTACATAATATACATTTCAAAAATATTCTTTGAAACTCTAACTCAAAAGTTGTTTTCTTTTCTAAAGAGTATGACGCTTTCACCAGCAGCTCTAGATGATGCATTATCAACATCTGGCTCTTCATCATCACAGAGAAGGTATATTTTGTATCATTATTGTAATTGTATTGTCAAAGTGAACAAAATTAATATTTTTGTTGTCAGTAGTCTTCCAAATTTGTTTCTCCCAAAACAAGGAAGTGAGGAGTTTCAGCGGTATGAAGAAATTTTGGTAAGAAATTTAATTACTTCATTATATATATACATGTAATATATATAATTGAATATAATTTATAATAAGCTCCCACAAAAATAAATGCTCCTAAACATCAGCCCAGAAAAGTCTTTTCAAAATATATATATATAAAGTCCAGGGCTTACATTAATGATCAGAAGTTGAATTCTACTATAAATACTATATACAGTACAGTATCTAAATATAATATTTATATCTAAGTATAATTATAATAGCACTGTAATAATTTATTTTGCTTTGAAAATTTGCTTTCAATTGAAATGTCTAATCAGTTAGTGAACATTTAGTTAATTAATATGTACATGCAATATTCTTGTTTCAATACCAATATGAATTTTTTTTCAGCGAGGAATGAAAAAATTGAACACAATCAGTGATATACCTTATCACATTAAAAGCAAGGTACAAGATGCTCTAGATAAAAAGAAACATACTGGGAATGATTGGAGGGGAGTGGCATCAAGGCTAAAACTTGAAAATAGTTTTATTGAGCAATTATTGGCAGAGGAACCTGCACCTAAAAGTCCTTGTAAAGAAGTGTTTGAGGAAGGATCTAATAAAAAAGTTGAAGAACTTTTAAAAGCATTGTTCAAAATGGAACGACATGATGTTCTGAATATTTTTCATTCTGACATAGGTGAGTACTGTTGTACTATAACTATTTGTTTAATATTATAATGACTTTGATAACATTAATTCAAAAGTTTTCTCACAATGGAATGAATTACCAGTAAATGTTTAAGAACTAATTTCAAAATCAAAAAATGAAATTACAGTTAGTAGTGTGGTGCAAATGTAATAATGCATATCAGACTTATTATATAAGTTATTTAATACACATGTTTCATTTTCTCGTTCAGTTACAGATCAAATACTACTCAATTTTTTTATCGCTTCCTAAGTGTCAGTTTTATTAACCGCGGATCAATTTCAAAGCAATCACAAGGTGTATTCTCATGTACCACGTGATAAACATCCAATTGTTAACCATTGTTAACTTGTAAACAAGCTATCATGTGGTACATAAGAATACACCTCGTGATTGCTTTGAAATTGATCTGCGGTTAACGAAACTGTTGCTTCGGAAGCGATGAAAACATGGTCTATGTCTCGCTCTACTGATTTAAGTAGTAATAATAATTAGCATTTATTGGGTGAAGCAATAAATCTCGTGCAAGTAAAATTGACTCGACTTGAGGCTAAAGTACAATAATTTAATATGAATATCTCAGGTTCACATAAACTTTCAAATTCTCCCAAACTTCATGAAGAAATTATGTACAATATTTTTGCATTTTATCTTTCATAGAACAAAGTGAAGAAACAACTTGTGATGACAGACGTCAGGTACAGACACTATAATTAGTATTGTTAGTTATTTAGAGTATAATGTCTTGTATAAATGCACAGCATATAGATGTTATGTATTAACTACTGAAGAGATTACCCAAACGAGACGTTTCAGTCAAAAACGGTTAATGCAACTGCCAATTAAGGGTGTTCACTAAAAATATATTGATGTTTAGATAGCCATTGTTTACTTAAAAAAAGTTTCATATAAAATCAACAGAAAAATCCAAGAAATCCCTGGGGGATCAACCGCTGTTTTCTGTAAAGTATTGTATTTTTTAGAAATATCAGACGTCAAAATTTCCTAGCCAAGAGACAACACCGGTCAGTGGAAGCTCCAGCACCAGGTACTTAGGCAGAAGATTATTTTAATTGAAACAATTAAATAATCTGTGAATAGGAAGAAATTAAACTTTTATACTATAATTAATGTAACAATTAAATATATAGATTCTATTTTGCCGCTATTGATTGAGTTATACTACACATGGTGAGAACAAAAAAGTACGTGCAGTTGCATTACAGCCTGGAAAACGAGTTCATGCATATTATAAAGCACCACATCATATTCTTTATGTTAATTTTTTCTTGAAACTTTAGTGAATTTCCTGGTCCTTCAACACCACGAAGCCCAACAAAAGGTACTACAGTATTTATTGTTGGCTGTTTCGTATAACAAATCGAAATATGGACACTTTCATTTTTGTGACTAATTTGAATATTATGTACATCTTAATAAGCCTTTCCGGCCTCGTTTGTGTGTCTGCAATTCAAAAGAACCTTGTCTTCATAACGTGGTCAGAAAGGCTCATTAGATGCACATAAAATAATGTGGGCTATAGAGCGTTTTCACTCACGTGATCGGTGGCCCATTGGGGTGGTGAAACAATACGAAATATTTGAATAAGAAAGAGCTAATTCCCATACCGTACACCAATATGGCCGCCATTTCATTGTTTTGGTACACCAATGGCCGCCGTGACGTAAGATGAAAACGCTCTATAGTACTGAGCAGTGGCGGATACAGGATTATGGCAAGGGGGGTGACTATAAGGTGTTCAGTAGTTTCTTTCAGAATATTTAACGAGCGGGGGGGGGGGGGGGGGCAGGCAAAACTTACTACGTGGGGGCAGGGGAGCGAGGGGGGTCCGGGAGCATTTTAATAATTTTGAATTTTAGAGTCTCTGAAATAGCATTTCCTGCATTTTGAGGGGGATTTGAAAGAGTTTTGAAGGATATAAATTACCAAACAAAATACCCAAATATATGAATACACCATACCATACAAGGAATACATCATGTAGGAGGACATGTCGTCATTGTCGTGGACCCATGGGGATATGTATTTTCAGATTGAGATTGTATACAATACGTCTATATAATCGTGATTCTTACTGTTTTAAAATTGGGGTTTCAAATTTACAAGATATTAGCGTATCATGATGTCCAATCTTATTGCAAAGGAAAGGCCATAGCTATGGCCTGTATAGGCCATAGCTATGGCCTGTATCAACAAGCATTGTTATACAATATAATATTTATGCACGTTTTACACGAGTGACTGTTGTGATTTATATGAACAGCTGCTAGTCTATCGCTGTATAATCCTGTATTGGTTGGGACAGGGAAGGGGGGTGACCAGTCACCCAAATCACCCCCTCTGTATCCGCCCCTGCTGAGGTTTGATTTCCCTCTGACGAAGGGCCTTCGCTCGAAACGTTACAAACTATACGTTCAATAATTTTTGCAGTACAGTAAAACCCCGCATATAAGAACCTGGTTTTTAAGAACCTGTTAGGCTAAGATTGTCCATTTAGACCCCCTTACATAAGAACCTGTTTTAGCCTAAAATTTGAAAAGGTTCTTATCTTATAATTTACTACCAAGAATAGGTTTGTATTTTTTAAGATTGAAGTCATTTAGACGTAATTATATGCATTTTTTGTATAAATAATAGGCTGTACCAATATTCTTCCAGGAACAACCACATTTTTCCCCTTAAGAAAATAAGAACCTGTTTAAGAACCTAAATAGCCTAATTTCCCAGTAAGCAACCAATTGTATAAGAACCTTTTTAGGCTAACTTGAAAAATACAGGTTCTTATATGTGGGGTTTTACTGTACTCAAACCTTTCTATATTTTGATTTGTATTTCAACACTACCTACGCAGGACATTACTTTTATTTCACTGTTTCTTAAAATTCACATTGTTTATTCTTATTTACTTCCAGTTTATTATTTAATAAAAAGTAATAAAATATAGCTTTGAAAACACATTTGCCATGGTGAATGGCGTTGTATTATTAAAAAAGTGTTATTTCTTATTAAAAAAGATGAGGTCATGTTTTACTGCTTATTTATTGACTTTGATTTATTGTCAGGTGGACCAATTTCACCAAGCCAAAACGTAAGCATAAACAACTTTTATTATTATTATTATTATTATTATTATTATTATTATTATTATTATTTTTATTATTATTATTATTATTATTATTATTATTATTTTTATTATTATTATTATTATTATTTTTATTATTATTATTATTATTATTATTATTATTATTATTTTTATTATTATTATTATTATTATTATTTTTATTATTATTATTATTATTATTATTATTATTATTATTATTTTTATTATTATTATTATTATTATTTTTATTATTATTATTATTATTATTATTATTATTATTTGATGTTTTATTTTTAATTGTGCTACATGTCTAGACATAATGCCATATGTCTATGTATGTATTTATAATTGTCTAACTTATGTCAGGGAAATATATCTTCGATATATAATATCAAAATACGATATCGCCTTTTTAAACTACTCAATTTTATAACTTCTAAGTAGTTTCCTCTATTTTTTTCAGTTAAAGAAGGAAGATAGTTTTGACTCAGGAAGAGGAAACGGTGGAAGGTAGTATAATTTTTGCAATCAATTGCCGCTGATAATAAAGATCTTAATTTAGAAAATATAAGATTTTAAAAATGTGTATTCTCTTGGCTGAAAATGTATTTTCTCAGATAACTTGAAAGAATCATGGAAAATGTTCACTCTGTTAATTTATAGTATTGTAGGCCATCGGGGTGTCAACAATAAAGGTAACACCCATTTGGGGTGTTTACACTATTGTCTAGTTTAAAAAAATCAAGAGCTACAAATACAGAATGACCTTATACAAACTAAAATGCATGTGCTGATTTGTCGAATTATAACTTTTCGGACGATGAGAAAATAGTCAACAAATTGCTTTCTAAAAAGATTTTTACATTTATATAATTAAATTTAACAATATTTTACCTTCAAGGTTTCGCTCAGAGTCTAACCCTCAACAACACACTGATGTGAAAGGTAAGTTAAGATTGAACCCTCACCCATATATTTTTGCCAACTGTGCGTGGATTTCATAAGATTACAGTGTAGTTAATTTACTGGACTGCCTGTCTGTTATGTAGGCTAACTAGTGCTTTATACTACTTTAATTGCTTATTCTTTTGTACCAGATGATTACACCACAAAAGTTGACTTTCACACAGAAGAGTCCAAAAAATTTTGGCAATCGATTCCCCCGAAGCCAGACTCAACAAGAAAGGTAAATATTTATTGTGTTTTGGTTGGACTTGGCCCTTAAAAATGGTTGGTATACTGGAACATTTTGAAATTTTACCCCATTTTACATATCTATATGTTTGCTTTTGTAGGAGTGGAAGCAATTTGAAACTACCCTAAAAAAGTCCTTTCCCCAACGGAATATACAAAGCCAGTTATTACGGTTCATGTGCTATGTTCTGAAAATAGACAACTATGGTATGGTTGAACTAAATTATAATTAAGAAATGGCTCATGGTTTAGCGTGCTCCATCGAGTTATGGATGCACGCGGGAAATTGGGAGAGCACGAAAAAATCGTAAGAGTTGGTCGAGGCGTAGCCGAGTGCATCCATAACTCGATGGAGCACACTAAACCATGAGCCATTTCTTTTATAACATAGCATTAAATCCTTTCACAAGCCGGCGAATCGTTTTGATTGTTGTGTTTTTCTACTTTCGTAGCCAAGTCTTTTTTGTTCACTAAAATCTAACCAAAAGGACAGTTTAAACTCGGTTATCCAGACCCAGTTTATGTCTTCTGGGTCGTTGTTCTTTATTACTCAATAAAATTAAATGACTTGGTATTTTGATAATATAAAAGGCCATAAAAAGTCAATTTAAAACTCAGTTTTGTTTGGAAAATTTTTCCCGCGCTTTTTTGCCGTGCTCCATCGAGTTATGGAGCACGCACGACAGCCAATCAAAAACGTTGCTATATCAAAGCTATGTTATAATACTAAATAGAAGAAGAAGAAAAACTTTATTTAACGAGGGCGGAGTACATTGATTCCCGGTCACCCGGTAGTTTTCATAATGGCCTTCCTAATATAAGACTAATATAAATACTAATTACTAACTAAAGGGAACTAGTATAGGTGGTGTGTAACCAATCCCTTGAGATTCGAAGGACAAAGATATTTTCGCCATGTTGGATGATATTTTAATTGCAGATGATGAAAATCTTTTGAAAACGTCAACCAACATGGCGGCAATGACGTAAGATGCACACCAGCAATTTAAACGCTTCCTTGATATTTTCACACTCTTTTATTAAGATGAGCGACATAATAAATATATCAACGATCAGGATTTTGCCAACATGGTTGCATGGTTTGGACCACTAACTGCAGGAGCAAATGGATGCTTAAATAAGGTAAATTATTTACGTAGTAAAATCTTTCAAATTAAGATGTTTTAAACTTAAATGTTTCAAACTATAAAATGTTTCAATTTTTCAAACTAAAATGTTACTAAACTATACGTTTTTGAATTTTTAGATAGACAAGCTTATAAAGGACTCCGTAACCTACAAAAACAACACTGGTGCTCACAGGTAGGTCCTTTTAAATAATTGTTTTCCACTACCAGAAGTTTGTCATCGTTCTCCAAATCAAATCAAATCATTCTATATACTGATCTATTTTCAGCTTCTTTGCTGGCTACATGACGAAAGATGAAGCTGACAGAGCAGTGACAGCCCAAGAGAAAGGGACGTTCTTGATTCGGTTTAGTGCAACTTATGCTAACGAAGGTTCCTTCATCGTGGTTTTAAAAACCGACAGTGGTGCTGAACATCACAAGATTGAGGTGAAGATTTTTAAATCGTTTGCTTAAAATTGAACACTAAATAATATATTCAATTTTGTCTGTAAAAAATACTATAGAAATGACGAATGTACTATCATGGTGTTGAGATTACTATAGTCTTAGGGACAAAAAATATTCATTTTTCTTTGTTGCAAGAAGAATGTTTGCGAAAAGTCGACGTTGAAGTTGTAGTAGTTGATCTTAAGGTCCTATATTATATAGAAGTTTGAACAGATCTGCTAGGACCAGGTGTATCATTTGTTGATTCTGACTAATATTTTTCTTGTGTTTGACACAGGGAAATCCATCCAATGGCACGTTAACCTTTGATGGAAAAACCTACAATGATTTGACGCTGTTATACAAAAAAAGATTGTGTCGAGGTGGTGTGTCCACCGATAAACGCACATCGTGCACCATCACTTGCCCCGACCTACCACTCAATACCATGTTTAAAAGTTATAGCAGTGGTCCACAGATACAACCCTCCGTTGGAAGAGGACGAGGAAGAGGAAGAGGACAAGATCCTAGCTCATGATCTCAACGTTTAGTTGTATCCGATATTGGAAAAAAAATATTTCTGACTGTACTTATAAAGGGTCCCATGTAATAGCTTATAGTGGTTAGATGGCTGCCATGCAGAGCCCTTGGGTGCAGGGTCGTCGTGATTGGAGGGTATGTGACATTGTGTGTGAGAAGATAAGTGACTCTCCTCCAAAAAACTGTTGTCGGCAAATGTTGATCAAATCAGTCAGGTTTTTCGGAAAATAGATCTAATGCTATGACTTTAAAGAAAGCCTGACAAGTGTGTATATATTCTTTCCTATCAGGCGCACAATAAAAAGCAAGTACGTTTTGTAAGTGCAACTCCAGTCATGGACTTTCTCAAACTGAAGAACATAGTAAATACTACCCATTATCAACCTTACTCTGATGAAGGGCTCTGCATGCTTGAAACGTCAGTATTTCGTTATCAAAACTATTCTCAGCAGTTTACCATCTTTTCACTTTGCTCTATCTAAAACACTGCCTATACAGCACTCTACTTTTTACTCTGATGAAGAACTCTGCTTGAAACGTCAGTATTTCGTTATTAAAACTATTCTCAGCAGTTTACCATCTTTTCACTTTGCTCTATCTAAAACACTGCCTACACAACACTCTACTTTTTACTCTGATGAAGGACTCTGCTTGAAACGTCAGTATTTCGTTATCAAAACTATTCTCAGCAGTTTACCATCTTTTCACTTTGTTCTATCTAAAACACTGCCTGCGCAGCACTCTAGTTTTTACTCTGATGAAGGGCTCTGCGTGCTTGAAACGTCAGTATTTCGTTATCGAAACTATTCCCAGCAGTTTATCACCTTTTCGCTTTGTTCTATCTAAAACACTGCCTACGCCAAAACTCTTTTACTACTTTAAAACAGTTGTTGGACAGTAGCGTTGTTTAATAGTTTGAATGTTTTAAAATAGGGTAATTTTTGTGTCACCGAATTTAAATATTTTGAACTACCAAACGTTCATTTGTAGGCAAAGTCAAATTTAAAATCATTCTCACCACCGTTCATCCTCCTTTGTGACGGCCCTGCTTGGGTTTGATTCATGGTTGGGGCGGTCGATAATTCTCTCAACACATGTGATTCACTTTTTAATATTTTAACTTAACCCCCTTTTATCCAGTTTGTTTATTGATAACATCGTGAACAAGTTTTCCTATTTCATTGTATCATTTTAGACTTACCACACTAGAATTTAAATGTAATATTATACAATATGAGCGGTTAAACAGCAACTGTATGGTCATTTACAACGCGGAGAGCCGTAATAAATATACGAATTATCCAATAGGCGAGTTTCAGGGTGTTGCATGCGCACGCATCACTTTACAAAGAAATTTGCGGGCTCTTGGCGAGCTCCCCACAAAGTAAGCAATGGCAAACAGACTTGCTAGCGAACCAACAACAGCAGAATAACAGTGTTAAACATCCAGAAACTGTATCTACACTTTGTTTATCTTCAACAGTATGTTTACTTTGAGTGGAGCTTGCCAGTTTCTTTGAAAAATGATGCGCGCGCAACACCCTGAAACTCGCCTATTCACGCATCTAGTTGTTCAGGTCTGGTTTGTCAACGATGTTTGAGGTATAATCTATTTTAGTTGAGAAAATTTATCAGGAACTTTAATATGTAAATTAGAACGAATTTGTACTCGAGTTACAACACCTGATTAAACATTCATTTCTTTTGAATTTTTCTCATAAATTATTAAATAATGGTTATAAATTAATAAATTAATGGTTACCGACTAGGATAAGGTTTGTGCTCAAGCTAGCTGACTCAAACTGATTACAACTATAATCCCCGAGCCGGGCGACGGGCCGAAGGCCCGGAGCCCGGTGAGGGTGCTAATCTCGACACGCGTGGAGTCCATTTTACACGCGTGTAGAAAAAGCGAAGGGAGACGAAATCTGTGAAATAGTTTATTTATTTATTTGTTTGTTTGTTTGTTTGTATATATATATATATATATATGTTTGGTACGGTGTCACGCGGTAAGAATAGTTGGGCACTGGTGACTAGCGACGAAGAAAACTAATAAATCTGTCAGTATTTCGGCTTTCGTTCGACGAAATAGAGCCTGTTCTACTTAAATAATAAAAGAGAACAACGAAGAAAAGGATACAAACAGCCGGTTTAATATATCTTGAAGCGAAACCAGAGAACCTGAAGAAACCAGACGCCATATGGTATAACAAAACTCGATCTGAATTGCATTGGTTGTGGTCACTCAGTGGTCAAATCATTTTACAGTTATAAACGGTAGGATTCTTGTTGTCTTAATAACCTAAACAATATACAGCTTCACGTTTTTGTGCTTACCCTTTGCTCGTCCAAACCATAAGTCGGCTTAACTAAAGCTAACATAAAACACTTCCTTTATAAGATTATGTTTATGTTATTCATTGACTTTGCATGGGCTTTGGCGATTTTTTTTGCTGTATTTCCAAATTTTCGACTGAAACGTGGTCTGTTTAATACTTCTTTCTGGGATCCGATTCTACTGAATTGTTTTTATCTCAGACTCTATTATAAATGTAATTTTGAGCTGTTAACTTTTAATTCTGCCTTTACAAAACATGTATACATAGCCACATAAGGGAAGCCATAAGCCATTTAAGTGCTTGCTAAAAATAATCCCTTTTGAATCCTATAAAAACAATATATTTTTTACAACCAGATCTAAATTTTGCTTTGATATGTTCAACTTTCAATAAATCAGTTAGTCATCCTATCCATAAATTCTATAATTATCTCGAGGATTATCATTTGCTTTAAAATCTGTTTGTTTTTATATTGGTTGTATATCAGGAGTGCTTATTTTAAATCAGGGTGGGTGGGTGGGGGGTGTTTCAAAAAATCATTTAATAAAAGTGGGCGAGGGGTTGTTGCATTCATGTATTTCTAGTAAGGTATTGGATCGTGTTATTGCTTACAACAGAGTCAATTGCTTACAACCTGTGAATCACCTCTCACTATAAACGCCAGTGAGCGATAAGGATGAACTTTTTAAAAATCTGGGTGTTTCCTTGCTTAACCGCTGGAAAAATGACATGCTTGCAGGCACTGACAAAGCGCAAATAATCTAATATGAAGCATTAAAAATTCAAACCAAAGTAGTGTTTGGTCTATAACAGCTCAAATTATTTAAGATATTCAATTATAGATATATTGAATAATATTTCAAATCTGATATAATCCTTTGCTCTTCTTATGGCTATATGATGCAGACGGCTTTCGCTCAAATATTCGAAGTATGTTGTTATTCGAAGCGTTGACAGTAGTAGTAATGTGTTTAATTGGATTATGCGTGATTTCAAGAACCGAGCGCAAATACCAAGAAGCAAACACAATGACGTATAACTTTATTTGGATTACAGTCATCTGGATTGTAAATATGAGTCGAGCTAACCTATAGGAATAAACATTCGCAGTTTGATTAGATGTCAGGGCAAATTGAAGGCTTTGGTGGCCACCACAGTCGTAAGAAACCGGAGAGAAATTTTAAAGTGTTTATCCACAAAGGCGAGAAGCGTCAGATTGAAGAATGGGTTTTAATGAAAGACAACATCGAGACGGGTGGAGATCTGTTTGGTCTGTGGATTGATCAACATACTGCAGTCGTTCAGTTTGTGTTGGGACCTGGAGAACATTGCAAAAGAACAACAGCTTCATTTTATCAGGATGTGAAGTATCTTGAGAAAGCTGGTAAGTACCTCACCGAAGAACACGGACTATGTAACATTGGTCAGTGGCATTCACATCATCGAATTAATCTACCTCGACCAAGCGGAGGAGATGAGAATACAGTGTGGGGAAACATGCCAAACCTTGGTTTGGATCGGTATATCGTCTTTATTGCTACAATTCAAGATGTTTCTCGTAAAGCAACTGCGGGCGTGAATTGCTTTCTGTTTGAAATCAAGAATGGCGACAGACTTCCGGTTTTAGAAGGGACCTTAGAACAGGTACAAGGCAACACTAACAGTCCTTTTCGTTTAAATAAAAACATTTGCAAAGATACGAATGATGGAGCAGAAAGCGTCAATATGCTCAAAATTATTCGAAAGACGGAACAGTCGCAAGAAATACTGAAAAGCGGACAGTCTCACAAATCAAATTCCAAAGAAACCGAAAGTAAAATGGTCGGAACCAAGGTAGCAGAGGATCGTGGGAATGAAAGCAAAACGCCCACTTTCGGTGATCAAAGTCAAATCACAAACAACAAGGATGGATCCAAACAAAGCACAGACGTTATTCACAAGAGGAAAGAGCCGCTGAAAACTGGACAGTATCAGAACTCGAATTCCAGAGGAACAGGAACGAAATTTGTCGTGGTCGGATCCAAGGTAGAAGAGCATCGCGGGAATAAAAGCAAAACGTCCACTTCCGGTAATCAAAGTCTTGTAGATGGACAACAAAAAAACAGAAAAGATACAGACGAGGAAAAAAAGAAAGAAATGGGGAAGACAAACCAAAACAAACTAAAGCACAATGCTAAGGTATCACCAACACATAAGAATGAAAGCAACTCACAGTTTTACAGCAGTAAGAGCAACAATGATCAAACAGAAACGAGAACGCCAGTTCCTCAAGAAAATCATGAACCTGTTGTTCCTCGCGAGAACGAAAATCGAGTCAACGATACACAAACATCTTCAGGGCAAGTACCATCGTTCAATAATGGTGATAATGTCAGCGCTCCCGACAGCAACAATCCTACTGCTACAAAGAGTAATGGCGTGATTTCTCAACAACCACAAAGTAGTAATAGACCACAGAATAAACCAAGAGGAGGTAGTTTCTATGATAACCTTGGAGGACCATCCACTAATGTGGCCGACACAGGAAATCCACAGGACACACCATCAGGAACGTTAACTAACCCAGGAAATGGTCCACACAGAGGAGTTGATGAAAACAATGACAAGACAAACGAATCTGATGAAAACAAACATGGGACTAAGAGCTGTTTTTCTTGCTTTTATTGAACAAATGTGACGGTAATTGTGGTTACTGTGAGAAACCAGGAGAGGATTCTTAGAGTTAGAGAGTCTTTATGATAGCTTGAAGTGACGTTTTAATTTTTTCTTACAAAAAGATAAGAAAAACTCTTATCAAAGTTTTATAGTAAACGATTTCAGGGAGTTTGGTGTCATTTGGAACGAAAGTTCTGTTCCTTTCTTCTGCCACACTTATTTGTTTGTTTAACATTTGTTAATTTATGTACTCCTTATTTTCTGTAATCAAGTGGCAAACTTATTAAACTAAACTAAACTAATTAAAAAAGTCATACTTGTAAACACTAAAATGTTTTTATAAAAAGTTATTCTAAGATTATGTAGAACTGATTTGTAACCTGTAGAATAATTCGAATGTAAATTATAGTTGATTCATTGCTTCTTCTCAAAGGAATATTGCAAAGTTTACATGAATATTGTAATATGAAAGAGATCTTTATTTCGACAGGATACTTCTATCAGCAATAATGCAAGTATTGCTTTTATAAACAGAAGACCTGCATGAAATAGTTATGTACAATAAAAGTTACTGTAAAATATACAAGTTATCAATTCTTCAAAAACTCATTAATAATTCATGAGGAAAACACAAAGGAAAATCATGACCGTGACGTGTCTCTATATGTGATAGTGACACGCTCGCTATTTTCGATGAACTTTTTCTTCGATTTTGCGGCTCAGTCGCTCAGACAACTTCAATTTTAAAAATTGATTTCTATATGAGCTTATTATATGGATAGCTTTTGAAGCCATTTAAAACATTCACAGTACGAGATCTAAAACACTTGGCTATCGCCTCGTGTATTAAATCTGATAGACTGCTGCTCATGTTTTAAATAGTACATAAAAATATTTACAATCAAAACTAATATTACAATTACGGTATTAAAAGCTACACAACCCTTAACACTTTGAGGCCTGGACCTCTCCCTGTGCTGCATGAATAAAATCGTCTAGCGTTAACCTGAACAAAATACTCTGGCGTTAGCCAGAATAAAATACTAAAGACTCGTCTTCAGGCTTCAAAGTGTTAAAAAAATAATTTCTTAGTACCTTCAATTCTAACTTTTGGTAGATGCGCAGTAGGTTAGTTTATAATAATAATTATAATAATGATAACTACAATAATAGTAACAAAAATAGTAGTATAAGTATAAACCACGAAATAGCTCTTTATTTGGTTCTTCACATTTTTAAGAAGCCATTACCCTTTAAAATTTTGATCACTGTCTTTGTAGTAATGATATTTATTGAGTAAATAAAAAGTTGTTGTTATCCATTACTTAACAATTATTCCCCGAAGGCGAGGCCGGTGAATATCAGTGTATAATAACCGAGATGAAGTCGAGGTTATTATTCACCGATATTCACTGAGCCTGAGGCGAATAATTGTTTTAGTATAAATACACATTTTCGTACTTTTAGGAACAACATTTTCTTTAAAATTGTTAATTTCCTCGTCTGTCGCATTGACAACTTGGCTGGCGGCCATTTTGAATAAACGCTGTAGAATTAATCCGAAGTAGCTCGACCAATCAGCGCGCGTGATTTTCTATAATCACCTGTGTATTTATACTAATTAATATTTCTATTACACTTGTAAAACTGAATAAAGCTAAATGTATGTATTAAAGTATGTAATAAGAATAATATAACGTATGTAAAATAAAGAATATAAAGTAGATTCACAATCAAATCCGTAAACAACAGTATGTCCTAACAGTATGATTAAGACTATCAATGTACAGTTTTTCTTTTTTAAAAGATGTTTTTCACTAGGCGATTAATTATATAGTCACCATTCAACAGTTGATCTTATTTTTGTGGAGAGTTCATTATAGGCACATTCAGTCACCATGACGCAAACTTGAAAATGTTCGCGGACAAATTCAAGTTCACATTTGCCACACGCCCCTCATGGAAACCAATTACACAGCACCCAGGGCCATTTGTAGGGGACTGGGCCAAGATGGCGAATAAAACAAAATTGCGGGAACAAATAGCCATGGTTGGAGGCTGGCTCAAAATGCGCAGTATATTGCGCATTTTATGAAGTAGAACTCAGTCCTTTACACAGTAATTATACTTAATTACATCTAATTATTGCATGGTTTAAAATATAATTTCCCGTGCCGTGTGCAGGAACCCAACCAGGTCAAAATACAATTTTTAAAAAAAAATACAAAATCAAACCATCTGATTTACGCCATAAGCTCTTGACCAATCAGAGGCTGAGATAGCCTAGCCTCCACCAGGGCCATTTGTTCCCGCCATCTTGGCCCAGTTCCCCACAAATGGCACTGGGTACGAGGTTGATTACACAGTTCATGAGGTTAGCGTGTATAAATAAAGTTTTTACTACTACTACACGTCAAAACTTGGACTAAATAGTCTATAAGAAAATGCACTAATGAGTTACTTTTTCAACGTTTTGAAGAATATTTCTCCTTTTCTTTGCACACAAATATAATTTTTGTCTCACGCAAAACTATTAATTAAACGGTAATTTAATACCTGACGCCGTGCCTTTAAATATAGCTTTGAAACAGAATCCTGAAATGCTGCTTTCACTGGAAATACAATAAATTGTAAATGAATTTAGGATATCTAGTCAGTTTTAGTGCGTCTTTTAGGCATGTACGCCAAAAAGTGCTCCAAAGATTTTCCTGTTGAGAGAAAACCTTCATAAGCTTCAAGCCAAATGAGTCCTTTAATGAATACGTCATATAGTCTCCTCTGACTTGTCCAATGTGTTGGTCGGCAATAACAAATCTTTAGGTATCCATCTCGACTTCCTAAAGTATGCGTTGGGCCACTGCTGCCCCAGTTTGGCATAGGTTTCGGTGATTTGCGTATCACAAGATCAGGAAGACTGTGAGGAAAATCATGAGGGAGATACAAACGAAGAAGATATTCTTGATCACTGTTTGTAGTCATTTTGACTTCTATGTTTGTGTTTTCATCAGAGTCGATCCACTTCATACGATCACCAAAGTAGTATCCAAGCAATTCTTTCTCCTCAGCTAATCGTTTTTGTTGAAATGTGGTCCAAGGCATTTCTCGTTCGCGTTATAGAGGTTGACAGTGAGTTACTGTAAACAATGAATGAATGCATATCGGAAAGTGAAAGTCAGACGTCATTGAATACCGGAAACCATGCACACAAATATGTGGAAAACTGCATAAAATTAACTGCCAGTATTAACGACTACATAGAGAATAAGTCTTCTTGTTGTGTTCTGTCTTATAGTTCAGGAAGCTTCACCTGTATAAGCGTTTCATTCATCTTGATCTTCTGCTTTCCGTTTCTGTTCTCGCATTTCATTCCTTTCCTATATCTTTGAGCAATCTGTTGGGTCCAAGAATATGCCTCATCCATTGCTTTTGTCTTCTTGGAATTATATTCATTAGCGGTCTCTCTTCTCAGAACTTCGTCGTTTGTATATAACTCGGATCTTTTAAACTGATCTTTATTTCAAATCCACATTTCAAATGCTTAAAGCCTTTTTCTATCTTGTTTTCTGAGTGTCACCCCCATAAACTGAGGCTACGCTCCAGGTTAACGTTTTGACAATTCTCAGTTTTTGAATGAACAAATTAATATGGATAATGGAACATCTCGATTCAAACCTTATTCCAACTAAATAATAATTAATATTTTTGCATCCCAAGCAAAAAATATAAATTATATAATAGTCATCGTCAAACAAAAAAACAAAAAAGCCCACATTTTTTTTTATTTCAACAAATGAAGTAATACAAATTACATTCGTTAGAACTCGACACATTTGATATCAGCTTTCGAGCCTCGTTCTGGCGTTTAGTTCCAAATGGACATAAAAAGATAATCTAGAAAAAATGTAATTAATAATTATAAAAATTATAGATATATACTTCTATGTTTAAAATGTTTATTATTGCTAACCTTTATAGAGAAATTTTGTTATAACTTTTTATAAATTAATATTAATGTACATTGTACAAGCTCTATTGTCGTAAACTCCTATAAGCTACACTCCACCTGTTTATTTCTACGTTTAATGTAAATATAAACATGATTTGTTCTCCATCACTGCGGATAAATTGCTGAGCAGATTATATAACTTCTGTAAAGTCGCCTCATATTTTGATAAAACTCAGTAGGTAACAGTTTTGTCTTTCAAAGTTGCTCAAGAAACTCTAAAAGCTTCTGATCTGCTAGGTTCTCATCGTATTCAACATCTCAAGAGTTGTGATTGAATTTTAAGATTAAAATTCATGTGGAGAAATTCTAAAGCTAAACACCAGTAGGTCGTATATTAGTAAACACTTGTTGTGAATCCTATATTTTTGTCATTCTTTTAAAGGCATGTGTTTTAAAAAGTCATCCATGGGACTCCCAGTTCTGAGATAACCTTCATAAGCTTCTAGCCACAGACGACCTTTCATGAAGACCTGATACAATGTGTTCTCATCGGTCCAATGCGATGAGCGATAATGACAAATTCTTAAATATCCATCTCGTCGTTTTAAGGTATGAGTTTCACCATTACCTTCCCAGTCTGGCATTGGTGCTGGTGAATTACTAACTACCATGTCAGGGACGCTATTTGGAAAATCATCTGGTAGATAAACACGAAGAGTGTAATGTTTATCATTGTTCGTAGTCATTGTCAATTCCACTGTAGTGTCTCTTCTTGGATTAAGCCATTTTACTTTGCCAGCGAAATAGTTGTCAAGAACACGTTTCTCGACAATTATTCTATGAAACTGCACTGGACTCCACGGCATAACGGCTAGAATACTACAGGACTGCAAGAATGTACATTACTTAATACACGGTATAAGGTACAGATGATATTAAAGAAGAACAAGACGGAAGATGCCGCTGTTGTATTGCGAATTCTAAAATCGAAAGTGAAAGTTGTGGCCAGCGGGGAACACCAATCACAACACAACACCGGAAGTAACACTTGGCTATAGAAAGCGCCCATGATACTAGAAATTTAAATTTTTAAAATAACGTTAAACACTTCAAGAAGAATATATAGTACTTTAAGTTGAATATTTGTAATTTTCATTTAAAGAATTGAACACATCTTTGTCTTCTAAGTGCATGTATCTAATCTATATGTCTTCACATTCGACCTTTCCTAAACACTTCGATCTTCTTGTTTGGTGACCATCGTTTGTAAAAGAAATGACAAATGTTTACATGCGTTTTGCATATTCTTCTTCACTCCATGTCTTCCAAATAGAAGTCCATAGGTCGTCCAGTTTGAAGTGAACTTTCATAAGCCTCTAACCACAATCGACCTTTCCTAAACACTTCGAATAACTTATTCTTGTTTGGTGACCATCGTTCGTAAAAGAAATGACAAATGTTTACATGCGTTTTCCATATTCTTCTTCACTCCATGTCTTCCAAATAGAAGTCCATAGGTCGTCCAGTTTGAAGTGAACTTTCATAAGCCTCTAACCACAATCGACCTTTCCTAAACACTTCGAATAACTTATTCTTGTTTGGTGACCATCGTTCGTAAAAGAAATGACAAATGCTTATGAAACCATCTCGTCGACCTAAAGTGTGGTAAATATGACTTTCATTCCACGGTGGCATTGGTTCAGGTGAATCACATACAACCATCTCGGGGACGGAGTTTGGGTAGTCCTCAGGGATGTAGACACGAAGACAGTAGACATTGCCTCGATTTGTTGACATCTTTACTTCCACCGTAGTGTTACATATAGCTTTCGGATCAATCCAAGAAATAGTCTCTGTCGGAAACGCTTTTTCAAGATGCTTTCGTTCGAGTGCGAGACGTAAACGTTGACGGTGAGTCCAACCCATGTTATATTTTCCTATAAACAAGTCAGGTTGTAGTAGGAAAGCTATGAACTATTTGCTACACTGAGTATTGTTAACCGATATGTATGGTAACAAGATTCCTTGTGTACTAACCAACATAACTCGGTGCCTTCAATTATAGATTAATACTTGTACAAGTTGTGGCTGAATGGGTAAAACCCAAGAATGATGTAACCAAAGCTAAAAATATTAACTGCATATGATGTATATAGTAAATAATAAAATCTATAAACAATTGGATATATAATGCAGCAATGAATTAATTACTCACTAGTCAAGAGCTAAGAATAATTTCTATTTCTGTCATGTGCGTTATTTATACAGTTCTTGGAACTAATAAATAATGTATAAATCAATTCTCAGTAATTTGAATAAGTATATATGTCAACACACAAAGCGCGTATCTCATTTCAAAACACATACACCGGCAGAGCGGAAGTGGACACTAAAAACTAAAATATTTATGTATTTTATTAAAACTAATAAATTATAAACTCATGATAAAATATATATTTAAATGTTTTTATAGCGTAAAATAGGTTTCTAAATCAGAATTAATTCTATATATACAGTCATGATAACAATAAACAGTATTTAATAGTTAGAAACTGCCGTAATTTCAGTGATTTTAAACGTATAGTGAAAGAGTGCAAACGAGAGATTAGCTACATAATCTTTTTAATTATTATTATTATTATTATTATTATTATTATTATTATTATTATTGTTATTATTATTATTATTATTATTATTATTATTATTATTATTATTATTATTATTATTATTATTGTAAACAGTAAATAGGTTCAAGTAGTCAATTATAAATTACCTTAATTAGTGAGATTTATAATTGTATATATATATATATAAAGTATTTCAATAAAGTTTCCATTATTATTATTATAAAACAGTGTATATAGAAGGATGGTGACGATATCCTGTAATTCTTGATTTCGTTGTACAAGACAAGACAGATTACGGGCAAGATGAAATAGAGATGTTGTGCCATCATAAATTCTAATGGTTAACGTACACCACCCAGATCCAAAGAAAGACCATGCAGGACACAGAGATATCACAATAAAGGAAATGAACACAAGTTCTAAGTAAGGGCTTGTTTATATGGAGGCAAGTTACCCAGTTTGCCGGGATTTAAAACTTTACATTCTGTTTATACCTATGAAAGCGAGTTACCTGGCGGGTTGTAGGTCTAATATTTGAGATGATTCTCATCAACGAAAGTGACATGAAGTAACGAATATAGAAATTCCATCTCGCTATGCCGAGTTACCCTGGCAAAAGTGTTTATATGGGGAAATGTTTATCCCGCCTTGCCGAGACCCCAGGACGAGTTACTCGCCTGTCTCATATAAACATTGCGGTGGGAGAAAACAGTGCTTGTTCTACGCCGACCGGGAACTTGCCATGTATCCCGAGTAACTCGGCTGACCGGGTAACTTGCCTCCATATAAACAGGCCCTAAACGACGTTTTATTATCATGTCAGTTAATAAATTACTCTGTTAGTGCCTGTGTTTTTTCCTTTAGCGTAGGTGTCAAAGTTACGTGTGTTCCTTTCTCGTCTCTGACAATCCCGACACTAATGTCTGAACCAGGATTTTCAAGACTACAGAGCGTTAGCGCATACGAGAGCTGGAAAACGTGGAAAAAAAACAAGTCATTCTGAATCATTCTTTCTATCGCTCCCTGGCGTCTTTCTTCTTCTCTCTTTATCTCTTCTTTAGTTGGTTTCATTTCTTCTAAATAGTAATTCATTGGTTTCCCACTAACAAGATATTTCTCATATGCTTTTAGCCATTCTCGTCCTTTTTCAAAGATTTCGTAAATCTTATTTTCTCTAGTCCAACACAATGGATGATAATAACAAATATGCAATAGTCCGTCTTTTGGTGGCCATGTATGTGTAGTGTGACTTCCAGTCCAATCTGGCATTGGTTCTGGGGAATCGAATACTACTAAGTCTGGCAATCTATCCGGATAATCCATCCCAATATAAATTCGAAGTCTGTAAATACGTTTTCGCTTCAGCTCGACATCTTTCTCAAAACATGGCTGCCCTTTGACATTAAGAATAGGAAATTTTTTAGGCCAGTAGTACTTCTCAAGAAAACTTTTCTCCTGTTCCAAACGAGTCCAAAGGTCTTTTACCATCTCGATCTTTAAAGCTTCTGCCATTCGGAGTATATGTGCTGTGTATATATAAAGATAGGACTTTCCAACACGAAACACGGACAAAATTAAAACCGTCCAAACAGCGACGACGGCGTATATTAATATCGACACAGCTGAAATGCAAGGGGATTTCCCCTTCACGCTGACGAATGATCTCGAAGATTAATGACGCAATCGTTATATAAAGTTAAAAATAATTAAATTACGATTATATAATAAGACCAAACCACCAAACATAAGGATATAAAACGCTTTCTTTGGAAATATCTTTCAAAAGTTAAGCAAATCACAAACCAGATATAGTTTAACTTGCAATTAAGACGTCGTTCTTCCAAGAACTGTTCTTTGTATCGAATTCTTGGTAATTGGAATATTTTAAATGTTTGTTAAAACAAAACAATCCAAAGTCGAAAAATACAAGTTAAGCACTGTATGAAACAAATATATTCTTTAAAAAAATACGAATTACAGAAATATAGTTATACATTTTATTTTACGTATGTATCTTAAATTACAGGTATATTTCACTTCGCTTATACATTATACTGTATATTACAACATGCTACACTATACAATATTATATATTAAAACATACTACTGTACAATATTAAAATAACAATTTCATTCAAATTTTATCATGCTTATGAAAAATATTCACTAATATATTATGTTCTTGTTCAATATAACATGTACAATCAGACAACGTATATTCCATATTGTGCATTACTAAGATATCATATAGCTCGAACGATAACGAAATAAATATTATATATACGCGTAAAGTCTCAGATTACGTGCCGAGATGAGTTTTGGTCTTATTATCGTCATTATTCCTTATATTGTATTTAGATCATATGCGCTCCATTAGACAGACTGAAATATATATATAGCAGCCATGCATATCATTATCACTTGGTTGTTGTCGAATTTGCGTTCTTTTAAATATATGTTTAACCAGAGTCATTCAAAGCTCCTTGGTGTATTAACTCGTTATTAGCCAAAATAAAGAGATTATAGAACATCATGAACTGCTCGAAGCCTTCGTCTACAGTTAGTTGATCAGTAGCTTCTTCGTCTTCAAATGGTTTGATTGCGCCCAAGTGATCAGCCGTTGTTGCTTCAGGATTATCTAAAGCTCTCTGGTTCGCAAAGGTCCTGGCGAATAGTGTAAATAATTCCCTCATAAACTGTTCGATATATGCCTCCATACGACGTTGTTCGGCTAGTTCTTCTTCGGAAGGTGCCATTTCAACTAAGATCTCATCCATTCGCTTCCCGGTAGCGAGATATTCCTCGTAAGCTTCAAGCCATTCTTCTCCTTTGTTAAAAACCTCGTAGACTCTGTTCTTTTCTGTCCAACAAGCTGGACGAAAATAACAAATTTTTAAAAATCCGTATTTGGGAGGCCAAGTGTGAGTTATGTGGCTTCCTTTCCATTCAGATGACTCTGGCATTGGTTTCGGTGATTCACATACTACCATTTCAGGTAGTTTGTTGGGATAATTTGGACCAATATATACACGAAGTCGATAAACACTCTCTGTGCTTGTTGTGACTTGGCGCTCAAAGAACATGTCTCCGTTCTTTGTTCTAATGGGAAACTTTTCGCCATTAAAATATCTTTCAAGGAAACTCCTTTCGTATTTCAGTCTGGTGTTTAACAACCGATTGTTCTGCATTTTTCTTGCGAGTACAGCCTTTCAAATAGTTCCAGACACAAAAACCACAGCTGCCACTATATAGTTGTTTTCATCTGATGCAATCTCACAAAGGCGAAAGGGGATTCCCATAAAGAACAAACTGCTATCTCAGCAATTTTTAAGTGACGTATGTAATTAGATTGGGCATGCATGAACTTGTTCCAAAGTCAAAACAAAACAATCGAAAGCCAAGAAATAAAAAACAAGCACTGTATGAAAGGAATATAATAGGTCAATCTTTGGGACTACACATCTCGGTTATTACCCCGTGTCGGCATACGCAAATCACAAACCAGATAATAGTATTTCTAACTTCCTGACAGCTAGCCTGCGTCGCATCCGGTCTTCGGAAACCCGAGAAAAGACGGTATTTTATCGGGTTTCCGAAGACCGGATGCGACGCAGGTTACCTGACAGCAAGACCTTCTTCCAAAAACTGTTCTTTGTAGACTTTATTTAAAAATGGCTGCCGAATTAAAATTCTTTTATATACATATAAATTAGCCCTTATGAACTCGTTTTCATGTGTGAAATTCAAAATAATTTTTGCTTTAAAACGGGGTCATAAGGGCTAATTTATATGCACATTCTATGCAGAATTCTAATTCGGTGGCCATTTTTGAATAAGGTCTACTGAGGCCCCGTTCGCACTATACCGGATAGGTTTTCGTGCTGGCACACAGTGCCGGATTAACCTTCCCAGGACCAGGGGCAAAAATACTTTAGGGCCGGTCACAAACTGAGAGCCATCCCCGGAGTACGGTGAATTGAAAGTGTAGGTTGTTCGGATCATCGGAGGTCCGTGCTTAGGCTCCTCAGGTGCCACTCCCCTCCCGCTTTCAAACAGAAGGAGGTCCGTGGCTGAGATAGCGAGTGATTTTCTCAGGCTAGTTCGGACTTTCAGAGAGAGAAAAACTGCATAACTTTTTTATTCGCTCATTTTTATGGGCCGGTCAGTATCTAGGGCCGGGGGAAATGCCCCCTTTGCCCCATAGGTAATCCGCCACTGCTGGCACAAAAAATATCCAATATAGTGTAAACAGATTCCATCGGCATGATATTGTGCCGAAGCAAGCCCCGTTCACACTATACTGGATAGCTTTTGTGCCGGCACGAAAACCTGACGAACAACCAATTCCCACGCTCTATTCTATTAATTTACTTCCGGAACGATTTCCAACTCCGTTCACACTGGAGCTGGAACGGCACAAAAAGCTATATCCGATACAAGATGTACCTCTTTCGAGATCGGAGCGGCGCAGCGGCGTGCCGGCACAGAAATTGTGCCGGAGTAGGCGTTTTGTGAGTGAACAGAAGGCCTATCCGATATGGTTTTTGTGCCGGCACAAAAGCTATCCGGTAAAGTGTGAACGGGGCCTGAGTTCTAATTGGTAATTAAGAATATTTTAAATGTTTGTAGATTGGGCATGCATGAACTTGTTCCAACGTCAAAACAAAAACACTCCCACTCGTTTATGAAATATTGCTTTTAGCACTGTATGAAACGAATATATCTATATAGGTCTACAGAAGAATCTAACGAGTAAAGCGATATTATTATTATTACTCTAATTCTAAATCCTATTCGCTTCCTTTAATTCCTCTTCAGTTGGTACCATTTCTTTTAAATAGTGGCTCATCGGTTTCCCACTGATACGATGTCTTTCATAAGCTTTCAACCATTTTCTTCCTTTCTGAAAGATTTGGCAAATTTTTGTTTCTCCAGTCCAACAAAATGGATGGTGATAGCAAATCCTCAACAGTCCATCTTTTGGTGGAAATGTATGTGTAGTGTGACCTCCAGTCCAATCTGGCATTCGCCGCAGGAACTTACAGACTACAAGATCTGGTAATGTGCTCGGATAATCCATTCCAATACAAACTCGAAGTGTGTAGTTAAGCTTACCCTTCAACTTCACATCTCGTTCAAACCAGAACTCGTCTTTGACATCAATTATACGAAATTTTTCTGGCCAAAAGCGGTTTTCTAGACAATCTTTCTCTTGACATACACGAGACCAGAGCACTTGGAATGCTGATGCTTCGGCCATTTGTTGTGGATATAAAGAAACTACTCAACGAGAGACATATAAAGTAAGAACAAAAACAAATAAATAATGTCTAGTTACAAAGCCAAAGGGTTTTCCCCAGACGCTGCATGATCGACTTATATAAATAATTAAATCTGCTCAGATTTCCTGCTTCCCACTCAGGTTTTCCTGTTTCTGGCTTTTCCCAAAGGGTTTTTACCAGTAACAGTTTTTTTCTGCTGCCTACTCATATATTGAATATATCGCTTGCTGGATCTCTCCTCATTCATATAGCTGATCAGAATATGAAAGTGATATCGTAGTGATGTAATTCCAGGAACTCTTCGTGATATCGAATTCTTGTTAATTGGACTGATCTATTTTGAATATTTACATTAAACATGTTTGAACTGGTTCCAACCCACTTCTACACGAAATAATCGAATGCTAAAATTGCAAAATACAACGCAAGCACTAGTTATATATTGGTGGGACGAATAAACAAATATATAGTGCTACATGGGGAGAAAAATTTTCAGCGTCTGATAGAAATTAAGCTTCCTTTCCTTACACTTGACTACCAATTAATATGCAGTACTCATGACGCAACTCTTTGCTGAATTTTATTACAACAGTTTCATTCAAAGCTATACACTTTAATGACTATATTATACAACATAATTATTCCAACTATTATTGGAAAACATATATATGCAATTCGCTTGCATGTTTTGTTATCATGAAGTTCAGGCTGATTCTGCTCCATCTCAGTATACACACTTCCTATGAACTGTTCGAAAGCTAGTTCTTCTTCGGAAGGTTCCATTTCAACTAAGATCTCATCAATCCAAGTCCCAGTAGCGAGATATTTTTCGTAAGCTTCAAGCCATTCTTCTCCTTTGTTAAAAACCTCGAAAACTCTGTTCTTTTCTGTCCAACAAGCTGGACGGAAATAACAAATTTTTAAAAATCCGTTTTTGCGAGGCCAAGTGTGAGTTCTGTGGCTTCCTTTCCATTCAGGTGACTCTGGCATTCGTTGCGGTGAATCACATACTACCATTTCAGGTAGTTCGTAGGGATAATTTGGACCAATATAAACACGAAGTCGATAAACACTCCCCGTGCTTGTTGTGACTTGGCGCTCAAAGAACCTCGCTCCGTTCTTTCTTCTAAAGGGAAATTTTTCGCCATTAAAATATCTTTCGAGAAAACGTCTTTCGTTATTCAGCCTGGAGTCTAACAACTGATTTCTCTGCATTTTTCTTGCGAGTACAGCCTTTCAAATAGTTCCAGACACTGAAAACCACAGCTGCCACTATATATAGTTGTTTTCATCTGACGCAATCTCACAAAGGTTAGGGGGTTCCCATAAAGAACAGAAAATGCTATCTCAGCAATTTTCCCCTGAACTTTTGGACTACAACACATCTCGGTTATTACCCCGTGCGCGCATACGCAGAGTAATTGGTCTGTTGGTTTGTCTTCAGTGCGAAGATCTGGACACTGATGTGTCTCTTCTCCATCACGCGTGCTTCACAGTCTTCACAGAGCATTTCTTGTTTACAAGGAAATCGATATCGGGCTCGTCAAATCCGAAACTATATAACTTCCTACATATGTTTATCAGTGATTGCACATGCGGCATATAGGCCCAAGGGGGGCAAGCACATTCGGGATCCGTGGTCTTCGAATAAATACAATGCTAGGAAATGACATCGGATGTTTAATTGAGTTTTAATTATTAAAAAAATACTAATTATTAACTTTTTAGAAAAAGAAACAGAAGTGACATACATTCGAAGAAGTCCAACCGATTCCAGGAAAAGTTATCATATAATTGCAACACATTAATTAGCTACATAAGAATGAACAACATAACAGTAAAACTGATTATACTGCGTTCATAAATAAAAAGCTATATCTAAGTTTGAGGTTTTTGATAGTTTATATATTTCTTGATCCATGCAATGGTGTTATTGAATACAGAATTGCAAAATCATTGCCTATTTAAACGAAAGTTCGTTGATCAGTTCATGAATCTCTGCATAAGGTTTCAAGGCATTTCAGTTATACATATGATATATTATGAACTTATTGCATATGTCCAAGGTAGTAATCCATGTTTCTTTTAGAATCCAAATGACCTTCGTAGGCTTCCAGCCAAACGCGACCTTTGAGGAATATTTCATAGAACGTATGTTGCGGATTCCAACGAGGTGCGTAATAATGACAAATTTTCAAGCAGTTATCGCGCCTTCCAAGCGTATGAGTTTTACCACTTGACCCCCAGTTTGGCATGCCACTTGGTGATCTACACACCACTAAATCAGGAAGACTGTTAGGGAAGTCACCAGGAACATAGACACGAAGACCATAAACCTGATTACTATTGCTTGTCATCGTTACTTCAACTTTTGTATCTTCAGTGGGGTCGATCCATTGGACTCTTCCGGGAAAATACTGGTCAAGAATACTCCTCTCAACTGCTAGTCTCTGACGCTGTTCGGGTGTCCAAGGCATAATGTTGACTGCTGGTTATAAAATGTTTAAAATAGATGCCCAAAGATGCTATGTGAATGGAGCAACACACACTCATTAACCGTCAACAGACTGCTGACGACAACTCTATCATGGTTTCACTTTCACATCGTAACAAAATCATGCAATGCGCGCTCACTCTGATCCAGATACGCCACTCAACCTTTGTTTACGCTAATCAGTAGGCACTTTAAGAAAACACAGCGACTATACGACTACGGCAACGTGTTTGCACAATAGAATTTTATGTCACATACAAAGAGCTTTTGCAAATGACGGTCCCAAGAGTAATTTTCATGCCGTCGTGACTCTGTTGACAACGTAGAAAAAGCATTTTTACGTTGTAAAGACAACGCGAAACCTGAGTCACTACAGAAGCCTTGGAGAAGCTTAAAGGGATATGGCAATAAAAATTATTTTTGTCTAATTTGTAAGAACATCAAGAATAGTTATGAAGTGCGTTTACAAATTTTCATTAGATTTTTTATTTTTTAAGAAATTCGGCATTATTTGCGTACGAATACGCTCGCCATCCGCCATTTTGGATATGCATATCTATCGTCAGATATGCATGACGTCACAAGCAGGGTAAAATTTGTCTAAACATTTCTTAATTTCCTAGGTATTTTAATGCAAAATCTTAAGTATTTTGATCTGATATATTTCAAATTGAAACTCTAACAATGTAAAAGAATTTTAGCTGACATTTCGCTACTGACTGCAATTTTTACAATGTTTACCCTGCTTGTGACGTCACTTAATTAGATCTAATTGTGAAACAAGATGGCGGACGGCTTGTGTTTTTGTTCGCAAATATCTGAAAAAGTAAGCCAGCTAATGAAAATCTGTAAACGTACTTTCTAACTTTTCTACATATTCTTACAAATTGGACAAAAATAATTTTTATTGCCATATCCCTTTAACATTACTCTCGCGACTACCATAGATTGAACAAATGTTTTTCTTCAAGAATTTAAGAACAAAACGAGTCCGTGCGATTATGTATCTTGAAATTTGAGTGTATAAATACACTACCATTTAATACCACTGTTAAACTTTCTACCGTAGCCGTAGTCCGTTGTCTGAATCTTAAAGTCCCCAGTATTTAAAGGAGTACATAAGCTGCGAAAATTCTGACTATGTTAATCGACAATTAACTATTGTCTTTGGTTTGGGAATGTTGTGGTCGACGACGGATAAATCCGAGGTTATATCTTGTTTAGCTACTCACTGTCCAATCCTTAAACAGTGTCTCTAACTATATTGTCTAACTAAATCACTGTTTCTGCAATTGAACCCCAGTGTTTCATGTTCCAAGTACCAACGATCATCAAAGTAATCTGAATGCCAAACATCTCAAGTGTGAATCACCATAAAACCACAGCAAAGTAAAACAGATTATTACGACTGAAAACTTCACATCTCCACAATTATTGTTTTAGATATTTATTTATTCACACAGGCACGTGTCCATTACGAAGAAAATCATTCGTTTTCTTTCCTGTAGCCACAGAACTTTCGTACGCTTCAAACCATACAAGTCCTTTTAAAAATATTTCCTCGAAGTAATGTGACGCGCCCCAATGAGCTGGATCATAATAACAAATTCTTAAGTAACCATCACGACGCGTTAATGTATGTGTTGTACCACTCAAACCCCAGTTTGGCATGGGTTTTTGCGAATGGCGTACAACCAACTGAGGCACGCTGTTAGGAAAGTCTCGTGGTACATAAACACGAAGGCAATAGCTCTGGTTACTGTTGGTAGACACTGTCACTTCGACTTTTATATTGTCTGTGTGCTGATCAATCCACTTTACTTTGCCGGGAAAGTGTTTATTAAGACGATTCTTTTCAAGCACTAATCTTCGACGCTGGGCTGGAGACCAAGGCATGGTAGATTTAATCTACAATAAACCAGTAAATGTTCTTTCTCGGATATAGCAAAGCGAAATATAAAATTGCTCAAGTAATAATGGTCAATATCGAAACTGTACACCTTATTTAACCTAGAGACAATTCTATTTATATGTCATTTTATTACGTAATTCTTCCAATTCTTGTTATTTGCTGACTCGCTACATTTTTTATCTTGTTCTGTTCAGCTCTCGGCAAAGTATCATGTGACTAGCCAATTTTTGCTTTTTATATTATTTGATAATATAAAAATAAAAAATTCAGTTCACAGTTGTGGGCTGGAGCGGTGAAACGTCAACACAATAGCGCGGCCACAACAACTATCTCGATGTTCGTCAATCCGTAAACTTTAATGAATTTAGAAGCAAGCTCAACAATATTGTATTTTAGCAATACTATATATATTTTTGATTTTTTTTAATATTTATTATATGTAATGTAATGTAATGTAATGTAATGTAATGTAATGTAATGTAATGTAATGTAATGTAATGTAATGTAATTCTCACGATCGTATTTTGAACGGGCTTTAATAGCTCATAGGCGAAACGTGGTTAAATTAATTATTCTATTCTATTCTTATTCCTATTCCTATTCCTATTCCTATTCCTATTTCTATTCCTATTTCTATTCCTATTTCTATTCCTATTTCTATTCCTATTTCTATTCCTATTTCTATTCCTATTTCTATTCCTATTTCTACTCCTATTTCTATTCCTATTTCTATTTCTACTCCTATTTCTACTCCTATTTCTACTCCTATTTCTACTCCTATTTCTATTCCTATTTCTATTCCTATTTCTATTCCTATTTCTATTCCTATTTCTATTCCTATTTCTATTCCTATTTCTATTCCTATTTCTATTCCTATTTCTATTCCTATTTCTATTCCTATTTCTATTTCTATTCCTATTTCTATTCCTATTTCTATTCCTATTTCTATTCCTATTTCTATTCCTATTTCTATTCCTATTTCTATTCCTATTTCTATTCCTATTTCTATTCCTATTCCTATTTCTATTCCTATTTCTATTCCTATTTCTATTCCTATTTCTATTCCTATTTCTATTCCTATTTCTATTCCTATTTCTATTCCTATTTCTATTCCTATTTCTATTCCTATTTCTATTCCTATTTCTATTCCTATTTCTATTCCTATTTCTATTCCTATTTCTATTCCTATTTCTATTTCTATTCCTATTTCTATTTCTACTCCTATTTCTACTCCTATTTCTACTCCTATTTCTATTCCTATTTCTATTCCTATTTCTATTCCTATTTCTATTCCTATTTCTATTCCTATTTCTATTCCTATTTCTATTCCTATTTCTATTCCTATTTCTATTTCTATTCCTATTTCTATTTCTATTCCTATTTCTATTCCTATTTCTATTCCTATTCCTATTTCTATTCCTATTTCTATTCCTATTTCTATTCCTATTTCTATTTCTATTCCTATTTCTATTCCTATTTCTATTCCTATTTCTATTCCTATTTCTATTCCTATTTCTATTCCTATTTCTATTCCTATTCCTATTTCTATTCCTATTTCTATTCCTATTTCTATTCCTATTTCTATTCCTATTTCTATTCCTATTTCTATTCCTATTTCTATTCCTATTTCTATTCCTATTTCTATTCCTATTTCTATTCCTATTTCTATTCCTATTTCTATTTCTATTCCTATTTCTATTCCTATTTCTATTCCTATTTCTATTCCTATTTCTATTCCTATTTCTATTCCTATTTCTATTCCTATTTCTATTTCTATTCCTATTTCTATTCCTATTTCTATTCCTATTTCTATTCCTATTTCTATTCCTATTTCTATTCCTATTTCTATTCCTATTTCTATTCCTATTTCTATTCCTATTTCTATTTCTATTTCTATTTCTATTCCTATTTCTATTCCTATTCCTATTCCTATTTCTATTCCTATTTCTATTTCTATTCCTATTTCTATTTCTATTCCTATTTCTATTCCTATTCCTATTTCTATTCCTATTTCTATTCCTATTCCTATTCCTATTTCTATTTCTATTCCTATTCCTATTTCTATTTCTATTTCTATTTCTATTCCCACTCCCACTCCCACTCCCACTCCCACTTCCACTTCCATTTCCATTCCCATTCCCATTCTATTCTATTCTATTCTATTCTATTCTATGTCACACGGTGGATTATAAATTTGCTTAGTCTTGTTCCACCTTGTGACGTCACAGGTATTGTTACTCGTCTCAGTCCTTGCTGACATTTCGACTTAAGAAATGCTAAGGTTTGGCAAATTTAAATATAAAAATAAAGCACTTTCTAAACATGTAAAAACAAAGTCAGCGTATGTAGCAATATCAGCGATTTCTATATTTTGATATTGTGAAATAAAGAAATTAGCGAAAATTTCATTTCATAAGCACTTTAAACATAAGTTGTTGATGATTAGTTTTGATACTAGCCAAAAAGATCTATTGATCCATCAAAGATTTTCAGTTGTCGTAGCCTCACAAGTATCTTTTTCTCTGCCCCTTCCAAGATATAGAATTAGTTTTATATTCCTACGAAAGTTAATCCGAGAAAGCTCTGTTCTATAATAAATTCAGAAAATCTAATTTGCATAAAATAGAGCCATGTAATGAAGCTTGAAATAAAGTTGAATCTAAAGTATACATTTTATTACAAAACAATCAATTTGTTTTCTAAAACAACTACAGGATGATCTGGAAGTGAGTATATATATTTAATGGTTATATTTACAATTATATTACTTTTTCGCTTTCATGTGGCCAAGATAAAAATCCATCGGTTTTCCTGTTGCCACATGGCCTTCATATGCTTCCAACCAAACACGTCCTTTAACAAAAACCTCATAGAAAGTATGTTCAGCGTTCCAGTGACTTTCATGATAGTGACAAATTACCATGTATCCTTCTACATGGCCTAATGTATGCGAAGCATGAGTAGCTGCCCAGTTTGGCATCGGCTGCGGCGAACTTCGAACAACCAACGTTGGAAGACTGTTGGGGAAATCTCGAGGGACATACAGGCGAAGACAATAGACTTGATTGCTGTTTGTAGTCATCGTTACTTCAACTTTTGCGTTTCCAGTTGGATCAATCCAATTTACATTTCCCGAAAAATATCGTTCAAGGATCTCCTTCTCGACAGCCAGTCTATGACATTGGTCTACAGTCCACGGCATCGTAAACTTACAGCTCTATAGTTACTACTGAGATTGCCTTTCAATATTTCCACAGCGCTCTTCCAAAAATCCACAGCTCTCGACCAAGGATCAATGATTTCGGATCATAAGAAACTAAGACATCAAATCAGCTGATGGATAAACATGAACGTAAGTTACGTAAGGTATATCTGATATCGAAAGTAATTCTAGTTAGTCACGTGAATGATTACCGAGAAATTGCATAGCATCTACTTCTTGGAAAAAGTTGAAGAACATGTAAGCCGACACGCTAAGCTTGAAATTAACGAACAGTATATCAAAAGATTCTTATCACACAAACGCAGTATGAAAGTGTACTCCAAGGCATTCGCGGGTCTCCAAGAACACCGATTTTCAAAATCAGTAATTTTGAATTCGGAATTAGTACTAGAATTAGAAAGAAGAAAACAGCAATGCCAAAGGACTAAATATTAAATAGGTTTATTCATTAGATGGCGAGAAAAACAAATCATGCAGAGAGGGCTAAACTTGTGATATCAAAACTATACACAAGTCTTCTGGGTATTTCCATGCGCATGTCTTGGATAATAGTAAGGTTTACTATAATGAAACTACACTCATTTACTTCCTGGTCATTCTACTGCGCATGTTTTTGATTTTGTTAGACCAATCACAGCCATAGTTGAGAACATAAAAGAATAATTACCGAGAAATCGTATAGCTGTTCCAGAAAGAAACTGCGACACAACACTCAGCTTGAATTTAGCTGAACTGTACGTTTGTTTAAGGTTTCTTCAAAAGCTGGTTGAATTTAAGAAGGATCAAGACTCAACAAACTGAACTGTAAGCTTGTGTAAGGCAACGTCGAAAGCGTAGTTGGTTGGATTCAAAAGACACCAAGACCGAAAGAGCTGAACTATAAGCCTGAGTAAGGTAACGTCAAAAGCCTAGTTGGATTCAAAAAGATCAAGACTAAAAGGCAAATCTGAACTATAAACCTGGGTACGGTAACGTCGAAAGCCTAGTCGGGTTCAAAAGATATTAAGACCTGAACTACGAGTCTGTGTAAGGTAACTTCGAAAAGCTTAGTTGAATTTAAAAGATACCAAGGATGTCGAGTAGTCGAGACGTGCAAGGTCATTTACAAAAGGTGGCAACTGGAGCAAACACAGGGCGACAGAAACTGGCATTTGATCCAACAACAGGAAAATTAAAAGTCGTGGATCAAGCCAATACTGGGGACAACGTCGTTTGTACAGACATGGCAGCTGCTGGTTTCTTTCTAAGATCCTTAGAGAATACAACACTGGTTCTTTCACTGCTGAGAGCAAACTGTGGCATGCAAGAAGAAAGATGAAAGACAAGGGAAGATTCACTAAAAATGACGAAGCAGTCACGAAAATGTATTGATTCCTAAATCGTAAATGGACATCTTATATTACGCTATATGCAGCATATACAATGCTGTATGGACCTATACAGCACATATGTAGTGTTATATATAATGTAGTATATATTTTAAGATAAGTTTTTCCGGTTTACAACGCTGTGTGTATGTATGTTCTTGTAATTTATGTATTCCTTATCTATATCACACTTTCTAGAATAATCAGAAGCACTGAATTTGATTTTAAACATGAATTGTTCATATCCAAATAATGTAACATCATTGGGAACGAAATTTATACATTCGTTCTCTTCGTAGACTTTTGAATATTTGTGTTGTATAACTAAAACAGTATAAAACAGAATTAACATCGTCGATGTTATATTTGTAACAGACGAAATGACAACTTTATGTCAAGCGCGGCAATGTGAACAGGTTTTCTAGCTGTTGTTTTATTATTTCAGATCAGTTCCTGAAATATAAAAGAACATTTCTATACCTTATAATTACCATAAACATGATGACTGAATCTGCGAGCATATATCGCTTAACTAACTAGTAATGTGTTGAAATAAATTGAACAGTACAGATGAAATATACAGTATAACATGTGTAGTATAAATATATATAAACTAAAGCATGCATGCCTAGCAATACATAGGCAAAGTAATCGAGCATTCCAGATTATACATCTGATAAACAAAGCAACATGAACAAGACGATTGTTTATACACATCAATCGACAATAGGATTAGGAAGAAGAGTACGTGTACTACACACTGCCTACGCAGCACGCTACTTTTATCTCGAAACTTAGCAAAGAAAGAGAGAAATACGTGTACTATACGTGTGCGAGCTTGGTGGGTCGTTTGGTAGATGCACGTTAAGTTCAAATACTCGTGTACCAAATGTACACCTACCAAATGCATAAACGTTTATAGAACACGTACGACCAGTTCTATAACGTCACTTTAACTAAAGAATTCAATTTTCTACACAGATTCTGTGTTCTTTCTAAACCGTAGTATTTGAGATTATAAATTTGCAACCTTTATATAGCCCTGGAAAACTTCTCCTTATAGTTATAGTTCTAGATTTGCGCCATGCATATACCTAATATGGTAAAGAGCAAACCCTTGTTTTACGAAGCATTACCTAGAAATAGGCATCCCGTCGTGCAAATTGAGGTAGGTCACTATATTAAATTTTTTAAGACAAAATTTGGTCAAGCTTTTGCCTTGCTCGTTCATAGGCTTGTCTAAGTCTGTACCTATAATCCATTGATAAGAGAATAGTTGTGTAATACAGAAACAAGGTCATTGTCAATGGCGACATCTATTGATGCTGTTTCGTCTGATAAAGTGGAAGCCTTACTGCAGTGTTCAATATGTTTAGAAGCGCTAAACAATCCACGAACATTGCCTTGCTTTCATTCCTACTGCAAGTGTTGTTTGGAAAGATTCGTTAATAATATTCGTCAGAACAATCCTGGTGCCGATTTACAATGCCCGCTCTGTCGCTCGGAGTTCACTCTGGGACAAGGAGGAGGAGTAGAAGGAATGACATCAAATCATTTTATCTGCAATATGTTGGAAGTAATGGCGGTCCAAGATCGAGTTAAAGGCATCCCTTGCTCTCATTGTCAAAAGCCTTCCGTCGGTCGTTGTGTAACGTGTGAGGTTTTCATGTGTGAGAAGTGCTTCCAGCCTCATAACAGCTATCCAGGCTTCAGTGATCACTGCGTTTTAACGATGGAAGAACTATCCAAACACGAGAATCGATCAAAGATAACCGGAAGTTCTTACTGCAAAGAGCATGAGAGTAAGAAGCTCAAGTTTTTCTGTGAGACTTGTGAGAAGCTCATTTGCAGACATTGTATGGATTTTGATCATGTAAGACCAGAGCACGTGTGTTTGCCCCTGACGAAAGTCGCTGAGAAGAAACGCGAAGCTTTGAAGATGAATTGTGCAACTCTAGAAAGAAAATTATCTGAAGGCAACGAAACGTTACAAGAATTAACAAATGTTGCGCAGTCGCTTGAAGACAATCTCGGGGAAGTAAAGCGTAAAATTAAAAAGAGAGAGGACCAAATCTTGACTAGAACAAGACGTGTATTGGAAAGGAAATCGCAATCCTTGATAGAGGAAGCAAACAAGATATTCAACAATAAACGAAGTGTAGTTGTTAAGAAAAAACAACAAGTACAAACTTATGTTAATACGATGCAAGCCTCTGCTGATGTATCTAGCAGCTTGCTTGCGAACGGAAATGACGAAGAAATAATTTCATCCCAAAACGCCGTCCAGACAAATGTAGAGAAGGCGCAGAAGGAATATCCGAGGGATACAGAGTTATATTGCTATGATGATGAAATTTTAACTTACAACAGTGAACAGATTGACGCCATGCTTATAAAAGAAGTCGTGGAAGAGTTTGGAAACGATAAAGGTAGGACTTAGTAACTCTTATAATTATAAATATATAGTTATACAGTATAGTTATGACTATAAATCCTTCACCCTAAATCCTTAGAACATGCTATGTAATCGAGTGAAATGCCCAATATCATTTATAGTTATGACTATAGTTATGATTAACGACTTTACTTTATAATATAAATAAGTTTTGTGGAAACACCACGTAAAATATTTCTTTGCTAAGCTTTCGGCCTGTTGACTTGTTGGGCCGAAAGCTTAGCAAAGAAATATTTTACGTGGTGTTTCCACAAAACTTATTTATATTACATTATCGCCATGAAAACTTTCAAAGAATTGACTTTACTTTAGTTTCATAACCTATACTGCTATAGTGCATACTGAAATCAGTTTCCACGCATCTCGTAAATAAATGTCTTTCTATGCACATAATTCGAAAAATTAAAGAAAATTTCAGAATTTGGCTACAAATAGATCTATTCTTCTATCTTTTAAAATAGAAAATCTTTTAAATCCCAAGGTACTTCCAGCCAGTGAGCCAGAGACAACCTCATTCTAACAAAGGTCAAGTTCCTCACAGCCAGAGCCAACCTGGTTTCAACCTAGCCCAAGGTACCTCCAGCCAGAGACAACCTCATTCTAACAAAGGTCAAGTTCCTTACAGCCAGAGCCAACCTGGTTTCAACCTAGCCCAAGGTACCTCCAGCCAGAGACGACCTCGTTCTAACGAAGGTCAAGTTCCTTACAGCCAGAGCCAACCTGGTTTCAACCTAGCCCAAGGTACCTCCAGCCAGAGACGACCTCGTTCTAACGAAGGTCAAGTTCCTTACAGCCAGAGCCAACCTGGTTTCAACCAAGCCCAAGGTACTTCCAGCCAGAGACAACCCCGTTCCATGCACACTGTTATTTGAAAGTAGTTAATTTAACTACAAAAACGTAGCTAAAAAAAAGGTTCAGAACAACTACAATTTTTGTGGCAATTTTAACTACATTTATTTAACCACACTTTTGTAGTAATTTTAACTACATTTATTTAACCACACTTTTGTAGTAATTTTAACTGCATTTATTTAACCACACTGCTATAGGCTATAGCGCATACTGAAATCAGTTTCCACGCATCTCGTAAATAAATGTCTTTCTATGCACATAATTCGGAAAATTAAAGAAAATTTCAGAACATGGCTACAAATAGATCTATTCTTCTATCTTTTAAATCAGATCTTTTATCAGATTATTTACAATGAGATGTCTTGTACCGTGTCCATCCAACAAAGATTTGATCAAGTTAGTCAAGCTGCAGACACAATTTTATTCAATGTTCATATTGCATGCAAAGTACTATGCGAGTATGCACTGTTTTCATTTCGAGTTTGCTGATTGCATGCTTTATGAGTTATGAATCTAATCAAAACTTTGTTAGTTGGCCACCGTAAAATGCGTTTCACTAATAACTATTAAACATTTAATCTCATTTAGAGTTCGAAGACAAAGTTGAAGTAAGATGGGCATCTGAAGAAAGTTGCACAGATGAAGAAAGTTTCCCACCTGAAGAAGATGAAGAAAGTGGGAAATTTGAAGAAAGTCGCGCAAATGCAAATTTTATTGCCTCAAGTTCGATCAGTCGAGACGTGCAACATCATTTACAAAGAGTGGCAACTGGAACAGTGCCGACAGGGGAAAAACTGGAAGTTGATCCAACCACTGGAAAACTAAAAGTTGTTGCAACGTCATTTACAAAGAGTGGCAGCTGGAATAGAGACAGGGGAGAACTGGAATTCTGATCCAACCACTGGAAAATTAAAACTTGTAAATCGAGTCAATCCTGACAACATCGTTAATACAGACATAGCATGTTGCCTGCTGGGTTTTCCATAAGACCCTTAGTGAATACAACATTGGTTCTTTCGCAGGTGAGAGCAAACTGTAGCATGCAAGAAGAAAGATGAAAGACAAGAGAAGATTCACTAAAAAAGACGAAGCAGTCAAGAAAATGTGTTGATTGCCTAAATCGTAAATGGACATCTTTATATTACGCTATATGCAGCATATACAATGCTGTATGGACCTATACAGCATATATGTAGTGTTTTATATAATGTAATACATATTTTAAGACAGGTTTTCCCGCTTCACAATGCTGTGTGTATATTATTGTAATTCATGTATTCCTTATCTATATCACACCTTTTAAAATAATCAGAAGCACTGAATTTGATTTTAAACATGGATTGTTCACATCCAAATAATGTAACATTATTGGGAACGAAATTTATAGCATTAACATTCGTTCTCTTCTTAGACTTTGGAATATTTGTGCTGTATAACTAAAACAGTATAAAACACAATTAACATCGTCGATATTATATTTGTAACAGACGAAATGACAACTTTATGTCAAGCGCGGCAATGAGAACAGGTTTTCTTTGCTGTTGTTTTATTTCAGATCAGTTCCTGAAATATAAAAGAACATTTCTATACCTTATAATTACCATAAACATGATGACTGAATCTGTGAGCATATATCGCTTAACTAACTAGTAATGTGTTGAAATAAATTGAACAGTACAGATGAAATATACAGTATAAAACATGTGTAGTATAAATATATAAACTAAAGCATGCATGCCTAGCAATACATAGGTAAAGCAATCGAGCATTCCAGATTATACATCTGATAAACAAAGCAACATGAACAAGACGAAAATGAAACTAAATCAATTGTAACGTCTTATTCTTAGAACCAACAAGACTTTTACCAAGAAATTGACGGGATAATTTTTGCACATCAATCAACAACTAGCTAGGATTAGGAAGAAGGGTACGGGTACTGTGCAAGCTTAGACTGCCTATAGTGTAATGCGAGGGTCGTTTGGTAGATGTACGTTAAGTTTTATATATATTTATATATATACATATATATATATATATATATATATATATATATATATATATAACGACTATTTAGTCGTGTACCAAATGTACACTTACCACATGCATAAACGTGTATAGAACACGTACTTTAACTACACATTCCAATTTTCTGCACAGATTCTGTGTTCTTTCTAAACCGTAGCATTTGAGATTATAAATTTGCAACTTTTTCTATTGCTCTGGAAAACTTCTCCTTTTTCTGGACTTGCGACCGAAAGGGAGTATGGGTAGAAACAATAAAATTATTGAATTTCTACAAATAAACTATTGAATTTCCATTTCTACCCACACTCCCTTTCGGTCTGGTCGCGTAGGCAACGTTTATTGAAACAGCTGTATACCTAATATGGTAAAGGTCAAACCCTTTAGTTGTTGCTAGAATTAGGCATCCCAAAGGATTATATTTTTATATAGACAAAATTTTGTCAAGCTCTTGCTTGCCCGTTGATAATAGAATAGTTGAATATTACAGAAAGAAGATCATTGTCAATGGCGACATCTATTGATGCTGTTTCGTCTGATAAACTGGAAGCCTTACTGCAGTGCTCAATATGTTTAGAAGCGCTAAACAATCCACGAACACTGCCTTGCTTTCATTCATACTGCAAATGTTGTTTGGAACGATTCGTTAATAAAATTCGTCAGAACAAGCCTGGTGCCGATTTACAATGCCCGTTCTGTCGCTCGGAGTTCACTCTGGGACAAGGAGGAGTAGAAGGAATGACACCAAATCATTTTATCTGCAATATGTTGGAAGTAATGGCGGTCCAAGATAGAGTTAAAGGCATCCCTTGCTCTCATTGTCAAAAGCCTTCCGTCGGTCGTTGTGTAACGTGTGAGGTTTTCATGTGTGAGAAGTGCTTCCAGACTCATAACAGTTATCCAGGCTTCCGTGATCACTGCGTTTTAACGATGGAAGGACTATCCAAACACGAGAATCGATCAAAGATTACCGGAAGTTCTTACTGCAAGGAACATGAGAATAAGAAGCTCAAGTTCTTCTGTGAGACTTGTGAGAAGCTCATTTGCAGACATTGTATGGATTTTGATCATTTGAGACCAGAGCACGTGTGTTTGCCCCTGAAGAAAGTAGCTGAGAAGAAACGCGAAGCTTTGAAGATGAATTGCGCAACCTTTGTGCAAAAATTATCTGAAGGCGACGAAATGTTACAAGAATTGACAAATGTTGCACAGTCGCTTGAAGACAATTTCTGGAAAGTAAAGCGTAAATTTAATCAAAGTGAAAACCAAATCATGACTAGAATAAGACGTATAATAGAAAGAAAATCGCAATCTCTGATAGAAGAAGCACACAAGGTACTCAACGATAAACAAAGTGTAGTTGTTAAGAAAAAACAACAAGTACAAACTTACGTTAATAGGGTGAAAGCGTCTGCTGGTATATCTAGTAGCTTGCTTGCAAATGGAAATGACGAAGAAATAATTTCATCCCAAAACGCCGTCCAGACAAATGTAGAGAAGGCACAGAAGGAATATCCGAGGGATACAGAGTTATATTGCTATGATGATGAAATTTTAACTTACAACAGTGAAGAGATTGACGCCATGCTTATAAAAGAAGTCGTGGAAGAGTTTGGAAACGACGAAGGTAGGACTTAGTAACCCTTATAAACATAGTTATACAGTATAGTTACTGTACAACTATAGTTATGATTAACAAAATTTGAATGACTTTACTTTAGTTTCATAACCTATACAGTACTGCTATAGCGCATACTGAAATCAGTTTCCACGCATCTGCACGTTCTCTCGTAAGAGTTACGTAAAAAATGTCTTTCTCGCATAATTCAAAAAATTAAAGAAAATTTCAGAATATGGCTACAAATAGATTTAAATCAGATCTTTTAGCAAATATCTGTCGCATCTCATTATTGATTTGTTATTGTTATTTTTATCTGATTGGCTTATTTTTGGTCACATGATTATCCTTCTTATACTCATTCCAATTACAAGACTTGAAAAGCCCTGTATTGTTATTTTTTGTCACTACCTCCCTGTGTCAGGATTGGGTAATTTGCGCGCCTGCTGCTTTCCTTGGATGTGGTAGCCGTTTCTCAGGCTCCCTCTCCGGAATCGAACCCTAATTCTCCGTCACCCGTTGCAACCATGGTAAGCCACTACCTTACCATCGACAGTTGATATAAGCTTGTTGTTTGTTGCACTCTTTACGTTTCTCTCTAAGAAAGAGCCTTCGCTCGAAATGTTAGACTACATTCTCTGTTTCAGCAGTATAGCAAGCCTTACTATATTTTGATTGTTGTTTCAACACTGCCTACGCAGCACACCAGTGGCAAGTTTCAGGCTGGGGTGGCCAGATTAGCTTTAGCGCCCCCCCCCCCCCCCCAAAAAAAAAAAAAAAAAAAAAAAAAAAGACAAAAAAAAAGACATTACTGTAGCAATATGTAATATTACAACAAACAATGGGTTCTCTCAAAGGCGACACCAATGCGAGCGCCGAAGTAGCGCAAAACATCTAGGGGGGTCCAGGGGCAGAAAATTTTGAAATCTAGAGTCTCAGATATGCCATTTCCTGCATTTTGGAGTGAGATTTTACAGAATTCTGAAGATTATAAAATATCATAGAAAACAAAAGATTACAGATTTCAGATCTTTATATCCCACCATTGAAGACGTAGCTAATATACAAAGAAATAGGTTTATTTTGTTAAGCTTTGGCACCCTTGCTAGTTTTGGCGCCCCTTCTGCAACCCCAGCTGGGGGGGCCTTGGACCCCCCAGGACCCCCTGCCACCATGCCACTGCAGCACGCTACTTTTATTTAACAAATAAAACATAAAGCTCCGTGCATATGTACTCTTATAAAGGCACGTTTGACGTCATTTGAACACGAAAGAAGTTGAGTAGAGGCACGAGGCGATAGCCGAGTTCTTTACACTTCTTTCGTGTTCAAATGACGTCAAACGTACCTTTATAAGTGTACATATGCACAGGAGCGGTATGTTTTATTTGTTTTATAAAATAAGAAGAAGCAAAACCAAGTTAAAAGTGAGGTAGTTTAGGAATTTGGCGGGCTTTTCTGGCCAGCTGCCGCCATTCTACGCCATTTTACGTCATTCATGATCTATGTTCTCTTATAAATGCACGGAGTCCAGCCAATCAGAGCGTGCGTAGAGGACACCTTATTTTATAATTTACTATAAAGATTTGATCACGTTAGTTAAGCAGCAGACACAATTTTGTTCAATGTTCACACTGCATGCAAAGTACTATGAGAGTATACACTGTTTTCATTTCAAGTTTGCTGATTGCATGCCTTATGAATCTAATCAAAACTTTGTTAGTTGGTCACGGTAAAATGCGTTTCACTAATAAGTATTAACATTTAATCTCATTTAGAGTTTGAAGACAAAGTTGAAGTAAGATGGGCATCTGACGAAAGTTGCGCAGATGAAGAAAGTTACGTAGATGACGAAAGTTTCACAGATGAAGAAAGTTTCCCACTTGAAGAATGCTTCTTTAAAAGGAAATTTGAAGAAAGTCGCACAAATGCAAATTTTATTGCCTCGAGCTCGAACAGTCGAGACGTGCAAGGTTATTTGCAAAGAGTGACAGAGCAGCAAAGAAAACATTTGGTATTTGATCCAACCACTGGAAAATTAAAACTTGGAAATGGCAGAGGGAATCCTGACAAAGAGGTTGCTATAGAAATGGCACAACATGGTTTCTGTCACTTAAGTAACTAGTAATGTGTTAAAATAAATTGAACAGTACAGATGAAAATATACAGTATAACATGTGTAGTATAAATATATATAAACTAAAGCATGCATACCTACATGCCTAGCAATACATAGGCAAAGTAGCCGAGCATTCCAGATTATATTTAAGATTAATTCATCTAGATCAACTGTAACGTCTTATTCTTAGAACCAACCAGACTTTTACCAAGAAATTGACGGGATTGTTTATACACATCAATCAGTAATGTAGCAAGAACAGTACATTGTACTATATACATAACCATACATGTGCGCATAGTCAATCGAGATATGGTCTGGAAGCTCGGCAAACTTCAAAGCGCCTATAATGAGCTGTGATTTTATGTTGAACCGTACCTTACACCGTGCACATCCTTTGTCTTATGTTTATTAATAATTAAATAGCACGGTTGAGTGATTGAACTGAAACGTTGCTATTGGATAATTCATTCATTATACTAAAACACAATGTGTTCAGTGACCGTGCACCGTGCACAAAAATGCATAAAGGCGAACAAAAAGATAGACCAAAGACTTTAGCTGAGTTTCCAGACCATATCTCGATTGAATATGATGTGCGACCTTGGTTTAAAGCGGGAAACGTTTGGTAGATGTTCGTAAAATAAAACTCGTGTACAACACGTACACCTACATACCACATGCATAATTAAGAAATAGAAAACATTTTCCATGTTTCCATAGAGTTATAGAAACACGAGTGGAAGTTTGGGAGAACGAGAAATTATAGTGTTCTCCCAAACTTCCACAAATGTTTCTATAACTGTATGGGAACACGGAAAAAAATGTTTTCTATTTCCTTTATAAAATAACCTGTCGAAAATAGGTATAGAACTTAAAAATAATCACTGCATCGAAGCGTAAATTCTCCTTACTCTTCATAATGGCGTTTGATGGCGTATTGGATGGCGTATCCTACACCGTGATGGCGTATTGAATGGCGTGGACCTTGCCGTGTTTCCATAAAGTTATAGAAACACGGCTTTCAACCAATCGCCGCGCTTGTTTTCAAAATGTTTTTTTTATAAACGTGTATAGAACACGTACGACCAGTTCTAACGTCACTTTAACTAAGGGAGGCATGATAGGCGCGAGCTGTTAGCGCGCTGCCACTCACCACGGACGTTAAGCCCTGTCGAATAGGGTTAGTACTCGGATGGGTGACTTCATGTGTTCTCTCCTGTACCTCTAGCCTGGTACCCTGGCCCAATTTCAAAAGAAATATGGGCCAGGTAACCACTAATCTCATTCTCGCCTCATCAGGGCTAAATCCACTTACGACGATTGCAGTTTTACTCATAGCCACTAAAAACGCGCGAAATTTCAACCAATAGGAAAGCAGAAGTCTTTAGTGGTTACCTGGCCCATATTCTTTGATTGGGCCAGGGTACCAGGCTACTGTGCCTCGAGAGTTTTTCACCGAGTTCTCCGGTTTTCCTCCCTTTCGGCAAAATCAACACCTCCGGAATAGGAGTGGAGCCACGCCAGCTTTAGGGTGGTAGCCAACGAAAGAGGAGCCTTCTGGTTGCCTTCAACTGCGGTTGACCAACCAACTGCATTTCAAATGCTATCTGCTACCGTTTAGAAAGAACACAAATTTCCAACCTTTTTAGCTCTTGAAAACTTTCTCTAATTAATTCTAGACTTGCCTCATGCATATACCTAATATGGTTACTGTTGGTAGACACGGTCACTTCGACTTCTCACTTCTATATTGTCTGTGTGCTGATCAACCCATTTTACTTTGCCAGAAAAGTATTTATTAAGACGATTCTTCTCAAGCACTAATCTTCGACGCTGGGCTGGAGACTAAGGTATGATAGATTTAATCTACAATAAACCAGGAAATGAGGGCCCTGGGTAAGTTAGCTTTTGCGAGCTACATTGCAATATTCCCACGCAACATTGCAATGTTGATTGACAAGTTCCGGTGGCGAAATTCAACATTTCTTTACTTAATTAAACTACCATTTGCATGGCTGAAAATACATTAAATACTATCTACCCACCAACAGTAATATTTTAAACATAAATGTGTATATTTACTCAAAAGAAAGACGAACCTTTAAAGGAATCTACTGAGGAATCTTCACGAGACGTTTGCAAGTTGCTCAAGCCAAATTGACAATCAGCATTGCAATGTTGCGGCGCAATATTGCAAAGTCGCATGCAAGAGAACAACCGGTTTGACTGTAACCCTCTTTAAATAAAGTTTCAATTCAATTCAATTCAATTCAATTCAATTCAATTCAATTCAATTCAATTCAATTCAATTCAATTCAATTCAATTCAATTCAATTCAAATGTTCTTTCTCGGATATAGCAAAGCAAAATATAAAATTGCTCGAGTAATAATGGTCAATATCGAAACTGTATATGTCATTTTATTACGCAATTCTTCCGATTCTTGTTATTTGCTGACTCACTGCATTTCTTGACATCTTGTTCTGTTCAGCTCTCGGCAGGGTATCATGTAACTAACCAATTTCTGTGGATACTGCGAGCGCAGAAGTGTGATTGTCACAAAATGAAGGTGAAAGTGTTTGTGAATGATACATTCCAACATTCCAAAGATAGTTATGGCTATGATACAGACGGCGTTCGCTCAAGTATTCGAATTCGAAGCGTTGACAGTAGTAATAATGCGAGGATGATCAGAATGAAAACTGAATGAATGTGGTGCATACTTCACAGTGGTGACATATTTACGATCAAAACAGTTGTCAGCCACATCTGATAGCTATTAAACTACTGTATAAAGTCAGCCAGTCAGTTTCGAAATCTACCAACAGCGTGCAAGAACACCTTGATCAAAAAGCAAAGCTGTTCAACTTTTTGTCCAACTCCAAAAGTGGAAGGAGCAAAGAACTTACAACATGCCTCACGGCCTCACTCCGTCACACGGCTAACAACTCACCGGAAGTATGAATAATAGCGGAAGTAAAATGTGCAAAAAATGAAAATTTGTGACCCTACAGTAGCCCGAGTAATGACGTTTAACTTTATTTGGATTACAGTCATCTGGATTGTAAAGATGAGTCGAGCTAACGTATAGGAATAAACATTCGATAGACTGATTAGAACAGTTTGCTTAGATGTCATGGCTATTTAAAGGCCGTGGTGGCCCCCACCGACAGGAGAGAAATTTTAAAGTGTTTATCCACAAAGGCGAGTTGCGTCAGATTGAAGAATGGGTTTTAATGAAAGACAACATCGAGACGGGTGGAGATCTGTTTGGTCTGTGGATTGATCAACATACTGCAGTCGTTCAGTTTGTGTTGGGACCTGGAGAACATTGCAAACGAACAACAGATTTATTTTATCAGGATGTGAACTATCTTGACAAGGCTGGCAAGTACCTCACTGAACAACACGGACTATGTAACATTGGTCAATGGCATTCACATCATCGAATTAATCTACCTCGACCAACTGGAGGAGATGACAATACAATGTGGGGGAACATGACAAACCTTGGTTTGGATCGGTATGTCGTCTTTATCGCTACAATTCAAGATGTTTCTCGTAAAGCAACTGCGGGTGTGACAGACTTCCGGTTTTAGAAGGGCCCTTACAACAGGTACAAGGCAACACTAACGGTCCTTTTCGTTTAAATGAAAACATTTGCAAATATACGAATGATGGAGCAGAAAGCGTCAATATGCTCAAAATTATTCGAAAGACAGAACAGTCGCAAGAAATACTGAAAAGCGGACAGTCTCACAAATCAAATTCCAAAGAAACCGACAGTAAAGTGGTCGGAACCAAGGTAGCAGAGGATCGCGGGAATAAAAGCAAAACGCCCACTTTCGGTGATCAAAGTCAAATCACAAACAACAAGGATGGATCCAAACAAAGCACAGACGTTATTCACAAGAGGGAAGAGTCGCATGAAATACTGAAAACCGGACAGTATCAGAACTCGAATTCTAGAGAAACAAAAAGGAAGTTTGTCGTGGTCGGATCCAAGGTAGCAGAGGATCGCGGGAATAAAAGCAAAACGTCCACTTCCGGTGATCAAAGTCTTGTAGATGGACAACAAAAAAACAGAAAAGATACAGACGAGGAAAAAAAGAAAGAAATGGGGAAGACAAACCAAAACAAACCAAAGCACAAAACTAAGGTATCACCAACACATAAGAATGAAGGCAACTCAGCGTTTTACAGCATTAAGAGCAACAATGATCAAACAGAAAAGAGAACGTCAGTTCCTCAAGAAAATCATGAACCTGTTGTTCTCCGCGAGAACGAAAATCGTGTAAGGTGTGAGAAGTGTTTCCAGCCTCATAACAGCTATCATCTTGTCTGGAGTATGTTGGAATTAATGGGGGTCCAAGATAGAGTCATAGGCATCCTTTGCTCTCATTGTCAAAAGCCTTCCGTTGGTCGTTGTGTAACGTGTGAGATTTTCATGTGTGAGAAGTGCTTCCAGCTTCATAACAGTTACCCAGGCTTCAGTGATCACTGCGTTTTAACGATGGAAGAACTATCCAAACACGAGAATCGATCACAGATTACCGGAAGTTCTTACTGCAAGGAGCATGAGAATAAGAAGCTCAAGTTTTTCTGTGAGACTTGTGAGCAGCTCATTTGTAGACATTGTGTGGATTTTGATCATTTGAGACCAGAGCACGTGTGTTCGCCTATGAAGAAAGAAGCTGAGAAGAAACGCAAAGCTCTGAAGATAAACTGTGCAACTCTAGAAAGAAAATTATCTGAAGGCAACGAAACGTTAGAAGAATTAACAAATGTTGCGCAGTCGCTTGAAGACAATCTCGGGGAAGTAAAGCATAAAATTAAAAAGAGAGAGGACCAAATCTTGACTAGGACAAGATGTATAATAGAAAGGAATTCGCAATCTCTGATAGAGGAAGCAAACAAGGTATTCAACGATAAACGAAGTGTAGTTGTTAAGAAAAAACAACAACTACAAACTTACGTTAATACGGTGAAAGTCTCTGCTGGTGTATCTAGTAGCTTGCTTGCGAACGGAAATGACGAAGAAATAATTTCATCCCAAAACGCCGTCCAGACAAATGTAGAGAAGGCGGAGAAGGAATATCCGAGGGATGCAGAGTTATATTGCTATGATGATGAAATTTTAACTTACAACAGTGAACAGATTGACGCCATGCTTATGAAAGAAGTCGTGGAACAGTTTGGAAACGACAAAGGTAGGATTTAGTAACCCTTATGTATATATAGTTAGTTATACAGTAGTTATGATTATAGTTATGATTAACAAAATTTGAACGACTTACTTTAGAATATTGTAGCGATAGACACACCAGGCGGAAAACGCAATTTAAAAATGAATATCAGAGCCCAGCAAATGACTTTGAAACAAGACATAATAAAAAGAAAAATTTATTTACTGACGTTTCGTTGTTACATCACAACATCTTCATCTTCTTGTGATGTAACAACGAAACGTCAGTAAATAAATTTTTTCTTTTTATTATGTCTTGTTTCAAAGTCATTTGCTGGGCTCTGATATTCATTTTTAAATTGACTTTACTTTAGTTTCATAACCTATACTGCTATAGCGCATACTGAAATCCGTTTCCGCGCATCTGCATGTTCTTTCGTAAGAGTTACATAAAAAAATGTCTTTCTCAAATAATTCGACAAATTAAAGAAAATTTCAGAATATTGCTCCATTTAATCAGCGTTAGCTGAATTGGACTACCCTGTCTGTATAAATATTATTAAATCAATCAATCAATCAATCAATCAATCAATCAATCAATCAATCATTCATTCATTCAATCAATCAATAGCTACAAATAGTGAAATAAAAGTAGTGTGTTGCGTAGGCAGTGTTGAAACAACAATCGAAATATAGTAAGGTTAGATATACTGCCAAAACAGAGAACGTAGGAGTCTAACGTTTCGCCGAAACAGAGAACGTAGGAGTCTAACGTTTCGAGCGAAGGCCCTTCGTCAGACCTATTCTTCTATCTTTTAAATCAGGTCTTTATCAGATTATTTACAGTGAGATGTCTTGTACCGTGTCCATCCAACAAAGATTTGATCAAGTTAGTCAAGCAGCAGACACAGTTTTATTCAATCTTCACACTGCATACTATGAGAGTATGCACTGTTTTCATTTCGTGTTTGCCTTATGAGTTATGAATCTAATCAAAACTTTGTCAGTTGAGCACGGTGAGGCCTGGTTCATACGTCGCATTTAATTCAGACGAATTTAATTCATAGTTAGCTTCGTTGACTAGTCGACGTAAACTCGAATTCGTTTCATGCGACGAATTTAATTCAGTGACGAGCAAGGAAAATCCCGCTAGATCGCTCCAAAAACGTCCAATACGCATGCGAAGTAAACAAAAATCTGCTCACGGGCACAAAAAGTATGTTATCATAATTTATGCATTTAATTAATTCGATGCGACGATACAGCGACGTCTGAAACCAACACGCATTTCAGACGTTGTATCCGTCTCACCGTGACGGATACAACGTCTCAGACGAATTTAACTCTTCAGTCGAATTTAATTCGTTTCATACGTCGCACTACAGTCGCATTTAATTGATTGAGTTAAATTCGTCTGAATTAAATGCGACGTATGAACCAGGCCTGAAATGCGTTTCACGTAATATATCAACAACGAGTTTGAGTGTTTCATCAGGGTATCCAAACACGAGAAAACAGTCGAGACGTGCAAGGTCATTTACAAAGAGTGGCAACTGGAACAAGCACATCGCGACAGAAACTGCTATTTGATCCAACAACAGGTAAATTAAAAGTCGCGTAAATCAAGCCAATGCTGTGAACAACGTCTTTGTACAGACATGGCAACTGCTGGTTTCTTTCTAAGATCCTTCGAGAATACAACATTGGTTCTTTCGCAGCTGAGAGCAAACTGTAGCATGGAAGAAGAAAGAGGAAAGACAAGTGAAGATTCACTAAAAAAGACGAGGCAGTCAAAAAAATTTGTTGATTCCGTAAATTTGCAGATTTCGTAAATGGACATCTTATATTATGCTATATGCAGTATATACAATGCTGTATGGAGCTATACAGCATATATGTAGTATATATAATGCAGTATGTATTTGGTATTAAATGTAGTATATATAATTGGTAATGTATTGAAATAATATATATATAGTATAACATGTGTAGTATAAATATATACAGAAACTAAACCATACATGTCTAGCAATACATATATAGGCAAAGTGACTAAACATGTCGGAATATATTTAGGATTAATTCATCTGATAAACAAAGCAACACGAATAAGACGTAAATGAAACTAAATCGATTGTAACGTCTTATTCTTAGAACCAACAAGACTTTTACCAAGAAATTGACGGGATAATTTATACACATCAATCGACAATCTAGGATTAGGAAGAAGAGTACGTGTACTACACACTGCCTACGCAGCACGCTACTTTTATCTCGAAACTTAGCAAAGAAAGAGAGAAATACGTGTACTATACGTGTGCGAGCTTGGTGGGTCGTTTGGTAGATGCACGTTAAGTTCAAATACTCGTGTACCAAATGTACACCTACCAAATGCAGAAACGTTTATAGAACACGTACGACTAGTTCTATAACGTCACTTTAACTACAGATTTCAATTTTCTACACAGATTTTGTGCTCTTTCTAAACCGTAGCCTTTGAGATTATAAATTTGCAACCCTTATATAGCTCTGGAAAACTTCTCCTTATTCTAGACTTGCGCCATGCATATACCTAATATGGTAAAGGGCAATTTAACCCTTTGTTTTTACTTGTTGCAACAGGAAGTGACTTTCAAAGCTTTACCAAGAAATAGGCATCCCGTCGTGCAAATTGAGGTAGGTCGGGATCGCAAAGGATTATATTTTTTAAGACAAAATTTGGTCAAGCTCTTGCCTTGCTCGTTCATAGGCTTGTCTAAGTCTGTACCTATAATCCATAGATAAGAGAATAGTTGTGTAATACAGAAACAAGGTCATTGTCAATGGCGACATCTATTGATGCTGTTTCGTCTGATAAACTGGAAGCCTTACTGCAGTGTTCAATTTGTTTAGAAGCGCTAAACAATCCACGAACATTGCCTTGCTTTCATTCATACTGCAAATGTTGTTTGGAAAAATTCGTTAATACCACTCGACAGGAGAAACCTGGTGCCGATTTACAATGCCCGTTCTGTCGCTTGGAATTCACTCTGGGACAAGGAGGAGTAGAAGTGTAGGCACGTGAGTTGACTATTAACTATTACCTATTAACTAGACGAGTTCATGATGTAATATGATCCTTGGGATATAGATAAGCGCTCTTGGTTTGAGTTGTTGTTAAAAAGGCAAGATTAAAAACTAAAGAGTGATTTCACAGAGTCTGAAGTATTACAACTGGTGGCAGCGGTACGTAATAAAGAACCAACAAGTATTTCAGTAAAGTAATATGGCTGAGGAAGTCTCGATTAGCGACGAGATTGGTGAAATTTACGAGGGGACAGCAAGCGTGCCGTCATCTGTACAGTCAAGCTCGACGTCGTCTGTAACACAACAAAGCCAGAATTCGCCGATGGGAGATTTGGTAAATGCCATGACTGACGCTTTTCGGCAGTCTGTGTCGAAACAAGAACACGACTCGGTGGACTCGTTGCGTCGAAGTATGGTACGACCGCCGAGACCATACTCCATAGGACAGAACTTTAAAACCTGGTTAGCTCAATTTTCTGAATATGGCGCTTTGGTAAATATTCCCGCCGATAAGCGACGAGCGTTCTTGATGAATTCTCTGGACCAACAAGCATACCGTGCCGTACAACTCCTTCGACTGCCTGACAGCTCCAGTTACAAGGACTTCATTGATGCTCTCAAGACGAGATTCGACACTGGGAAGACGACCAGTGATTATAAATTGTTGTTGAGAAACCGATGTCAAAAACCCAATGAAGATGCGGAAACGTACGCAGATAATTTGATTGACTTAGCCGAAAATGCTTACCCCAGCGCTGATTACTCCTTTAAAGATGAGATGGCTAAAGATTGTTTCTTGGATGGGGTTCGCTGCGGTGAAGGAATAAGAGAACAGTTATTTGTCAAACAACCGAAAACCCTTCCCGAAGCAGTACGACTAGTACGTCAACTCGAAAGCGCTCGAATGGCCTCGCGAAGTGGGAGTTTCAAACCAAGTCAGAGCAAGGGATATCTTAACCAAGTAAATGAAAAGGAGTCCGACGTTAACGTAGATGAGCTTAAGCAACTGATGTTAAAAATCAATATGAGATTGGAAACATTAGAAAATCAAGTAAGTCAAAATAACAGCGCTCAACGTTCAGAGAGAGGGCGTGATCTTAGCAAACTGAAATGTTTTTCCTGTCGACGCTATGGCCACTATGCCCGAGACTGTCCAGAAAAAGCTCAGGGAAACGACTCGCAGGGGCTGTCAAGGGGCAGCCAGTCCCTGTAACAGTGACCCATGTAGCCCCTAAACAACACGGAAATTCAGCAAACAAGGACAAAATCGATCAAAACGAACAGAGTATTTATACTTTAAGTGGCAATGGAATTTACGTTTCCGGTCACATCAACAATCGACCTACATCTATTCTTCTCGACACAGGTGCAACGACAAGTGTGATCAGTGAAAACACATGGAAAAAAAGTGGACAATATCACCCGGAGAGACTCGAAAACGTGGACGCGACTCTGGAAGCGGCTAATGGCGAACATTTGAACGTTCAAGGAAGGATCAGTATCAACTTACGGCTTGGGAACTTGCGATTTCAACTTCCGGTTTTGGTTGTGAAGGATATTTCACAGTGTGCTATCCTGGGCTGCGATTTCTTCAAAGACAATGGATGTCAAATCCGTTATGATGTGGGTACTTTTGTATTTCGTGGGGAGGAAATCCCAATTCATTATCACAAGTCACCACCAAGAGTTTGTCGAATCGTTGCCAGGGAAAAAGTTACGCTTACCCCCGGAATGGAAATCATGGCTAATGCCGAACTGGAACGTGGATATGACAAAAACTTTGGTTCTCCTGGAATAGCTGAAGCCGTATGCGGTCAGAGAAATACCTTAGATGGTGTACTAGTGGCTCGAGGACTTGTTCTACCAAGAGATGGTAAAACGTGTGTACGTCTAGCAAATATTACTGAAAAATCTGTTACTGTTAAGCCTGGACAAACCATTGCACGATTCCGTCCTCTTCACAGAGATTGTGGAGCAGTGAACTTGTTTGAAACCAGCGATGGAAGTGCATGTCAACAGCCGACTACTCCAAGAAGTGACAGTACATCTCAACATGATCAATCACTGGATACATCTCAACATGATCAATCACTGGATACATCTCAACATGGTCAATCACCGGACTGGAAAACTGAAGTTCACGCGGATTATTCACGTCTAACAAAAGAACAGAAGGGGTGTTTTCACAAACTACTGAATCACAACGCAGACTTGTTTGTGCTGAAGAATGGTGACCTTGGAAAGACCAACCTGATCGAGCATGGAATTGACACCCAAGCAGCCACGCCTATCAAGCAAGCACCACGTCGACTTCCGCCATTTAAAAGAGAGGAAGTGGACAAACAAGTAAACGAATTACTCAAGCAGGAAAGGATCGAGACATCGAATAGTCCATGGAGCAGCCCCGTGGTATTGGCCAGGAAAAATGATGGAAGTTATCGTCTTTGTATTGATTATCGTCAACTGAATGCTGTTACTGTGAAAGACGCCCAACCTCTACCACGATCCGATGACATTCTGGAATCCTTGGGTGGTGCTCAGTGGTTTTCTTGTCTAGACATGGTGTCCGGGTATTGGCAGGTGCCGGTAAAGAAAGCAGATCGACCAAAAACAGCATTCGTAACACACCAAGGACAGTTCCAGTGGACTTGTATGCCATTTGGTTTGACAAATGCGCCTGGGACATTTCAAAGGCTTATGAACTTGGTTCTCCAAGGCCTGACATGGAAGGATTGTCTGGTATATTTAGATGATATAATCATCTGGTCTAACTCGTATGAAGATCACTTAATACGTCTCCAATCCGTCTTCGAAAGGCTGAGGGCTGCCAATTTGAAGTTGAAGCCAAAGAAATGTTCCTTCTTGCAACGCTGTGTTAAATTTCTTGGTCACATCGTATCACCTGACGGTATTCAGACTGATCCTGAAAAAACGAAAGCAGTCCAAGAGTGGCCGAAACCAACCAATGTTACTGAAGTTAGAAGCTTCATCGGTTTAGCTTCATACTACAGACGGTTTGTTCCTGAGTTCTCAAAGAAAGCAGAACCCCTTCTCCGATTGACCAAGAAGAATGCTGTGTTTAAGTGGAGTGATGAACAGGATAATGCATTTAACGACCTTAAGCAGTGTCTTGTCAGCTCACCAATCCTTGCTTACCCGAACTTTGATCGTGGCAGTGGTCAGTTTATCTTAGATACGGATGCAAGTACGGCAGAAGGTATTGGTGCTGTGCTATCTCAGCGGCAAGCAGATGGAACAGAGCGTGTCATTGCTTATGGCAGTCGATCCCTCCAACCACCTGAGAGAAATTATTGTGTTACTCGCCTGGAAATGTTGGCACTTGTCGAGTTCATCGACCACTTCCGGTACTACCTTCTTGGACGTAAGTTTCTGGTTCGAACAGATCATCGAGCATTACAGTGGCTTATGTCGTTTAAAGAACCTCAAGGCCAGGTGGCGAGGTGGTTAGAGAGGCTCCAGGAGTACGACTTTGAGATCAACCACCGACCAGGAAGACTTCACACCAATGCAGATGCACTGTCAAGGAGACCACGACGTCCCCACGGTGAATGCCCCTCCTGTAGTAATACAGAAACTGTGAACATCTTGACCAAGAAAAAGCAAGTGAAAGAAACGTCGACGGCTGATGTTTGGTGGTCACCTCAAGAAATCGCTGAAGCTCAACATGCTGACCCTGATATCACCTGTATTTTAAAAAGATTGGAAGAAGACAAATCGAAACCTTCACCAAAGGAAATGCGAAGTATGAGTTATTTTTCCAGAGCAATATGGGCGCAGTTTGAGCTCTTGCGATTGAAAGACGGTGTCTTGTCCATTTTGCCATATGGCGGAAACAAGCAGTTTACATCCCGATTAATTCTTCCCGAGTCGCTGATTAAGCCTGCACTGAAGCGAGTGCACGATGGACTGGAGGGAGGCCATCTGGGACAGTTCAAGACATTGAAGAAAATGCAAGCCCGATTTTGGCGACCTGGTTTGGCTGGTATCTGTCATGACTACTGTTCTGCTTGTTTAACTTGTGGAGCATGTAAGTCTCCTGGAAAGAAGCCGAGAGCTCCTCTTCAGTCTATTGCCTCTGGGTATCCAATGCAAAGGCTACATATTGACATCATCGGCCCTCTACCAAGAAGTAAACGTGGGAACAAGTACATCTTAACCGTTCAGTGTTCTTTCACAAAGTGGGCAGAGGCCTATCCTCTTTCAAATCAAAAGGCTACTACGTGTGCAAGAGCCCTAGTGGATAACTGGGTAATGAGGTATGGCGCACCAGACAGCATCCACGCGGATCAAGGCCGCAACTTTGAATCAGGATTGTTTCGGGAGATGTGCGACTTGCTGCAGATAAAGAAGACCAGAACGACGGCTTATCATCCCTCAGGAAATGGGCAAGTCGAGAACCTTAACAAGACGGTTAAGAGCCTTTTGAGATCGAGAATAGAAGAGGATCCAGAGACTTGGGACAAGCACCTAGCCGGTTGTATGATGGCGTATCGAAGTAGTATTCATGCCTCAACTGGATACACTCCGTACTCCCTCATGTTTGGTCGCGAAAGTCGACTACCATTGGATGTTATGATCGGCGAATCGCCACCAACGTCGTGTAGTTATGGTGAATACGTGACCAACTTGAAGGATCAGCTGATTTCCTCCTTTCGAGATGTAAGAGAACACTTGAATACAGCACAAAGAAGACAGAAAGAGCATTTTGACAAGCATGCCAAAGAATCCCTATACCAACCTGATGATCAAGTCTTTCTCTACAACCCTCAACTTAAACCAGGCGAAGCTGCCAAGTTTCATCGCAACTGGAAAGGACCTTACATTGTGATTGAACAAGTTACAGAAGTCACGTATCGAATACGTAAAGTCGGTGATTCACTGACGCGTAATAAAGTGGTACATCATGACAACTTGAAACTTTATCAGCGAAAGAAAGGAAGTGATCAGGCAGTACAAAAGGGAGCCGAGACCAGCTCAGTGAATGAAAACACCGAAGACAATGTTGAAGATATCGAAGATGATCAGTGGGCTGAGATTCCAGACTGTGGCGACCACGAGGACTCCAGGGAGAACCAGGATGTCGAAGATCAACCTGTCCAACTCCCAACGCCAAGCCAACACGAGGTTACCTTTGTCCCAGACGAATGTGTCAGAGGAGTGGTAACACAACCATCCCCTCACCAGAGTCCAGCAACTACCACGGAAGTGCCAGCTCAGGCGGAGGTGTCTCACGAAGGAAGACCGAAACGTATCAGAAAACTTCCAGATCGTTATGGGGATTGGGTGGTCAACTCGTTGGGTTTCTCAGGCCACAAGGCAAAACAAATTGTTCTTGCCAAGGCTAGACAATTTAAAGACAGACTTTATTCTATTCTTAAGATGGAACGATGAAATAGAACTTTACATTTTGTTTCATGTTTTATAACCCTAACTAAACAAACAAAACCCAAAAACAAAGGAGGGGATGGTGTAGGCACGTGAGTTGACTATTAACTATTACCTATTAACTAGACGAGTTCATGATGTAATATGATCCTTGGGATATAGATAAGCGCTCTTGGTTTGAGTTGTTGTTAAAAAGGCAAGATTAAAAACTAAAGAGTGATTTCACAGAGTCTGAAGTATTACAGAAGGAATGACACCAAATCATTTTATCTGCAATATGTTGGAAGTAATGGCGGTCCAAGATCGAGTTAAAGGCATCCCTTGCTCTCATTGTCAAAAACCTTCCGTCGGTCGTTGTGTAACGTGTGAGGTTTTCATGTGTGAGAAATGCTTCCAGCCTCATAACAGCTATCCAGGCTTCCGTGATCATTGCGTTTTAACGATGGAAGAACTATCCAAACACGAAAATCGATCAAAGATTACCGGAAGTTCTTACTGCAAGAAGCATAAGAATAAGAAGCTCAAGTTCTTCTGTGAGACTTGTGAAAAGCTCATTTGCAGACGTTGTATGGATTTTGATCATTTGAGACCAGAGCACGCGTGTTCGCCATTAGAGAACGTAGCTGAGAAGAAACGCGTAGCTTTGAAGATGAATTGTGCAACCTTTGTGCAAAAATTATCTGAAGGCAACAAAACATTACAAGAAATGACAAATGTTGCGCAATCGCTCGAAGACGATCTCAGGAGAGTAAAGCGTGGAATTAAACAGAGCCAAAACCAAATCTTAACTAGAGTAAGACGTATATTAGAAAGGAAATCGCAATCTCTGATAGAGGAAGCAAACAAAGTATTCAACGATAAACAAAGTGCAGTTGTTAAGAAAAAACAACAACTACAAACTTACGTTAATACGGTGCAAGCGTCTGCTGATGTATCTAGTAGTTTGCTTGCGGACGGAAATGACGAAGAAATAATTTCATCCGAAAATGCTATCTGTAAAAACGTAGAGAGGGCGAAGAAAGAATATCCAAGAGAAGTAAAGTATGGCTATGCTGATAAGACTTTAGATTACAACAGTGAACGAATTGACGCCATGCCTATAAAAGAAGTTATGGAAAAAATTGAGAACCAGGGTAGGTATACAACCTTTAAGACTGTGGTTAATTTATGATAAGGCCAATTAAAAAAATATTTCTGTTTTTCATCGCCGCCCGCCCCCAACAATTCGTCCGCCCCGATTTTTTTTGATTTTTTTTTATCGTCAGTTATCTGTTAGAAACTCAAAATTTGGCGCCGTAATGCGCTATTGTTGTTAGAAAAGAGCGGTAAATCATGTTTTTGCTTTTGTTTATACCGTCGCGCCTCAGCAAAGTACAGTAGCCTTCCGAAGAAACTGGACAAGCAGGTAAATCGTGCAAAGCTTTGAAAGTTAAAATTAGCTTTAAATGTGCAATAGCTTTGGACAGTGCAGGCAAAGCGTACGGAATAGAAAACATCTCAACTTTTAACCCGTTTTCTGTAAGAAAATACGCTACTAATAAAAATAAAAACAAATCCACCTGCCCGCCCCAATTTTTTTCAAAAAAAGTGATGAAAAACAGAAATATTTTTTAATTGGCCAAAGCAAAATTTGATCGCGTTATGTTTTATGCCATCTTTGTAACATCAAAAACCTGCTGCATAAGAAAAGTCAAACATGAATATTGGTGAAAGAACAAGGCCCTTCCTTTACCCTTTCACTAGTTCTTTTAGATTAGACAAACTTAATTTATATTGCCAATGCCCTTTAATCACATCTGTAATAAACATTTCATTTCATTTCATTTCATTTAGCATGCTCGTCGCTTCAAATGCTTTTTGCTGAGTCTGAAAGACGGCCACAGAAACTTTTCTTTGATCCAGTAACAGGTAAACTGAAAGTAACAACAGAAGAACATCATGTGGATACCATGCTGCCGATTGCCATGGCTGCCGAGGGATTCAGCCACTGATACTTAAATTATGTGTTTATATTTTTAAACACTTGGGCTTTTTTTGTATTTTTTAATCTTATCTTGTAATATATACTGCATATATAAATATTATTAAATAAGTAATTACCTACCAGGAGGTTATGTTTTTACCTCTTCTGTTTGTCTGTCTGTTTGTTTTGTTTGTTTGTTTGTTTGTTTGTTTGTTTGTTTGTTTGTTTGTTTGTTTGTTTGTTTGTTTGTTTGTTTGTTTGTTTGTTTGTTTGTTTGTTTGTTTGTTTGTTTGTTTGTTTGTTTGTTTGTTTGTTTGTTTGTTTGTTTGTTTGTTTGTTTGTTTGTTTGTTTGTTTGTTTGTTTGTTTGTTTGTTTGTTTGTTTGTTTGTTTGTTTGTTTGTTTGTTTGTTTGTTTGTTTGTTTGTCTGTCTGTCTGTCACCAGGATATCTCAAAAACTATTGCACTGATTTTCATGAAAGTTTGCTGAAAGGTTGGCCATAGACCAATGACCAGTCCATTAAATTTTGGTTGAATTTAGTCAAAATTTGGATGAGAAATTAATAAACATCTGACCGCAAGATTCCCCGTGTAGAAGAAATGCTTGATTGCACTCATAGGATTTTATGCAAATATTCTTGCATAATTTTGGTAGGAGTGCAATCAAGCATTTTATTCATACATGCATGTGTTTGGTCTCGTGAGCTAGCCTGGTTAGCGGGATGGCTCGTTTTCTTTGTATACATCTCTAATAACCCGCTGGTGGAAGTATATGCAGTCCCTCTAGTTTGATATATAATAATTCCTTGCGGATAATAATTTATTAAGCTGAGCTTTCGTCCTGCGGTGCTGAGGACATCATCAGCTTGCGAATTGTAAACGTCATTATTCACCAGACAAAGCAGTTACAAAACTATTAGTTTAATTAAATATATTCTGTAATATGTATATATTGTCGTACATAATGTCTCATATTGCAAATTTCTTAGATTGTAATAGGTAAATATTGTCCTCAATTAGCTATTGCAGCTAAATATATTGACACTGAAATAAATTGATATCATCATATAAAACACACACTGTGTGTTGAAATCAGGTATATTGTTGTCGAAGCTAGCGTAATTAAATTTTACATACACACTATAACTCGAGTATCAGCAGGTATAGGAGGAACAAGTGCCTGATCAGGTTATATATAACACACATGCATGTAAAAATCCCGGGACAATTCAAGCCAGGGCGTAGCCAGGGGGGGGGAGCCGGGGGAGCCCCTTTTGATATAAAACGATAGACATGTAACTACAAAACTGATGCAACATGAATTGTGTCAGGAAATAAACTGTAAACAGTGTATTCAATCTACTGAATGTATGTATTTTGAGTATCTATGTGACGTTTGCGTGTTTTGAGTGTGGAAAATCTTCCTCCAAAAGCCAGGAAATGGCATTTCAGCAACTCTCGATTTCAAAATTTCCCGGGGGAGCCTGCCCCCGGAACCCCATGAAAATTTATTTTGATTTCGGCTGCCCCACTTTCAAAATCCTGGCTACGTCCCTGATTCAAGTACCCCCTTCCTCACTTTCCGCGCAAAAAAAAACAAATTAAACAAACAAAAAAACTCACTGTTTGCAGTCCATAAAAATGCTTCGTTCCTTAAAAAAACCTCTAAGGCCTCGTTTACACTATTACGGTACAGTAAATCTTCCTTTTGAAAATCCTTACGTTTCTTTGTTATGTTCACACTGTTCCGAAGTGGTTTGCGATAGCGTAGTCACTACGCTTACTTCTAAAATCATTAATAATTCACGACGAAAACACAAAGAAAATCCATGTTTAATGAGGGTCTATATATATATGATATAGACTCCTCTTGATTTACACAAACTTCAGCTTTGATTTTCTCGACTTTGACAACGCTTTTTTCTAGAAAAATTACTACGCCAATGAACTTACCAAATAGATCGTTTTAGAAGAAATTTATCCCCGATACAGAACGGCCACTCATCCGGGCACCGTAGTCTGAACAGAGGGTAAGACTTCTACCAGAAATTGATAGCTTTACGCAGACTAATTTATGCACACAATGAATAATCTAGGAAGAACAGTGCGTGTACAATACGTGCATGTGCGAGCTTGGTGTAATGTGACGGGGATGTTTGGTTAGATGTTCGCAAATACTCGTGTACCAAATGTACACCACATGCATAACGTGTATAGAACATGTACGACCAGTTCTAACGTCACTTTAACTCAGTGGCGTCGGAGCGCCACTAAAAGTGGGGGGGGGGGGGGGGGCAAAATTTTTTGGGGGGTCCGGGGGCATGCTCCCCCGTGAAATTTTGAAAACTAGAGTCTCTGAAATGCCATTTCCTGCATTTTAGGACAAGCATTTACAGAATTCTAAAGGTCCAAAAACGTCATAAAATACCCAAAAGACAACGCTTTTCCAGACATTGAATATCTGCATTCAAGTACTGGAAATGCCCCATGCATATACCTAATATGGTAAAGAGCAAACCCTTTGTTTTAGTTGTTGCAACAGGAAGTGACTTTCACGAAGCTTTACCTAGAAATAGGCATCCCGTCGTGCAAATTGGGTAAGGTCGGGATCGCAAAGGATTATATTTTTTAAGACAAAATTTGGTGATGCTTTTGCTATATCGTCTAAGTCTGTACCTATAATCCATAGATAATGGAATAGTTATGTAATACAGAAACAAGATCATTGTCAATGGCGACATCTATTGATGCTGTTTCGTCCGATAAAATGGAAGCCTTACTGCAGTGTTCAATATGTTTAGAAGCGCTGAACAATCCACGAACATTGCCTTGCTTTCATTCCTACTGCAAGTGTTGTTTGGAAAGATTAGTTAATAATATTCGAAAGAAGAAACCTGTTGCCGCTTTACAATGCCCGTTATGTCGCTCGGAATTCACTCTGGGACAAGGAGGAGTAGAAGGAATGACATCAAATCATTTTATCTGCAATATGTTGGAAGTAATGGCGGTCCAAGATCGAGTTAAAGGTACATGTATCCCTTGCTCTCATTGTCAAAAGCCTTCCGTCGGTCGTTGTGTAACGTGTGAGGTTTTCATGTGTGAGAAGTGTTTCCAAACTCATAACAGCTATCTAGGCTTCCGTGATCATTGCGTTTTAACGATGGAAGAACTATCCAAACACGAAAATCGATCAAAGATTACCGGAAGTTCTTACTGCAAGAAGCATAAGAACAGAAAGCTCAAGTTCTTTTGTGAGACTTGTGAAGAGCTCATTTGCAGACATTGTATGGATTTTGATCATTTGAGACCAGAGCACGTGTGTTCGCCATTAGAGAACGTAGCTGAGAAGAAACGCGAAGCTTTGACGATGAATTGCGCAATCTTAAAAAGAAAATTATCTGAAGGCAACGAAACGTTACAAGAATTGACAAATGTTGCGCAGTCGCTTGAAGACAATCTCGGGGAAGTAAAGCGTAAAATTAAAAAGAGAGAGGACCAAATCTTGACTAGAACAAGACGTGTATTAGAAAGGAAATCGCAATCCTTGATAGAGGAAGCAAACAAGATATTCAACAATAAACAAAGTGTAGTTGTTAAGAAAAAACAACAAGTACAAACTTACGTTAATACGGTGAAAGCCTCTGCTGATGTATCTAGTAGCTTGCTTGCGAACGGAAATGATGAAGATATAATTTTATCTCCAAACGCCGTCTGGGCAAATGTAGAGAAGGCGGAGAAGGAATATTCAAGAGATGTAAAGTATGCCTATGATGATGAAATTTTAACTTACAACAGTGAACAGATTGACGCCATGCTTATGAAAGAAGTCGTGGAAGAGTTTGGAAACGACAAAGCCGAAGGTAGGCTTTAGTAACCCTTACATATAGTTATACAGTATAGCTATGACTATAGTTATAATTAACAAAATTTGAACGACTTTACTTTGGTTTCATAACCTATACTGCTTGAAAAATGAAAGACAACTCGAATTAAAATAGAGTCAGAACTAACCCCGCATGCAGTAGAATGAGACCGTAATTTAAACAGAGTAATATGACTGGAAAAGTCTAACTTAATACATTAAAGCAACTGAATGTATAAAACTCCTGCTCTAAAAAACAGTAGCAACTTGGCCTTATTTGATCTCTACTTAATATAATCTAACCGTATACTAGTAAAGGACAACTTTAACCCATATATTATTGCATTCTAATCTCCCCCTCCCCCTCCCCCTCCCCTCCCCCTCCCCCTCCCCCTCCCTCTCCCTCTCTCTCTCTCTCTCTCTCTCTCTCTATATATATATATATATATACGCACACACACACATTGTCTTATGTTTTAAAAAAGGATTACGAGCAGACCCTCCACCAAAGGAGGAAGCCTTGGACACGGCAAAAGAGAAAAAACGAAAGGAAAGCGAAAAACAAGGATCGTTTGGCAGTAAACCTCCAGCAGGAAACCAAAGTGATCCTCCACATGATGAGAACACATCACCAAACAGTGGCGGGAAAGAAAAACCATCTGACCAACGTACAACTGATACCACGCGACAGACAACACAGCCAGCATCTTCCAACTATCTTCCCACTCAGAGCCCACCTGTTCGTTCCAATCAAGGCCAAGGTCTTCCCAGACAAGGCCAACTTCATCCCAGCCAAGTCCAAAGTCCTTCCAACCAAGGCCAAGGTCCTCCCAGACAAGGCCAATTTTCTTCCAGCCAAGTCCAAAGTCTTTCCAACCAAGGCCAAGGTCCTCCCAGACAAGGCCAACCTCATCCCAGCCAAGTCCAAAGTCCTTCCAACCAAGACCAAGGTCGTCCCAGACAAGGCCAAATTTCTTCCAGCCAAGTCCAAAGTCCTTCCAACCAAGGCCAAGGTCGTCCCAGACAAGGCCAAATTTCTTCCAGCCAAGTCCAAAGTCCTTCCAACCAAGGCCAAGGTCCTCCCAGACAAGGCCAACCTCATCCCAGCCAAGTCCAAAGTCCTTCCAACCAAGGCCAACATCGACCCAACCAAGGCCAAGGTCCTCCCAGACAAGGCCAACCTGGTTCCAGTCAAGTTGGTGATTCTTTCAGCCAGTCACACTCGGCACCCTATCAGGATCCTACCGATCGTACTGCGCTTCGCAAACATAAAAAAGGATTTTTTTAAAATAACTCTTGCAAAGCATTAGAAGTAACTTAAATGTGTAATATTTTCCCAATAATCGTATAAAACAATACCAAGCATTGATTATCTAGTATTAATAAACCATTACTGTTCTCCTAATATCGTATTCTGCCCAATGCACAAGACACGAATGTAATCTCAAATAGGGCCATTTATACTTATCTGTAAACCATAGTTGATTAAAAACAATATATACTTTCACTTTAGAGACTCCCTACGGAGACCAATGAAATTCTAATTTGAATATAGATTAAATAAATTTGTGTTCTATTTCACCCGAACATAATTTGTCCTTTTGCCTACCGTATCGTTCGTTTGGAACGAAGCGGACTTTAAACAGTATTTTATTCTGTCTAACGCCAGACGACTTCACTTGTCAAGTGGAGGGCCCTTGGTAGTGCAGAAGTTCAACTTGAGGGAAAGATTGTCAAGATAGAAGAAAACAATCCAGTTCATTCGAAATACAAAGCTCGAAAACTGATAAAAGAAGGAGCAGAAGTTCCACCAGCTCCACCAAAGGAGGAAGCCTTGGACACGACAAAAGAGAAAAAACGAAAGGAAAGCGAAAAACAACCATTGTTTGGCAGTAAACCTCCAGCAAGAAACCAAAGTGGTCCACGTTATGAGAACACATCAACAAACAGTGCCTGGAAAGAAAAAACATCTGCTCAACGTACAACTGATGTCCCACGAGAGACAACACACCCAGCATTTCCCAGCTATCCTCCCACTCAGAGCCAATCTCATCCCAACCAAAGTCAACCTCATCCCAGCCTTGTCCAAAGTCCCTCCAACAAGGCCAAGGTCCTCCAACATCGACCCAATCAAGACCAAGCTCCTCCCAAACAAGGCCAATCTTATTCCAGCGTACTCCAAAACCAATTGCGTTTTCAGCTAGTCACACCCTACCAGAATAGTACCGCCCCTAATGTGGGTCCCATACATAGAAAAGGATTTTTTTGAAATCATCCTTGCAAAACATTTGAAGTAACTTAAATGTGATTATTTTTACAATAATCGTATTAAACAATACTGAGCATTGATTATCCACTATACCAACGTATTAATAAACCGTTGTCCTAATATCGTATTCTGTCCAATTAAAAAGACAAATGTGTAATGTCAAATACGACCACCTTTATTGTTTCACTTGGTTCTCCTACTCAATTATATTCTCTTAAATTTTCCACCAATTGTTAATTGGTGTGAAGGTGTTAGTTCTTCGGGGGGGGGGGGGGGGGGGGGGTCAGCTCAAGATACCACTTGCATGGATCTTATCCTGAGTCCAAGTAACGGTATTCGTCCCAGGCCACCCCTCGGTCAGCTGAGCTAACACCGAACCATCCAAACGGGTAAGTATGGTGGAGTAAGGTGTTAAATGGGGTTATGCAATAAGCAAGGTTAACAGCTAGGTAACCAGGCTTCGTATACTTATTTGTACAAGTTGCGTTCAGACTTCGCATGCTAACAAATTAAAAGAATTACTCGGAAAATGTTAGTCTGGGTCGCTTGGACCAAATCTATTACCTGATGACCGACCATGCATTGCTCTGCCCATCGCCATTGACCTACTGAGGCTCGGATGGATTAATGTGTTTCCTAAGAGGCAGCGTTTGTATATGAGATACAATTAAAGTGATATGTGCTTGGTGTACATATGGTGTTGACCAAACATCTGTCACATTATACACCAAGTTTGCGCACTTAATTCACATTTTTTTATATTAATTTATTATTATTGGGATTGTACACGGTATAAACTAAGATGCATTTCGCTCATTGTTTAAATATGAAATTTTTCTTCCATAATCTTCAACAGCCTTTTAACCCTTTAACAGAAATCAGATATTTTGTCATATTATACACCAAGTTTGCACACTTAATTTAATACATTTTTATTTTTTTATATTAATAATTATTGAGATTGTACACGGTATATATTAAGATGCCTTTCGCTCATTGTTTAAATATGAAATTTTTCTTCCATAATCTTCAACAGCCTTTTAACCCTTCAACAGGCAATCGGACATTTTTGTCCCAACTTATAACTTTTACTCTGGCTAACGCCAGACGATTTTACTTGTCAACTGGGTACCTCTTGCAGAAACTTGCCTGTTTATAATAAAGGGTCAAAGACATTCCTGCAATATGCATATAGCCACATTAAATATCTTACGATATTTGTTTCGTCTGTTTCAATTTCACTTCGACTAACGGTCGGAGTCGGACACTCTAGTATAAATATATACAGTATCTACCAATGCATGCAGCAAAATGAATGATTGAGCAGTCTGGATTATTTAATCGAAAAATAAAACTGATATAACAATCAACACCGGAACAGAACGAAAGTGAAACTGAATCAATTGTAACGTCTTATACTTAGAATCGACCACGCTTTATAGCGTATCTACCAATGCATGAGCAAAATGAATGATTGAGCAGTCTGGATTATTTAATCGAAAAATAGAACTGATATAACAATCAACACCGGAACAGAACGAAAGTGAAACTGAATCAATTGTAACGTCTTATTCTTAGAATCAACCAGGCTTCTACAAGGAATTGACGAGATTGTTTATACATATCAATCAACAATCGAAGAAAAGTGGTATCATGTGGTATCATGTGTACATGTGCAGAGCTTAGTGTCATGTCACGCTCTAACTATATAAACATTGGGGCTTAAATGAAGAGCTACGGATGCAAATTCATTGGATTACTTGTGTTGTATAACTAAAACGGTATTTATTTCATTTGATAAACAAAGCAACACGAACAAGACGAAAATGAAACCCTTATCAATCGTAACGTCTTATTCTTAGAATTTTGAATTTGAATTTATTTGAATTTAATAAGTTCGTCAAAAAATCTTTACATTCATGACAGGTGAAAGAAACAGGACACATGTCCCAATTGATATCATCCACCCTACATACAATATGTTATCACTAAAATATCAAAATAAATAAAATATATTACAATATAATCTTGTAAAACAGATTTCATGCATGTTCATGTAAATTCAGAGTTGAATTTCTTGAAGTAATAATCCTGCAGTTTTGTTTTAAAGGAAATTATAGTATCAATAGTCTTTATAAACTCGGTAATTTATTCCATAGGGAAACAGTTACACGATTAAAAAAGAAGTGTTTCAAATAATCTTGTTTCACCATTTTCTCACAGTAGTTATTTGGATCAAAATTTCTAGTTCTGTATGCATGAACAGAAACGTTCTTAAAAGACTTTAGGTTTTCTATATCTTCTATATCTGTATGGCCTTTCTGAAACTTGAATAGTAAGGTGAGATCTGCCATTTCTCTTCTATACTCAAGAGGTAAAAAGCCTAACTTTATTAGTCTTTCTTTGTAGTTCATATGTTCTGGATATCCTAAAATAAATTTAGTTGCACGTCGTTGAACATTTTCAAGCAGTGTTTTATTCTTGATGGTATACGGTGACCAGACTTCACTCGCGTATTCTAGGGATGATCTGACAATACAACAGTAGAGCAGTTTTCTTATTTCAACGTCTTTGTTTTCTTTGCAGAGACGGCGAATTAAGCCCAGTTTACGATTCGCTTTTAATGAAATTTCCTCTATATGTCTATTCCATGACAAAGTATTGGTGACTTTCAGACCGAGGTCAGAGATTTGATCCACTAAACTCAAAGTACACACCTAAAAACGCCACAGGTCTGTTACAGCCTGTTGCAGCTTCAGGCCTGATACAGGTATGATATCATAGCTGTTACAGGCTGTAGACGTCCACAGACTGTTCAGAACTGACAGCATCAGACTGCAACAGACTGTTGGTCTGTCAGTGCTGTATCAGTCTGATATAAAAGAATGATACAGGTATGTTGACAACAGATCTGTAGCCGTCTGTAAGAACAGGCTGTAACAGCCATGATGGGGCAACAGCACTGATGGAAGCTGTTGGTATCAGATAAATCAGGACTGACGATATCAGCACTGTAACAGTCAGAGCTGTTGGAAACTGCGTGGATTTTCCCGCGGTAAAGGCTTGTCGCGACACGAATTTTTCGTGATTTCGTCATGCAAAGCGCTTTGTAAAACAGTCTGGCATGGAAAAACAAACAAAAGTTATCGCTGAATTAACATAAAAAACTTTGGATGTTTATTTCAAACTGACATCTTTCTGCGAATGTTTTTGTGGCGGAAATTACGTGCAACAAGTGTGTGAGTTTTGTTACAGACTTAGAATGCCTGATGAAAATGAAAAGCGGAAAATCATCACTCACTATTCTCGTTGGACATGACTCTGGAGATATAACAGAAAGTTTGTTCCAGCAATATGTACAGTACTAATTTGAAAGCTTGTGAAGCTCGTTTCTTCCAAAATGCGACGAAACACTAGTATTGAAACAAGGCAAAATTGGACAACTCTAGTATGGCGTCAGCAGCAACAAAGTATTTTTTGTTTCCTTTTTCATAACCGGCTTTACGTTGCAATTCTAGCTCCACAAAGCTAAAGGTAAGTTTTAAAATCTAGTAAACTGGTCAAATGAATGATAGTACAAAAAGATTAAGTTAGAAATGAAATTTCTGGACGTAAATAATTCTGTTGTTTTCCAATATTGAAGGGCATATTTTAAATATATTGCACAAAACTATAGAAAATAAGATTTAGTTGGTTTTTGTTGCACAGTCAGATCTTATTTGTAATTATATAACCACAAATCGAATGATACACTTTAGGGGTGCATGGGGTGAGGGTGTCAACCTCCACCATGGGGTATTAAATGTCAAAGAAACATGCCAATATTTTATTATATTTTCATATTTTTTAAATGCACACAGCAAAGCCATAATCCAGAAAATATAATAACTATAAAAATATTTATTCAGGTATCAAGACTAACATTTCATTATTTCTTTACAATTATTGTTTTTCTTAATATATATATATTATTATTTACATGTATTTATACAGGTATCTAGCTGAAGTCTTAACATATATAACTACATGCATTACCTAGCCAGAACATTGCACAGGTAAAACTGCTTTCCAGTAACATAGCCAGGGTCGTGGGTTGTGGGTGTGTGTGTGTGGGGGGGGGGGGGGTGGTGTTAAGAACCTCCATCTCTTAGTGGGTCTGGGGGCATCCCCCCTGAAAATTTTGGAATTCTAGGGTCTCTGAAACACTATTTCCTGCATTTTGAAGCAAGTATTTAAGAGTATTGTAATCTGAAAGCCATAAATTACATAATTTTGTTACTATTATTAAACCAGAACATAGAATGATACATGTCAGAATATCTTTAGATTTATTTATAAACTAGTGGTAAATGTAAAAACAAGTTGGAGGCATTTTATTAATAGACCCTTAGTAATTTATAGCATATATATATATATATATATATATATATATATATATATATATATATAACACATTACTGATCCACTCACTTGGCCTTAAAACAACTGTAACCCCCCCCCCCCCCCCCTTACAAGTTTCTTCACAGATTTAAACTTTTCATGAGAATGGTCTTGGAGACCATTCGGGGGGGGGGGGATGTCCCCCTTGGCTATGCCAGTGCTGTTTTCCATACCAATAAATTACCCTTATACAAACGAAGGCCAGTATATAGTTGAGCCAAATTTAAAATAATATATTCAAAATAGCACGAGAAATTTTATTAATTAACATTTCTTGTTTAATATTTATCATTTAATAACAGGACAATGAATGCCACATGTTAAAAATGACTGTGTCTTCTAAATTTTTTGTAATAATATTCAAGATCAAACCTAATTAGTCACTAATCTGAAAACTTAGTGCAGTGGTATTATTAGAGTGGTATTATTCGCAGTTAATCAGAAGATGGAAAGTTTACAAAATGTTTTATCCATTTTTTCTTTTTTTATAGCATGCAAATGCAATTAATTTATATGCGATGACTTCATCAACTGAATTATGTCAACAATATATAAGAGTAAAGATCTACTATGTGAGTTGTGGGCAAAAAACCAGGGCCTGAATTAAATAAATGACAGCTGAAAATTTAATTTTAAAATTAATGCATCAGTCAATTCCAGCAATGCCCATTCCCCTGAGACAATGTTATGCCAGGCATTTGTAATTTCACTATTTACCCAGTTCTGGGCATTAGTCTACCCCCGGGCATTGGGCTGGGCATTTGTGGTGAACAAAGATGTATGATTGTGGTTACTGCTACATGCGCTTTGGGAATGCAAATCAGATGCATTCAAATTATTTTAAATATTAATAATTGTGCTACAATATGGAGAAAATTGAAGACATGAAGATGGGAGCTCTGTAAAACATGTAGTTTGTGTCTGGTATAGATGGTCTGAATCTTAAGACCAACATTCTAGGATTTCCCTTATGTAATATCCTGACAAAATCCATCACCTACTCAAGCTTGAGTCAAACTGAAGACATTTGCAAAGAAATATCACCTTGGAAAGTGTTGATCTACCCTGGGGCAGGGCATTTGTCATCCATTTTTTTGCCCCAGGTAGGGCATTGCAGGGTCTTTTTTGCCCAACCCCAGGGCATTTGCATTAAAAAAACAATTGAAAATGCAAATTCCTGGGGGTTGGCCTGGGAGGGGGGGGGGGGGGGGGTATTGTTGGAATTGACTGATGTACAACTGTTATTTTAAACTTTGTTTTTTTTCTCATTATGTAGCATCAGACCTGGCAAGAGGAATATGATTATAATGAGATCTAACTGGTGTGTATCAGCTCAGCATTTTTAAGGTTTAGAAAGTAAGGGAGTTGTCATTATTTAGGGGGGGTTGGCAAATAGGGAAAATCATGATTGAACACTTTTTTGCCCCCCCCCCCCCCCCTTCAAGATTAGAAGCCCCCCTTAATAATAGCCAAAACTTTTCTGACCCCTCCCGCCCCCCTTCCCCAATCATTCACATAAACACACATTGTTCATGAAAGAAAAACTATGAAATTGAGCTTTAATTTCAGTTTGTTCAGTATGAATGATCATTTTATTTTTTGTTGTAAAACATAGTGTGACATTATTCTCAATGTCACTTTTATATAAATTATAATATTCAACAAATAGTCTAAAAGGTCATGTCATGTGTTCATGACAATTTTAAAAACCAGAACTCTAAGGTTTAGAAAGTAATGTCTTTCTTTTCTTCTCTTTGTATAGCTTGGCCTGGCAAGGAGAGAATACAATAACCACAAAAACCTAATAGCTAGGTGTGTATTAGCACAGCATTTTTAAGGTTTAGAAAGTAATGTCTAATTCTTTTCTTCTCTTTGTATAGCTTGGACTGCTTGGTCTGTCGAAGAGAGAATACAACCACAATAAAACCTAATAGGTATATATTAGCTCAGCATTTTTAAGGTTAGAAAGTAATGTCTTTCTTTTCTTCTCTTTGTATAGCTTGGCCTGTCAAAGAGAGAATACAACCACAATAAAACCTACAGGTGTGTATTAGGTTAGCATTTTAAGATTTAGAAATTCACATCTTTTTTTTTCTTCTCTTTATATAGTATGGCCAGGCAAGGAGAAATATATATTATGAGATCTAACAGATGTACATTTGCTTAGCATTTTTGAGATTTAGAAACTATTAATAGTAATATGCCTTTCTTTCTTTTTTTTCATTATTTTATAGTGTATCCAGCTGGACAAAAAAGAATATACATTATACTGTATTGATATTGGTTACATTGTATCTAGTTTCTCAAAAAAATATATTTGTCTTCTCTAATTTATATAGTGTGACAAGAAGAAATTTAAGAAATATGGGCTGCAGAATGTAGATTGCAAGATTAACTCAACAATGTTTATACTTGAGGTATTATCTTAAAAAAAAAAAAAAAAAAATGTTTTTCTTCTTTCCTAGTTTTGGCTGCATAACGTATACTGTGCATCTTCTCAAGCCTGGATATGTAAGTAAAGATTATATGCCTGATCATTTATCTTTTCTTTTTGCAGTATTATCCCCGAGCCGGGCGGAGGGCCGAAGGCCCGGAGCCCGGTGAGGGTGCTAATCTCGACATGCGTGGAGAAAAAGGGAAGGGAGACGTAATCTCGGAAATAGTTTATATATATATATATGTTCGGGACGGTGTCACGCGGTAAGAATTGTTGGACACTGGTGACTAGCGATGCAGAAAACTATAAACTCTCAAGCAAATGAAATAGTATTTTGCTTTCGTTTATTTAAACGAAACGAAATGGAGCACGAAGAAAAGAAGGATACAAACAACCCGTTTAATATATCTTGAAGAGAAACCAGAGAACTTGAAGAAACCAAACGACGTATGGTAAACAAAAACTCGATCTGAATTACAGTAATTCCGTGGTCAAAAGTTAACGGTAGGATTTTGTTTTAAAGTTTTCGCTTAACCTAAACAATATACTGCTTCACGTTTTCGTGCTTTCCCTTTGCTCGTCCAAACCATAAATCAGCTTAACTAAAGCTAACTTAAAACACTACCTTTATAAGCTTATGTAGACGTGATGATTTTATTGGCATTGCAATCACCTTTTGTTATTAAATACTCATGGGCTTTGGCCATTTTTTTGGCTGTATTTCCAAATTTTCGACTGAAACGTGTCTGTTTACCGAATTGTTTTTATCCTGGACTCTTTTATAAATGTAATTTTTGAGCTGTTGACATTTAATTCTGCCTTTGCAAAACATGTATGCAAGGGGAAGCCATTTAAAGCTTGTTAGCTTGTTAAAAATAATCCCTTTTGAAACCTCCTAAAAACATATTTTGTACAACCAGAATTTAATAATGAAATCTATAAGTTTTGCTTTGAAATGTTAAATCAGTTTAGTCATCTTATAAATTATAGAATTATCTTGAGGATTATTTGTTTTTATATCTGTTTGTTTTTATATTGGGCTATTATTGGCTGTATATCAGATGTGCTTATTTTAATCATGGTAGGTGGGTGGGTGGGTGTTTCAAAAAACCATTTAATAAAAGCGGGCGAGGGATTGTTGCATTCATGTATTTCTAGTATGTGACTAAATTAGAAAAACGAAGTGTTGCCGATTAAGCATTCGTCGAAATGAAGATTTATAGCGGTGAAATGCTCTTTATTTTTGTAAATCTTAGTTGATAAGTATAAAAAATAATAAAAATAGTTACCTCATGTTTCTGTCGCATAGTTTTTTTGTCGTAGTTACTTCTGTGCACGTTTTTTCTTAGTTTTTTCGGCAGCAAACCAGTTTCGGAGTATACCCGGGGAATTGTTGTACCGGCATTTTGTTTATCCACGCGTGGAATAACTATCCACGCGAGTTTCGAAAACGGGTCGTGGATCACGCACCGGTCACGTTCGCGTTTCCACGCGATCTATCATGGCTGTTACAGTCTTATGGCATCAGCGCTGTATCATGCCTGACATCAGTGCTGATACAGGCTGTGGTCATCATAGCTGTAACAGGGGTCGCTACATTATCCTGTTCAGACCTGATGGAATCATAATGTAACAGACCTGATATCAGTGCTGTTGGATGCTGTAACAGAGCGTGCGTTTTTACGTGTGTAGCTGAATTCAATTCATACTGACGTTCGACTTTGTTGACTTTCTTGGATACGTTTAAGACTTTACATTTCGAAGCGTTGAAATTCATCATCCAATCACTACTCCAACGATTTAATTCAGATAGATCAGATTGTAATTTGTTATGATCCGTCTCATCTTTCATAGTTCTGAATAATTTAGAGTCGTCAGCAAACAACGCTATTGGAGAGTGATTGATCGTATAGTTTGGCAAATCATTAATATAAGCTAAAAATAACAAGGGTCCAAGATTGGATCCCTGAGGTACTCCTGATGTTACAGCAAGCCACTCTGAATATATACCTTCCACTACCACTCTTTGTCTCCTTCCATCCAAATAGCTCTTTAGCCAGTTTATCAACTTGCCTTCTATTCCAAACAGTTTAAGTTTATCGATTAAATAGACATGTGATACTTTGTCGAAGGCTTTAGCTAGGTCTAGAAAGATAATATCTACCTCCAGACCTTTACTTAATGATTCTAGTATGTCTTGATAAACAAGTAGGAGTTGAGTTGTTGTAGATCTTCCACTTCTGAAGCCATGTTGTAGATGGTAGAATTGGGGAGATAGGAATGAAGAAAGATGATTGAAAACACATTTTTCAAAAACCTTGGAAAGGATGCAGAGCAGCGAGATGGGACGGTAATTATTTGCTAACGTAGGATCATCTTGTTTATGAAGTGGAAACAAGTTAGCTGTTTTCCATTTTTCTGGAAAACAACTGTCATTTAAAGACTGATTGAATAACTTAGTTAGTGATGGACTAATTTCCAGGGCCACATTTTTTAGTAATCTTCCAGGGCCACGTGTTTCTAAGAGCCTCATATACCTCAGTAATCGTCAATTCAAACTCAGATATACTATGGGGAGACTTCCATGTATTATCATGTGGCGAGTGTTCATCGTCGTCTTGGACAAAAACTGATTGAAAGTACTCATTAAGCAGGTTAGCTTTTTCCATGGGATCTGAAATAAGTGTCTGCCCATCTCGCAAAAAATTTGGGCTAGTTGACTTTTTAGTGATGGATTTGACATATTTCCAAAAGCGTTTTGGGTTATCACATAAATGAGTCTTTAGCTCTGATGCATGATCGCGTTTCTTTTTTCTCAAAGCAGCTTTTATTTCGCGACGTAACACTGTGAACTTAATCCTATCCGTAGGTTTTTGCGATCTAATTGCTTTTCTACGCTGTCTGTCCTTTTTCTTGATGAGATTCCGTAGTTCGGCATCTATCCAAGGGTGATCATTAAGGCCCCGTTCACACTAAGATCGATCTCAGATCGATCTCTTTGGATCGATCTGAAACCGAGCTGAGATCGATCTGAGACTGGTGAACGTCAGTGTTCACACTGCCGCGAACTTTTTAATAAAAAGCCTGAAGCTGAGTCTTGGAGAGTGGAGACTGGTAACGAAATTAAATATCGACTTCAAGATTTGCTTCAAGATGGCGGATGGCGGAATTGATAATTCTATTATTTGTGCTCTTTTATCAGTGATAAACGAGTATCGAAAAAAAATAAAAAGGCGACAACAGGCCTCGTCAATAAACGCTCTAAAGCAAATTAACCTCATGCTAAAGAGAAGGAGAAAGAAGAATTTCGCACTTGTTTGCATGAATAATCTGTTTGCAAGTCAACGTGACATTGAGCGGAGGTTTTGGGTTCAACCAACTAAGGATATCGGTTTATTTTGGGAAAGAACCGTTCAGCTTTGGACGGATCAAAGACTTTGGTTAGAGAACTTTCGAATGTCCAAGGGTACCTTCAATTTCGTGTGTCAGGAACTATCTCCTTATCTTTGCCGACGAGACACCAATTTTAGAAAGGCCATAAAAGTGGAGAAGCGAGTGGCGATGTGCATTTGGCACTTAGCAACAGGAGAAGATCTTCGTTCTCTTGGATGGCGCTTTGGTGTCGGGAAAAGTACAGCCTGTCAGATTATGAACGAGGTTTGCCAGGCAATTGTTGATATTCTGTTGCCACAAATAATTACATGGCCAACAGGAGAAAAGTTGCGTGCAACTGTCGATGGTTTTTTATCTACATGGGGTTTTCTTCAATGCGCTGGTGCCGTCGATGGCACTCACATTCCCATTGTTGCGCCGCCAGAATCTCCAGCTGATTATTATAACCGGAAAGGATTTTATTCTATTATATTACAAGCTGTAGTTGATGACAAATACAGGTAATTTAATTAGGTAATTTATGTACTGATCAATTTGAAACTTGAATATCACACACCACCCACCACCACCACCCCCCCCCCCCCCTGGCACACCCCAGGAATTTGAAATTTTGAGAATTTGGTTGTTCAAATCCTCACCTGCCTGGGCAAAAATGTGTTCAAATGCTCAACTACTGTAATGACAAATTAAAGGAGCAAATGCCTGGCACCAGAGTCAAATATGGCAAAATATAAACTGGTAATATACTTTGTACTTAAATAAACAATAGTTTTTCTCTGAGTAACTTGATTTTTATGTTTTCCACCACCATTGTATGCAAAAAAATGGCTGTTTGCTCAGTCACTGGTAAATCTGCTAGCCTTAGTGCAGGCATTCCACCCAAAAAATGAGCAATTTGAGAAATGTAGACTTCTGGTTCAAATTCCCCATCTACCAAATTCCCAAGGTGTCAAACGCCAAATTCCCTACTCCCCTGCTGGGACTACTTAAAGTCAAATTCCCAGGGTATGCCTGTAGGGGGGGGGTGATGTTGAATTATGTTGTAATAATTGTGTGTAATTAATGTAATAATTATATCTTTGGGGTTTTTTCAGGTTTACAGATATTTATATAAAGTGGCCTGGGAAAGTCCATGATGCAAGAGTATTTGCAAACTCTGGATTGTATGCAAAGGGACAAGCTGGAATGTTATTTCCTGATGTGAGTTTTTATCCTTGTGAAGTTTAGTTATGGTATATTATCAGCCTCCAATAGACCTTTTTGTTGTGATGACAAACAAGGACAAGTTTGATTTTGAATCTGTTGTCCAGATCTAGATATTTGAGATTCAAAGTATATACTGTATGTATGTATGTGTGACTGTATGTGTGTGTATATATAATTATGTGTAAAAATATATATATATATATATATATATATATATATATATATATATATATATATATATATATATATATATATATCTTTGGACCAATCCAGAATCTAACTTGTCATCACTTTAATGTGGCAACCTTATAATTCCAGTAAGGTTAAAAATTTCAGTTGCCTCTGCACAGGACTTTGACAAAATAACCTTTTATGAAAATAGTTAACCTACTCTGGTAAACGTGGTGGGTTTTGTCTTACAGAAAATTTGAAAGGATGTAATAATCAAGAAAGCTCTGTCTTCATACTCCAATTGTAAATGCATTGCAATTGTAAAGCTACTGTAGAGTATTTTTATAAACATTGAAATTCTGAGGGGTTCACCAACATATTACTGCTTTAGTTTGCCGTTTACAACAGTACCTTTAAATTTTTTGTATTGTGATTTTCAACACTAAATTAATCGAGTACAGGCACTTTCAAATGAGATTTATTAATTGTAAGCCTTTTTTAGGTGACTGAAAATATCAATGGGTGTGATGTGCCAATAATGTTAGTTGGAGTTTCTGCCTACCCATTATTGCCTTGGCTAATGAGGAGATTTCATGATAATGGAAATTTGAATCCTGCTCAAGTTAAATTTAATTATCGACAGAGTCGAGCCAGGATGGTTGTTGAATGTACACTGGGCAGAATGAAAAGCAGGTTCAGATGCCTCCAGAAGAGAAGTGAGACAAGTTTGAATTATCTACCATGCAAAGTTGCAACATGCTGTGTATTGCATAATATGTGTGAAATGAGAGAAGATATTCTACAAGAAGATGAAATTGAGGGTTTTGTTGATGATAATGAAAATTACATTATGGCTCTCCAAGATGATGCCAGTGCAGAAGATTTCAGAAATGCTTTAACTGATTTTTTTGTGACAAACTAATATAATTAAACCAAAATGTCTGTCATTAAATACATGTACATGTAAATATGTTGAAGGAATAATACATGTATAACTCAAAACTTAACATGAAACTATTGAAGTCAAAAGTGTTAAAGTTTGTAATATGTTCGTTGATTGTCGATATCATGTTGTATAGGGTAATGTGGAGTCTGTTGTTGTTGCACCACTTGCTGCCTTCCAGCAATAGCATTGGCAAGAAGCCCCATTGAAGCTGTATATGCATTCAACTCCTCTTTCCGTATTTCAGCTTCCTTTTCAAATTGATCTTTCATTTGGGAGACAAACATTTAATCAGACTCTTTTTGATATTTTGTGTATCCAGCCATTGCATTTTCAAAAGCCACCTGCATCTTAGTTGGCTTGCCTTTTTTTGCTGATTTTATCTTGGGCTTAAGAATTCCTGCAGACTCTGCTGTTTTTTGTTTCTTGACAGGTGTTTCTTCTTCCTGATGACTAACTATAAATTGAAGTGTTAGGGAAAATATAAAACATCACAATAATTTTCTGGATTTATTTGTAACTGGTGTAATGTATTACTTACTAATGAATGCATGTTTCTAGATATTCTTTAGATATTCTTTTATATAATGCACAGATTAGTTGCTGTAACAACCACCACCTCCTGGGCAATACCCTGGGGAATTTGTTATTTTTTCCTGAGTTGATTGTCTCAAGGATATGTACATAAATTGAACTCACTTTTTCATTCTGTTAGTGTTTGTAATTCATGTGGATTTTTATTCACAAACTAGACGAATGGGGCTAATTTATGTGCCTGTTTAAATTGGACTTAGCTCTACGCTACCATCTGACTGGGCTTAAAAATTTGACAGACTGAAATGATCGATGTGTACTAAGGCTGTGTGAAAATATTTTACCCATCAACTTTTGAATAAATTTGTTTTATACCTTCTTCAGTATAATTACAGTTGGGACACACAAGTTTCTCATCGTCACTGTATACTGCAATGCAGTTGTTTTCACCAAAGTGAACACCTGCTGTTCGCACTTCTACTTTTTCATTGCACTTGGGACACTGTTTTTCAACACTGATTCCACTTCCATACTTTTCAACAAGGCTAGTATCTAAATAGAATAAAAATAGCTATCAGATAGTAATGATGCCTACATACATATTTAGTGGTTTAAAATAAACTTACCTGAATCAGAATCAATGCTTGCAATAGTACTATCTTCTTCTGGTGCTGTACTTGTGTCAACGCTTTTTTCCAGGCCAAGGGCTTCAGGTTTATCACCCAGAAAATAATCCATTTGCCAAAAAAACTTTGGTTCTTTTCCCCTACCAGCTCCAGACCGGGATAACAAGTCTTTGTGCTTCTTATATTCTGTTTTCAAATGCTTTATCTTTGTTCTACATTGCTTCCAGTCACGATCGAAGTCGCCGGACTCTTTCATCATTCTGCTTATTTTTTTGTACACATCCGCATTCTTGTGGGTTCCACTAAGTTTTCTCTGTATCTCTTCGTCTCCCCACGCATTGATAAGAGCGAGACACTCTTCTTCTGACCAAATCTCCCCCTTTTTAGACATTTTATCATGCAATATACTATATAAACTGAAAATACCACACCACAAGTACGCTTTGTGTTCACACTCTGCACCGATCTAACTCAGATCGATCCGAGACCACCTCTGGAAGTGGACTGCTTCAGATCGATCTGAGATCGATCTCAAATTTTATTCGACCGTTCACATTAAGCTCACTTCGTCTCAGATCGGTCTCGGATCGATCTCAAAGTGCAGTGTGAACGGGGCCTAAGTTTGCGAGAACTACACGTTGGTATATGTTGATCAACTGCTTGTAAAAACAGATCCACCCAGTTGCTAAGAGATTCGTCAATATCATTTTTAACAAAGCTTAGGTCCCATGGGATTATATTCAATGTTTGCTTGAGGCCATTCCAATCCGCGTTTTTGAAATTATATAATTTACGCTTGGTTGGACGGCTTTGTTTTGGGATTTTCAGATTAATTTCGAATTCAATAAGTTTATGATCAGTATTCATAATGCTATCGAAGCTAGCAATATTGTTAATCTTGTGAGGAATATTTGTTAATAGCAGATCTAGAATGTTGTGGCCCCGAGTAGGAAAATCAACAAGCTGCCAGAGAAAATTATCCTTTACTATCTTAGAAAAATAGGTGTGAGACTCGTCGGGTGTAGATGGTGATATTGATGACCAATCCATATGTGGCAAGTTGAAATCGCCTATGACAATAATACTCTCAAAATTTTGACGTCTGGCATTATTCAAAAAACATTTGAGCTGTTTCAAGTATTGAGTATTGGAGTTGGGTGGTCTATAAAAAACAGCCATTAATAGCTTCTGTCTTGATTTGGGTCTCAATTCACAGGCCACAATTTCTGCATTTGTTTCAAGATCAGATCTTCTTAAAGATGGAATACTTGATCTGACCGCTAGCATAACTCCACCACCTTGTTTATTTACTCTGTCCCTTCGATAAATACTAAAGTCATTGCTCGGTAAAATTTCACTATTTAATATGTCGGGTTTAAGCCAAGATTCGGTAACACCGATCACGTCATAGTTTATTGTGAAGGTATTAAATTCATAAGTTTTATTGACGATACTACGAGCATTCATAAGTAAACATTTGATGGATTTAACGTACGATGTTTGAGTTGTAGGATTTCCTTCGTAAGTTGAGTAAGGTCCTGGGTTGGCAGCAACATCTCCAGCCAATAATAAAAGGGAAATCAACAGCGGAGTGTCGCCGTATTTCACCTTAAACGACAAATAAAACATATACTTAACTCCAAATCCAAGATGCCGTCTCAATATCTTGTCTTTCGATAAACACCAACTCAATCCATCTCCATCGGGGTTGATATTCGAGAGAGAGGGATCAATTTTTAAATATATCCCACCTCTGCCATTCTCATCTTTGGTTTTGTCAAGTATTTCAGTAAAATGCTGGTTTATTAACATGAAATTTATCAAGAAAGACAGTGCTATGAAAACGTGACCGACGGCGGCCATGTCTAGTTATCCAACTAAGAAAAGCTAACCTAAGCTAACCAACAAGATTTTTACCAATAAATCGACGGGATAATTTATGCACATCAATCAACAACCTAGGATTAGGAAGAAGGATACGTGTACTGTGCAAGTTTAGACTGCTTTAATAGTGTAATGCGAGGGTCGTTTGGTAGATGTACGTTAATTTCAAATAGTCATATGCATGTACCAAATGTACACCTACCACATGGATAAACGTGTATAGAACACGTAGGGTAATGTGGGGCAAAACGAGACACTTATGGACAATTATTGCCCTGGAAAGGGAGAGATAATTTTTGGAATGTTCTTTTGGACTGGGGTATTTCAGGTAGACTCTAAGCAAGATATACAACACAAAAAATAATGTTGGAAATAATTTATTTGGCGTAAATCAAGGAAAACATGAAAGTGATTTTTGTCTCATTTTGCCCCACCACAGTGGGGCAAAATGAGACAGTGTGAAAACACTAAATAACAGTCAAATTTAAATAGAAAGTAATTTAATAGAACTACATAACTAACTATAAAAATACATTTAAAGATTATTTTGAAGTCAAAGTTACAAACACAAGTCACAGGTCACGCTGGTTGCAACTACAGTGCAACATTCTTCGTGACACCATAGTTTGCATTCGAGGCATTTCACCCAGTCCTCGCCTTGCATTGATCTGGACCATAGTTCTCCACAGATTGGACATTCTGCATCCTCAGTATTGGTGTTCACAATCTTTTTTCGCTTGAACAAATTAACAAAGCTCGAAAGCCATTAACAAAGTCATGACCAGCCATTTTGTTTTCCTGATCAAACTTAGTGGTAATGTTATTTTTCTGGCAATATTCAAACACCATTGATCTGATATCATTAATTGATAGACCATAAAAAACTTGGACCATCTTAACAATATGATCTTCAAGTTCTTTCTCTTGGTCAGGTTTAAGAACAGCTCGGTAACACCCTAAAACATTCTTATGCCTTTCGTCAATTAACAAGTTTTTCATCCTACCATTAACTCGGTGGTTCAATGAATCCTTGGGTACTCCAAAGGCAGTCGCAGCTTTCCATATAGACATCTCTTTTTTGTCGACTGATGAAATGGCAAGTTTCATTTGTTCCTCACTCCAGTTTGCACGTTGGGTTTTCCGAACATAGTTTCGAACCATTCTAAATATAATGCAAGTTGATTTGATTAATGATAAGTTCACAAGCACTGCAAAGCTTCATGCTGAACTCAGCATACACACAATAACAATTTCAAGATTATCTGAATGCATGATGAAATGTTATATAAAATTGACACAACCATGCATTTAAATAGTTTAAACTTTCTGAACAAGAGCAGGTGGGGTTAAAAGACTTCAACATAAAAAATAGTGCTGGTTAATATAATCATTATATATAATATATATATTATTGATAATATATCATTGAGATTTGAGAATGTGTTGGCAATAGGACAACTCTTGAAAACTTCAAATGGCTAGCTTTACTTAGTTTACTATTACTTAAACATCAAATACATTTCGCTTGCTAGGAAAGTTGGATGTGTCTCATTTTGCCCCATCTTCATGAGTTCATTTAAACAAGAAAAAACTCGCAATAAATATTAACATTGATAAAAATGCCACGCGTGACTTGAAAGGGCATGTTATAAACTCAATAAAACATATAGGTTTCATTCGGTAAATACGATAATTTAGACACAACAATCGGTTAAGTAAAATTGCTAAGTAATAACATACCTGAATTTGTCGAGTTATCATCCAAAGTGGATTACAAAATCTTGATTTTTTCGTAGTTTCGTAGAGCAAAGAAGCGTGTTTCGGCAAAGATAAACTTTCATAACAATAGACGAACCAGGCGGAAAGCGTAATCTTGTCAGGAATATTAAAGCCCAGCATATAATTTTAAAAAGCCCCATATTGAAAGAGACATGAGTTATTTCAAATTTTTTATTAAAACTAACGTTTCGTTGCTAATCCTGCAACATCTTCAGAGTGAATAATTATTTACAAGGTTATCTCGACTTATATGCTAATATATTTACAATAACAGGAAATGAGTAACTGAGAGAGGGGTGGAAGTGACAGTTAATAAATTACAGTGTGAAGTAACAGGTATGATAGAATGTTTTCAGTTATGTGTCAAGACAAGTATAGAAAAATATAAAGAAAAACGTGTGTATAAATCAAAATAAGTTTAAAGGAAGAGAACTGATTTTGGCGTTGAGTGAAGGATTTAACTTATTAATAAGCAGACTTTCTCTAAGAAGGAGTTCAAAATTGGAAGAAGAAGAGCTTAGAATAGAAAAATCTGTTAAAGAAACAGGGTGGCCGGTTTTTTTGTGGTGTGCTAAAACTCCAGACCAGGAACTCAAAGAAAGAGGCTTTCCCGTGTAAGCCGAAACTCCCATGTGTTCAGAAGCACGCGTGTGTAAATGGCGAATGGTTTCACCAACATACAATGACTCACAGTCATGACACTTAAATTTATAAACTACGCGTGATCTTAAAGCAAAAGGAATTTGATCTTTAAAACGGAAAAAACTTGAAAGGCGTCTAATAGGTTTAAAAACAACACGAAGTTGAATTTGTGGAAAAGCAGAAGCAAAGAGCTTAACGATTTGTTGGCGAATTTGAAGGGAGTGTTGACCGGTGAACGGAAGTGTAAATAAAATGATACGTTTGGGTGCTATGGTAATTTTAGACGCTGGACAAAAAATTTTTTCAAGAAATTTGCGAATACAACTATCTAAAAATTTGATAGGATAACCATTTTGAAGCATGATACTTTTAAATTTCTCTAGTTCTTCGTGAAAAATTGTGTAGGAGGAAGGAATGTTAAAATAACGAAAAAGTAAAGTCATTACTAAGCCCTTTTTATACACAAGTGGTATGAAACTTTCAAAATTTGTGAAAAGCCCAGTAAACGTTGGTTTACGATAAACGGAAGTTACAAATTTGCCATTCAAGCGTTGAATTTGGATGTCAAGAAAGGAAAGTGAGTTATTGTTTTCAATTTCATGTGTAAATTGGATACTGGGATGTTGAGAATTCAAGTAATTAAGGAAAGGTAAAATATGATCGCGAGACCGAAAAAGAATAAAGGAATCGTCAACATAGCGTCGATAGTACAGAGGCTTAAACTGAGGCGGACAATCATCAAGCCAATTAGTTTCATGAAAGGACAGAAAAATGTTAGCGAAAAGCGGGCCAAGCGGAGAACCCATCGCAACACCATCAATTTGCTCATAAAATTTCCCGTTAAATATAAAGTGACAATTTTTGACTGTTAAATTTAGTAGTTCTCTAAATTGCTCGGGCGTGAAGTTTTGAAAATGAGTTTTCTGGGAGAAAAGTTGGTTAATAATAATTTCAATGGTTTCATCTAATGGAATATTTGTAAAGAGTGAAGTAATATCAAAACTGGCCATGACTACATTATTAATATCAAATTTCAACTGAAATAAATCTTGTAAAAATAAAAAAGAATCAGTGATCGTATAAAAAGTAGAAGAAATGGGGCGAAGTAGAGGAACAAGAAATTTAGCAAGATTATAAGAGTGAGTGCCAATGGAAGAGAGTATAGGTCTAAGAGGAACATTTAACTTATGTACCTTAGGTAGTCCATATAACACGCCGGGTCGAGAACCGGTTGGTGCTAATGACTTAAAGAGTTCTTGGTCAATAACGTTGGCATTCTTTAGACCGCGAAGGAAGGTTCTGACTTTGTTTTCCCGTTTTAAGGTAGTTTTGATGGGATCTTCATGGATAGGAGCGAATTTAGCGGAGTCGTTGAGAATTTGAGTCATTTTGTCCCAATAATCAGTTCGATTAATGACAACCACGCCATTGCCTTTGTCGGGTTTGATGATAAAAATAGAATCATCGTTTCGAAGTTGTTTCAGAACTTTGAACTCCTCATCTGAGAAAATAAACGTAGGTCGTGTATAGCTACGAAAACCAGAAAGTGCTATGTCTTTCAACTTGGTTTTGATGAAATCTTTGTCGCAGCCAGATTCAGGGTAGATGGTCTCATGTTGTATTTTCCGGTGGAGAAGTTCAAACGGGATCAAAAAGTCACAATAGTTCAAGGTCTTAGGTGGAATCGAAAAGTTAAGTCCTTTGGCAAGAACAAACTTTTCTTGGTCAGTCAGCATTCGGTTTGAGTAATTGAAGATGACTTTATCAGGATCAATCGTAGACGTACTAGAGACGTTGGCGCTGAGTCGAAATAATTTCTTCTGTTGAACTTTTTCGTGTCGTGAGAGTTGTCTGGTGTTTTCAGAATCTGAAAGAGATTTCAAATGCAAGAGATCCAACGACGACACCAATTTGGCTAGCTCGGAATGTAAGGAGGTTGATTGAGTAGAAAGTTCATGGATACGGCATTGTTTGTTTCGGATTTCCTCGTCCAAAAGTTTTCGTTGGCATTGGCGGTAAGCGGCAGAATTCTGAAGGCGTCGATTCGCAACTTTGAAGTTTAGAAACTGCGGGAAAACTCCAAGGCGTTTACAATTATTCAGGAAAGAAAGATCCAGTTTGGCTTTGCTGAGCTTCAGCTCAGTACGTTGGAACTTGCGAAACATCGCAAGTGCTCCATTATCGTATCGGTTCTTTAAAATCGTAGCACCAACCGGTTCTCGACCCGGCGTGTCCATGAAGATCCCATCAAAACTACCTTAAAACGGGAAAACAAAGTCAGAACCTTCCTTCGCGGTCTAAAGAATGCCAACGTTATTGACCAAGAACTCTTTACGTCATTAGCACCAACCGGTTCTCGACCCGGCGTGTTATATGGACTACCTAAGGTACATAAGTTAAATGTTCCTCTTAGACCTATACTCTCTTCCATTGGCACTCACTCTTATAATCTTGCTAAATTTCTTGTTCCTCTACTTCGCCCCATTTCTTCTACTTTTTATACGATCACTGATTCTTTTTTATTTTTACAAGATTTATTTCAGTTGAAATTTGATATTAATAATGTAGTCATGGCCAGTTTTGATATTACTTCACTCTTTACAAATATTCCATTAGATGAAACCATTGAAATTATTATTAACCAACTTTTCTCCCAGAAAACTCATTTTCAAAACTTCACGCCCGAGCAATTTAGAGAACTACTAAATTTAACAGTCAAAAATTGTCACTTTATATTTAACGGGAAATGTTATGAGCAAATTGATGGTGTTGCGATGGGTTCTCCGCTTGGCCCGCTTTTCGCTAACATTTTTCTGTCCTTTCATGAAACTAATTGGCTTGATGATTGTCCGCCTCAGTTTAAGCCTCTGTACTATCGACGCTATGTTGACGATTCCTTTATTCTTTTTCGGTCTCGCGATCATATTTTACCTTTCCTTAATTACTTGAATTCTCAACATCCCAGTATCCAATTTACACATGAAATTGAAAACAATAACTCACTTTCCTTTCTTGACATCCAAATTCAACGCTTGAATGGCAAATTTGTAACTTCCGTTTATCGTAAACCAACGTTTACTGGGCTTTTCACAAATTTTGAAAGTTTCATACCACTTGTGTATAAAAAGGGCTTAATAATGACTTTACTTTTTCGTTATTTTAACATTTCTTCCTCCTACACAATTTTTCACGAAGAACTAGAGAAGTTTAAAAGTATCATGCTTCAAAATGGTTATCCTATCAAATTTTTAGATAGTTGTATTCGCAAATTTCTTGAAAAAATTTTTTGTCCAGCGTCTAAAATTACCATAGCACCCAAACGTATCATTTTATTTACACTTCCGTTCACCGGTCAACACTCCCTTCAAATTCGCCAACAAATCGTTAAGCTCTTTGCTTCTGCTTTTCCACAAATTCAACTTCGTGTTGTTTTTAGTGCAAAGTTTCGCAGAAACTTTGCAGTATTGTGATGGTGGCGAAAATTCACACGATACATGCATACATACATACATAGTGTAAACTTTTCCGGGGGGTGTGCCAAGTTTAGCGACATATAAGTTGTCGTGCTTGGATGAATAATATCGTTGTCAATAGGTACTTTAAAGAGTTTCACTGATAACTAAGACAATTTAGTAAAGTATCTGTGGATATCTCTTGAAAGACTTAAGTCAAATATTACATTTTAATCTTGAAGTATGTCGAGTCTAAAATCAGAATATAATGTTTTCCTCTGGGTGTTTTCCCCCCGGTTTATGTAGAAATCTTACTGCGCACGCGCGAAACTAAATTTCACAGCAAAAGTGAATTACCATATAATGGCGGGGACACAAGAAGGTGCGACCACTGATCTCAAATAATAGACTCATTATACTGGATAGAGCATCCGGTGCTCGCTGTGAAGTCGGAATAAATTAGTGGCTGCCATTTGAAGTGGGACCCACTTGGTTTTCATACAGGCACTTTTAAGTTCTCCCATAACGACAGATACATGTTACAAAAATTTAGCTGGTTTTCGTTAAAAACCCGATCATTTAAAGCGAAAACCAGAGGCGAAAACTATGATTCAGCAATATTGTGGGTCCCACCGGATATGGCCGCCGCGAGATTTTTAGCCTCACTTCCGACTTCAATTTTTGCCACGCGCGAAACAATAGATGCTCTATCCAGTATAATGAGTATATTATTTGAGATCAGTGGGTGCGACCGACAAGCGATTAATAGAGAGGAGGCGATGAATTTTCTTGTCAAAATAAGGACTATGTGGTCTAATTAAATATGGTCTGAGCGAAAGGATTATATTGTCACATGTATTTCGAGGTAAGCGTATGTTCAGTAGTTTTTATTAGTTTATATTTCACTGTTGACGAATCGCGCCCAGCCGCCCAACTGCTAATTTTGAAATTTATAGAGTCAAACTAGAGATTTTCCTAAGGGTGGTATGATATTAGCTGCTCAGGTATGATGAACGAAGGGCGCTGAGTGCATAAACTTTCTTAGACGATAAACTCAGTACAATCATCGTCTTTTGTTTTGGTCGCTTGTGCTGCCGTGTTTAACACAATTCATCTTTTTTTCGCCTCTTCACGGTTTGGTGATTTCCAAATACTTTATATACACAACTATATTTTCATACTATTAAGGCCTACGACAATTGCCTCAGACAAAATTACAAGTCACAAACGACGTGTTTCCCATAACGCAGATACGCTGTATCATAGATTCGTAGTCCAGTTTATTTTGTGTCGATTCTCAAGACTGCCGTAGTTAGTTTTTCTTTGCCGACATATAAAAGTAATGTGTATTAAATCACCGCTTGAGAAGTCGGCTGTTTGCATAATTGCATCATCGCTGTACTTTTATAGTATAAATATCATACGACATTTAATGGCTGGTTACAGACGGCGAATTTTTTTATGAAATTTCAATTCGCAGTCGAGTTTAACATATAGCCGACTCGCCTTCTTTTGTTTTTATGTCAAGATACCTCGGGCTCAGTGAAAGTCAGCTCTAGTAAAGCAGCCGCCAGCCGAGTACCAGACTTTGAATCCTTTATCAATTCGCGTAATAGATTTAACTCATTCCTGTCCGGGGGCTTCCCCAGAGGTGAATAAAATCGTCTGGCGTTAGCCAGAATAAAATACTAAAGACCAATTCGGACAAGAAAGAGTTAAAGAGATAGTTCATAACTCATTCCTGTCCGGGGGCTTCCCCAGAGGTGAATAAAATCGTCTGGCGTTAGCCAGAATAAAATACTAAAGACCAATTCGGACAAGATAGAGTTAAACAAAAACAGATATTTTATAATAACAGAATAGTCGAAGGTCAAATGAGTTGTTTACGTGTCATTGATACGACCGGATATGAGAGATGAAATCATGTGAGGCATATGACGCCTAGCAACGGGAACGTTCTTTGATGTGATTGGCTGTCTAAATACGGAAATGAGTTTTTTGGTCACATGATATGCTGTTGTTTTGCACGTTTTCTTGCTTTTCGACGAGGTCTTCGAGAAGTGAAGTTATGTCTGTGTTTTCTGCGACTCTTTACAATCCTGCGACTCGCCAGGAAGCTTCAGTTGGTAGCGAAATGCGAGTAGATGGCCAATGTGTCATCGACACAACGTTCAGTCGCCACGTTAGCATTTCAGATGCGAAAGGTGACGAAGTGTCAACGTGCACCGACACAGACCCAAAAGTTCACGGATCTATCACAACGGTGAGCAATTGTGAACTCTATCAAAATCTATCAAAATCTACGAAACTTTGCACTATCCTTGGGGTTCTAGTTAAACCTATTAGACGCCTTTCAAGTTTTTTCCGTTTTAAAGATCAAATTCCTTTTGCTTTAAGATCACGCGTAGTTTATAAATTTAAGTGTCATGACTGTGAGTCATTGTATGTTGGTGAAACCATTCGCCATTTACACACGCGTGCTTCTGAACACATGGGAGTTTCGGCTTACACGGGAAAGCCTCTTTCTTTGAGTTCCTGGTCTGGAGTTTTAGCACACCACAAAAAAACCGGCCACCCTGTTTCTTTAACAGATTTTTCTATTCTAAGCTCTTCTTCCAATTTTGAACTCCTTCTTAGAGAAAGTCTGCTTATTAATAAGTTAAATCCTTCACTCAACGCCAAAATCAGTTCTCTTCCTTTAAACTTATTTTGATTTATACACACGTTTTTCTTTATATTTTTCTATACTTGTCTTGACACATAACTGAAAACATTCTATCATACCTGTTACTTCACACTGTAATTTATTAACTGTCACTTCCACCCCTCTCTCAGTTACTCATTTCCTGTTATTGTAAATATATTAGCATATAAGTCGAGATAACCTTGTAAATAATTATTCACTCTGAAGATGTTGCAGGATTAGCAACGAAACGTTAGTTTTAATAAAAAATTTGAAATAACTCATGTCTCTTTCAATATGGGGCTTTTTAAAATTATATGCTGGGCTTTAATATTCCTGACAAGATTAAACTTTCATAAGCTTTGCTTAGTGAGCCCACGATCATTAAATAAAATGGTAGCTATGCCAAACGTCCATGTAAGTTGAATTGAATTGAATGGGACTGTCTCATTTTGCCCCGCATTACCCTACTTTAACTATAGATTTCAATTTTCTACACAGATTCTGTGTTCTTTCTAAAACGGAGCATTTGAGATTATAAATTTCCAACCTTTATATAGCTCTGGAAAACTTTTCCTTATTCTAAGTTCGACGTTTGAATCGACGCCGCTCCAGGGCAGCTCCAAACGACGAATCTATTTGTATTAGGTTCAGCGCATGAGATGAGAGCAACGTTTGAAACGGGCCTTAATACTCAAGGTTAACTAAATTCTGTTGCTCCAACGGGCTCTTTTTTATTAACGCTCTTCACGATATTTTCACCCACACCCATTCCCTTCCTGATCATTCAAATGCGCATGTGTTTGATTTTGCTAGACCAATCACAGCATCACAGCGACATTTGGAAACATATTAGAATAATTACCGAGAAATCGTATCGCTGTTTTAGAATGAAACTGCGACACAACACTCAGCTTGAACTTAGCTGAACTGTACTTTTGTGTAAGGTTTCTTCAAAAGCTGGTTAAATTTAAGAAGTATCAAGACCGAACAAGCTGAGCTGTAAGCTTGTGTAAGGTAACGACGAAGTTGAATTTAAAAGATACCAAGATCAAAATATGTCAACCAGTCGAGACATTCAAGATCATTTACAAAAAGTAGCAGCTGGAAGAAACACAAGGGAACGGATACTGGTATTTGATCGTATCACTAGAAAATTAAAAGTCGTGGATCAAGCCGAAGCTGGCAGTGGGCAACTGACAGTAGCGACATCTATTGATGCTGTTTCGTCTGATAAACTGGAAGCCTTACTGCAGTGTTCAATATGTTTAGAAGCACTAGACAATCCACGAACATTGCCTTGCTTTCATTCCTACTGCAAGTGTTGTTTGGAAAGATTAGTGAATACCACTCGACAGGAGAAACCTGGTGCCGATTTACAATGCCACGTCTGTCACTCGGAATTCACTCTGGGACAAGGAGGGGTGGAAGGGATGACACCAAATCATTTTATCTGCAATATGATAGAAGTAATAGCGATCCAAGATCGAGTTAAATTAGGCACACGTATTCCCTGCTTTCATTGTGAAGAGCCTTCGGTTGGTCGTTGTGTAAGGTGTGAGATTTTCATGTGTGAGAAGTGTTTCCAAACTCATAACGGCCATCTAGCCTTCCGTGATCATTGCGTTTTAACGATGAAAGAACTATCCAAAGATGAAAATCGATCAAAGATTATCGGAAGTTCTTACTGCATTATGAGAATAAAAAGCTCAAGTTCTTCTGTGAGACTTGTGAAGAACTCATTCGTAGATATTGTATGGATTTTGATCATTTGAGACCAGAACACGCGTGTTTGCCTGAAGAAAGAAGCTGAGAAGAAACGCGAAGCTTTGAAGATAAATTGCGCAACTCTAGAAAGAAAATTATCTGAAGGCAACAAAACGTTAGAAGAATTAACAAATGTTGCGCAATCGCTTGAAGACAATCTCGGGGAAGTAAGGCGTAGGATTAAAAAGAGAGAGGACCAAATCTTGACTAGAACAAGACGTATAATAGAAAGGAAATCGCAATCTCTGATAGAGGAAGCAAACAAGGTATTCAATGATAAACGAAGTGTAGTTGTTAAGAAAAAACAACAACTACAAACTTACGTTAATACGGTGAAAACCTCTGCTGATGTATCTAGTAGCTTGCTTGCGAACGGAAATGATGAAGATATAATTTTATCTCCAAACGCCGTCTGGGCAAATGTAGAGAAGGCGGAGAAGGAATATTCAAGAGATGTAAAGTATGCCTATGATGATGAGATTTTAACTTACAACAGTGAACAGATTGACGCCATGCTTATGAAAGAAGTCGTGGAAGAGTTTGGAAACGACAAAGCCGAAGGTAGGATTTAGTAACCCTTATATATATAGTTATACAATATAGCTATGACTATAGTGATAATTAACAAAATTTGAACGACTTTACTTTGGTTTCATAACCTATACTGCTTGAAAAATGAAAGACAACTCGAATTAAAATAGAGTCAGAACTAACCCCGCGTGCAGTAGAATGAGTAACTTAATACATTAAAGCAACTGAATGTATAAAACTCCTGCTCTAAAAAACAGTAGCAACTTGGCCTTATTTAGTAAAGGACAACTTTAACCCACATATTATTGCATTCTAATCTATATATATATATATATATATATATATATATATATATATATATATATATATATATATATGCTTATAAAAGACGTTATGGAAAAAATTGAAAACCAGGGTAGGTATACAACCTTTAAAACATGGCCCTTCCTTTACCATTTCACTAGTTCTTTTATATTAGACAAACTTAATTTATATTGCCAATGCCCTTTAATCACATATGTAATAAACATTTCATTTCATTTAGCATGCTCGTCGCTTCAAATGCTTTTTGCCAAGTCTGAAAGACGGCCTGCACAGAAACTTTGCTTTGATCCAGTAACAGGTAAAATGAAAGTAACAACAGAAAGACATCATGATAATACCACAGAGTTTGCCATGTTGGTTGCCATGGCTGCCGAGGGATTCGGCCCCTGCATCGTCCCCGGCAAAGATGACAGGCAATGTGATAAACATACTTAAATTATGTGTTTATATTTTTAAACACTTGTGCTTTTTTTGTATTTTTTAATCTTATTTATCTTGTAATATATACTGCATATATAAATATTATTAAATAGGTAATTTAATATATAATTCCTTGTGGAAGCTTTCGTCATGTGGTGCTGAGGTGCAATTGAAACGTCATTATTCACCAGACAAAGCAGTTACAAAAACTATTAGTAATATTATATATTCTAATTATATATTCTGTAATATGTATATATTGTCATACATGTCTGATATTGCAAATTTCTTAGATTGTAATCCTCAATCAGCTATTGCGTGCAGCTAAATACATTGACACTGAAATAAATTGATATCATCATATACATTTCAAAAACTCATTAATAATTCCTGAGGAAAACACAAAGGAAAATCATGACCATGACATGTCTCTATATATGTGATAGAGACACGCTCACTATTTTCGATGAACTTTTTCTTCGATTTCGTGGCTCAAACAACTTCACTTTTCAAAATTGATTTCTATATGAGCTTATTATATGGATAGTTTTTGAAGCCATTTAAACCATTCGCATATAGTACGTGTTTTATTACATCTAAAACACTCGGCTATCGCCTCGTGTTTTAAATCTGATAAAACACTGCTGCTCATGTTTTTAGTACATATATCTCAAACTCATTAATAATTCATGAGATAATCAGCCAATTACAATAGTCCATTCAATCACCTGATTGACGTTGGATACGCCAGGAAAGCCCAAGATATTAGATGAAAATCAGTGTTCATCTAATTCTTAAGATCTTAATTATCTATGCAAAATAAACAAGTTGCTGTATGAATAAATTTTACACACACTCAAGAATAAAATCTCTTGAGGGTTTATTTTAATTTGTTTTGTAATTGAAATCGCTCGATTGAGATGCCATATCAACAACTCGTTTATCATGTTTCATCAGGGGAATCCAAACACTCTAAAACAATAAAACCACTCGGCCTTTGGCCTCATGCTTTCATCATGTTTTCTCGTGTTTTGATCCCCTGATGAAACACTCAAACTCGTTGTTGATATATTACATAAAGCACACATGCACTGCGTGTTGAAATCAGGTATATTGTTGTCGAGGCTAGCGTAATTGAATTTTACATACACACTATAACCCGAGTATCAGCAGGTATAGGAGGAACAAGTGCCTGATCAGGTTATATATAACACATGCATGTAAAAATCCCGGGATCAATTCAAGCACCCCCTTCCTCACTTCCCGCTCAAAAAAAACAAACAAACAAAAAAACTCACTGTTAGCAGCCCATACAAATAAAAATGCTTCGTTCCTTAAAAAAACCTCTAAGGCCTCGTTTACACTATTACGGTAATAACAGTAAGTCTTCCGTTTCAAAATCCTTACGTTTCTCTGTTGTGTTCACACTGTTCCGAAGTGCTTAACCCTAGCGTAGTCACCAGGCTTATACTTCTAAAATCATTAATAATTCATGAGGAAAACACAAAAAACACAAAGTTTTCATATCACTACCAGGTGATCTGAAAACACGGAAAAGGACTGGGACTAGTTGTGAAATAGAAATCCATTTTTCGAATTAAACTATTTAATATCTCGTGAAATATACTTTATTTTGTTCCCAAATTTAGCATAGACTTATCATTTTTAACACTGAACATAAATACAAAGTTTCAACCAGTTTGATAAAGGAAAATGAAAGAAATAAGTTATTCAATACAGCAAAATGGATTTCTATTAGGTTGCTAGTTCCAGGCCTTTCCCTCACGGTCAGATCACCTGGTATATATGTGATATAGATTCCTCTTGATTTACATAAACTTTAGTTTAGCTTTGATTTTCTCGACTTAGACAACATTTTTGTTTAGAAAAATTACTACGCCAATGAACTTACCAAATAGATCGTTTTAGAAGTAATTTATCCCCGATACAGAACGGCCACTCATTCTGTAAATAGTGCTTGGCACTCCAATGTAAATCATTACGCTACGGTAAATAGGAAAACTAGGCGTTATAGTATAAACAGACGTAAATGTCTACTTTATCTGGAGTGGTTACAGTGCCGTATATAATTGGTGTAAACGCGGCCTAAGACTTCTACCAGAAATTGATAGCTTTATGCAGACTAATTTATGCACACAATGAATAATAAAGGAAGAACAGTGCGTGTACAATACGTGCATGTGCGAGCTTGGTGTAATGTGACGGGGATGTTTGGTTAGATGTTCGCAAATACTCGTGTACCAAATGTACACCACATGCATAACGTGTATAGAACACGTACAACTAGTTCTAACGTCACTTTAACTACATTTTAAACAGTGCATTGAACACAGATTTTGTGTTCTTTCTAAACCGTAGCATTTGAGATTACAATTTTTCAACCTTTATATAGCACTGGAAAACTTCTCCTTATTCTAGACTTGCCTCATGCATATACCTAATATGGTAAAGAGCAAACCCTTTGTTTTAGTTGTTGCAACAGGAAGTGACTTTCACGAAGCTTTACCTAGAAATAGGCATCCCGTCGTGCAAATTGAGGTAAGGTCGGGATCGCAAAGGATTATATTTTTTAAGACAAAATTTGGTGATGCTTTTGCTATATCGTCTAAGTCTGTACCTATAATCCATAGATAATGGAATAGTTGTGTAATACAGAAACAAGATCATTGTCAATGGCGACATTTATTGGTGCTGTTTCGTCCGATAAAATGGAAGCCTTACTGCAGTGTTCAATATGTTTAGAAGCGCTAAACAATCCACGAACATTGCCTTGCTTTCATTCATACTGCAAATGTTGTTTGGAAAGATTCGTTAATAATATTCGTCAGAACAAGCCTGGTGACGATTTACAATGCCCACTCTGTCGCTCGGAATTCACTCTACAAGAAGGAGTAGAAGGAATGACACCGAATCATTTTATCTGCAATATGTTGGAAGTAATGGCGGTCCAAGATCGAGTTAAAGGCATCCCTTGCTCTCATTGTCAAAAGCCTTCCGTCGGTCGTTGTGTAACGTGTGAGGTTTTCATGTGTGAGAAGTGTTTCCAAACTCATAACAGCTATCTAGGCTTCCGTGATCATTGCGTTTTAACGATGGAAGAACTATCCAAACATGAAAATCGATCAAAGATTACCGGAAGTTCTTACTGCAAAGAGCATGAGAGTAAGAAGCTTAAGTTTTTCTGTGAGACTTGTGAGCAGCTTATTTGTAGATACTGTATGGATTTTGATCATCTACGGCATAATCACGAGTGCTTACCTTTGGATAAGGTTGTCGCACAAAAAACTGATGCGTTGAAAGTGTGTTGCGAAACTCTCGACCGCAATTTAAATGAAAGCAATGAAGCGTTGCAACATTTAAGAAACGTTGCCATATATCTTCAAGACAACGCGAAACAAGCAAAGGATGATGTTAGACAACAACAAAAGGATATTTTAACTGCAGTAGAACGAATGTTAGACAAGCAAGTTGAAACTGTGATCAACGATATTGACACAACATTTAATAACAAACACGGGGATATTGTAGTGCATATAAAAGAAGTAGAAATTTATGTAAATAAGGTGAAAAGTTTCGTTGATGTGTCCAACAGTCTACTTGAGAATGGAAACGGCGAGGAAATCGTTTCATCCCAAAAAATGATTAATGACAATTCAGAAATGTTAAAGACTGAGCGTCTAAAACATATAGGACAAATTAAGCATGACGATACGATTTCCTACACAAGACAACCAATAGATGATCTGCAAATAGAAGAACTATTGGAAAAAGTAGGAACAGGTAAGTTAGAGTAAATAACTTCCCCCTCGCTACGGTCATACTAGTAATGTGTGTGAAAGTGATTTGTGCTTTGGGATAGGCTCGTGTCAGTTAATGCTAGTTTAAGAATCAATCAGTTCCAGGTGTCTCTAACCCGTCGGCTCGAGTTTTCAACATTTCCAAATGATCGACTATTCTATAGATGATACAGCATGGCCATGCGTTTCCTTCCTCTTGGCCTCTTTTCCTCCATTCTTCCTTTGATCACTCTTCTCACCAAGTGTCCTACTACCATTTGCGTTCAAGCCTTCAGCGTTTAGTGAATAACTAACTAGTTGTTTTCGAGTTTTGAAACAAACGTTGTCCAATGGCAAATATACGTTTGACAGATCAAATCAATAACGAATAGGGGGTGTAACTTTCCGTTGTTATTGCTTGCGTTTCAAGTTTCAACGTTGGGTTGATATTTTCTCACGTGTCACGGAATACAAATAAATGCGTTCGCAATTAAGCCAAAGACAAGTTATGTCAAGCAAACGCTGCCGTGTGAAAAGAACGATGACAAGTATTGACAACAGAAAGTTACACCCTATTCGTCATTGATTTTATCTGCCAAACGTATAGTTGTCATTGGACAACGTTTGTTTCAAAACTCGAAAACAACTAGTTATTCGCTAAACGCCTGAACGCAAATGGTAGTATTAACTTTCTGCACTTTCTAATAATTCCACTGTAAGAAATCTCTTATCTTTTACTCCTCTTAGCACATTTTCATTGCTTATCGCCGCCAAACTTTCACGCGAAGCCAAAAACAACTTGTGACTTTCTAGACGTAAAAGATTGGTTTTCCAGTGTCCATGCGTCTTAACTCCAAATAAAAGCATACTCCAAATCAATGTTTTCACCATTCTTATTCTCCGTTTCTGATTCACACCCATGTGTGTGTCTGTCAATGTGTGTGTGTGCTAAATATACATCTTGTTGTGCTTGTTTGTGTATAAACAAATTGTCCAAAACTAAAACTCAAAATACCCTCTTTTACAGTACACGACGCTATTCACCCAAATGACGATTTTCGCCCAGCTCCACCAAAGGAGGAAGCCTTGGAAAAGACAAAAGAGGAAAAAAATAAAGGAAAGAGGAAAAAACGAAAGGAAAGCGAAAACCAATCATGGTTTGGCAGTAAAACTCCAGAAAGAAACCAAAGTGGTCCACGTGATGAGGACAGATCACCAAACAGTGACTTGAAAGAAAAACCATCTGATCAATGCAAAACTGATGTCACGCAACAGATAACACAGCCAGCATCTCCCAGCTATCCTCCCAGCCAGAGCCAACCTTGTCCCAACCAAGCCCAAGGTATTTCCAGCCAGAACCAACCTCATCCTAACCAAGCCCAAGCTATTTCCAGCCAGAGACAACCTCGTCCCAACCAAGGCCAAGTTCCTTCCAGCTATATCCAACCTCGTTCCAACCAAGGTCAAGTTCCTTCCAGCTATATCCAACCTCGTTCCAACCAAGGCCAAGTTCCTTCCAGCTATATCCAACCTCGTTCCAACCAAGGCCAAGTTCCTTCCAGCTATAGCCAACCTCGTCCCAGTCAAGGCCAAGGTATTTTCAGTGATATCCAACCTCGTTCTAACCAAGGCAAAGGTATTTTCAGCAATATCCAACCTCGTTCCAACCAAGGCCAAGGTATTTTCAGTGATAACCAGCCCGGTTTACAATGCTGTGTGTATGTTCTTGTAATTTATGTATTCCTTATCTACATCACACTTTCTAGAATAATCAGAAGCACTGAATTTGATTTTAAACATGGATTGTTCACATCCAAATAATGTAACATTATTGGGAATGAAATTTATAACATTCGTTCTCTTCTTAGACTTTGGAATATTTGTGCTGTATAACTAAAACAGTATAAAACAGAATTAACATCGTCGATATTATAATTGTAACAGACACTGAAAATGACAACTTTATGTCAAGCGCGGCAATGAGAACAGGTTTTCTAGCTGTTGTTTTATTATTTCAGATTCCTGAAATATAAAAGAACATTTCTATACCTTATAATTACCATAAACATGATGACTGAATTTGTGAGCATATATCGCTTAACTAACTAGTAATGTGTTGAAATAAATTGAACAGTACAGATGAAATATACAGTATAAAACATGTGTAGTATGCTACATAACTCACCGTTTGCTTCGGTGAATTTTCCTAAAAATTGCTGAGATGATAGTTATTGTTGTAGAGATTATCCATGCAAAAAATGAAGGTAGGTTGTAGGGACAGATTTTTCGCTGTCAAAATTATCGATTTAAAAGAGTTCTGTGTTATGAAATTTTTAAAAAATTATATATACTTTAGAACTTTTTATAAACTATTTATTTACAAAATTTTACCAAAATTCACTGAAGAAAACGTCTACAAGTCTAACATCCATGTCGACGCGGTCATAGAATTTCGAAACAACAAGATCGCTGTTTACGCATGCGTAGCGATACTATTTCTAGTCACCAGTCCTCTATTGAAATTACCGTAGGGAGCCACCTTAAGTGGAGTATCCAGGATGCCTAACACCTCTCCTTTTCGTCAGATCCAGTGCAGTAATAACATGTATATGTTATTACTGCACTGTATAAGTACTCATTTTATCCTAGAACAATAGTTACGTGGAATCAGATTCCATATAATCTCTCATCTCTATCTAGTATTACAAGCTTCAAAACCTTCGCTATGCCTACAAATCTACAATTAAGTACCTCTGTCATCCATCTTATTGATTGATTTTGTATCTACTTTCTTAGTTTCTTATTACTTGTGTATTTTAATCATTTTATTAGTTGCTTTCCCCCCCTCCTTTTTCTTTGTTTTAATATATATCATATGTACTATATTATAATATATAATTTTAGTTATGTACCGTAAATCTCCTAGTATAGTGTAACAATGATTTAGGAGTATTTCATTAAAGCATTAAAGCACTATGCTGCTATAGCGCATACTGAAATCACTTTCCGCACATCTGCATGTTCTCGGTAAGAGTTACGTAAAAAAATGCCTTTCTATGCAAAAAATTCAAAAAATTCAAGAAAATTTCAGAATATGGCTACAAATAGATCTATTCTTCTATCTTTTAAATCAGATCTTTTATCAAATGTCTGTTGCTTGTTATTGTTATTTTTATCTGATTGGCTTATTTTTGGTCACATGATTCTTCTTCTTATATAAGCTCCTTGTTTGTTCACACTCTTTACGTTTCTCTCTGACGAAGGGCCTTCGCTCGAAACGTTAGACTCCTACGTTCCCTGTTTCGGCAGTATATCTAACCTTACTATATTTCGATTGTTGTTTCTACACTGCCTACGCAGCACGCTACTTTTATTTCACTATAAAGTTTGGTCAAATTAATAATCAAGCTGCCAAGACACAATTTTATTCAATGTTCACACTGCATGCAAAGTACTATGAGAGTATGCACTGTTTTCATTTCGAGTTTGCTGATTGCATGCCTTATGAATCTAATCAAAACTTTGTTAGTTGGTCACGGTAAAATGCGTTTCACTGATAAGTATTCAATATTTAATCTCATTTAGAGTTCGAAGACAAAGGTGAAGTAAGATGGGCATCTGAAGAAAGTTGCACAGATGAAGAAAGTTGCACAGTTGAAGAAGATGAAGAAAGTGGGGAATTTGAAGAAAGTCACACAAATGCAAATTGCCAAGACAAATTGGAATTTGATCCAACCACTGGAAAATTAAAACTTGTAAATCGAGTCAATCCTGACAACATCGTTAATACAAACATGGTATGCTGGTTTTTCCATAAGACCTTTAGAGAATACAACATTGGTTCTTTCGCAGCTGAGAGCAAACTGTAGCATGCAAGAAGAAAGATGAAAGACAAGCGAAGATTCACTAAAAAAGACGAAGCAGTCAAGAAAATGTGTTGATTGCCTAAATCATAAATGGACATCTTATATTATGTTGCAGCATATACAATGCTGTATGGACCTATACAGCATATATGTAGTGTTTTATATAATGTAATATATATTTTAAGATAGGTTTTTCCGCTTTACAATGCTGTGTGTATGTTATTGTAATTTATGTATTCCTTATCTATATCACACTTTCTACAATCATTGACAAAATGAGTTGGAACATGTGCACCAAAGTAAGACATTTCACAATGTTTTTATATCCCCCCATCCCCCCTATTCAATGTTGGCTTCCCATCAGCGGAAATGTGATGAGAACCTATAGAGAACAAATCACGAATGTTTTGTGGTGATACAACATTGTTTAGGGGGAGGGGGGGGGGGGGGCGAGGAATGTAGGCGGAGTGATGCAAAACATGTTAATGTTGCTTTTGTTACAACAATTTTGTCAATGATTGTCTGAAAATGATGGTATCTTTGTATTAACGTTTAACATTTAAAATTTAACTAAATGTATGCGATAATGTTAAGAAACTGCTCTTACAAATAAAGTGCTAGCATTCCTCTTTAAAAATTATCAAAACTGATTATATTGGATATATTAAATGACGTCACAACGAGTTCTTTCAAAAATGGTGTTCAAAGGACGACTTGCGGCCTTGCAATGCGCACACGCACTTGTGTTGGCTCAGCAAGGGGGATACTCTCTTGCAAAGATTGCCTACAAGACGAAAATGTCGAGAACAAGTGTTTTGCGACTTCTACATGCAGAAGAAATTGAAAGGGAAAAAAGGAAAGAAAGCAGCCGGGGGAAAAAGTTGGCAGACCTCAGGTTATGACAGCGCGTGATAAACGGAAACTTAAACGAGCTATTGCGAAAATCCGCCAATTTCAAAAAATCGTAGAAAGGGGATCCTTACTGCAAAAGATCTAAAGCAACGACGTACATTTGCAAGGGCAATGTGTGCAAAAAATGCCGATTATTGGACGAAAGACGTGGCATTTTATTTGGACGGAGTATCCTTCATCTACAAAGGAAACCCGATGAGTGATGCGATGAAACCAAAGAACAGAGTTTGGCGAAAAAGAAGCGAGGGTCTCGTAGTAACAACGAAAGGAAGTAAAGATCTGGCCGGAGGCAACGATTGCATCTCATTCTCATTGTCGCCATATCATATGGGAAAGGAGTAATTTTAGCCGAGCCATACGAAAAGATGAACGGAAAATTTTTCGCGCAATTTATAACACGACATTTTCCAAATTTGTTCGAAATAGCTGGAAAAGGTGAAACAGACGAGAAAATATTTGTGATGGACAACGACCCTTCACAAACGTCTTCAAAAGCAAGAACATGTTTGGCAGACCACGGCATTAGCGTGCAAGCCATTCCACCAAGATCGCCAGACCTTAACCCGATTGAGAATATATTCCATGTTGTTAGAAAGCGCATTGAAGCCCAAGTGAGAAAGAATAACATCACACATCAGACATGGGATGAGTTCTGCAGTGCAGTTAAATACAATATTTGGTCAACGTCTAAAGAGTACATTGATAAGACAATATTCCGTATGCCTAAAAGACTAAAGCATATTGTGAAAACTAAGGGTCGACGAACAAAATACTGAACTCACTTACTAATTAAATGGTATCAATATTATCAACACATGTTGTGCAAAACAGCAATTCAATGTTATACATGGTCATAATAATTTGTATTTAATGTAAACTACAATTTAAGAATTAGTGATAACAAATAACCCGAATTTCAAAGACTGTATGTGAGTTTCAAAGACCGTGTTTAATAACGATAGTGTCGTATATCATATCCAGTTACCCGTCACTTTATATCAGTGTTTTTGATGGTAACAAATACATTTTATTAAAAATTTACGGTTAAACAAGCTTTGTTAAATCGAACTATATCATATTAATTCACTTTACCATGGCAAAATCATAATTTTTCATACACTTTACCACACTTTACCACACTTTACCACAAACAGTGTATAATAATAGGATACTTAATTTAATTTATAAACACCGCTGTGGTAAAGTGTGGTAAAGTGTATGAAAAATAATCGTATACCCATGGTAAAGTGTACTCATATGAAACGCTACATCATAAGGATTAACATGATGGTTTTGCATTAACACAAAATAGAAAATATAGGAAGTTATAGCACAATATCTAATATAAGTCGTGCGAAACATGAACCACAGGGGTACAATGGCAGTGTAATATGAGAAAAGGTGTTATAGCGTACGCCATGACACTTTGGAGATAATTTTTAAGGGAATACTGCGACCTCATCCTGACCATGAATAATAAAAGTAAAGGAGGGCATGGCGTAAGCCATTTCTCGCAATTTGCACTATGTAAAATACAAGGTAATAGACAAAAATATAGTTACCAAATGCCGTTACGTAAACGCGTGTTCGCAACTCGCCAAGTTATGATTTCTGAATTATGACGAAAATCAATTGAAATGCATAATTTGTATAATATATTATAAAATATACTTCATTAAAACAATTAGGTGCTTCATTTTCACGTATTCTAAGTAATATTTGATGAAATTATTTAGTTAAAATTTGTTTTTCTCTTGAAAATAATCGTAAAATTTTGCATAAAAAACTCAGACAATCATTGACAAAATGAGTTGGAACATGTGCACCAAAGTAAGACATTTCACAATGTTTTTATATCCCCCCATCCCCCCTATTCAATGTTGGCTTCCCATCAGCGGAAATGTGATGAGAACCTATAGAGAACAAATCACGAATGTTTTGTGGTGATACAACATTGTTTAGGGGGGAGGGGGGGGGGGGGGCGAGGAATGTAGGCGGAGTGATGCAAAACATGTTAATGTTGCTTTTGTTACAACAATTTTGTCAATGATTGTAGAATAATCAGAAGCACTGAATTTGATTTTAAACATGGATTGTTCACATCCAAATAATGTAACATTATTGGGAACGAAATTGATAACATTCTTTCTCTTCTTAGACCTTGGAATATTTGTGCTGTATAACTAAAACAGTATAAAACAGAATTAACATCGTCGATATTATATTTGTAACAGACGAAATGACAACTTTATGTCAAGCGCGGCAATGAGAACAGGTTTTCTAGCTGTTTTATTATTTCAGATCAGTTCCTGAAATATAAAAGAACATTTCTATTCCTTATAATTACCATAAACATGATGACTGAATCTGTGAGCATATATCGCTTAACTAACTAGTAATGTGTTGAAATAAATTGAACAGTACAGATGAAATATACAGTATAAAACATGTGTAGTATAAATATATATATATATAAACTAAAGCATGCATGCCTAGCAATACATAGGCAAAGTAATCGAGCATTCCAGATTATACATCTGATAAACAAAGCAACACGAACAAGACGAAAATGAAAATAAATCAATTGTAACGTCTTATTCTTAGAACCAACAAGACTTTTACCAAGAAATTGACGGGATAATTTATACACATCAATCAACAATCTAGGATTAAGAAGAAGAGTACGTGTACTATAGGTGTGCGAGCTTGGTGTAATGTGAGGGTCGTTTGGTAGATGCACGTTAAGTTTAAATACTCGTGTACCAAATGTACACCTACCACACACACAAACGTGTATAGAACACGTACGACTAGTTCTATAACGTCAGTTTAACTACATATTTCAATTTTCTACACAGATTCTGTGTTCTTTCTAAACCGTAGTATTTGAGATTATAAATTTGCAACCTTTATATAGCCCTGGAAAACTTCTCCTTATAGTTATAGTTCTAGATTTGCGCCATGCATATACCTAATATGGTAAAGAGCAAACCTTTGTTTTACGAAGCATTACCTAGAAATAGGTACTATCCCGTCGTGCAAATTGAGGTAGGTCACTATATTAAATTTTTTAAGACAAAATTTGGTCAAGCTTTTGCCTTGCTCGTTCATAGGCTTGTCTAAGTCTGTACCTATAATCCATTCATAAGAGAATAGTTGTGTAATACAGAAATAAGGTCATTGTCAATGGCGACATCTATTGATGCTGTTTCGTCTGATAAAGTGGAAGCCTTACTGCAGTGTTCAATATGTTTAGAAGCGCTAAACAATCCACGAACATTGCCTTGCTTTCATTCCTACTGCAAGTGTTGTTTGGAAAGATTCGTTAATAATGTTCGTCAGAACAAGCCTAGTGCCAACTTAAGATGCCCGTTCTGTCGCTCGGAATTCACTCTGGGACAAGGAGGAGTAGAAGGAATGACACCAAATCATTTTATCTGCAACATGCTGGAAGTAATGGCGGTCCAAGATCGAGTTAAAGGCATCCCTTGCTCTCATTGTCAAAAGCCTTCCGTTGGTCGTTGTGTAACGTGTGAGGTTTTCATGTGTGAGAAGTGCTTCCAGCCTAATAACAATGAAAATCGATCAAAGATTACCGGAAGTTCTTACTGCAAAGAGCATGAGAATAAGAAGCTCAAGTTTTTCTGTGAGACTTGTGAGCAGCTCATTTGTAGATACTGTATGGATTTTGATCATCTACGGCATGATCACGAGTGCTTACCTTTGGATAAGGTTGTCGCACAAAAAAAGGATGCGTTGAAAGTGTGTTGCGAAACTCTCGGCCGCAACTTAAATGAAAGCAATGAAGCGTTGCAAGATTTAAGAAACGTTGCCATATCGCTTGAAGAAAACGCGAAACAAGCAAAGGATGATGTTAGACAACAACAAAAGGATATTTTAACTGCAGTAGAACGAATGTTAGGCAAGCAAGTTGAAACTGTGATCGACGATATTGACACAACATTTAATAACACGGGGATATTGTAGTGCATATAAAAGAAGTAGAAATTTATGTAAATAAGGTGAAAAGTTTCGTTGATGTATCCAACAGTCTGCTTGAGAATGGAAACGGCGAGGAAATCGTTTCATCTCAAAAAATGATTATTGACAATTCAGAGATGTTAAAGACTGAGCGTCTAAAACATATAGGACAAACTAAGCATGACGTTACGATTTCTTACACAAGACAACCAATAGATGATCTGCAAATAGAAGAACTACTGGAAAAAGTAGGAACAGGTAAGTTAGAGTAAATAACTTCCCCCTCGCTATGGTCATACTAGTAATGTGTGTGAAAGTGATTTGTCCTTTGGGATAGGCTCGTGTCAGTTAATGCTAGTTTAAGAATCAATCAGTTCCAGGTGTCTCTAACCCGTCGGCTGGAGTTTTCAACATTTCCAAATGATCGACTATTCTATAGATGAGACAGCATGGCCATGCGTTTCCTTCCTCTTGGCCTCTTTTCCTCCATTCTTCCTTTGATCACTCTTCTCACCAAGTGTCCTACTACCATTTGCGTTCAAGCCTTCAGCGTTTAGTGAATAACTAACTAGTTGTTTTCGAGTTTTGAAACAAACGTTGTCCAATGACAACTATACGTTTGACAGATCAAATCAATTACAAATAGGGGGTGTAACTTTCCGTTGTTATAGCTTCCGTTTCAAGTTTCAACGCTTGGGTTGATATTTTCTCACGGGCAACGGCAAACACGGAATACAAATAAATGCGTTCGGCAGGTCATATCGAAGTGAACTACCCTTATCAGATGACCTGCGTTCGTTGATTATTCCAATTCTCACAATTAAGCCAAAGACAAGTTATGTCAAGCAAACGCTGCCGTGTGAAAAGAACGATGACAAGTATTGACAACAGAAAGTTACACCCTATTCGTCATTGATTTTATCTGCCAAACGTATAGTTGTCATTGGACAACGTTTGTTTCAAAACTCGAAAACAACTAGTTATTCACTAAACGCTAAACGCTTGAACGCAAATGGTAGTATTAACTTTCTGCACTTTCTAATAATTCCACTGTAGGAAATCTCTTATCTTTTACTCCTCTTAGCACATTTTCATTGCTCATCTCCACCAAACTTTCACGCGAAGCCAAAAACGACACTTGTAACTTTCCAGACGCAAAAGATTGGTTTTCCGAGTGTCCATGCGTCTTAACTCCAAATAAAAGCATACTCCAAATCAATGTTTTCACCATTCTTATTCTCAGTTTGTGATTCACACCCATGTGTGTGTGTTTGCTAAATATACATCTTATTGTGCTAGTTGTTGTTTAAACAAATTGTGCAACACTAAAACTTAACATACCCTCTTTTACATTCCAGTGCATGACGCTGTTCGCCCAAGTGACGCTGTTCGCCCAGCAAGAGTCATAGCGGCAAAATCCAAAAGGTTTACTGCCTATGTTTATGAAAATGATTACGTTGAGATACAGAAACTGGTGCAGCGGTACCCAAACATTGAAACTGGAGGAGATCTGCTTGGCTTATGGCAAGACGACAAGAGCGTCGTCATTCAGCTCTTCATTGGCCCAGGGAAGAACTGTAAACGAACAACAACATCCTTTTATCAAGACGTAGTCTATCTGCAAAAAGTTGGAGAGGTGATTACAAAAGAAGAAGGACTGTGCAATGTTGGAGAATGGCATTCTCATCACCAGATTGGTATGCCCCGTCCAAGTGGAGCAGACAAGCGAACAGTGTTGTCCAACATGCCACAGCTAGGCCTCGATCGTTTCGTCCTTTTCATTGCCAGTATTGAAAATTCCGAGAAAAAGAAGCGTTCCCGTAATATCCAACTCAGGGATATCACATTGCGTTGTTTTATGTTCCGAGAAGATTTACATCGTGAAGAACAGCCAATTGAGGGAAAGATTGTCATGATCAAAGAAAACAATCCAGTCCATTTGAAATGCAAAGCTCGACAAGTGATAGCAGAAGGAGCAGAACCTACACTAAAGGAGGAAGCCCTGGAAACGAAAAAAGAGAAAAAACGAAAGGAAAGCAAAAAACAAGAATTGTTTGGCAGTAATCCTCCAGCAAGAAACTGTGGTCCTCCACGTTATGAGAACACATCACCAAACAGTGCCTGGAAAGAGAAAACATCTGATCAACGTAAAACTGATATCACGGGACAGACAACACAGCCAGCATCTCCCAGCTATCCTCCCACTCAGAGCCCACCTCGTTCCAGCCAAGGCCAAGTTCCTTCCAGCTATAACCAACCTCATTCCAGCCGAGGTCAATATCCTTCCAACCAGAGCCAACCTCGTTCCGATCTAGGCCAAGTTCCTTACAGCCAGAGCCAATCTCGTTCTAACCAAGCCCAAGGTACTTCCAGCCAGATACCACCTCGTTCCAAGGAAGGCCAAGTTCCTTACAGCCAGAGCCAACCTGGTCCCAGCCAAGGCCAAGGTACTTCCAGCCAGAGACAACCTCGTTCCAGCCAAGCCCAAGTGCCTTCTGGTCAGAGCCCAATGTACAAGACACGAATGTAATGTCAAACAGGGCCACTTGTACTTATCTGTAAACCAAAGTTAATTAAAAACAATATATACTTTCACTTTAGAGGCTCTCTACGGAGACCAATGAAATTATAATTTGAATATAGATTTAATAAATTTGTGTTCTATTTCGATGTCCCACGTGATGTCCCACGAGAGACAACACAGCTAGCATTTCCCAGCTATCCTCCCACTCAGAACCAATCTCATCCCAACCGAAGTCAAGCTCATCCCAGCCTAGTCCAAAGTCCCTCCAACAAGGCCAAGGTCCTCCAACATCGACCCAATCAAGACCAAGCTCCTCCCAGACAAAGCCAATCTTATTCCAGCGTATAGTCCAAAACCAGTTTCGTAATTTTTTCAGCTAGTCATCCCCTACACCCTATCAGAATAGTACCGCCCCTAATGTGGGTCCCATACATAGAATAGGATTTTTTTGAAATAATCCTTGCAAAACATTTGAAGTAACTTAAATGTGTGATTATTTTTACAATAATCGTATATAAACAATAATCGTATTAAACAACGTATTAATAAACTGTTGTCCTAATATCGTATTCTGTCCAATATAAAAGACAAATATGTAATGTCAAATAAAGACACTTGTAGTTATTTGTACAGGTTACGTTCAGACTTCGTATGCTAACAAATTAAAAGACTTGCTTGGGAAATGTTTCTGAGTCGCTTGGACCAAATCTATAACCTGATGACCGACCATGCATTGCTCTGACCATCGCCATTGACCAACTGAGGCTCAGATGGATAGCTTAAGATTGAAAGTTCATAGTCATGTGTTTCCTAAGCGGCAGCGTTTGTATATGAAATACAATTAAAGTGATCTGTGCCCGGTGTACATATGGTGTTGACCAAACATTTGTCACATTATACACCAAGTTTGCACATTTACATTTTCATTTTTTTATATTAATTATTATTGGGATTGTACACGGTATAAACTAAGATGCCTTTCGCTCATTGTTTAAATATACAATTTTTCTTCCATAATCTTCAACAGCCTTTCAACACTTTAACAGGCAATCGGACATTTTTGTCCCTATACTCATATATTTTACTCTGGCTAACGCCAGACGATTTTACTTGTCGACTGGGTGCCTCTCGTAGAAACTTGCCTGTTAAAGGCTTAAAGACATTGTTGCAATATGTATATAGCCACATTAAATATCTTACGATAATTGTTTCGTCTGTTTCAATTTCACTTCGACTAACGGTCGGAGTCGGACACTCAGATAGTATAAATATATACAGTATAGCGTATCTACGAATGCACGAGCAAAATGAATGATTGAGCAGTCTGGATTATTTAATCGAAAAATAAAACTGATATAACAATCAACACTGGAACAGAACGAAAGTGAAACTGAATCAATTGTAACGTCTTACACTTAGAATCAACCACGCTTTATAGCGTATCTACCAATGCATGAGCAAAATGAATGATTGAGCAGTCTGGATTATTTAATCGAAAAATAAAACTAATATAACAATCAACACCGGAACAGAACGAAAGTGAAACTGAATCAATTGTAACATCTTATTCTTAGAATCAACCAGGCTTCTACCAGGAATTGACGGGATTGTTTATACATATCAATCATGCAACAATCGAAGAAAAGTGGTATGTGTACATGATGTACAGCACATCTACGAGCTTCGTGTAATGTAACGCTCTAACCATATTTGGAACCACATGCAGCAATTGGCCAAAAACTGTTGTGGCTACTGCCACCATCTTGTATTATGTTTTATTGTAGTTTGTTCAGTTCATGTTTGTAATAGGTAAATTGAGGTAAAGCTTATAAAATAAAAATGAAAAAACCCCAACTATATAAACTATTGAGGCTCGAATGAAGAGGTACGAATGCAAATTCATATATGCTTTCTAAGCGGTTAGCGTTTGCATATGAGATGAGATACGTGATATGTGCACACGCGTGTACGATATTCGAGCTAGAGAAAACATCTGTCACTTTACACCAAGCCAAGCTCACACATTTTATCTTGGTCATATTAATTAGCATTTGGATTCTACACGTATAAGCTACAACAGCTTGTGCTCTATTGCCAAAACCTAAGATTTTTCTTGAATAATATTCAACGGCCTTTTAAAAGACATTCGTGCTATGCACATAATAGCCATATGAAAAGCCTTATGGTAATTGTTTCGTCTGTTGTAATTTCACTTCCGTTCGCGGTGGGGCACTCAGATTTCCATATTCCAAGAAGCAAGCTTCCAGTTATTCTGGGTTAAGAAAGGCGTTGTTATGAGAAAGGCAAGCATTCATCAAACACTCTGAACGTGTAGAGATTCACGGTAAACGCCAAGAACAAGTAGCAATGGCGGCAAAATCCAAAACGTTTACTGCCTATGTTTATGAAAATGATTACGTTGAGATACAGAAGCTGGTGCAGCATTACCCAAGCATTGAAACTGGAGGAGATCTGTTTGGCTTATGGCAAGACGACAAGAGCGTCGTAATTCAGCTCTTCATCGGCCCAGGCAAAGAATGTAGACGAACAACAACATCCTTTCATCAAGACGTTGCCTATCTGCAAAAAGTTGGAGAGGTGATTACAAAAGAAGAAGGACTGTGCAATGTTGGAGAATGGCATTCTCATCACCAGATTGGTATGCCCCGTCCAAGTGGAGCAGACAAGCGAACAGTGTTGTCCAACATGCCACAGCTAGGCCTCGATCGTTTCGTCCTTTTCATTGCCAGTATTGAAAATTCCGAGAAAAAGAAGCGTTCCCGTAATATCCAACTCAAGGATATCACATTGCGTTGTTTTATGTTCCGAGAAGATTTACATCATGAAGAACAGCCAATTGAGGGAAAGATTGTCATAATCAAAGAAAACAATCCAGTTCATTTGAAATACGAAGCTCAAGATTTGATAAAGCAAGGAGCAGAAGAACCTCCACCAAAGGAGAAAGCCTTGGACACGACAAAAGAGAAAAAACGAAAGGAAAGCGAAAAACAAGGATCGTTTGGCAGTAAACCTCCAGCAGGAAACCAAAGTGGTCCTCCACATGATGAGAACACATCACCAAACAGTGGCGGGAAAGAAAAACCATCTGATCAACGTAAAACTGATATCACGCGACAGACAACGCAGCCAGCATCTCTCAGCTATCCTCCCACTCAAAGCGCACCTCGTTCCAACCAAGGCCAAGTTCCTTCCAGCTATAACCAACCTCATTCCAGCCAAGGTCAATATCATTCCAACCAGAGCCAACCTCGTTCCAATCTAGGCCAAGGTACTTACAGCCAGAGCCAACCTGGTCCCAGCCAAGGCCAAGGTACTTCCAGCCAGAGACCACCTCGTTCTAACGAAGGCCAAGTTCCTTACAGCCAGAGCCAACCTGGTTTCAACCAAGCCCAAGTTACGTCCAGCCAGAGACAAGCTCGTTCCAATCTAGGCCAAGTTCCTTACAGCCAGAGCCAACCTCGTTCCAGCCAAGGCCAATATCAAGGCCAAGGTACTTCCGGTCAGTCAAACTCCTCTAACCCGTCCCCGCTGAATCCTACCGCTGCTCCTGTGGACGGCATGACTGGAAATGGATTTTTTTGAAATAATCCTTGCAAAACATTTTAAGTAACTTAAATGTGTAATATTTTCCCCAATAATCGTATAAAACAATACCAAGCATTGATTATCTACTACGAAGTATTAATAAACCATTACTGTTCTCCTAATATCGTATTCTGCTCAATGCACAAGACACGAATGTAATCTCAAATAGAACCACTTGTACTTATCTGTAAACCAAAGTTGATTAAAAACAATATATACTTTCACTTTAGAGACTCCCTACGGAGACCAATGAAATTCTAATTTGAATATAGATTTTATTAATAATAAATTTGTGTTTAATTTGTCCTTTTGCCTACCGTATCGTTCGTTTGGAACGAAGCGGACTTTATTATTTTATTCTGTCTAACACCAGACGATTTCACTTGTCAAGTGGAAGGCCCTCGGTAGTGCAGAAGTTCAACTATTCATGAAAAACATTCCTGCATGCTATCTGCATCTGATACCTGCTGGTAACCTGCTGGGTAATTAAATGGTTAAGTGAAAGTAATTTGAGTAAGTGCGTGGTGGTACTTGGAAATCTATCCTAATTCCTAGTAACTGGTTCTAATTCCAAGAAGGGTAAAAAAATGTAAATTGAGATGACAGTATCATTAATTATTCATAGTCAGTCATTCAGTATTGCTGGATGATATTCAGCGTACGTGGCCCCGCAAAGAAGATACCCATTCTAACCAATGAATAATAAAAAGCCAACGGTTTACACTTACTGCAGTGAATACCAGAACATAGAACAACTAGTGCTTGCTAAACCTCTAATCGAGACAGGTGGAGACTTATTTGGTTTATGGTTGAGCGACTCAACAGTCGTACTACAAGTTATTGGAGGACCAGGAAGGAACTGCAAGCGAACAATACACTCATTCTTTCAAGACGTGGAGTATTTAGGAAAAACTGGACACCATCTCACTCAAGACGAGGGTTTATGTAACGTAGGAGAATGGCATTCGCATCATCGATTAGGCTTGGCTAAACCAAGTGAAGGTGATCGAGAAACTGTTTGGAACAACCTACCTAAGTTAGGTCTTCCAAGATTCGTGTTGCTCATAGCTAATATCAGAGGAAATGTTACTTCGCCAACGGTTAACATTGGCGCGTTTTTGTTTGATGAGGCAATGGGGGAAATGAAAGAAGCTGAGATTATTCAGTTAGATGGATCAAGTCCATTCAGAAGCAACTCTTTAGTGATGAAGGTGTTAGAAATTGGGAAGGAAGCAGTTGAGGATCGTGGGGTTCCGCAGGGATCTGCTGGGACGAACAAGGATCAGCCAGAAACAGCTAATTTGGAAGAGAATGATAAGAATGCCTCGGGAAAACTACCAAAGAAAAACAAGAAAAAGAAAAAGAAAAAGAAAAAGAAAAACAAGAATAAAAAGAATGAGCAGAACCAAAACGAGCAACCTTCTGATCTTTCGCCAGACAAGAATTTGATACTCGAGAAGGAAATACCTGTAGTCTGTGACGCTACAGAGAGTGGTGAATCAATTAGCAACCATAATCTCGCGGTCAAACCAGCCCCGCCAGAAACTAAACCGCGCGAAGATGTCGGTTCCTATAAACAGCCCAAGCCATTCCTTAGCAAAAAACAGAAAAAGAAAAAAAAAGGTGCGCAACAAGTTACGAAAAACCAACCTATTTCTTGCAAGAATACTTCGATACACGCATCAGAAATTTTAGAACTCACCAGTAAGCTGTGTAAAGATTTAGATGAACCGAGGTTGACCTTCAACAAAGAGTCGTTGTTTAATCTCAATTTTCAAATTACACCGGAAGATGGTTCGGGTATTTCTGTGTCGATTTCTAAATCTTCTACAGAAAGTGGCGCTTTGCCAGAAATCACGTTAAATACTAACGAAGGAATGGTGAAAGAACAAGTGTTTTCGTGGCCTTTACAAGAAGAAGAAAGACAAAAATTAACAAGAAGCTTGAAAAAGAAGTTGAAGACACTGGATGGCGCCAGTCTATGGCAACGTTTGAGAATCAACATATGGAGGTTCATCGAAACAAGAATGAGATCATCTAATTGTGTTATATTGTAAGATGTAGAACAAAAAGAACAGAACATTAAACATGCTGAGGTAGACAAAACTTCAGCATCTTTACCAATATTCATTAAAAAATTAGAAAATATATATATAATAAAAACAAAAAAAATGTTATCGATGACGGTTTAAGTAATATAGTATAAACTGAACTTTACAGTGAAAAGCATCTCAGAAAGCCAAGCTATAAACGTTGAAATATGTGGAACATCTTAAATATACAGACGATTCTGTAACAGTATTCTATAATTAAGTCAGTTATGTAAATCAGGAGTATTTAGTTTAATATTATAACTTAGTACATATATTAAATTTGATTCGAGCCAAAGGAATCTTTCTTATATTCTTTTTAATCTGTTTTCTCCACTTCCTTCCCCTAAACTTCCAAAACCTCTGAAGCGAGAGTGAGTAAATCCAAAAATCACACTTAATGTTACACTTTCTATTTTAAATCGCATAATTTATCCTCAGATATGCCATTGACCTAAAGGATGGCAAAGTTTAATATCAGTGTCGCCTTTCGTATATACATATTTTGTTATTTTGGTTAACCTGACCATGACCGAGGATTAACCCAATGCTATTTTGTTATCAATACATTTCGCCGTCTGACCACAATTGCATTGCAACGAGTATTGATATAAAAAACATACAACACACTCTTCAATGGTAAAAATGAAAGCGGATATCGCCTATCTTATTAAATATTAAATAAACATTTGATCGGCAGGGGGTTTCTAGGTAAAACATTTTCCTGGAAGCTCGTATTCATCAACTAAAGCATACTTTCATTATTCGCTCGTAAAACGCGTACAAAGGACTTTCGTCTTGCATTTCCCTGCCTACGTTCGACCAAGCATGGCAAGCGCTAAGAATAAACCTCATGTGTGTTTCCTACAGCCAGACTTTATTGAGAAAGTAAAGCAAGCGGAGAATCCTTTGCTTGATGTGGCTGTACTCGACGACGCTACTGTGTTTCACGTGCGTTATGTGAGCGTAGATAATGCCGAAGAAGCTAAAGACACCCAGAGCTGTAAAGAACCTCACGATTGTCACAGCGCAAAGCAAGCTTCTGCCCAAGTCCTCCTCAAGATTGTTGGAGACGAAGCCAGCGAAGACGAGAAAGAGCTAGTATCTAGTACGTTTGGCAAAGATGTTGCTTCAAAACCAGCACTACTGGTGCTCATCGGAGAAAAGCTTAATGATGATGGTCTTAAAGTGTTTCTCCGAAGCGAGAAGCACCCAGACACGGTGCAATGCGAGGTGCTCGTTCAGCCATCAAAGGAGCTGTTATACTCTCGAAGTAAAGGCATCCTAGAGTCGAGTTTACTCGAGAAACGAAAAGTAGCCATCGTGGGACTCGGCAGTGGCGGCTCCTTCATCGCGGTCGAATTAGCTAAAGCAGGCGTTGGTCATTTTGTCTTGATCGACTACGATCGAATCGAGCTGAATAATATTGCTCGTCATGTTTGCGGCCTCAATGACCTTGGTCGATTAAAGACCAACGCCGTCCGCGATATCCTTTTAAATAAGAATCCCTTTATCACAATCGAGACTCACTGTTGCAGCATTAACGAATTACCGAAAGCAAGAAAGATCCTAAAAGATTGCGACCTCATCATAGCCGCCACTGATAACATTCGTAGTCGTTTGAATATCAATAGCGTCTCCATTGAATACAAGGTTCCAGCTATCTATGGGAAATGCGCGATCCGTGCCGCTGGGGGTGATGTACTTCGAGTAAGACCATTAGATGGTCCTTGCTTCAGCTGTGTATTCACAAACCAAGTGATTGAGAAAAGCGCAGAAGAAATGTCCACCTTCAGACAAGCAAGAGAAGCTCAACCCAACTATGTCCCTGATAGTGACGTCGAAGCAACCATCCAAGTTGGCCTGTCCTCCGATATCATTCCAATCGGGACCATGATAGTCAAGTTAGCTCTGGTGGAGTTATGTCGAGGTCAGGACAGCGCATTGGTAACCCTAGAGAAAGATTTCGTACAACCGTACTACCGTTGGGCTAACAGACGAGAACAAGACTACTCTGGCTTCCCCGAAGATGGTTTCCTGAAGTTCAACCAACCTTCTATCCTGCGTTGGTACCCCGTGGAACTCGAAAGAAAAGACGACTGCACAGCATGTAAGCCATTGCCAGAGATTTCAGAGGAAGATGCTGCGTTCTTTGGCGACAGTTAGAAAATAAATACAAGACAGTTTTATTATAGGAAAACTAGAGAACATCAACTAATTCAAAAGTACCAAAAAAGCAAAAATCGTTAATTACAACATGTATGTATACATACATTATGATTTTCAAGTAGCTTTTGTTCTATCACTATATATACATATACAATAAAATACGACTGTAATGCACAATACCCGTGAAAACAATTTTGGGTGTTAACTGTTTATAAACCAATGCATGTATTCAACTTAGCGCGGCACCGCCTTGGATAAGGAATTAAGTCTAGATTACGAGACTTTATTGAGGTACAAAGACACATTTGAAATACAGAAATTAATTTAGGTATCGAGAAACTCGTTCAATAATTAGATAATTAACCTGGAATAATCATAATTAAAAAATAAATATAAAAATTTCTGTTGTTTCGATTCATTTTCTTTGTTGATACATTTTCGGTTTCGAAATCTCTTCCGGGAAAAGCAGAAACATTAATATGCAGAAATGGGATAGAACTGTTGTTGCTATTTTAAAAGACACGTATCTTCGAATTGGCTTATGAAGCTTTGTCACACAGAAGCAGAAGAATGAGCTTAAGACAAAGAGGAATAACTCCGAGTACAAATATTATAAAGAATAAGACACGGATCTGAGGGTTTTACCATTGAGATTTGCCACGTATATGATTGGCGTAACTCCATCATTGCATGTATAATGTAAACATTAACCATGTTTAGACCAAAAAGCAAATCCAGCCGACATTTGAAAAAAAAAATACAGTTTCAATTGTTGTCTTGTTTTAGCTCATATTTTCAAGATGTTTATTTTCGGTTTATGCTTTGTCTTGTATCAACCGTATGCTTAGCCAACGAGACCATCATACTAAAAATCATTCCAAGCTTTACTTTACCTTCAAAAACTCATTAATAATTCATGAGGAAAATTCAAAAGAAATTAATGGTTTAATCAGTGTCTTTATATGTGATAAAGATACCTCCTGATTTACATAAACTTTAGCTTTGATTTTCTCGGCTTAGACAAGGTTATTTTTCAAACTTACTACGCCAATGAACTTACCAAGTGGTTCGTTTTTGAAGCCGTTCAATAAACTCGCAGTTCGTGTTTTATCAGATATAAAAACACTCGGCTTCGCCTCGTGTCTTTATATCTGATAAAACACTACTGCTCGTTTATTAAACAGTACGTAAAGGTCAAAGTAGAACTCAATGTCATGTCCTTTCGGTTTCTTTTTACGGGTTGTATTACATTCCCTTGGAGCAATGCGATGCGAAAATGAAACCGGAAGAATTCGGGGAATTGATAATGAAAGTGAACTGTGTGCAACGAATTCATGATTTTATCTTGTTTCGGGCCACTAAAAAACACAAACGTACCGATTTAGTTCGAATAAAAGACCGAAACCCCCACTCATAACACTCTTGCAAAAAAAGGGTTGGTTAAATCTAACAAAAGACTTACGTATTCAACGTAAGATATTTTTAATGATATTTTACATTATTTAAAAATTACATTCAGTTGTGATATACGTGGTGGAACTTTGATCGTGGCTTAGCCTATTATACAAGCGTACTGTTCTATATAGTTCATTCTTACGACTATATGGCTGTAGTTCGTATTAATTTATTACACGTCTCCAGTTTTAAAACTTAATATCAAAATATCAAATGTTGATGTGTTTCATTCATTCCAGATCTTCTCGATAGCTCCTTAAGGCAGGCTTTTCTTAGGATCCATGTGAACAACGCTAGGTACTTGTCATACACAGTTCTCGATTGAATGAACGATGAATACCACAGTTCAAATGACGCAGCAGTACTGAAGACACAGAACGGATCGACGAAGGGACAAGAAACGAATCCACTCACGGTGGTTAAACTCACATTACAAAGACAATCAACAAAACCATTTACGTAAAACATATCTATATTCACATTCAGTTCATTTCTATATATTCACCCAAAGAAAAACACGGCTGACACGATCGAAGGCGGCGAAGAATCCAGAAGCGGCCATTTTCGTCGCGACAACGTTGTCGGGATTCGGCGATCTGGTGACTCGGAGTTTTCCAGTCTGTGGATCGAATTCCAGTTTCTCCTGCGGCTCTACACCTCGCGCTACTTGGGAAAGATGTCCTTGGATATCCTTGCTGTTCGACATTTCTTTGATTTGATTGTATATATAATATATATCAGTGAAATTCAGCAACGTTCTTCTTTGGCTCTCTATTGCTTGCTATGCAAGACTGCCTACACCTCCAAGCGCGCATAGCATTATAATCTCTCGATTAGCCAATCACAAGCGTGAACCAGAATAGATGCGTTGTAATGATTTAGGGACAACCCCTTGGGATTTCCCGGTAATGAAATATTTACAAACTTGTTTTAAACCGGTTTTTGAAGAGTGAAACTGTCAGAAACTAATTAAAGAAATGCATTGAATGCAATTTGTCGACTAATACACAATGACAAAGCGTGATAAGTAGAGATCTATCAATTTCGTGTGAAAAATGCTATCTTTGCATAGCAAAATCAAATCTTGCCCAAAATAAAAACATTCCAACATACTTTAGAACTTACTTAGAAACATTTTTACCTCCGCTGTCTGTCTGTCTGTCTGTCTGTCTGTCTGTCTGTCTGTCTGTCTGTCTGTCTGTCTGTCTGTCTGTCTGTCTGTCTGTCTGTCTGTCTGTCCGTCCATACATCTGTCTGTTTGTTTGTCTGTCTGTCTGTCTGTCTGTCTGTCTGTCTGTCTGTCTGTCTGTCTGTCTGTCTGTCTGTCTGTCCGTCCGTCCGTCCGTCCGTCCGTCCGTCCGTCCGTCCGTCCGTCCGTCCGTCCGTCCGTCCGTCCGTCCGTCCGTCCGTCCGTCCGTCCGTCCGTCCGTCCGTCCGTCCGTCCGTCCGTCTGGTCGTGTTTTGGCAACAATTTCAAAAAATCTGAAGAACTTTAGTCACTCTGTAGACCAGTCTTTGGCAGATGTCATCCTGGTTTCTGGGCTCACCAACTCTCTTGTCATTCACCAATGAGAGAGAAGGTTCCGTTTCAGGAAAGTTACTTGGGAAATTCAAACAAAGTTTCCCATTTAGCTCGAATGTCATGTCATTCGACTTGGGATTTCTAAACATCTCAACCGAGACACGATTCCTCTCGAAAGTATTTAATAATTTTGCCAAAAGACCTCCACCATAGTCTGTCTCGTACCATTGCGCTTCACTGGAACGTTCATCAAGTGCTCCTGTTGGTTTTTCTGCTTCAACTGAACTCCGCAACTCATCTCTTGAAAAGTAACGTTTCTGCTTCCTACTTTTTAAATCAAACATAACACCACTATTAATTTTTTCAGAAACTGGTTCCAGTAACCTAAAACAACTATCTCCACGAAGAATATCTAAATGGAAAGCATGAATTGTTTTAATAAGAGCGAGAATATGTAGTAACACCACGTAATTTGTTGCTTATGTGAATTGTTTTGCCGTGCGTGTAATCTTTAACTCGCTATAAACAACGGTAAATAAATTGTATGGTAAATAAATGGTATTGTAAATTTTTTTTATATAACACGTAATTATGTTGAGATCAGTTCTATTGTTTGTTCAATTTTTAAGGGAGGCACTAATTATTTATTTATGAACCATGTTCCGTTGTGCTATCCCTCCCGTTTGGTGGAAGCTTTGTAAATAAATAACAAAATAATGTATTAAACTTATACCTTCACGTCGAATTGTATTATAACTGACCACCAATGAGTGTTGGGGATTTCTGTTGATAATAAAAAACTCCATTGATAGATTTGGCTGTGTATTGACGAACAAGATGACTACGTACTTTCCCGTGTCGGGAAACAACGGGTTACGACACGCAAAATTAGCCTGATGGGGATCAACTAAAAATAAAGGACACTGAGAAATAAACACTTGTACTAATAAACATTCAGTTTATCTGACGTTACATAAAGTATAGAGGAAATAAACGACATCATTTTAGAAAACGACAATAATCAATCATGGAGCCATGGTGTCTACTTACGTTTTTGATATCGTCTTGCACTTCCGGAAGCCCACAAACCAATTTGCAATAAGCCATGGTTTTCCCTCAAATAGTTCTTGCATTCGTCGTGGTAGTTGGAGTCGGGTAAAAACGTGTCTCTTGTTAATCTCGCTGATTTTCCAGGGCCAGTAATCAACTGAACTACAGGCTGTGTCAACGAGTTTCGCCATAAGCCAAACAAATTCCCAACGATTTTCATTTCCGAGCCTTTCCCAGCTTGGATGATACGAACAATTTCACTGACTTCGCCTTCGTGTATGAGTAACTGAAGCTTCAAATTCGATGCCATAACACCAGTAAATGCACGCGAGGTAAACCTCGGACTAGAAGCTAAAAGTTGTCGTATACGAATGTCTAAGCAGGCATTCAAATATCTTTCGAATCGAAACCAAATCGACCCCCTCCTGTGGGGGGAATATAAAGGGATTCCTAGTATTGAGATGAAAGGAATACCTTGACCGTAATCTTAGATTACTAGATGCGAAACAAAGGACAAATCGCAGAGTGTAAACACATCAAGGAATGCAAAACTGCCCACACGTCTCGAAATCGAAAGCAACTTTTGCCTTGGAACTGTCTGTGAAAAAACATGCGATTTTCCATAATGGTTGGAAGTCCCCAGTAATTTAAACTGACGATGTCAATGAACTTCGAAAACTTCCAATTGTAATGAATTACACAGCAAAATTAAAATGTAAATTAATTCTTTGAAAGTTTGCATGGCGATAATAGTATTCAAGATAAGTTTTGTGGAACACCACGTTTAAAGGGGATTGGCAATAAAAATTAAGTTTGGCTAATTTGAAAGAACATGTAAAAGTGTAACAGAAGATCTTTTACAACATTTTCGTATCTTTCTTCGTTTTCAAGATATTTCAATGTTTAGTATGTAAATAAGATGGTCTCTGACGTCATGAACAGGGTACAGTATTTTCATACAAAGCAAAATCACTGCTCAACATGAAATGTTCAGCGTCACAAGGAGTTTTTATGTGCACAGTTTCAAATGATTTCGCTGAACAAACTTGGAGATGTAACTGGTTTTACCACATGTGAAAATATTTTACCATCTCATTTACATATCAAAAAACTGAAATATCTTGAAAACGAAGAAAGATACGAAAAAGCTGTCAAAGATCTTCTGTTACAATTTTATGAGTACTGTCAAATTAGACAAACTTAATTTTTATTGCAAATGCCCTTTAATATTTATTTGCTAAGTAGCCAACAGGCTGAAAGCTTAGCAAATAAATATTACACGTGGTGTTTCATGCACTAAACTTATCTTGAATATTAAAATGTTGTTTGAAATGTAACTAAAGATGCATATATTTATGTTAGGTCGGATTAGATAAAAATTTAAACGTAAATGGGTGTGTCGTGGCTGCATGTGGTTGAATATAATGCCTTGAATAGCATGCATTAGTTAATTATCCAAAACTGTATTTCAATCACTATTACTCGGTAATATGTCCACACTCACTACATTATACTTGGCTATCTTCTAGATGGTATATTTTAATAGATTATAAAATTGGATGAGTTACAAGCTATTCTACATAATTAAATAATGTACTGAAGATCAACACCAACACCAACACCAACACCAACACCAACACCAACACCAACACCAACACCAACACCAACAGAAGACTACTGAGTATTACATAATTTATGGTATATTATCATGAATAAGACTAGCTGATATATGTATTATATAGATTGACTGTGGATGGTTATTATTCTCAGAAAAACATTGAAATATGCATTATCAAGCCATGCAGACTAAATATATATGGCAATTGATTGCTATATAACATATATAGTGAAAGTGTTAAAGATGTTAGTTTCTATGACCCCTCCGGTTCTGCTGGTGAGAAGGAGAGAATTCTCGCAATGCATCAACAAGGCCTTCACAAATTTGAGCAGTTGAACCAGTCTTAAATGTGAGTTCCCAACGGCGTCTTTCATCACGAGAATCACTTAGGACTGGCATACTGTGAGGGAAATTTGGAGGGAAATCCAAACAGTAGACTGTATTTAAATTGAACTGAAAATTGTGAGTGATGACATCTCGACTCATCTCAACTTCAAAAGACTGGCTTTGTAAATACTGGAACATTGACTGCAAGAGGTTTACTCCCTCATCGCTTGAATACCATTGATCTTTCTTCGTTTCTGGATCACGTACTTCGGTACGAGAAGGCAGTTTTGCAATAGACGCTGACAAGTCCTTGCAATCTTTTGACTCAAGGTTAAACATTGCACCTTTTTTTATCTCGTCAGTGAGATCCTGGTACAGTCTAAAGGAACTGTCACCAGCTAAAATATCTAGAAAATATGTTACCAAAAAAAAAGAAAAGAAAGAAAACAAAAAATATCAATGATCAGGAAGTCGTATACTCTAGAAAAACAGCAACAAAAAAAGTAAAAATTATATAATGAGCTCAAGTCTCCATTTAAGATATATTTGGATGACCCTTGTTAAGTTTAACATTTTTTTCCGTTTGGGCTAGAAATTTCACTTGTGGAAATGTTTTATGAGACATCCAGTAATTTTTCACGTACTGTCTTGATAAAATCAAGCATTTTACTTGCTAAAGCCAAATATTTTATAGAAATGGAAAATGCATAATCGTATTGTTTTAATAGAACCAACTTGTTAACAAAATGCCCCAAATTTTTTTTTTAAATGTGGACAGGCATGCATGCATAAATAAATAAATAAATAAATAAATAAATAAATACATCTACCGACACCGTGCAAGTTATTTACAATTAAAGACATTAAAAAGCAAAAATATACCTTCATTGCATAGTAAGCCTTCGGTGTGCACGCCATCCTTTTCCATTTTAAAACTCCCGGATAATTCACGTCCATTAAAGGTAATGAACAAGAGCAGAGCACAATCTTTCTTTCCCAAATCCTTCACAGCTATCAAAAGTGTACACAACAAATATCAATAACAACTAAAATTGGTGGAATCATTTATATTCTTTAAAATTCCATGCACCATACATGCAGTCAATCAATCAGATGAAAGATATCGCGGATCGATCGAGGGTGTCCAAAGGCGAGCTACAACATATATTAATTAAAACCAACTTCTTCCGCTTTCGTATTGGCACGAAATTAAGGACTTGCTTTTCCTTCATGGTTGCTCAAATGGAAAATACAACACCAATTTATCTCACTACCTTCCAAATCTACCGGTTAACCATCTCAGACATTCAAATAAACATAATTTCAAAATACCAAAACCTCGGACTAAACATTTTCAAAACAGTTTTTTCATAAGATCATGTAGACTTTGGAACACACTTTCAGATCAAACAAAAGAAATTAACAAAATATTTAAAATCAAGATACTCTGTTGCTCTCCAGAACACATTCAATACTGATATTACATCTTGGCGCTCAATATGTTTAAAATGTAGTTCTGTTAGAGATCTTGAATTGCAGAACTTCAGAATTTGTTGCTAATATTAACTGTGCGTGCGTATGTGAGTGCTGTTAGTGTAATGTATTTGTGAAGTCAGTATTTGTAATAAGTGCTATAAATAAGCGATATAGAAGTACAGTAGATGTGATATAGTAATATGTTATGATAGTATATATGTAATTTGTATTTGTTAATTTTTAGGGCAAGACATGACTCGTGTGCGTAAACACGAAAACCAAATAAATAAATCAATAAATCAAGGATTTGAGCCTATTAAATGCATACACGGTAGGCCGCTCATCAACACTCGCATAAAATCATCAGCGTTGGTTTACGGCTCCAGTAAAAATTTCGTGTACTTATTTAAGTCAAAGCGAACGATGTAAATTCCAGTCAACTAGAATAGCTGGAAATTAAAAACAAATCCCATCTTAAGAAACTCTAGGTATTTTCCTTTGATCGACAATAGCTAATGTGCAGTAGTACTGCTTAAAATAATACAAAGCTACGCCAAATGTTGATGGACTTACCGTCTGCATTGTCTTCAGCGGAGCCAGAATACCAGTAGCCAAGCTTCAACAAAGAGTGGTGTTCTCTCACCAAGCCCGTGCAATATTTGTCATAATCGCCATCCATAGAATTAATATAAAATTTCTCTCCCGGACCAGTGAGAAACTGAATGACTGGTTGCTTCAGGGAATTTCGCCACAAGCCAAACAGACAGCCTCTAACTAACTTATTCTTCTGATATTCTATTATTTGGGCGATTTGCTGAAGTTCCCCGGCATGCAGCAACACTTGTATGTTAGAACTCATAGCGGTTGTGTAACAATCGTCGATCTAAAACGGGGCAGATGTGCCAAAGACTTGCCAAAGACGAAACGAAACAGCAAACAGACAAAGCGAAACCAGTTTGCAATACGCGGAATTGTGAATATTTAAACAGAACAAGGAATTCCTGGTAAACCGAAGAAAGCAGAAGGTCAAATGAATTCCAAGAAAACGAGCTACAGTAGCTGAAATACGACAACCACTAGATCAGATTCCAGATAACGTCGTAGACGACACTTAAACCCCGTCTTTCAATATTTAAACAATAGGAGAATACATGCATGTACACTGTAGTATAAACGACCAAATGTTGTTCTAAAGGCGACTTGGGGGGGAGAGGCGTGCATTCAAAAGTGATTGTCTTACAATGCCATGGTATCAACTTGCACTGAAACTTTGTCACTTTCGTCACGTTTGATTAAATTACATTGCAAATTAACAAGAGAAAACCAGACAAAGTGAAGTGGATGATAATAATACACGAATTAATTCGAGATCTTAAGCCAGGCAAGAAAATATTTGGCCGATCAGCAGGGCTTGATTCATAATCATACCAGCAGCATATATACATATATTAATTTACAGTATGCACTATATTGTTTACAATTTACTGTACATGCGCTGTACCTACATATATCCACATAGCCAATTAAAGGATCAATCCATTTGAGCAAACGTCGGATGGTATAAGACCATAACATTATTAAGTATATAACAATATTTTAATCTAATTATTCTAATTATTATTTCAATTTTTAATGTGTCTCAATATCTTGTTTTTGTGTACGTATTCTGCATTTAAAATTCGTTCCGACCCACCAACAACACAAGGCTCTGGTCATTTAGTTTGTAAAAATAGACAAGTCGTCTGCATTTTCGTGGTTCTGAGATGTCAAAACTCAGAAGATCGTTCCCTTACCGTCTGTCACGTAAGCTATCTTGCAGACGTGCAATTACAGAATCCAGATTTGCAAGTTCTTGTTTAAAAGTTGATTCCCCACCGGAGGAAGACGAAAAGGATATATTTTCCTGGCTCTTTACACTGGGAGAACTCACCTGGTGCATATTGTGTCTATAATTGTTGCCTTTCATTTCGTTGTACTCACGTGAATTGTCCATTTCTTGCGTCTCTCCATCCTGATCGTCCCATTGGTCAATTTCATTTGCTTGATCTCCTACTGGTGCAAGACCAATACTGGATTGAAAAAAAAAATGAAAATGGATAGTTTAAAAATATAGAACAAGGCAGTTGATTGGGTGAAGTCGTGGTACGTGCGACAAAATGCATGAAAGGAGATAAAGGACCATGATTGAACATGTAGGAACATGGTGCATGTAAAAATATGGTACACTTAGGAACATGAGGGTATACATTTAGGAACATGATGGTACAGCTAAGAACATGATGGTACAGTTAGGAACATGAGGGTACATTTAGGACCATGAGGGTACATTTAGGAACATGGTGGTACATCTAAAAGCATGATGGTACATTTAGGAACAGGATGGTACATCTAAGAGCACGAGGGTACATCTAGGAACATGATGGTACATGTAGGAGCAAAGGTCAAGTTCAATTTATTTCAACTCTATTATAGTAAATACATTAGTAAACGCAGAAGAATATATAGATAGATATAGTATTACATAATATGAAAATTAATCAATCTGATGAGAGTTTGGTGGACAAACTAACATATGCTTTCGAGTTGTCCACTAAAGTACAGCTAAGAACACGATGGTACATTTAGGAGCATGATATAAGAGTATGATAATATAGATGTACAGGAACACAAAGGCGCATAAATCTGCAGAAAGTTCATTAAAAGCTTTACATAAAAACAACAAACCTTAAGTCGGCTGTTCTTATTTTTCCAACCGGTTGCCATGAGTCTACAAAGGAAGGCAGCGACGATACGTCACTAATGACGTCATCCGGACGAAGCCCGTGGACGTTACTTAGTACTCTAGTCAACGACTGCTGCAACCCCCTACAGTGCAAACAAAAAAAATGACTGTATAGTCAGGTGTATGGGCTTGGTCTCAGTTGCAAGAAGGAAAGTGTTAAAACTTTGATTCAAGGTCTGAAAGATTATTACATAATAGTTCTCTCTTACCTTGTTAATTCGGTTAAACGTTCAACTTCTGTATCGCGTTGTCCCAAAGCCAGGTTTAACAATGTAACTTCTTTGTCCTTTGCACGAAGAGTAATTTCAACCGATTCAAGTTGAAGTTTCATTTGAGTGGTCTCTTTATAAAAGATAAATTATATTTAATTACATAGTTATGATTAATTTTTTTAATACAAGTAAATTTTAACACTGTAACCAATCGCTTTATATAACGTATAGTACCTGTTGAAGTTCTTCCTTCCTGTCGCCTTATTTCTTGATTCAACATTTTAATTTCATTCTCCTGCAAATGGTAAAACAGATGACAAACTATGTCATACGAGAATCCCGCTAAATGATACATGTATACTAGGGTATTGATATATCACGACACAATTTTGAGTATTTGTTGAATACAGATCAACGCATAAAAAATTGAATCTACTGTAGTATTGTATTTGTTAAGCATCGATGAATTTCCTTACTTTTTCTGAAACAAGACCTTGGAGAGCAAGTGTAGCTTTATTGTGTTCAGCTAATCTCTGGAAGTATCGTAAAGTAATTCTTCAGTTAGTAAATAGCACTATATACGGTAAGGTAGGTTTAGGTAAGCATGTGTTACTTACGACGTTTACAAATAAAATACCTTTTCAACCTGTTCCTTTTCATATGTTAGTTTTCCAACATTGTCTCTTGCCTTTTGCAGTTGATGATGTAAACTTTCTATCAGGCCTTCATTTGGCGGGGAATCTGAAATATTTTTCTCACTTAGGTTCAAGTTTTCTCGTACTTTAAGTATTCTGAAATGTTTCCGGTAAATATAAAAATGCACTCACTGGGCATAAACATGACTGCGTATATATTTTTAAGATCATGTTCTTTTATTTTATAAGTGTCAGTTTACTTTAAGGCGCGGTTTTAACAGCGTCTTTTATCTTCACTTACGATTCCTCTCTTTTACTGGAACTTGTCGACCAAAGGTTTCCAATTCTTTAACTTTTTGATTTACAATCCTTAATTTTCTTTAAGAAAATACGAAGTAGTTTAATTTAAAGTTTTAAACTCATCACGAGAACACCATTGCCACACAACATTTGGACAAGGTACTGTACCTGCGTAAGACACTGTTTTCAGACCTCAATGGTTGTAAAGCAATTTCTGTATCGATGTCATGTTGTTTATTGGCTTTTCTACAAACTGGAGATGTCTCTGAAGGCTCTCTTGTGTAGGACAGCAAACGAATCTCGTTCTCAATTTCCATAAGAAGACGTTCCACTTCAACATCTCCTGGATTGGAATTTGAAAACAAAAATGAGATAACTATGGAAGTTAATATTATTTATTAGACCAAAACAATGTCTTAACTGTTGTTGGTTAAAAGCAATTATCGCTCGAATATTTTTCCGTTTATACTTTACACCGCTAGGCTAGAGTTTACAGTGTATACTGTAAAGTCTAAACTACCAGTTTAGAATACTAATGTTTCCTATCAAAAATCTAGGAACTGTAGAAAGCAATTTAACACCATTTCTAAAAATTGATATTTTCCTAGAAAAAATATACTTCACCGCGTACCCTAGCTCTGACTAAAAACAGAATATAGAAGCTTAAAAATGGTAATTTTATTAAAGTTATTTAAGCATAACGTTTCTGAGAGAAAAATTGTCAAAGTCCTTCATCATTTACAATACTCTGATTATAAGAAATTATAAGTAGTATACCACAGCGTCTGGGGCTCAAAAATCTTTTCTACGTCTACGAGTACCAAACGTCTGTTACATTACACCAAGCTCGGAAACGTACCACATGAACATACGTACAACTTATCATATCAGTTTTAGGAAGAATACAAACCTGAAGCTCCTAAAACTGCTTTAAGTTCTCCAACTAAATACGTGAGAATCCTCAAATGATCAGTATTTCTGTACGGAGATTGATGTTTTAAAACGTTTTGTGTAGAAGATATTTCTTTTGCGTTGGTATCGTCTTCTTTCACAGCTTCAGAAACAAGTGTGGGGGATTGGCCACTTGATTTACTTAAAGTAGAATCATGGCACTCAGTTTTACTTAAATCCTGAGAAGTGTTTGCATCGGTGTCTTGGCTTTCACATTGGTTTTGCTTTACAAACTGGACTTTTCTTGTTTCTCTTTTTGTTCTCTCTTTTGAATTAGCTTCATTCTGGAGCACAACATTTGCTAATCCTGGGGGTTTTTCTTCTTTAAAGTTGTCAATAAAAGGTTTTTCCGCAGCGTTGCTGGTAAAATCTAGACTCTTCCTTGCTTCGTGTTTGGTCTTTTCACCACCGTGAACCGTGCTTTTTTGACTGCCTAATTCTTGCTTGGTGCTCGATAATTGAGGTTCAGTTTCCTTTTCATTCTGTGAAGTCGAATCCTGCGCACACTGACCACCATCGTGGTTCTAAGAAACATAATAAATTCCGGCGGAGGGGAAATAGATTAATTGTACTAGTATTGTATGTAAACTGTACAATAAGCCTTATTGTTACAGTATGTAAAGTACCAGATGCACAAAATGTATATCAATTATGATAATTAAAAAGGTTAAGAAAAAACACGTTAACATAAAGAACAACAAAAAAGATAGATTTCCAGGTGCAAAGGTTATCTACACTGTAAGCATTTATAAATACAAGATTAGTGGCAGTTGAATTTTAAACTGATTAACTAAAACAGATCCTTGTATTAAGCAAGGGTGACTATCCTCAAAGCCAGGGGCGTAGGAAGCAGGGGGGCCGGGGGGGCCGCGGCCCCCCAACATTTTATAAAGGGGGGCCGGAATAGCTTTCGGCCCCAAAAATAATTGAATTTAAAAAAATTGCATTATAAGTACGACTTCGATTGCGCTGATCGGCCAATTAATAATAATAATCCAGCCTGACTCACGGATAGCATAGACTCACAAATTATAATGAAAGAATTCATGAAAGGGCCTAACGAAAGAGGTAGAGGAGACTCTGAAAATGCCATTTCCGACGATCTAGCCAGCCGACAATTTTAAGAAACATAATATAATATACATTTTCGGGATATGTTTTATATAATTATAATACATATAAATTCTCACAGGTTTTTGTACAATTAGTATTGTACCTGCAAATTTTCATACTGTTTCTGTAGCTGTTGAATTTGTTTTTGCAAAACAGTTTCACGGTGTCGCAATTCTTGTTGACGATTTCGTTGATCAATCGTAAGAACCGGAGTTGAAGCAACAACACGTTCATTGTAAGCAGGTTTCGACTTTGTTAACTGCTGATTGCCTGCAAGGAAAATAAAATTACATATTCAAGATACTTTGAGAATATAACTGGTGATGATTCATTCATCCATCCATCCATCCATCCATCCATCCATCCATCCATCCATCCATCCATCCATCCATCCATCCATCCATCCATCCAATCAATCCATCCATCCATCCATCCAATCAATCAATCAATCTACCAATCAATCAATCTACCAATCAATCAATCTACCAATCAATCAATCTACCAATCAATCAATCTACCAATCAATCAATCAATCAATTCATCCATCCATCCAATCAATCTACCAATCAATCTACCAATCAATCCATCCATCCATACGTCCATCCATCCATCCATCCATCCATCCATCCATCCATCCATCCATCCATCCATCCATCCATCCATCCATCCATCCATCCATCCAATCAATCAGTTATTGCATTGCAGTAACAGTTAATGTTTTCATAGACAAAATTTTAACCCTTTGACAACTGAATTCGTCTATTTTACTTGACAATGTGTCAAGTAGCTAATGCAGAGTGGTGCACTTTGAAGAATTAACCACACACAACTGTACATGCAGCTAAACTATTAACTAAGTCCAATTATTCAGACTTTGTGACCTACTTTGAGTTGGCACAGTTGGTATGTGAATAGAATTCCTTGATTTTCGTTTTAGCATCTGGCTGCTTTTTGCCTTATTTGGGTCAGGTCTTGAACTTGAGACACTCCTTTGTTTCTTGTTCTTTTGTGCAACACTTTGGGAGGAATGCTTGCTAGCAGAATGCGAGTGCTTCTGGGTATCTACATGACATTAATTACATTTTCTAGATATTTATTGACATTTGGAAATAAAATAAAATCTATTGTGAAGCATACATGTATTAAACAAAAGTTTATTTTAATTAATCCAAATCTCAAACCTGTTTTCTCATGATTTATCTCCAAGATATTGGTTAACAACTCTGCACATTTGTCAAGTCCTTTACTGACCCCGGCCACCTAAGTATGTACATGTACGTTAAGTAATTAAAAATCCCATTATCACACCTCCCCCCCATATTATCTCCTCCCCTGCAGTATCTCCATGTGGTTAGCTATGTTTAGCCCAAATGGTTATTTCACATAGCTAGTACTCTAAACAATTTAATTGCCATTGTTATTCACTGATTACTCTACTTGTAAATAAACATTATTATAACATTATTATTACATATTACTACTACTAATAAGGGTACAAATAAAGAATTTCATCATCATCATCCCCCACCCACCAAAAAACCCCAACAATACAAAAATACACAAAACCCATAAGTTTATAAAATACATAAGTAATTACAATATTAAATATATTAAAAATAACAAATAATAATAATAATAATAATAAATAAGAGAGAAATCAGTGAATGTCCTGAATACATGGAAGAATTACTGGTACGAAATGCTGATATTAATGGCTGTTCTGGATGGTATTCTAATTAACATCAATTGATCTGCCCACGATATATCCGTGAATCGGATGGAGGCAGAACCTTCCAAGTCCAAGCTTCAAGACTCTGGAACAACATCCCAATTACTATTCACAAGAAAGATTCTGTAAATTCTTTCAGATATGCTCTTAGAAAACATTTTTTTGACAATTAACTAATTTTATTTATTTTTTTATTTAGTTTTCTATTTATCTCTTATTTTGTATATTTTAAATGACTATTCATTTTGTTTTTCTAATCTTATATTGTTTCATCTGTCCATACATTTTGGAGGACCACAAGTTTTTCAGTTTTTTACTGTTAAGTGTTATCCTCATTAAATAAAGTTGTCAATCAATCAATCAATCAATTAATTAAAAATATATGTAACTATGCAAAAAATCTTTTGGAGAAATACACAATCACAGGAGTTATTCAAGATTTACAGTACACATCATTATCTATCACAATAAAACATTGTATATTTTTATTTATCACATTAAAAACATGATCAATGGTAGGGTTCTGCTCTCAAGAGTTCCTTACATTGTAATCTTCTGAATCCGTAGAATAAAGTGAATAGCATCCTTCTAAAGATGACGTCTTTGACCCTTGGCCAACAAATCTGGAAAATCAAGTAAATCATATATAATACATTATAGTGTACAATATACAGTATGTTTTACATCACTCAGTTCTTGTAAAATTTTATATTTTCTACCTGTTTGAAGATAATCCTCTTGATTTAAGTGAGGCTTTTGAAGGCTGTCAAAGTTGAAATAAAAACAATACCCTTCATAAAAATACATTTATACTGTATATACAGTACATGTAATCATAATCATGGAAATATAATTTATAGGCATACAGCAAGGCTAAAAAAATTTGGATCGGTCATTAACCAGTGACTGGTGATACCGTACAACTGAAGTTAGAATTTTTTTTATATTAACATATTTTAATACATTTGACCTAAGAGATACATTTCCTCAATAAATACAAAAAATATAAATCTACAAATATATATAATTATATACATATAAAATTGATATTGGGCATTTCACTCGATTACATAGCATGTTCTAAGGATTTTGGGTGAAGGAAAATTCGAGTGTAGAATATATACATTGTAAGACCAAACTGGGACCAGTTGCGAAAAGTGCAACTACACAGGCCTTCTGGCAGGAATTGAACTGGCGACCTTGCGATTCTAGTGCAATGCTCTGACCACTGAGCCATGGAGGGTGTTGCCGAGAGCTTGCTCACGAGTTCTGTATATATAATAAGGTGGTAATGCCAGGAGAGAATTGGGTATACTATAAGTGATATTGGGCATTTCACTCGATTACATAGCATGTTCTACACCCGAATTTTCCTTCACCCAACATCTTTAGAATATATATAAAATTGTTTGTTTACACTCATTATGTTTCTCTCTGACAAAGGGCCTTTGCTCCAAATGTTAGACTCCTACATTCTCTGTTTTGGAAGTATATCTAACCTTACTATATTTCGATTGTTATTTCTACACTGCCTACGCAGCACGCTACTTTTATTATATATAAAATATACTATATATTATATGCATGTATACATTATTAAATAAATACGGGAATGGTTCAGAGCCTGGTTGCGATTATATATATATATATATATATATATATATATATATATATATATATATATGTATATCAACCACTAACCAGGCTCTGAACCATTGCCATATTTATTTAAGTGTATAGCTCATATATAAAACAAATTTATGTTCGCTACTAGTTTCATAAATCAAATAGGAACAAAAAACAAGCGTGTTATGAATACTAAAGTAATTTTATAGTGTTGCATTTTTTATATAAGCCATCACATATACATGTAAACATATATATCAGGCTATCAGCTTTCTTCTACAGATTACAATGGTGAATGGTATTTACAATAATTTACCTTGCTAATTACACCTCCTTTACGCCTCAACATTTACCAAAGACAGTTCTAGTCATTGTTAGACTAAAATTTCAAGAAACCACAGCAAAAGAAAGAGTAAAAATAAGCAAAGTTTCACTTCAAATTATTCACAAATGAACTTTAAAAATTCCCGCCATTTTGATTTGCATGCTGCAGCTGCTGACCAAAAGGACTAGTTTTTTAGTATCCAGGACTCACAAAACGCGCGGCCAAATGGTACTAAAACGTATACGCGAAAAGTAGATTTCAAGATGGCGGTCAAATATTAAGATTTTAGAAACTGCTGCGTTATTAACTAGCTGTGACATAATCCCCGAATCTTTAACTGAGAAGAGTTGCTATAATAATAAATATGAGATATGAAAAGTTGAGAAAAATTGCCATTTATGGCGCAGTGGCTTCTATTAGCGGATCCTTTGTCCTACATCATTTCACACAAGGTGACTGTTGGTCTGTCTTGCTTTTTTTAATCACAAAGTTGCAACTTCCTTGCAGGCTTGGACTGGATATTGTGTCATAGAACAAAGGCTGAGTATTGAAGAACAATGGCTGCCAATTATTCCAAGCCAAAATAGCACAATGGCCAGCCCAAAATGAAAACTGCTGCCAGAACCACTCACTACCCCACTGAGTAAACATTTCTTCTTTTGCTGTCAGCTAACCTTGCTTCTGGAGATTATTATCGACTCACTCTTGACGCAGTTAAAACACACGAACAGACCAATGACATTTTAGGAAGTCCTTTGAGATTTGCCTATATGAATCTTGCCAGGAAAGATATCAGGATATCTGCTGATAAAGCTCAGGTACCAATACTAATATATACTTGACCCCAATTATAGGTATTGAGTTGTCCAACGATTTATAAAATAATCAAGGGAAATAACTTTAAGGTCAGTATTTCCATTTAGATTGTAGTACCAATAAGAGGATCAAAAAGAAAAGGGAATGTTTACTCAACATCTTACAAAATGAATGACAGGTAGACGTTATAAAGCAATTTGCAAGTAAATTACTTAATCAATGAATTAATTGATATCGATTTATTATTATTATTATTATATTATTATTATTTTTATTATTATTATTATTATTATTATTATTTACTTGGCATTAATATTAAATGTATTCTTATTGTAGATGGTATCTTCAGGATGTTGAAGTTGAAGTTAAGCAAAATGATCAGACTCGTAGAATAACTATCATATCAACAGGTGGGGGATTCAAATGAAGCATAAACCCTAATTAGATTCCGCCAAACTCTTGCAAACACTATCTTAAGTCTTCCCAGAAAAAAAATGACTGCAGTATCTCTACGAAGCTGATTCTGAGAGCATTTGTATGTATTTTTAATATATGAAACATGGTTAAAACTAAACGTAGCTAATATAAGAAGAAAAAATAGTATAGTATCCCAGTGTCACAAATTGTCCACATTGATGTAAATACCACTGCCAGTTGAGTTCTAAAATAGTATCACTTCCAACGGCATGTAAAATCATATAGTATGTAACAAAATGTACTGAATTAACCTAATTGTATATGTTTACTTTGTGTGATTGAATTCCCTGGATTTTACCTTGTTTACTGAGAAATACATGTACAGTACTTCTGTTATTACAGTTAATTGTTGAAGTAGAATAAGTTGCTATGACTGTACAGACTATAGTAGATGTTCCTAATCTTTCATGAGCTTGTCCAAGATATCCTGCTCTAATTTTCAGTGTTTATCTAAAAGTTTCATTAACAATACTCCAACTAGAGCCATTGATTCTGAATCCAAAATTACAATATCATAAACTTTCTCAAATGTCTTTCGAAGTTCATTGACCTTAAAAGGTAATAAAAATATTGAACAGTTAAAGCTGTCCTGCTGTACATAGTGTGTGTTAATATTTCAAGGTGAACTCAACAATATTTCTTTTTTACTTGATACAATGTTTAGTTACAAGTACTTTACAGTATTATTGCACCTAATTCTACAACTAATAATTATAATACTTTTTAAAAAGATAAGTCTTACATTTTCATTTAGGAAGCCAATTTTTAAGCATGTTTTAACATTCTCAAGTGCCTTTAAGACACAAGCATCTCCTTCATTGTCACCCAGCAAAATAACATTACCACGATCCTGAATATGCAAAAAAAATATATTAGAGTACTTCGTAAATTGATCATAATAATTATTAGCTCAATTAGCATCTTATTTGCATAATGTTTTCAAAGCTGGTATATAAATTTAATACCATACAAAGTTTTGGTATATTACTATACAAAATTATAGTTAACTTTATTATATAATTTTATTATCATAGAGTTATATTAGTTATATTAAACTAAGTATTAACTAAAACATACTGTATTTCTTTTTCAAAATACCTTAACAGTACTAGTGTTTCCATAGTTTAGAGAAGCTGCAAATTCTCCTTTGTTATATGAATGCAACATGTCTGATCCCAAAATGCCGTCCATATTCCCCTATGACATTAAGATATGTACAACTGTAGTAATATGTCGATGATTAGTTATCTTATGCCATTCACCTAAAACACTTACAAAGATGCCTGGCACAGACAACTTTGAAACCATCAAACAGAACTTAACACCTACAAAAGGCAGCTTTAACAAATCTGACAGCTACATAATCTTTTTAACTTTAATAAAACACTCGTGAAATTTACTGTTAAAATTGTCTTTCATTAATTTATTTGCTTTGTTTATCCTGAATTAGAAAAGGATACAACTACTCACCAGACTATTTAATATATTATTTGTTCCGTATAACCATTAACCACTCTACTGCTACTTAAACATGTTACCATTGAACTGTTGATCTAGTTAGCTACTTGTTGTAACTACTGTATCACTGTGGCCCCGTTTACACTAGAGCAAAAGTATCCGGATTCACATTGTTTTTCATCCTCATGGGAATAAAAAACAATGTGAATCCGGATACTTTTGCTCTAACTAGTGTAAGCGTGGTCTGTATGTACTAAACTTGTACATGTAACTTACTATCTAAGTTACATATTAATTTTGTTTTGTTTTGTTATTAGCATTTGTTTTGTATTTAACTACACGTTTCTGATCTAGTGTACATTATATTTTTATAACTATGGTCCCAAAAACATACAAACCTGTCCATCCCAATCAATAAAATTTGACACATAGGTTATGTTACTGTAAGAGGTGGCCTGCTGCTCAATGACTTCCTTTACAACATCTATACAATTCATTGCAAATAAAATAATCATGTATAACTGCATATAGTTTAAGTAATGTCAAAACCACCCAAATTCTTGTACTTTCTATTACCTCCAACACCAGCTGAAAACACCAGTACTGGTACCTTCTCGTCATAAAATTTTCTGAGAACATAAGCACACCCTTCTCTAAAGAAATCAAGTAATTAAAACGCAAAAATTATTTTACTCAATACAGTAAAGAAGAGAGTGGTGTTGGATCCAGGGTCATCTTGAGAGTGTACATATGTCTTTCTTGAACCTGGATGTCTCGAATTTGATTGTATTATGATGTTATGCTCATTGCTGCACTCTGCAGTTTAATGCTTTTGGTAAGTTGTACCTTAAAACAGAAGTACCATCTTTAACTATTTTTGAAATCATGCTCTTCTTCAAACCTCCCTCTTTCATAGTTAAAAAAATCTCTTTCCACCTGCATAAAATAAATAGAACTGATAATTTATTTTTTAAATTTGAATAAATTCTTTTAAATAATACATTTCTCACACAAAAAGAACCTATAATTATAATCAAAATCTATACCATTCTTCCATATATGGAATCTTCTCTTCATATGTCTTATCACTAACAACAAAAGGGGGGAAATAAGTACATGTATATTCAAACCAACAAACAAATGCATGTGTAGGTAAATAGTGGATGTACACCAGCATTAAACAAGAACTATGTAAGTGAAACCAACATACATTTCCTGCAGTTTGTTACCTTGCTCTTTCAATAGGAAGAAACTTTTCTCGCATTTCAAGTTCCTTAAAAGTTAAGACAGTACAATTAACATAATCACTAATCAATTCCCTATATATGCACTGCTAGAACAATTTGTACATATAGCCTGTTAATGTTGTTTTTTTTAATATTAATATTTCCGTATGTTCTAACAAGCACCAAAGCTAATGATAAACTTCAAATATACAACAAATTTTTTAATTATATTCCTTTATTCACTGTATATATAAAGACACTTGTATCCATTTGTAAATTAGTTAACCGTTTATCTGTACTGAAGATGGCATAAGTTTTTCCAAAACATGTCTACAATTAAAAAATTTGTTGTATATTTGAAGTTTATCAATATTAATATTCCTGAAAAAATTACAAACAATTAATATTAAATTTGGTTTGTATTAGTTAGTACCTCAAGAAAAGAAAATCTTGATATCATACTGAACCTGAATTCCTAATAATTGTTTTGTGTGTTTGAAATACTGTACAGTGCCACACAAAACAATTTAAAATGACATACAGTACCCGTTTTTTGACATCTTCTGGTAACAAAGATGATTGTGCAACTACACCTAAAACAATTAAACAAATATTTATTTAATATATCTACTTTAATTGTCACTGTGTGTAATGCTTGCCTGACACTAGCAAGTTAGTATATAATATGAGATAATGTTCAAAACCATTTCCAATCCAGTCTGCTACAGTATGTAAGCCTGTAGTCATCCGTCATCCCATTAGCACCTACCAAAACTAGTTTGAGCTTTCTTTCCACCAAATGTACCTCTTGTTAATGTGCCATCAAAGTCAGAAATACACTGTCAAAACAATTAATTAATCAATGTACTTGATATTATTACAGTACTGTAGTTCTTAATTATTTTTATTTAACATACTAAACAGTGCAGCAATAATCTGATCCTGTTAACCACCAATCACAATACCAGAAAGAACATGCAACAATAAATTGCAGGTGTTTGGATGTGTGGCTATATGATATTACAGGTATATGCTATATCAATTCATGCTATAAATAATTTTGTAATTATTTTTATATGAGATTGTATTTTCCAAAATTAATAATAAATAGAGTTATATTAACCAAACCTGTAAATACTCAGCACCCCCCTCAAGTAAAGCTTCTAGTTTTTCACGAACTCCAACTTGGTCACGGATTAAGACATCAGCTTTAGAAAGTTCTTGCATCTGTTGTGTTAAGATAAACAACTTAAAAGTGGTTGATCCCGAGCCATAAGTTTACATTAGTATTTTTGAATTCTCTGAAACCACAGGCCAAGCTCGCCTGAGTGTTTGCATCAGTTTATATTGTGTATAAGCAGAGGGTGTCCATGTTATATTTCTTTTATAAAATTACACTATATATATCACCGTGAACCATCCCCATATTTATTATTACACTATCTTTGATTGTGATGAATATATATGCTGACAAGTCCCAAGAGGACGAAACAGCTGTTCACAGTTACTGATGGTGAACCAGAGACTGCATTTATTAGCTATTTCACCTTCCAAACTGCAGCACAGAGACCGTGTAGAATTAAACATATAATATTCTGTGAGCATGTCTATTAGCAGTGTGGTATATCCCAATTAATATTTGCTACATCTGAAGTAACAAATTATTCATCAACAATCCTGAATAATTGCTATTCTATTAAAATATGTTAATATGTATATTTTTTTTATTTAGTTCCGTGTTTAGTTCCATCTACCAGTACTGTAGCACAGTGCACTTCTGCCTTACCATTTCGTCTACAATTTCCTTGATCTTCTGCTTTTTGTTGTGCTGAACATAAGAGTACACGCCATAACCGGCGACAGCACCAGCAGCAGCTAATCCCACCGTAAACATGTTAACTCGCTTGAACATAAATTATTTAAAATCTCAAAATAAAATACAAACTAAATCCGAAAACTGGAAAACAAAACAAAAGATAAGTTGGCTTTTGGCTCAGGGTTGGCTCTGGGTAATATCGCTGGCTATATAAAATATTTACACTGGTCATATGCGCGGGAAGACTGAGTACGAGGTTCAAAAGAGCGGGAAAATTTTTAAAAACAATATGGCTGACTATCAAAACACAAAACGACGTATTTCGAAAATGCATTGGTAACAATTGAAAAGTTAAGGTAGGAAATCTTTGTATAGCTTCTTTGTTAACATTGTAAACTATTCTTGAGTTTATTTATAGGGTGTATCACGGTGAACGGTTGTACTAAAGCACAGAATTACAAGTGATTTAGTGCAGTTTGAATGTGTTATTTGTCACAAGACACGCAATATATTATACAATGAATGGTTGTTAGATAGATCTTACAGTAAATATAATCAGTTAATCGACAACATGGAAACAAAAACAGATGTGACAAGCTAGGAGAAAGGAAACTGAAGGCCTTTGCATCCCAATTTAGACCTGATATTTAGAGAAATATCACATACTCAATGAGCTTAATATTTATAGCCTTTATACTTTAGCCTTTAGGATAATTTATAGAGTAAGTTTTTGCTTGTCTGTTGTCTAAGATTAAGGTTAATGTTGTGCTTAAGAGTAGAGACTGTAGAGTTAGTGTTTTGGTTAGGTTTGGCAGGCTAAATCTTAAAACAGCATCAGTCTAGTATTCTGTGTTCATTGTTCTTTTCCGAATTTATAAAATAACAGGTATGCTATGCACGCTCTGATTGGACGAGAGCCATTTTCACTCAGAGTACAGAGACACGTTTGACGTCATTTTCATTTTATATTGTACAACGCATGCTCTGTTTGGTTAAATCTCACGTAATCACTGGCGTATTTATTTGATTACGCCATCATTCGTCAGCTGAGTCTCAGTCACTTTGGTGGCTTCTCCTTGGTTTTTTACCTCGTAAAACGGTTAGTTATTTTATAAAACAAATAGAAAATCGCTTTTGTGACTCTGTACTGTGATACAAACACAAATGATGCAATTTCAACCAGAAAAAATGTGTGAAAACACTCGGCTTCGCCTTGTGTTTCCACTAGGCATTTTTTCCGGTTGAAATCACGTCATTCGTGTTTGTATCACAGTACAGAGACACGCAAGCGATTTTCTATTTGTTAAATAAACGACGCCATCTTGGAATCGCAATGCATCATGGTCAACAAGCTTTATGTACTTAGAAAAGCTGACTGTGTGTGTAGGAACACAATATGGTAAATATGGTCATTATTTTAATGATTAAAACAACAATACTTGTAATATATACATTACATTGCAACCATTGCATTGCATTACATTACAGTTTATTATATTATACTACATTACAGTATATTAATAGTCTATAATAATATTAATAATTTGTTCGTAAGTCCTAAATATGTCCCATAATTTAGCATTTTTAATAGTGACAAAAATCTGAGGGGACAAATGCCATAACAGGTTAGCTTGCCTTATAAATTAATATGGTCTACAGTGTATACCAAATATTGCGTGCTGTACAATGTTTAATACAGTGTATGTAATATGTCGATATTTTTAAAACACAATATTTTTTTTCTACATCATATCATTCAAGTACAGATAACTATGCCTCCAGCAGTCCTGTGGCAGGTGAGGGAGGTGGCTCATATTTTGCCAATTGTACCCACCTCCTTCCATTGCTTTATACCCTGCTACAGCACTAATCCAGTTAATCTTATTCAAAGAAGAAACATGCAAGAGATATCAAGCTATTAGTAATATATCTCAGGAATGCAGCAAAAAATGTCTATTTGGTGGATTCTCCTGGAATCATGGAATTTACCCAGTAACTCTGAAAAACCAGAGTTACATACAGCCACAAACAGAGAAGCAAATTTTAAACACTTGACATGGTAAATGAGTAACACATAAGATCGAGCATACAAAATTACAATTATAAGTATCCAATATCCGGTAGTCTACTATCCGGTGGTGTATAGTTTCCGGTGGAGTAATATCCGGTACACTCCAAGTGAATATCCGCTCAGTGTTCACACTGTGGGAACACATTTGCGCAATCTTTCAGCGATTTCACGCGCAAATCGGGGCTCAAGTTTTCCACTTTCAAATTTTTCCGTCCATTCCATTGGAATAGTGCAATCGGGGGGTATACAGACCACGGTTAAGTAAGTTTTGGGAAAGTCCGCTGGAAAATGCAAGATACAATTGCAACCATTGCGAGTGAATGAAAATTGGAGGGTTGATTTATTTTTATCATACGATTTGTCGATAGTTGATGGTTTATCAACGACAAGATTTTCCAGTTCGCTGTTTAAGAGTTGCACAAAGATTGCTCCCTGATCGGAAAGAAACCATGATAATGATTCTTTTTCTTCAATACGAGGTGTCTGAGGTGGTTTCGTAATTGTCGTCATGTTGACTATTTCCGCCCCAATCGCAATTCTGTTCTGAACAAATTCATCTTTCATAAAGACGTTATCTTGCCTAACAATTTTTACGCTAATTCCGGTGTATGTACGGTTAGAAGCTGTGAAAAGCCAAGGCCAAAGTTTTACGTCGTTGGATTCAATGGTGGCAATAACAAGAAGAAAGCGCTCCACGCCTGATGGAAAGTGCTTCCAAATGCTGTTCAGATCACCGCTGCTTGGTTGTCTTAGACGAAGACGGTGGTGGGAATGCCATTCTCCGATATGGCACAACATAAATTCCCCATTTAGGAAGCTTCCTGCATCTTTCAAGTAGTCAATATCTTGGTGAAACGAATGAGTCTCATGACGACAACCCTGACCAGGTCCGATCACAATATTAATGTAAGGATTTTTATTATGCGTCCACAGTCCGAAGAATTGTCCTCCGGTTTCTCTATCAGGGTATTGCAAGACCCAATCTCGTATTCGGTTGAAGTCATCTTGAAACAGCAATACATAAGAATTTGGATCTCCCATGACCGAAAACAAGTACGATGTTGACACGACATTTAAAAGTGAAAGTGTATCAAAGCTGAATATTTTACCGGAAATATTAAAATAACGGAAGTGATTGCCAGACGGTTAATTTAATAGATAGGGCGTTTAATGAATATAAACTATAAGTAAACTAAGATGTCAAATTCTACTCGATTAAGATAGGGGATCAATGTTGGTTGACTACTAGTTGGTCCAAAGCGAAAGGGAATATCCGAAAAAAGTCCCATTTTTAATTAAAAATAAATGGTCAGATTTAAATTCGAAATGGTTCAGACATCACTCTTAAAGCTGTCCGAAAAATTGTCCTCCGGTTTCTCTATCAGGGTATTGCAAGACCCAATCTCTTATTCGGTTGAAGTCATCTTGAAACAGCGATACATAAGAATTTGGATCTGCCATGACCGAAAACAAGTACGATGTTGACAGCCTTGACTACACTTTCACTTTTAAATGTCGTGAATATTTTACCGGCGGAAATATTAAAATAACGGAAGTGATTGCCAGACGGTTAATGTAATACTTGCTTATATACCATGAGCTACAAGTTGAGAGTGATAGGGCGTTTAATGAATATAAACTATAAGTAAACTAAGATGTCAAATTCTACTCGATTAAGATAGGGGATCAATGTTGGTTGACTACTAGTTGGTCCAAAGCGAAAGGGAATATCCGAAAAAAGTCCCATTTTTTATTAAAAATAAATGGTCATATTTAAATTCGAAATGGTTCAGACATCACTCTTAAAGCTTAAAAATGCTTAAGAGGTTGAATTGTTTGAAAGAAATATTTTCAAGTCTTATGTCAGTATTTCATTCTGGCTAACGCTAGACGATTTTACTCGTCACGGGGAAAATCTAACGTCAGCAAATCTTCAAATGGAGAAGATACTCAGTGATGCATGAATTCTTTATCTTCAAGCATGCATATATTTGATATTTTATAAACACTAATAACATGCACGAACAATCTGAATCGAGACTCGATTTTTACTGCTTTTAATTGTCATTTTTCATCATTGTATTATTGCTACAACATTTAAATATAGTAGGGACTATTTACTTAATCGATTTCAACTACTTGTAGGTTATCATGCTTACACTATCAAGTTTCCTATTCTGTCTTTTAACTATCCAAAATAATTAGCTCGTAGCGTTCCAAAATAAGTAATAACATCATACAGATGAGCCAGGCCTGCAGACATAAAAAACAGTTGGTGCTTTTTTTCCATTTTGGCAATAATCACAGTGTTCTCGGATGTATCTGACCAATTGGTTCACCAGACCATCATATGGATTATCGACCTTATCGTTGGTGTGACTGCCCATTTGAAAAGTAGCTGAACTTTGTCGTTTTATGGATACACCACATCTTGGGAAACTAGGAGGAAATAGTAAAACCCAATGGAACTTATGATGCGGGAATGAGAACTCAAGGCCCTTTGCATCCAGAGTTTTCTTAATCTCATCTCCAGCTTTAACAAACGTATCCAGTTCACTGTGCAGATGTTGAACGAAACTTGCTCCCAACGAACTGTGGAACCACAGTGAATGGTGTGTTCCTGAAGAATACTTAGGTTCTATTTTTCTCTTTTCAGCTCCTTTGGCTATTCTGTTTGTGATATCCTCGTCAATCATGAAAACGTTGTCTTTCTCGATGATTTTAAGGTCTATCAAGTTATGTTCATGGTTAGAAGCTGTGAAAAGCCAAGGCCAAAGTTTTACGTCGTCGTTGGATTCAATGGTGGCAATAACAAGAAGAAAGCGCTCTATGCCTGACGGAAAGTGCTTCCAAATACTGTTCAGATCACCGCTGCTTGGTTTTCTTAGACGAAGACGGTGGTGGGAATGCCATTCTCCGATATGGCACATCATAAATTCCCCATTCAAAAAGGTCCCTACATTTTCAAAGTAGGGAATGTCTTGGTGAAACGAATGAGTCTCATGACGACAACCCTGACCAGGCCCGATCACAATGTTGATGTACGGATTTTTATTATGGGTCCACAGTCCGAAAAATTGTCCTCCAGTTTCTCTATCAGGATATTGTAAGACCCAATCTTTAATTCGTTTGACGTCGTCTTGAAACATCAATACATAAGGCTTTGGATCTGCCATGACCGACGACAACCTGTACGATGTTGATAGCTTCGACTCGTTTGAAACTACTTCCCTTTCGACGCACGTATCTATATTTATATAATTGTATTGCATTGTGAATTTATACCGGAAGTGTACTGTGATGATAATGTATTATTTCTAGATTCTAGTATAAAATAAATCGCGATGCGGATTGTCAACCATCAACCCACAAAACTTTAGAATGTTACCAAACTACGGTAAGTATTGTATGTTGATTGCAGTGATCAAGCGACAAAGGATTGTGTGTGATTCGCTGGTTTAACGAAATAATTCGATACTTCGCATATGAGTGCCTTCTGGGAATATGGGATCTGAAAACGAAAGCGGAATTGTATCATACCGGAAACTGGTGGTTAGTTTTATCAGTGAAGTGAAATCAATATAAACATTGCTTTAAATAGCCAGCGATTCTCGGTATGCCGAACAATAACTTTGAAGTCTTCATTTATGACAATGAACTCGAATACTTAAAATGGCTTGTGCTGAGAAGGCCTGATATCGAAACTGGCGGAGACTTGTTTGGTTTATGGAGAAGTGTGGACACTGCTGTGGTTCATCTTGTTCTTGGTCCTGGTAAACACTGTTCACGAACAACAACGTCTTTCCATCAGGATGTGCAATACCTAGAAAATGTTGGCCAAGCCTTAACATCATCTCAGGGGTTGTGTAATATTGGTGAATGGCATTCACATCACAAAATCGATTTGGCTATACCGAGTTACGGTGATCAAGAAACCGTGTGGAATAACATGGATTCTGTGGCTGGGGGTAGATTTTTGGTCTTTATTGCCAATATTACAGGATCTGGAAGTGTTAATATTGGTTGCTTTATGTTTCGAGCAGCGACTAGAGAGATGATAGGGGGTTCTCTGAAGTCCTTACCAAGATCAAGTCCTTTGCGTTTGTCGTTAAATGATACGTACATAAAACCTGGAACAGAACAGGACGTTGATTGGAAGAGTTTTCGGATAGCCGCAGACGCAGAGGAAGCCCGTCGGCCTGAAACGACACCAGATCATAAGAATCATTCAGATGAAGCTGTTGGAAGAAAATATTTAAAACAAGGTGCAAAAGAAATTAATCCAGATAGACCTAAAGCACCTGATTCGAAACGAAACGGGCACATTAAGACTGATCCCGAATCTGATTTTGCTACCTCGACAACAAAATTGAAATCCACAGAATACAGCCGATCGTATGGCGCTTTTTCCAGTGTATCAACTGAAAGTGATAGTTCCACAGACAGAAGAAGTGTAAAAGGACAATTAATACATAGTGCGAGACAGCTATCTCAAATACATGTAGTTAGAAAGCAACCAAATAACACAGATCAGTTCCGGTCAAATCAGACATCGCCTGTACCCCATTCTCCAATACTGAGAAAAAAATCACTTTTTGATTGTTGCTGATCATGATGAAAAACAACTATTGAAATTGAAACATTGAAATCAACTTGTATCCAGGGTCATTTTAGAAAAGAATAGGAAAGTATAGTAAATAAGGTTCTTTTTTATGAATGTTCTTTAATTATTTAACCTTTCTTTTTAATTCTTATTTGTAATAAGACTAATAACAATGATTTGATGTAAATTAATAAAAATATATCACTCGAGTTCAATAAAAAAGCTTGCCTACATTCTCAATTACATTCATTTTGATGTCACTGGTGTCAGATGAAGAAATGCAAGCAGATTTTTATATCATCCAAAATTTGTTTGGTGACTGACGCTGTCAAAAAAGTCCAAAATTTCATCTTGAGGTTAGGTGGAAGGTTATCAGGTGCAAGTCTTGTTTATTAATATAATCGCTCCAGGACTTGCCAGCAATATTGATCATAACAGGAAGTTGATTATCACGAGATCTTGAGAAGACAATTCGAACCGGAAGGGGACGTGTCCTATTTGGACAATCATTTCAATTTTCACATTCGTATACGGATTATAGGAAGGCCAGTTCATTCATTAATTCAAGGCCGGAAATAAAATCGAAAGTGAAACAATTACTCGAGCACCGGCATGAAAGGCTGAAAGCTAGGTGAAAAGCTGCTATACAAATACAGCTAAAATCAAGGATCGTATAGCTTCATAAAGCATGGCCAATTATGATGATTTTACAGTATTTATATACGATAACGAATTTGCCTTCTTGCAATGGCTTGTGCTGCAAAAGCCTACCATTGAAACTGGAGGAGATTTGTTTGGTTTATGGCAAAGCAAAGATACTGCAGTTGTTCAATTTCTTCTTGGCCCTGGCAGGAACTGTATGCGAACAACAGTTTCGTTTCATCAAGATGTTGAATACTTGGAAAGCGTTGGACAGTATTTAACAACACGCCAAGGTCTGTGTAATATTGGCGAATGGCACTCTCATCACCGCATTGGTTTGACTTCACCAAGCGGAGGAGATGAAAACACGGTATGGAAACACATGCCTTCTGTCAGTGGAGGACGATTCTTGCTCTTCATTGCAAATATCGAGGACTCGGAAACAGTTAAAGTTGGTTGCTTTGTGTTCAACAGCAACACAAACAAGATGACACGTGGTCGTCTGATACAATTACTAGGTTGTAGTCCTCTCCGTCATAGTCTTGACTATAAAAATGAACTTAAACAAGGATCAGAAGTGAAACAAGACTGGGATACATTTTGTGCTTCGAGAAGAGATCGACGACGTTGTCTTTGGCCGTCAAGAGAAATGAAGAGTGTTTGTGTTTGCGAGATTAAAGGACAACCAACTAATAATAATACTAGCCTGTACAATGCAATAATTGAATACTGCTTTGACTTTGGCATAGTCAGTTTCGTCGCATGTATCCTATTTAGATACTTTGGAGTGTGTAGAATTGGGTTTGCTTGGGATCTTCCAGTGTGGTATAGATCGTGTGCACATTTCTGTTCATGGCTGGTTGCCAAGTTGAGGAGAATAATCAACAGATTTGGACTTTAGTCTTATATTATACAGCGTTATAGAACAGTCATTTGTACTACTACAGCCTAAATGTATAACTGCAGAACACTAAATAAAGATCTCTTTCTAGTATTATATTATTTCTGCATGCCAATTCTTTCCACATTTACAAATCTACAAGCCTAGCTTTTTTTTTGCAACAGGAGTTTGGCATTTGATAGCCGTAAGAGTGCTCGTGCAATAAACCGGATGGTACAACGTGTTATTCCGAACATCATCTTAACATATGATTCTTATTATTCCGAGTTTCATGGACAAGGCAATCTTAGATAACTGTTACAAGATCTGCTAACTCTTCGTTCATGACATCGCTGTTGTAATATTCTCGCGGTTTAGGTCTGATTTTCCTCTTCCGGCCCCATGTTCTTAGAAGTGACTAATAATTACCTATATTCTATAATTATTACTTATATAGTGGAACGTTGGCGCAGCTCTTTTCTAAGTATTAGCAAGAATTAAATTCTTCGAAAACTATAAGTAATTTTTGGAATTGAAAATGAAAGTAGTTTTTAGCCCCCCCCCCCCCCCCCCCTCCCAATATGGCACTTGGCTATCATATACGATTTAAATAAATATCAAGTTTCGTTACTTCCGGTATTTGTAATCAAATCGAAAATAAAGCTATGGAGGGGATAGGTTAACTTCTCAGTTCAACCCCTCTTCAGACTTCAACAAACACAACATCACCAAAGAACTCAGTGAAAGTTATAAACCGCAAAATTCTCGACTATGTTCCCAGTCATCCTAACTTTAAAGTTTTTATGTACAATGATGAACTAGAATACCTGAAGTGGCTCTAGCCTAGTTTCTAGGCCTTCCTCGGTTGACACGTTTCGGAACCAAGAACCCAAACCGACTACGCGGCCAAGCACATTGCGGAAACGAAAGGCCTAGAAACTAGGCTAAAGTGGCTCGTCTTACAGAAAGATCAAATCGAAACCGGTGGAGATTTGTTTGGTTTATGGCAGAATCAAAACACCGCTGTTGTTCAACTCGTTATTGGTCCTGGCAAGAACTGTTCACGGACAACAACATCTTTTCATCAAGATGTGAAATACTTAGAAGATGTTGGTCAGCATGTAACATCGTTGTATGGATTGTGTAATATCGGTGAATGGCACTCGCATCACAGAATTGGACTGGCGGAGCCCAGTCTCGGGGATAAGGACACAGTATGGAATCATATGGCCGACGTCGCTGGTGGAAGATTTTTGGTCTTTATTGCAAACATTGTTGGAAAAGATAGCGTAGTACGAATTGGCTGTTTTATGTTTGATTATAGTAACAAAAAAATGCTGGTAGGTGATCTAGTTCGCCTACCTCAATCAAGTCCTTTACGTCAAACATTGAATAGTATCTATCTAAAACCCGGAACGGAGCCAGGTCAAGATTGGGAGACATTTTTAGAGAAGCGTCGAACGCTAGCAATGAACATTTTGGGAGATTTTGTAGAATATGATGACTCCGATCCGGACAATGTCGTAGTTAGAACCAAATTACCACCGCAATTATCACAACCATCTGTTGATCTGGACGTAGAAGGCAGAGATTATGGCGAAGAAGAACGTTTAATTCCAACGGAAAATGAGAAACAACTAAATAAGCATTTTGGTCGACGGCTTCTACAATCAGTTTGTGGTTTTTCTGCGTGGTCTCAGTGCAGAGAATGGAAGTTTTGCCGATATTTATGTACTTTTAAGCGTCATATGTCAAGATTAATACGTGGTTTCTTTACAAGACTGATATCCAGTTCATAGATTATTATACCAGAGGATCTCCGCTGTTTGTTTTCTATTTGACATGTGCATGTAATAAATATTCATCAGTTTATGTACAATATAAACAGTGAAATAAAAGTAGTGTGCTGTGTGGGCAGTGTTGAAACAACAATCGAAATATAGTAGGGCCTTCGCTCGAAACGTTAGACTCTTACGTCCTCTGTTTCGGCAGTATCAATATCAAACCTTACTATATTTCGATTGTATGTACATTATAGCTTAATTTATGTACTATATAGATAATGTTAAAATCCCTTCACTTCCTCTCTTGAATAAAACATGGCATTGTTACAAACAGGAAGTTAGGAAATTTGCAAATGTTTTTAGCTTCTTCTTAAACAGTGACTTTTGTAATCTATTTTTTTGGAATTTATCAACTGACTGTAATTTACTGCATGTATTCACTTATCCATTCACTTATTCTTTATTAGTCCACTCCTGGTTCACAACATGAGTACAAATGTTAAACAATGTATTTGGGTGTGTATTGTTAATTATACTAACTCACATTAGGAAAGTGATATAGCTATTTATAGAAGTGAAACACTTTACTACAAACCGTTAAAAATATCTTAATTAAAACCCTGCGACAGGTTTCAAGTTAGAGGGGGTAATTTTGTCATGCTGAGAGCTTTCAAGCATGCATGCATGAATCCAAGTAAAGTGATAATATTCTGGGAAAACATGAAGTAAAAGTAGATTCAAATATGCAAGTACAATGCTGTGAGCTCTATATATACCTGGAGTGATATCTGCTGGTCATTCACCGGGGTAAAGATTAAAGTCAAACATGGCGGACATGTAGACCTAAAGTACGTATAGTTCCAGTCTCCTATGCGGTCTTTTGACCAAATCAGACCACTCGTAGAAGACTGGAACTATACGTACTTCAGGCCCAAAATGATCGCTGGCTCTGGGAACAAGATTGCTACAATACAATGCAGAAATGTTTATATACTGCTACACGTTGTAGCCCGATATATATATATATTGACGGAGATACTTAATGTAGTACGCGACATGGCGAGTAAGCGTTTTAAGATATTCATGTACGAAGATGAGATCAACTACTTGAAGTGGCTAGTGCTTCAGAAACCTCACATCGAAACAGGTGGAGATCTTTTTGGTTTGTGGCAAAATGAAGACACTGCAGTGGTTCAGCTTGTCTTAGGACCTGGAAAGAATTGTTCACGAACAGAAAATTCTTTCCATCAAGATGTTGAATATTTGTCTCAAGTTGGCCAAGTCTTAACATCAACTCAGGGTTTGTGTAATATTGGTGAATGGCATTCACATCATAGGATTGGTCTGGCTCGTCCAAGTTATGGTGATCAAAACACAGTGTGGAATCACATATCTGACGTCGCTGGTGGACGATTCTTGGTCTTCATTGCAAATATTGAGGGACCAAGCAGAAACCCAACTGTCAACATTGGTTGCTTTGTCTTTCATTGTGGCCACATGAAAATCCTAGATGGCAAAATAGAAGCTCTTCCTCGTCCAAATCCACTTCGTTACACGCTCAATGAAATATATATGAATCCAGGGGCAGAGAAAAATCAGGATTGGGAAACGTTTCAAAACACCACGAAATCGGTTAGCCAATCACGAGAAAATGAAGACATATCGGCGTCATGGGACGAGGAAATGGAGATTACTATTTCCAAGTGTGATTCCGATGAGAAATATAAAGAGAAAAGAGAAAACGTAGATGAAGAATCCTCTATATTGGAAAGAAGTAAAAATAAAGGAAAATGTCGAAGGTTTTTAAGTTGGCTAGGCGAAGTTCTATGTTGCTGTTTTAGATCATTAAAAGAGTTTTGTTGGGCTTTGTGCTGCTCTTGTCGCTGTCCCTGTGATTGCTGCTCTTGCTGTCCCTGTGCTTGCTGCTATCAACAATCTACAGGTCATACCAGATTTGACTAGACATGCAGCGTAGATTTACGAGGACATATCGTAATTAAACAATGGTAATCAACCGTGTCTAATTTATTCCAATGAGTTGTTGTTGTTTATGTCCGTTTTAAAAACGTTGGTTTCAATTTAATTTTAATCGAATTCGATTGAAGAACTGAAATTTTTCAACGTTAGCGCGTTGTTCAAAACACACTTTATTATTTGTCTTAGTATAGACCAGCTATACAGTAAAAACCCGCATAGAAGAACCACTATTTTTTGACGTCAGGCTGAAATGTTTTTATGTAATGGATACTTAGTGAGAAATAAGGCCGAGTTGGTTCTTAACTGGTTCTTACTGTATTTCTAGTCAAAAACAATTGTTCCTGGTTTAATGGTTAAATGATTTGTTTCCTTAATTATTCACATAAATTGAACGTTAACATCCCAATTGTATCTCTTATTGCCAAACAATTTAATTTACTGTCATAACAATAAATATACTGCATATATATACAATGAAAGTTTGAAAATGTACCTGACATATACCTGCCCTTAGAACATGCTTTCTACTTCAGCTAAAGTACAAAAGTTAGGATATTTTAAGAACCATGCAGTCTCATTTGTCAGCCTGAAGTGGTTCTTGTATTAATGTATTTTGGGAGCTTAATTGCCTAAATTTCAGGCTGTTGGTTCTTAATCCACTGGTTCTTTTATGCGGGTTTTTACTGCATCGATCTTTCTGTACAATAGAACCCAGGCGAGCTATATGTCTTTAATAATATTGACTTCTAAACACACGCGGGGGATCGCCAAGGAGGTTTTGGCTAAAAGACCCGTCCAGTCCTTTCGCGGCTTTTCCAAAATATGTCGTCAGTATGTTTTTTCAAAAAGCTGGGGGGGGGGGGGGGGGTAAACCAGATTTCTGATTAGGGTTAGGGTTTTTCTTGTGGTTAGGATATCGAAAGATTGCTAAAATCTTGAGACTCGCTGAAGCTCGACGACAAATTTTGAAAAAACAAATTTGACGACATATTTTGAAAAACCACGAAAGGACTGGATGGGTCCTTTTGAGTCATCCCTTTTAACCTCGACCCGCTAAGGATACGAGAAAAAAAGATGGATGTGTTATTGTCGATATATAATGACAGTTGACTGCATGCAGAATAGTATTATTGAATATAACGCAAAAGAAAAAATCTACGTTGATTAGAGAGCACAACGACAGATTTTGAGTTAGAGTGCATGCGTGACTTTGCCATGCTGAGAGCTTTCAAGCATGCATGAATAAATAAAATAGTTCCATGTAAAATGATAATATTCTGGGAAAACATGAATTAAAAGTAGATTCAAAAATGCAAGTACAATGCAGAAATGTTTATTACTGCTTTGCTATTTAACTGAGCAAAACTAATACACGTTGTAGCCCGAGATATATTGACGGAGAAACTTTATTTAGTACGAGACATGGCTAGTAAGCGTTTTAAGATCTTCATGTACGAAGATGAGATCAACTACTTGAAGTGGCTAGTGCTTCAGAAACCTCACATCGAAACAGGTGGAGATCTTTTTGGTTTGTGGCAAAATGAAGACACTGCAGTGGTGCAGCTTGTTTTAGGACCTGGAAAGAAATGTAAACGAACAACAACTTCTTTCCATCAAGATGTTGAATATTTGTCTCTAGTTGGCAAAGCCTTAACATCAACTCAGGGTTTGTGTAATATTGGTGAATGGCATTCACATCATAGGATTTGTCTGACTCGTCCAAGTTATGGTGATGAAACCACAGTGTGGAATCACATGCCTGACGTCGCTGGTGGACGATTCTTGGTCTTCATTGCAAACATCGAGGGACCAAGCAGAAACCCAACTGTCAACATTGGTTGCTTTGTCTTTCATAGTGGCCACAAGAAAATCCTAGATGGCAAAATAAAAGCTCTTCCTCGTCGAAACCCACTTTGTTACACGCTCAATGTAATATATATGCAACCAGGGGCAGAGAAAAATCAGGATTGGGAAACGTTTCAAAACACCACGAAATCGGTTATCCAATCACGAGAAAATGAAGGCATATCGACATCATGCAGGGACGAGGAAATGGAGATTACTAATTCCAAGTGTGATTCCGATGAGAAATATAAAGAGAAAAGTGAAAACGTTGATGAAGAATCCTCTAAATTGGAAAGAAGTAAAAATAAAGGAAAATGTCGAAGGTTTTTAAGTCGGTTATGCGAAGTTCTATGTTGCTGTTTTAGGTCGTTAAAAGAATTTTGTTGGTCTTTGTGCTCCTGCCGCCATTGTGCTTGCTGCTCTTGCTGTCCCTGTGCTTGCTGCTATCAACAATCTACAGGTCATACCAGATCTGATTAAACATGCATTTTTAGAGGAAGATTTACGAGGAAGGATCAAGATTTACGAGGAAAGAGCTTAATTGAACAATGGTAATCAACCGTGTCAAATTTATGCGAATGAGCTGTGCACACAATGTTTGTTGCTTATGTCCGTTTTAGAAACATCCGTTTCAATTTGATTTTAATCGAATTCGATTGAAGAACTGAAGTGAGCCTTACAGTGTGTATAAAAAAAACCTGAACCCTTAGAAAACAACCTACTGTAGTAGTTTGAAAGCCCTAAGCACTTCGCTGAACCCACAGATGCGTAAAACACACGGTCTTATACACCTGGGAAATTAAGATAACTTGAAGTGTATGCATGGTGAAAGTATTTAAAAGCTTTTCCTCTTCCTGTTTAACTTATGTGCTGATTAATTTATAACGCAGCGCTTTTAGGGCTTTCAAACTACTACAATAGGTTGTTTTCTAAGGGTTCGGGTTTTTTTTATACACACTGTAATCATTGACTTCTAAACATACACGGGGGATCGCTAAGGATGTGAGAAAAAAGACAGGTTAATTGATGTATTGTCGATATATAATGACAATTGACTGCATGCATAGAATACAGGAACGCAAAAGAAAAATCTGCGTTGATTAGAGAGCACAACGACATATTTTGAGTTAGAGTGAGTGACTTTGTCATGCTGAGAGCTTTCAAGCATGCATGAATAAATAGTTCCATGTAAAGCGATAATTTAATATTCTGGGAAAAGTAAATTCAAAAACGCAAGTACAATACGGGAATGTCTAATACTGCTTCGCTCTTTAACTGAGCAAAACTAATACACGCTGTAGCCCAAGATATATTGACGGAGATACTTCATTTAGTACGAGACATGGCTAGTAAGCGTTTTAAGATCTTCATGTACGAAGATGAGATCAACTACTTGAAGTGGCTAGTGCTTCAGAAACCTCACATCGAAACAGGTGGAGATCTTTTTGGTTTGTGGCAAAATGAAGACACTGCAGTGGTGCAGCTTCTCTTAGGACCTGGAAAGAAATGTAAACGAACAACAACTTCTTTCCATCAAGATGTTGAATATTTGTCTCAAGTTGGTCAAATCTTAACATCGACTCAGGGTTTGTGTAATATTGGTGAATGGCATTCACATCATAGGATTGGTCTGGCTCGTCCAAGTTATGGTGATCAAAACACAGTGTGGAATCACATGCCTGACGTCGCTGGTGGACGATTCTTGGTTTTCATTGCAAACATCGAGGGACCAACCAGAAACTCAAGTGTCAACATTGGTTGCTTTGTCTTTCATTATGGCCACAAGAAAATTCTAGATGGCAAAATAGAAGCTCTTCCTCGTCCAAACCCTGTTCGTTACACGCTCAATGAAATATATATGAAGGCAGGGGCAGAGAAAAATCAGGATTGGGAAACGTTTTCGAAAGAAAAAAATGCGCAAAAGAGCACGAAATCGTCCAGCTATCGGATAGAAAACGAAGGCAGGTCGGCATCTTCGGATGAAGAAACAGAAACTACTTCTTACAGGCGTGATCGCCACGGAAAATATAAATATGACATAGAAAACCAGAATGATGAAAATTCCCCTATGTTGGGAAGAAGTGAAAAGGAAAGAAAGTGTTCTTGCCGCTGTATATTGTGCTTATTTATAGTGCTATTGCTGTCATTGTTATTAGTGATCGTGTTAGTAGTGTTGTATCATTAAGTATATTCAAACTCAGGTCTCTATGAGATTGTTAACATTTAACGGATGTAGATGGGTTTAGTTTTTTGGTTATGTGGAGAGCGGGTTGAGTGTCATTTGAGGAAGCTATGTCCTATGTCTATGACCAGTATATATTAATATTAAAGTTTGCATGCACATTGTTTGGTTAAGTAAAAGCACAACAGTTAGCAGAATCGAAACGTTTAGACTTTCTGGAATTTTGTTTATTTGAATAGGTTTGTGTTAGTATACGGACATAATAATAATAATAATAAAATCTTTATTTAAACTGTTGAAGATCCTATCAGCATACTGCATACATGCGTACTATATTCTTTACATACCAGTTTTATTGCATGCAATTCAGAAAATGTTTACATCCTCATCCCGAGAGCTGTGTGTGGTAAGTCATATAGACCACTTTCATAATAGTGACTAATTTGAATATTCTTTTATGTGCATCTTAATAAGCCTTTCTGGCCTCGTTTGTGTGTCTGAAATTGAAAAGAATCTTTGCTTCATAACGACGTCAGAAAGCGCTCATTTAGATCCATATAAAAGAATATTTAATGTTGTGGCCATTATGAAAATAGTCCATTGCTTATTTAATTTTTTTGAAATTCTTCTCGAAGTTTCTAATTGTTAAAGCAGAATATGAGGTTATTAGATATAGTTAAGAAATGTGAAGAAACAGCCACCGTCGCCATCGCGACATCAACACCACACGTATCTCACTGGCTGTCGGTCTTGCCTTGGGGTCGTACTTCAGTGTTTTTTTGATCAATTTTCTGCTAAAACCACGAAAGGGAACGCGGATCCCTCCCTGTTTTTGATGCATGGAAAGTCCCAGTGGTTCTTTCCCAACAAATACACCATAGCTTCTGTTTCCGCCGAGAACCATAAAAGATCGTTCAAGAATGGCGTGAAAGATAATTCCCATGGCAAAGATATCGACTTTGTAGGTGTGACGACCATCGAAAACTTCAGGGGCGACATAATTACGCGCGCCCACACCTTCATCGATGTAATATGCATGCCAGGTCTGGTTTTCATTTCTTCTGGCAAACCGCCTGGCCAAACCAAAATCTGCGACCTTGATATGACCATTACCTGTTAGCAGTATGTTATCAGGCTTTAGATCTTGATGTACGATACTTTTATCGTGCAGGTAGACAACGGCAGCGGTAATTTCACACATCCATTGAAGATTGGTCGAGTTATAACTTGATTCACAAAGACGATCGCTTAGAGTTCCTTTCGGACAGTACTCTAGCAGGAGCAAAAAATGAACTTCAAATTCTTTTTCCTGATTTACTCCAAATTCAAGCATTTTCAAGATATTTTGATGATCCAAACTCGCCAGGGTGCTTACTTCCGCTACAGCACCATCCAGGTCATTATTTTCACTACATTTTATATCTTTAAGTGCCAATTGCCTTTTTTTACCGTCGTTTTCTTTAACTAAGGACACTTTTCCAAATGCCCCGGAACCAAGTTCCCGCACAACAGTATGAGGAGTTTGTATAGGCCTCCAAACTCGCATGGTTACTAACAGTCAACTGTCACTTTCGTTTCAGACGTGCATGCCCGAACATGCAGCAGGGAACTGGTTCCTGTTTATGTATAACATAAATTTTACAGAGTTCTTTGTTTTTATTTCTTTGTTGTTGTTCATTGTTCTTACAGGTGAGTGAAATTTAAAACTTGTGTTTCACTGTGTAGTTTTCTCAATCCACGCTATATTTATAACCAGAAAATCGTACGTTCGTTTTTAATTAAGATAGTAATGTTTTGCATGCATATAAAGCTATATGCGATTTTTTTGAAATTTAAAATATTCCCAGATATATTTTTTAATTTTTTTTTTATATTTTTGGGGGGAGGGGGGGGGGAGAGGGGTGGTTTAGGGGTGTTTGGGATTTTCTACAGTTTTGGACAAATTTTGAGAGGTTTTTTGATATTTTGGAAAATCAAGTAGAAAAGTGACCACATGAGGTATGTTTTTCTAGCTAGCTTTTCTAGTCATATGTAAAATCGCTGACAACTGCTTATATATGTCAGTAAGTATTAGGAGAGTCTGTTTTATAGAATAGTATTAATAAAAAAAGACAAATTTTTTTTCAAGCTTTTTATTTACATATTTTGGTAAAATACTAAAATAGAATAATGCCCTGCATTGTTTGTAGAAGAATATTTCGTCAGGACGGAGTTCACACTTATTCATCTTTATTATATAAAATAGTGTTTTATTAGTGTTTTATTATATAAAATAGTGTTGTAAAATAGAGGGTTTTATTGATTTTTCCGCCACTAATAAAAATGATGATCTCACATGTGTGATTATTCATGATAATCTCACATGTGACGATTATCGCTGAATCAGCATTATAGTTTAATGCAATTTTTGTAGGGCAATAGGACAAATTTTTTTGACAAATTTATTTCTCATGTTGACCAAGATATCTTACTCGTTCGCTTCGCTCACTCGTGAGATATCCTGGTCAACACTCGAAATAAATTTCATATTTCCGCACATCCATGTATTATTATCTATTTATTGTATTTTTCGTATTACTTCTGTTGCTATTATCATTATAATTTAACAGTAAATAGTGGCTTAATTCAAAAGTGAGGCGATTTTGGCAAAAAACGAAACCGAAAGCCGTCACAAAAACAACATAATACGTAAAAATAGTTACAAGCTTAAGTATATTTTTAACAACACATGCAACACCATTGTTTCCTAGATTTCCCCTTTTTGTATAATGTTCGATTTTGTATCGCGTTTTTTTTTTGTTTTCTATGTGGAAGTAAGAACTAAACCGATTCAATCAATCAATCCTTTTAAAAAAAAATAACCCCGTTGTTTTTCAGTTATGACTCGATCCAACCTAATTCAAAGTTTCTGATATTCTTAATTTTTTCAAGCATTTCTTCAACCGCCTCTTAAGATTTCCAGCGCTTGGTCTCTTGTTGTAGTCAAACTGCAATGCAGACGATATAATCCTCACCAATTTATTATTCGTAGTTTTAAAGGGAATGCTCACATCTTTCCCCTCGCTTAACATCTGATCACCTAAGGCAATAGTTTCGCCGTTTCTTTGAAGAAAGGCACCATAATATCTTTTTTCAGCGTTAAAAAAACAACGCTCTTCAACACCATAAAACAATAACCCTAACGAAAAAACATCTGCCTTGTGTGTGTAATGACGATTGTTTACTTCTGGAGCCATGTATATTGGGGTACCTTTTTTGCTTTCCATGTACAGCTCGGACTGAATAACCTCTGGTGACATGTACGCCATTCTGGTACCATTTTCTGTAGAACATATCATCCACGTCTGTTTCTGTTCCTTTATTGTTGTAAATTTCCTCGCAAACCCAAAGTCTCCAATCTTGATATGCTCAGAACGTGTTAGTAGTATATTATCAGGCTTTAGGTCTCGGTGAACGATATTGTTGCTATGCAAGTGGTCAATACCGTCAGCTATTTGGATCATCCAACGAAGGTTTTGTTCTTTGGAGCTAGAATATTGAAGACGATCATTCAGATTGCCTCCTGCGCAGTATTCAAACAGCAAACAAACCTCGGCTTCGTACATAATTTCTTGTTTTACGTCAATCTGATACAGATGCAAAACACGCCGGTGATAAAGTTGATCCATTACTTGACTTTCAGCAAGAGCATTTCTCAGCTCGTTATTGTTATCACATTTGATCACTTTTAAAGCGTAACTTATTTTAGTTTTGGTGTCTTGTGCTTGGTACACATTACCAAAAGCACCAGAACCAATCTTTTTCCTTCGAATGTAAGAAATTCTACTACTCGTTGCAGCAAGAGCCATGATCTACGATCAATCAATGTTTTGTGTGATGAACGCCTGCCATATATATATAACAAACGGCTCATTTTCGTTTGCATTTTAATCAAGATGACATGCTTTTTTTATCTCTATGCTTCCTTATAAGGCATTGCTGAGACGCGGTGTTACCTTGCTCTTACCTCTTCATGACGTACCATGAATAGCATTGCCTTTTTACTGATGAGAAAGAACGCAACTATAACCCATGTTTTACTCTGACGAAACATCTTTGCTTGAAACTAGCTTACTCCTTGTATTTCAGCAGTACAGCAATCTTCTGTGAAGCACGACGTCTGATGCCAATAATCAAATATTTTTGCCACTTTTCTTTGTAGATATATGTATAATTAATTAATTAACTGCAATCCAGAGCTCAAATCCTAATCTCACACACCTGTGTGTAGTAACTGGTCACTGGCAACTAGAGAGTCGATAGTATGCTTTGTATTAAAAATAAGACTGAAATCCTGTTCAAAAAGGTTAATAATTTTTTTATTATTATGATCATCATCATTAGGATGATGATTATTGTCGTTATCATTATCATTATCATCATCATTGCCATTATCATTATCATTATCACCATCATCATTATCATCACCATCATCACCACCATTAACATCATCATCTTTGTTATCCATATCATCATTATCATCATATCCTTGATTATTATCATCAACGCCATCCTCTTTATCACCATCATCACCATCATTTTAATCATCATCATTATCATCCTCCTCTTTATCATCATCATTATCATCAACATTATTATTATTATCTTCATTATTATTATCAGCATCGTTATCATCATTATTATCATCATCATCATCATCATCATCATTGTTAATCATAATAGACTGAATAAAGACGACAGATAATGCAGCTAATTCAGTATATATATTATTTATTTAAGGAAGAACATTTTAAACACATAAACTGGTTATAATTTCAACTGTTCAATCCCCATTCACAATTACCTTCCACATTATTTCCACCGATTAATTTATGTACACGTCTTTCAACAGTCGACAAAGTTCGCTTCTCTTTGTTTTAATATTTATATACAGAGTTCTTTAGTAAGCCATTAAGCGACACCTTGGTCTCCTTTAGTATTAGTAAAACACAATCCTAACTCGACCATTGCTTTCTATGTTTAAAATTATTACAACAACACACATGGTTTATTTGGACGATATCGTTCTAATGCTAATTTAATCTCCTGTGCTTTCGGTCTTTTCTTGTAGTTATAGTCCAGAGCTTTCTTAACTATTCTGGTAATGACATTTGTCTGTGTGAACGCAATTTCAACATTCGTCTTTTTGTTAAACATATGAATTCCAAGTGGTTGCCTATTACCTGTCTCAACAGGAACAAAGATCCCATAACACTTCCCTTCACTAACTACCTGAAGAAATGTTCGTTCAATGATAGCATAGAAGATAATACCAACTGCAAATATATCTACTTTGTAGGTGTAGTGCACTGGAAGGACTTGAAGGGAAATCATTTCTGGTGCGACATAACATGCTGCACCGACCCCTAGTTCTATATAGTACTTTAACCAGCTCTGATTGTCGTTTCGTCTTGCAAAATGTGTGGCCAGACCAAAGTCTGCGATCTTTATATCGTCATCCAATGTCAGTAAGATGTTCTGGGGTTTTAAATCTCGATGAATTATGTTCTTAGTGTGTAAATAGCCCACAGCATTCGCAATCTGACGCATCCATTGAAGATTCGTTGCTTCCGAGCTGTCTCTACTCAATCTTTCATTCAAGTCTCCCCCAGCGCAGTATTCCAAAAGGAGAGATAAAATTGCTTCAAATTTCATGACCTGAGTGGCCTTGACGTTATACAGTGCCACGATATTTTGATGTTTTAGACCACCTAACGCTCGTATTTCTTCAACAACCTCATTGAGATCTTCATCTTTGGTACACTTGATCTCTTTTAATGCATATGTTTCATAACCTCTTTTTCCATACGCCTTGAAAACCTCACCAAACGCTCCAGCACCAATTCTAGAACCGCGAGTATACTCAATTTGTTCTATGTAGTGTGTATCCATCAGTCCATTCTTGAACAATAAATTGACGCACTAGTAATGGCTTAATGGTAATACGAAGAAAATATCTCACTTCTCAGTCATTTCACTGGACGCATCGAACGACCATTAACCTGCCAAACCACTGACTTTCACTTTCACCTTTTAATTCCAGGTCAGCATAAATATGGCAACAATCGGTAAATATTGTCATGTAATGCGATATAATTAGTACAGCGAGTGGAATTAAAGGCACAGCGTTGCAAGACAAAAAATATATTTGTGTGCAAAGGAAGGAATAATATTCTTAAAACGTTAAAATAGTAACTCATTTGTGCATTTTCTTACGGACTACTTATAGTCCAAGCTTTGACGTGTGTGATATCATAATTTTAATCATGTGAACTTGAATTTGTCCACGAAGTTTTTAAAGTTTGCGTCATGATGACACTGTGCCTTTAAGTCATTTATACTACTTGTCATCAGAGGTGGACTGGCCCACCGGGATACCGGGAAATTTCCCGGTGCGCCCCCTTGTTTTTCGTTTCAGGCGCCCCCACAAAGACAATTAACAAAATACAGCTTATAACGTAAACATGAAATACAGTTGTTACTAGTTGCATTGCAAAACTACAAGTCGTAAACTACAAACACAATGATATACAATATATATTTTCTAAACTACTTACTCTGCATGTAATTGTATTATCTTATCTTTGTAATTCACTTTTCATAAGGTGTATACTGTATAATACATTTTGTAACTCTAAGATTAAGAGTAGTTGAATGCTGGAACAGTAATCCACTTGTGACTTAAATATTACTCATAGTATATAATACATTATTCAGTATCTATTAAATGTTGTAGTCACAAAAAATATGGTCATATCGAGGAAATACAATTTCTGAGGCTCCAAAATTTCCTAGAGGACCCTTAGGACATTCAGGCTTTACAGTCAACCAGGCGCCCCTTTCATATAATTTCTCGGTAACTTTTCTGCTGTCAGTCCGCCCCTGCTTGTCATACTTGAAAATTGAGCCAAAATTATATATATGAACATTGCTCCATTTTCAAGTATCACCTTTATGAGCAGAATCATATGCTTACTATTACATGCATAGCAAAATTTCTCAATTTTGGAAATAGCCAACTCCTTCACTCTTCACGACATAACAGCACACATTGCAAGTTCACATTGCACTGTGAACTTGCTTGTATTAAAAAAAACACAACATTCTGCCATGTTTGATGCTAATGATAATTGCACTTCTTTTAACCCATCAGAATAATAAATCACTTTATTTAAAATAAGGTAACTAGAATTACACTAAAGTCAGGTTCATCTAGGCCCTAGAATGCAGTCATTTGCCATGCATAACAAGAGGTAACAATTATATATGCCAACTATCCAACTATATATAGGTAGTTATAGATACATATACTGTGGTCTATCTAGTGCATGCAACCTTCAAATATTATTGGTTTAATAAAGTATATCTTTCAGAGCAAGTTATTAGGTTAGAATATAATCCAACAATGATTGATTATAATAATCGGACAGATCACATACATGACATATATCTCATGATTAATTTACAATAGTATGGGGTTTTCCCGGAATCTATTTTCGTGGAATTATCTACATAAAGATGACATAATATATTGTGTTTGTTTCTAACATTCTGTCATATAGTTATTCAATTGTTGCTTGATCGTAGCTGCACTTGGTCGTTTCTTTTGATCAAAAAGAAGCGCCGAGCCAATAATTACTGCTAATTCTTTACCAGTTTTATCAAAAGTAACACGAACCCCAGTTTTATCGATGTACATCTCCAGCCCTAAAGGAACTAATTCATCACCGTCCTTCTCTTGGACAAAAACCCCGTAGAATTTCGTACTATTTCGTTCCAAATAACCGCGTTCCTCTATGGCGTAGAACAGAATTCCTAGAGCGAAAATATCAGCTTTTTCAGTATAATGATCAAAAAAGACTTCTGGAGCGATATAGAATAAGGTACCACAACCAGTAGCCATATAATAAGCTTCCCAAGTCTGATTTTCCTCCTTCATTGCTACAAACTCCCTGGACAGGCCAAAGTCTCCGATTTTGATATCCTCCCGAGACGTTAACAGAATGTTATCAGGTTTAAGGTCTCGATGGACCAGCTTCTCGGAATGCAAGTAAGCAATGGCGTCTGCTAACTGCCTCATCCATTTTAGGTTAAGGACATTTGGGCTGGATTTCTCAAGACGTTGGTTTAAGTTGCCTCCAGGACAGTACTCGAATAGCAGAGAAACATGAGCTTTGAACGCTTCTTTCTGTTGGCATTTAATGTCAAACAATTTCATTATATTTCGGTGATTTAGTTTTCCCAGCGATTTCATTTCATCGACTACGTTCGCCAGGTCTTCGTCGCCGACACATTTAATATTCTTCAAAGCATAAACTTTGTTTGTATCTTTGTGGTGTACTTTAAAAACCTCCCCAAATGCTCCCTCGCCAAGTTTCTCTTCATAGATATACCTATCTCCAAATGGGAAGCTCTGTGTCTCACTGCTTGCAATCTGACCCATTCTTGCTTCTACACGTACATTGGTAAACTGCTGACTATGTCATAAACATGCATTTGGTGAACTAAACTGACCCTGAATCATGTGATTACCATAAATATAAACACAAATGCACTTCCTTCCTTCCTTTGAAAAGCGAAAGCGCATGCAATGCCGCTTGGGAAACACTCATCACTGAGGACCGTAGTTAAATATTAACTCTTTCTTGTCCGAATTGGTCTTTAGTATTTTATTCTGGCTAACGCCAGACGATTTTATTCACCTCTGGGGAAGCCCCCGGACAGGAATGAGTTATAAACTATCTCTTTAAAGTCATAAGTGAATGAGTCTCAAGCTTAGACTGGAACGTGGTAGTAGAGCTGCTGGTTTACTCCTGTGCTTCGAGGGAGTTTCTCCAAGTTCTCCGGTTTTTCTCCCTCCGTAAAATCAAGTTTAGCTTAATAATCGATATTAAAACCCCGTTTACACTAGAGCAAAAGTATCCGGTTCACAATGTTTTTTATTCTCACGAGGATGAAAACCAATGTGAATCCGGATACTTTTGCTCTAGTGTAAACGGGACCTATGTGTCAACACGAGTGCTTGAACTGCAAAGATGGAGCAGGGGAAAGCTGAAGACCTAGTTGGTTCCATTCATATATGATTGTCGTTAATTTTACTATACCACATTATTATCATTAAAAGTACAATAACCGTTGGACGGCTTACAATTTACAGTATGAATCTGTAATACAGATTCATACTTTACAGCTTACACTTTACACTTCACACATTACAGTTTATAAGTTTACAATTTACCACTTTGCATAGTTAATTGAGTTTACAGGTTCATGCTTTACAGTTTCGAGTTTCCAGCTTAAAGTTACAGTTTACAAGTTTCTAGTTTATGAAACATGCCCTTGTATTATTCACAATAAAACTCATTTCCTTAAACCTGTATTGCATGCAATATATGTATAAGCATTGTCATTTCACGACACACAAAGAAGACCAATTTAGCTTTAACATTAAACGACCTTAATTTCTTAGAACTGTTTCTGGCTGTTGAAACAATCCTAGAGGATTAAGATACTATATATATTTTATTATATATATTGACTGATATACTTTAGACGAATTATAAGGAAACGCTAACAAACAAGGCAAGACATTTCTCTGAAAGTTAGGTTCTACAATCTCAGACAGACAGAATCGTTGGGAGACTTGAATCATTTTCATCCTCAACCCCTAATTCCCCCCTCCTTCAATGTTGCATGGAAGCTTCGTGCGTTTAAAACTTTTTTGTGCAGCTGATGAAAAGTAAAAATATCACTACTAAACAACATTGATGACAGGGAGAAAGAGGGAAACATTGTTAAAGTGTTTCAAGAATAACTTAAGCGATTAAACACGAATTGGCAGTTTTTGGTTCCGTCGGAGGTTTTTGTCCAGGAGGATTATTGTTGGCTTCGTTCGCATTGGGTGCTACTTCCGCTTGAGGCATTGGCGTTCCATTTTGATGTTTTAAATATAAATCCATATTATTTCCCGTGGCAAGGTGCCCTTCATACGCTTCTATCCACAAACGTCCTTTCATGAACACTAGATAAAGTGTATTTTCCGGAGACCACAGGTCAGGATCGTAGTGACAAAGCTTTGTAAAGCCATCCACCGTTAGCCCCAATGTATGAAAGTGATTGTCAAGAAGTGGTAATTCCCGTCCACTTTTCATAGTTAGCGGCGCTGGAGATACAACTGCCATGTGTGGACATGCGTTGGGAAAATCCGAGTCGAGGTACAGACGAAGTGTGTACTTAGTATCACTGTTGCTTTTAAGTTGAAGTTCTACCCTTGTGTCGCTCGAATTGGTTTGATTTATCCAAGTCACTTGGTCTTTAAAGTATTCTGCAAGAATAACCTTTTCCTCACCAAGACGATTTCTCTGAGCTAACGACCAACTTGTAAACATATTGTAATAGTCTCGTCTGCTTGGGTTCAGTTTCAAGTCCGCACGATCGATCACAACACAACCAGTGAAGCAATGTAAACTTCCGCTAAAAATCGGAAACTGCATACAGATTTTCCCAGCAGGTGATACCTTTAATAAGCAAATTCACTGCAGCTGTAAAACCACTGATCTCAAATAATATACTCAGATCAATGTGTAAAACAAGTAAATAACAAAGCAGAAGTTGAATCTCGAAGATCTCAACACAAAACACAAGACGCCTGCTCAGGCGTTCAATCGGGCGACGAATTTCTGCAACCTAATTGGAGTAGCTTGTCACATCTAGAGAAAATCTGTGGATCCGTGTGCAAATAAAATTAAATAGTACAAAACGCGTTACGCGTAGAATCGCACTGTGAATGTGAAAGCTATTTTGATTGTCAGGTTAAACTTAAATTCTCGATTTGCAAGTATTAAAATTACAACAGTACAGTACGTATTCTAACAAGATCGACTAGCATAAACAAAATAATGCTTATAGTATAATGCTTATAGTCTGTACTAAAACGTTTGTCTGTTGTCAATTTCTTGTAATGGTTGCACACTTTTAATGGCAGTACACTTTTTAACCTAAGTATATATAATTATACGAGTTGAACCTATTTTTTCTCAGAAAATACGTTACTAATTTAGATGTCACGAATTCTTGCTAAGTTCACTGACAATTGGCAATTTCTTGCATGGTCATCAAAATCTCACAAGTCAACGTAATCGAATTTCCAAGTAACTTCTACTAAGAGCTATTCATATAGCAATCTGTGTAGTTGGTTCGAATTACAAGTTGTCGCTTACAAAAGGTGATGAGAGGTATAATAAACTTTTTCTAGCCGCATATAGGTACTTGTCTTAATAATTTATTTTGCCAGAAGATTTCTGTTCAGTTGGTTCGAATTACAAGTTGTCGCTTACAAAAGTGATGAGAGGTATAATAAACTTTTTCTAGCCGCATATAGGTACTTGTCTTAATAATTTATTTTGCCAGAAGATTTCTCGAACTCCTTCCTGATGAAATACAGTGTTTTATTCAGGATAACCCTAGAGAGAGTTATAAACTTAAATTATATACTTGCTGTTTACAACTTTTGAGTTTGATGTTCTGTACACGGGCTAACGCTAGACGATTTTTCTCGTCAAGGGCAATGTGAGAACCTGCAACCACGGGAAAGGATTAATAAATAACTTTGGTTCATGATCACTGACAAGGATTATACTGTAGGTCTTTGCATTGACTATACCAAAGTTTACAAAGGCATAGTCGCCTGTAAGATTTAAAGGTGCTCGGGCAGTTCAAAAGGGTTCAACTGCATGTATAGATATATGTACAGTGCAATCAGTTTCAGCTTGCTTTCGAAATCCGAAACGTATATAATTGAAGTGAATATTCCGAACTTACGTTGCAATGTTCAGAACTACATTACGAGGTATAGATACAAATTTAAGTCGGCAATTTGTTTCTGTTTAACCAAGTATTTATTATTATTATTCATTTCCATCAAACACTATAAAACAAATAATCTTCTACTCCGTGATATCGCCAAAGGAATTCATTTCAAAGCTTATTAAATTGGAACTTCACAATGAACTTCGCGAAATTTCGTACCTATAGTTCCTAACCTTCCAACAAATGTTGACAAACGAATTTCAAAAGTAAGCTGAATCTGACTATTAATTAGAATGCTTGTTATCATTTTGTTATATACACTTTGAAAGTAGTAAGTGTAAGTTTCACCCCATATATAAGTCACACCACTCTACTTTATAAAGCTATTACGTTTATTTGATATGCATTCAGTTCTTGCTCAATTTCACTGTTGGCTATATTTCTTGGTAATCTAAATCCTATATACAAATTTCCCAGAAAATAACTTCCAACATATACTGGTCTTTGTTTTTTAAGAAGCAATACAATTTTATTAAAAATTTGAAGTTTTGCATGTAATTTACTGAATTATATACAACAGTTAATTCACATATAGTTAAAAAAATAAAATTACAGTTTCAAATATTCTATTCTTACAGTCATTTCGAATTAAAATTGTTTGAAGCACTAGTGACCATGAAACTATTTCTAAAATGATCAGTGCTACAACGGTTAAGAATCAGTCTAGACAGAAAGTCTTCGGATATATATACGTGCACCATAAATATATTGAGCATTTTAGTATAGCTAGATTATCATACAAATTTAGGCATTTACACTGTAGTTATTTCGCGGTGCACATAAGGAATATAATTGAGGTGAACATGTTCTCCCATGATCGAAACCAATAAAAAATTCGAAAGCGACCTCACTGCAATACGCATCCTCGAGCAGCTTCTCCAGCATTACTATCCGTTTGGTGTTTTAAAAACACATCCATATCTTTCCCCGTCATAAGGTGACCTTCGTAGGCCTCGATCCACAAACGACCTTTGACAAATACTTGGTATAATGTGTTATCTGCTGTCCATAATCGCGGAATAAAATGGCAAAGTTTAATGTAACTGTCTCTTTCACCTATCGTATGAAATACGAAGCTTCCAGTAGGTAGAGCGTCACCATTTCGCTTTCTTAAATTCAGCGGAGAAACCATAACCATATCCGGACAAGAGTTTGGAAAATCTGACGGGATGTAAACACGCAGGACATACTCCTTGTTACTGTTGCTTGTCATTCTGATCTGAACGTGTGCATTGTGGTTTCCCGGACTGAACCAGGTGACTCGATTAGGAAAATATCGTTCAAGTAAATTTCTCTCCACCGCAAGGCGACCTTTTTGAGAAGCGGACCACGACATCGTGTATGTAAAACTGATCTGTAGAACAACGTAAAATACTTTCGATTTCACAACACAGCCAGACGTCATGTGATGAACGAAGTTTAAGATTGAATAGGTGCTTAGAATGACGTCACAACGTTCTTCTGAGAATCATAAATAGTTAACAATTATTCGCTGAACTTGAATTTAATATAGGTAAATCCCACAAGCTTATTTTAAATATAAAGAAGTTACAACGGGTCAACGCATAGCTTTTAAAGATCATAAAGTAGAGTACTGCAGTGTTTTGGATAAAGCGAAGTGAAAAGATGGTAAACTTCCGATATTTTTAGCAATGAAATATTGACGTTTCGAGTGTAGCTCTTTAATATCAGAGCAAAACGTTATTGAAGACTCTGCTTGAAACGTTAGTATTTTGTTATTGAAAATTTCTGCAGTTTACCACTTTTTCTTTTTACTTTAAAGATAATATATTTTGTAAACCTGTCTCCGCATATCAATTGTGTAAAATGTACTATTAATATTATTTACATGCATACAAAGTTTCATCATTTTTGAGGACTAAGATTCTTTGGAGGACGTGATACCGGTTTTAACAACACAAGCATATAACTATTAGGTCAGAGTACTACAAATATAGCTTACAAATATAGCTTGTTGTTTTAACATTATTGTTTGACAATGAGAACTAAACAATTACATAACGACACATTTCTTTCTTCTATTTCCTCGTAATTCTCCTTCTGGCATTCGTAATTCTTCTTCTGGCATTTGTTCTTGTGGTAATTCTTCTCGCATAAATTGTTCTTCGCTCTGGTGTTTTAAGTATTCATCGATATTCTTGCTAGTATCTAGATGTCCTTCATAAGCTTCAATCCACAAACGTCCTTTCATAAACACCTGAAACAATGTGTTGTCATTCGTCCATTCTTCAGGAATAAAATGACAAAGTTTTATGTATCCATCACCTCGCATACCGATTGTATGAAACACACTGCTGACAATTGGCAAAGGATCGCCATTTCTAAGCAGCGGATTCTCTGGAGAAACCAAGACCATCTGAGGACACGAATTAGGAAAATCATGTTCAAGATAGACTCGGAGTATGTAAGACCTATCACTGTTGCTTGTCATCTTGATTTCTACATTGGCGTCGAAGCTTGTAGGATTGTTCCACGTTACTCTGTCTTTAAAGTACTTGTCAAGTAACTGTTTCTCGACACCAAGACGATTTTTCTGTTCATATGACCACGCCATTGCTAACCATCGACTGAAGCAGTTTCATCATTAGCCGAGTCACATGACTATGTTATCGTACTGGCCGTAGTTTCAATTTCATCTAGCCTGCGCCGCAGACGACTAAACCCCGCTAAATTTCATCCAGCTTGCAAGAAACTAGATCCACAGTTTGTACTTTATATGTACCTTATATTATATCCAGTGTCGGTAGCACAATGGTTAGTGCACGTACTTTCACATCTAGTTCAATTCCTGCTCGGTGCGCGGTTATGAAATTAAAATTTCACCTTGGTGTGTAAGATGAGTGTTTCCAGTTTGACTCTATTAAACACCGCAGGATTTCTCTTGCTATACTTGGGTTTCCTCTTGTATAGTAACAGCTTAGATTTTAGTTTGTGGACATATACCACGCATATATTATTTGGGGTTTCGATCTGTTGATTCAGGTCTTTATCAGAGCTTATGTCAAAGCTCGACAAATAATAAACGGGATATATCTACAAACGTATATCTATATGTACGTTAATTTATCGCTATGAAAGTTTTCAAATTAGTGTTTAATCCGTACATATATGACTGATAAGGTTACCCAGTATAAACAAAAATATATTTTCCTTTCTTACTGCTTCGTCATGTTTCAATGGGAATCCTTGGAAAGATATGAATTAATGTGAATGTCTCTTAAACACAAGAGAAATATAACCTTAAAATTTTAAGCTGGGCGCTGCGGAATCTAATGGTAATATGCAAGACTGGATGTGTTTATGTCTATATTATTAAATGGGGCGGTGAATCCGACAATCTGCTAAGTTTTTTTGGTCAAATCCGACAATCCAGACTTTTTTTCCGTGACTAACCGTGTTACAAGGAGTTCAGCAAATAACGATCTTTGGAGTCAAATTAGATATCAGTAGAAAAACTTTACCTTATAGTGGTGCTATTGTATACAATAGCTTACCACTCGAAATCGAACGGTCATCTTCTCTTAATTCTTTTAAAACTAGGGCTTATCGGTACTTTTTAGATACTCTTTAAATATTTTTTTTAGATACTCTTTAAATTTTTTTTTTTGTGTGTGTAATAATTTTTTTTTTAATTTCTTACTTATTTTTTTTTTCTTGTAATTTATCTATTTCCTTTAGGTTAGAAGGCCCAGTGTAAGATTAGCTTCGCTAAACTGTTTTTTTTTTACCTTCTTTAAAGTGCCTATGACATGAAAAAATGGTATACGATTTTTTTGTATTAAGTGAAAGATATGCCTGTGAAAGGTAATCTCACGAAATTTGGCATCATTTTGTCGCATATTTTTCGAACTACGACTCTTCGAAGTTCACCTGAAACGACTCGAAGAGTGCGAAATTCCATCGCGCGGTCAGACCGGCTTATGACGTAGGCGTGTGGACACATCTCAAGTTGACTAAACAAAATAACAGGTATTATTAGCCGTTTTTGAGCAAATTGGGATGGCTATGATTCTGAATAAAAACAACTTTATTTTAGCGTTATAGTGAAATTCTATATTACCAATGTGTTGATGACCTCTGGATATTCATTTTTCCATTGAATCGCGAGTATAAACACTCCTAGTAAGCGTGAAGTTAGGTCAAGCAAAAACGTTTTGTTTACTTTTTGATCAGCGTTCGAATAAACGTCGTCGCCGTAAAAATGTTGAAGTGATCGCAGCAATGTCGTGAACAGAACCATTATAGAGGGTAGAATGTTGGTCTAGGAATTACGTTGTTTTGCGTGCAATCTTTGTGCAATTTTATCGTCGGTCTGGTCATGGGATTTGCTAAAAGTTAGTAGTTATACTATATTACTATAACAATAATCACTTAGATATCAGTTTAGCAGTCATGTTACAGAGAACTGGTTTTCACTATAAATAAGATGTCTTTAGTAATGTTAATGTTGGTCTTGAATGTATACACTATTTACTGTACAGTTGTCCGCATTCGATCCATGCATATATGTTCAACTTAATCTCTAGCGCGAGTTTCTTTACATATTATCAGTTCAGTAATATTAAGTATTTGGTTAACGAGGGTCTGGCACGCGAATGCATGACCAACACAGTTTTGTCGCCTGCGCAAATTATGTCGTGATTGAACAACCTAGCTGAAATTGCATGAGTCGCTGAAATGTGGGATATATAAACAGTAACTCAGAGCAAATTAGTCATAATAATAGGACCAATAACCAGAGCGGAAATATTGTAACGCTAGACGACTCGAACTAAATGTCGTACTGATCGAAGTTTCGTATATCACAACAATCAGGTGGAATAGTATATTTTAGGGAACGGCAAATCAAATATATAAGATTATGTTTCGCCGCATAATCATATGGACTATGCCCCAAACCCAGCCTTCGAAAGGACGATAGTGTGGTATGGATCAGCCGAAAAATGTTCGCATGCACCAGAGCAATTTTGGACAGGTTTCACTGAGAAAACGAGAGCAGAACTGAACGGAACGGAAATTATGTATGATGTACAAAAAGCATTTGCCTAGGCATCGTCCCGACTTTTGACTCACGTCACATCTTTGCTTGCGCATTTTAAAGACTTTGTGTTATCCGCAGTACTATTTGCTTTATAATATTACGGGAATCTAGCTAAGACCCAACGTAATTTATCTGGATCCAGAAGCGATACACTTTTCGGCAGTCGGCACACATGTGAATACTGGCTTGAGATGTGTGAATATATTTGTATATTATATATAATAGAAACATATAGAATAGAAAATATTGCTGTTTTAGTTCTATTCGTTTTGTTAATACTCGGCAATGTTCAGAATAATTTACTATTAACTGTAACACTGCCATATCTTTGGACAATATTTCCCGAAGGAATGTAACATCATCGACGAACCTCATCGACGATCGCCTCTCGACTGCATCATGATCTGATGGTTCATCACTATCAGCATCAACCAAAAACTGCTGCTTAATCATATCATTTGATTCTTCGTCTTCCATAGTAGCTGGTGAAACAAAATATTCGTTTTCTGACTCGTTTTCCAAAGCCCTATCTTGCTGTATTTACCTGTATCACCACAGTGAAATTTACGATGAGTCCACACGCCTACGTCATCGCGGCCTAAACTCGGTCCCAGACTTTTCGTACTTTTTATTCGAAAATATGGCAAAATTGGCAACTTCAACGCCTTGTAACTCGAAAAATATTCATCAGAATTACGTCAAACTTTCTGAGACTATTATTTGGCTGAACATCTTTCAGTCTGTGTAAAAAATGCCATACTCATTTTTTCATGTCATAGGCACTTTAAATAAAGTCTATTATTATTATTATTCTTTTTTTTTTTTCTTTTTTTTTTTTTGATGAAATCCGAATCCGCAGTTATTAGTTTTGCTGAACTTTCCGAATTTGCATGATTCACGCAAATTTTATTTCAACACTGCACTGACAATTACTTGAACTAGTGTTGACTCGTCTATGATCATTTCCAGGGACGTAGGAAGCTTCATAAACTTAGGGGGGCCGACTCCCACGAGGCGCCACCATGGTTGGCGCCGAGCGTAAAAATTTTGAAAATTTGGAGTCTCTAGATCGTTGGAAATGGCATTTTCAGAGTCTCCTCTACCTCTTTCGTTAGGCCCTTTCATTAATTCTTTCATTATAATTTGTGAGTCTCTTACTATCCGTGAGTCAGGATGGATTATTATTATTATTATTATTATTAATTGGCCGATCAGCACAATCGAAGTCGCACTTATAATGCAATTTTTTTAAATTCAATTATTTTTGGGGGGGCCGAAAGCTATTCCGGCCCCCCTTTATAAAATATTGGGGGGGCGGCCCCCCCGGCCGGTCATTTCTTCCCAAGTTTCCATGGCAATATGACGATGAAAGATCATCAGTGATATAATCTGATCATTAAAAGCAAAATCCACAATCCAACACAGACTGAATCAGATCCAGGTTCCATAGAAAATTTGCAAACATGATCCATGCAAGGTCAATTATTGGGAAAATCCGTCACTTTCAGAACCGATTTTAGGACCACAACCGATTAGAATCAGAACCGATTTTAGGACCAAACCGCTGAACCCCCCACTCCCCATTAAATTGCCATTGGATTTTGACATATAAAAAGTTCAACACACAATCTTTATATTATACGTCCAATATATACATAACACAAGAGCAAGCTTATTTAATTTAGAGCTTCGTAAACTACACAATACGTATATAACTAAGTTTATTTTTTAATCCTTCCACTGATCATGTTCTCTGTGTCGGCACAAGTATAGCTATGTACGTAAACTAAAGATTCGCACAAGAGCAATTTCATAAATTATTATCAATATTTACTATACAACACAGTATATAACAAATTTTAGTATACAATAATCAAGACTTCGTTATGAATCGTACACACAATGATTTTCATCCTTGTTTATATATAGGTAGGTATACATTGTTCTTCTGCGGTCTGGCTTCCGGTCAGTATACTTTCACTTTCAGCTTTGTCTTTCTTTGTGAGATTTATATTTGAGTATTTGAACGATCCTTTATGTTTAAGGTCGAGTCATTAGGACAGACAGCAGATCTATCATTTGTGTTAGAGGATTAACTTGTTCAGGTAAGTAGACGTTGAGGGCTTCGCCTGTAGCAAGATGCCCCTCGTAAGCCTCGATCCATAATCTTCCTTTCATGAACACTTGGTAAAGCGTATTCTGAGCGTTCCAATGCGGAGGGTAGAAATGGCAAATGGCTATGTGTCCGTCTATACCAGTCAAAGTGTGGAAAGCGGAGCTATCCTGGGGTAATTCTCGACCGTTTTTCTGGAACAATTTTGGTGGTGAAACGACAACGACCTTTGGGCAAGAATTCGGGAAGTCAGCAGGAATATAGATACGAAGAGTATAGCTCTTTCCATTGTTCGCTTCAAGTTTCACTTCTACTTTTGTTGAGCTCAATGGCGAGATCCATGTTATTCTACCTGGAAAATACTTGTCAAGAAGTTGTTTTTCAATTCCTAAGCGTTTGATTTGAGCAGGTGACCAAGACATAGTGAAACAAATGATCTCAGCTAGGATGTCAAGTAACAGATACCTTAATGAGTTTATTTATTTACGTATATACAATCGCTTTGACCCCCGGAATATTTTCCTGGAAGAAATGTTTTTATTACCAAGAAGAGACGTTCAAGGAATAACATCCAACCAGTTCTTACGAACTTATAATTTTTCTTGGAAAAGAAGGAATGAAGGATATCGAAAGTAAAAACAAGGAAGGAAGAAAGGAAGGAAGGAAGGTAGGAAGGAAGGAAGGAAGGAAGGAAGGAAGGAAGGAAGGAAGGAAGGAAGGAAGGAAGGAAGGAAGGAAGGAATGAATGAATGAATGAATGAATGAATGAAGGAATTATAATCCTTATATTTCATGTCATTATCGTTGTATTATTAAATAGATTAAAAACATCACAGAATATGAAAGTGAATTTGTGCTAATAAGAAACAACGTTAACAGAAATGATATCTTTATTTATTCGGAGCTTTCAACTCGTACAATATAAATATGTTTGCTACCAAGCAATCAAATTGAATAAGAATTAATATAACATGGTGTATTTTATTCGTTTTTCGCTAATCATTGGAATGAATTTCAGGATACATGTCATTAAATGCTTTAGCTGTTTAAATGTTACTGGACAGAAATACAGTGGGGCTGATAAACCACATTTCATCAATAATCATCGAATTCATCATCCATGCTGGGCTGGAATAAACGACGATTCAGAGCACGGAATGGAGTCGTAGCGTCATCTGTGAGCACTCTTGGACTTTGTTGTTGACTTTGCAATGAATGTCGTGTTCTTCTTACCACGGCTTCTGGTCCAGAGGTCTGATGTCGAGATAAAGAAGGTTCAGACTGAGCATTGCTACGCTGCGGTCTTGGCAGATGGTCAGAGCGACGATAGCGGACCTGTCTTCGTTCCGGCGTTTCTGCAGAGTGATTCCCAGGAAACACTCCCACTCTGGGACGACTTCCACGTAGATCTTCCTCATCTTGGTCGGGCACACAAGCGTTTTCGGGATTGTAGGTGAATTTCTGATGTCCAAGAAAAACATCCAAATGCTTGCCTGTCTCTAGATGTGCTTCGTAAGCTTCGATCCACAATCTTCCTTTCATAAACACTTGGTAAAGAGTGTTGTCGGCTGTCCAGTCAGGCGGATAGAAATGGCAAATGGACTGAAATCCATCTCTTCTTTCTAACGTATGATAGCGATCACTGCGAGAAGGAATCAACTCTCTGTTTCTGAGTAAAAGATTTTCCGGGGAAACGATAACCAATTTTGGACAGGAATTTGGGAAGTCGGAAGGAATGTAGATACGTAATTTGTAATCCTTGTCTGAGTTACTAGTAAACTGCACCTCGACCTTGGTTTTATCTGCGATTGTCGGATCAATCCATGTAATTCTATCATAAAAATATTTTTCTAACGTGCTCTTTTCAATTGCAAGTCGATCTCGTTGTACTGGTGTCCAAAGCATATCTTCAATCGTGTCTGGACTTTTGAGAATGAAAGTAAACGTCACAGAGTTTTAAAAAATTTCTTTAATACCGGGAATTACATTTCGCAGAATATACAAGAGATTTGAGGGAGGGCAACTGCATAAATTATACAGTACTGCATAAATTAAAACAACTGCATAAATTAAAAAAATAAGTCAAATATAAAATGTCTGTATGGAACTATCAATTTGATACCTCTGATGAAAAAAGTTTGGTTCAAAATATTTCTTTCCCTGAAATTTAGACAGGGTATTTCTGTACGTCGCTACCCTACGGTATAATGAAACAAAACTGTCGTTGGAAGAAAACAGACAACTTTGTTTATAAATTTTGATGTCCGGGTATTTAACCCCTACGCCTCTACACATCGAAACCGGAGCCTCGCCAGTGCCTTCAACGACAATGAGAAGGAAAAGAAGCGACACTACAATCAACGTATCATTGAGATTGAGCATGGGTCCTTCACACCACTTGTTTTCAGTGCTTTTGGCGGGTGTGGAAGAGAAACTCAACATTTCCTTTCCTCGCTGGCAGACAAGATTGCTTTGAAGAAGCACTTTGAGCAAAGTACGGTGATGAGTTGGCTGCGGAAGAAAATATCCTTCGCCCTGCTGCGAGCTCAAGTTCTTTGCATTAGAGGAAGCCGATCGTTGCACAAGCGGGCTCCTGTTCTTAATGCATCGGACATCGAACTATCTGAGAAAAACTCTCAAATGTAACTCAAAATGTGATAACCATTTTGTAAAAATACACGTTTTGTATAGGCTTATAAGTTATAATTTATATAATATACTATTTGTAATTGAATGTTATATGTAATCCTACATTGGATCTTATTAAAAAATTTTGTGTTTAAAAAAAACAAACAAAAAAACTTTGTTTATAAATTGACTTTTATGCAGATTGTAAAAAGCCCCTGTTGAGACGTATTCCAAGAAGGCAATTTCCGGGAATTAAATGAAACATGTTTTCCTGGAATACACAACTTTTTTCTAAGAACCATATATGTAGAAATATTCTCATTAATTCTCTTGCATTTAAAAACATATCAATTTGTTTCGGTGATCGGAAACGGAGCTGTTCGACAACGCTCTTTAGAGACAGAGTAACCTCTATTACAAAAACTCACTGTTTAATAATAATCTAATATTTAATAATGCGTACCCATGAAAACCTAGCTATAATAACACGTTGAAACTATATTATACATGCACTGTGGCTCTCCCACAATTGTTCATAACAACAACTGTTAATTAACTGTCACACTTGAACCTAAAGGAGCAGAGCTTCTACATTTAATGGATGAAAGGAAAGCTGGAAATACATCAACACAACCAGGAAAGCTGAAAAGACATCAACACAACAGGTGGTTTAAAACGAACAGGAAAAGAAGAGGTTTCGTTTGTAGTTCGTGAAGGAAATGGAGGAACAGAGTTTGGAGATTCAGTGGACGGTGCACGAAGGCGGTGGGTCATGATCAGGTGGGTTATTAAACTGCTGATTACCAAGATAAACGCCCATGTTCTTTCCTGTTTCCAAGTGAGCATCGTACGCTTCAATCCACAATCTTCCTTTCATAAACACTTGGTAAAGAGTGTTATCGGCTGTCCAGGTAGCTGGATGGAAATGGCAGATGGACGGAAAACCATCTACTTTCGCTACTGTATGAAACGAATCACTACCTTCAGGAAGCGGATTACCATTTTTTTGCAAAAGATTTGTTGGGGAAACAACCACGAGCTTGGGACACGAGTTTGGAAAGTCTGCAGGGATGTAAATACGAAGGACGTATTCACTCTCAGCGTTACTTTTTAATCGAACTTCCACCTTGGTGTTTTTGATAGGATCGATCCACGTAACACCGTTCAAAAAGAATTTCTCAAGTCTTTCTTTTTCGATAGCTAAACGGAGTCTTTGGGTTGTAGTCCAAACCATTTTAACAACGAAAACACAAACGACGTGAGCTACGTTACTATACACGTTAATTACACCCTTTAAAACATCGTCATAATTTATGTAGACTGAATTTTATTGGTTAAAATATTGAAAGACTTCAAATTATGTCTACATTGAGACCCCGTTTACACTAGAGCAAAAGTATCCAGATTCACATTGTTTTTTTATTTCCATGAGGATGAAAAACAATGTGAATCCGGATACTTTTGCTCTAGTGTAAACGGGGCCTGACAAACAAGAATCATGCTGCGTTAGTTCATTGAGGTCCCAAGCCATAGCGTTTAGCATTAACATTATAGATACTTCCGACAACATTGTTATTGTTGAAGATGTTGCGGCAAATTACTCCCTGAAAAGTGTACGAGATTTTTTAACTTTCAAAAATCCTTGGATATTCGCATTTGATTTTTTGGGATTTTTTGCGGATTTTTCAGGATTCCTTGTAAAAACAATTATGGATTTTCAAAGGATTTTCCAGGAATTTTATGGTTTTCCAAGGATTTTATGGATTTCCAAGAATTCTCATGGATTTGCGGATTTGTCGGCAAAATGTACGAGATTTCTGACGTGATTTGCCCCTCGTTGCAAATTAGGAAAGAAACGTTAATAGCTTCAGCTTAATTTTTTCTCTCTTGTATTCATTATGGTTTTTCATATCAGAATATTGAGCTGTTTCTTATATTCTTTTTAACAATAGATACGATGTTCAGTTTAATACAAGATTTAACTTTCTTAATACAAATGTTTTTGCTGGTCATTCATACACGTATCTCGTCACACCACAATCACTGCTTGCTAGAAATCCCATTCATCTGACGATGAAGAACTGTGGCGTTGAATTAGCTCTGATGAAAAAGGTTTGGTTCAAAATATTTCTTTCCCTGAACTGTCGTTGAAAGAAAACAGACAACTTTGTTTATACATTGATTTTTATGCAGATTGTAAAAAGCCCCTATTGAGACGTATTCCAAGAAGGCAATTTCCGGGAATTAAATGAAACATGTTTCCCTGGAATATCCAACTTTTTTCTAAGAACCATATATTTATAAATCTTCTCATTAATTCGCTTTCGTTTAAAAATATCAATTTCATACGCCTGGTGACCGAAAATGGAGCTGTTCGAAAACGCTCTTTAGAGACAAGTGAAGACATTCGAAGACGCTGTTTTCTGTTGTAGTGTGAACGAAGAAGCATTTTAAAAAACGCAGACGACATTTCCGATCGGTTTCAATCACTTACGGCCATTCATTCATACGTTTGCGGGCTTTGCGGATCGTTTCAGCAATTTTACTAAACGGCAAAAACAATTACAAAAATAATAGTGTGGATATATAGTGTGGACATGTTCTTAAATGAATTCATTCTGTCCAATGGCTTCCCCAGAGGTGAATAAACTCGTCTGGCGTTAGCCAGAATAAAATACTAAAGACCTATTAGGACAGGAAAGAGTTAAGAGAGCTAGTTTCTTTTATGAAGATAAATTTGCGAGAGATTAGACATATGGCTGATCAACTTTTTTATAGCACTAAGAGTAGACAGTGTTATGCTTTGTTTTGACTAGTAGCAATTAATTTATCACGTCGTTGATGGGTTGGTTGTTTGGTTCGCTGTTTTAGCACTTAACCTTTTACACATAAGAAATGAAAATCTCAGCAGTTCAACATCTTTAATTTTTTTTTATTCTGTTTTGGGTAAGACGATTATGATTATATTCAGGCCAGAACGATTCTTACTAATAAAGAAATAATTACAAAGTTGATTGAAACCTTGAAAAAAATTACGTTTGATGTTGTTCCTAGCTGTATAACCTCTTATAAAAACACACTGGTTAATAATAATCCAATATCTAATAATGCGTACTCGTGAATAACTAAGAATAACTGAAACTATATTACATGTATACATGCACTGTGCATGGTTCTCCCACAATTGTTCATAACAACCCCTGTTTATCACAACTCTGTCACACTTGAACTTCAAGGAGCAAAGCGTCTAAGTATATAGGTTTAACTGGAGGAGGTAGATGAACTTTTTTCACGGAAAGCTGAAAAGACATCGACCGATACCAGAAAGATGTTTCATTTTTAGTGCGTGAAGGTAATGGAGTGACAGAGTTTGGAGATTCAGAGGACGGTGCATGAAGGCGGTGAGTTATGGTGGCGGACTTGTCTTCGTTCCATTTCTGCAAAGCGATTGCTAGAAAACACTCCCACTCCAAAACGATTTTCATGTAGATCTTCCTCATCTAGGTTGGGCATCCCAGCGTTTGGATTGAAGGTGAATTCCTGATGTCCAAGAAAAACATCCAAATCCTTGCCTGTTTCTTGATGTGCCTCGTAAGCTTCGATCCACAATCTTCCTTTCATAAACACTTGGTAAAGTGTATTCTCCGCTGTCCAGTCAGGCGGATAAAAATGGCAGATGGACTGAAAGCCATCTACTTTGGTCAGTGTATGAAACGAACCACTTTCTTCAGGAAGTGGATTACCATTTTTTTGCAAAAGATTTGTTGGGGAAACAATCACGAGCGGGGGACACGAGTTTGGAAAGTCTGCAGGGATGTAAATACGAAGGATGTATTCACCCTCAGCGTTGCTTTTCATTCGAACTTCCACCTTGGTTTCTTCGGTGGGATCGATCCACGTAACACCATTCAAAAAGTATTTCTCAAGTCTTTCTTTTTCGATACCTAGACGGACTCTTTGGGTTGCAGTCCAAACCATTTTAACAACGAAAACACAAACGACGTGAGCTACAGAAGAACGTACCTGCAGTTACTGAGTTTTTTTACACGTTACACCCTTGAAAACATCGTCATAATTTATGCAGACTGAATTTTATTGGTTAAAATATTGAAAGACTTCAAAATATGTCTACACTGACAAAGAAGAATCATGCTGCGTTAGTTTACTGTTAAATCATCACGAGGTCCTAAGCCATAGCGTTTAGCATTAACATTATAGATACTTCCGACAACATTGTTATTGTTAAGAAGATGTTGCACATCGAGGGGCAAATTTCTCCCTAAAAAGTGTACGAGATTTTTGAACTTTTAAAATTCCTTAGATTTTCGCATTAGATTTTCGGAATTTAGGGATATTTCGAGGATTTTTCCAGATTTCTTGTAAAAATAATTATGCATTTTCAAAGGATTTTCAAAGGATTGTATGGATTTTCAAGGAATTTTATGGATTAAGAATTCTCATGGATTTACGGATTTGTCGAAAAAGTGTACGAGATTTTAAAAGTAATTTGCTCCTCGTTGCACATTAGGAATGAAACGTTAATAGTTCTCCTTCAAAATTTTTTTCTTGTATTCATTATAGATTTTCATATCAGAATATTGAGCTGGGCTATTCATTTTAACAAGATACCGTGTTGATTTTAATACGAGATTTAACTTTCTTAATACGAGATTTAACTCTCTCTCAAACTAATGTTTTTGTAATATACAATACACAGAGCAACTGGTCATTCCTACACGCAGCTCGTCTCACCAGAATCACGCTTGCTAAAAATCTGATTCATCTGACGATGAAGAACTGTCGCGTTTGCGAAATTTCTTCTTGATTTTCTTACTCATATTTTTAAAGAAACTACGTGGAGGTGGAGGAGAATCGGTCGGCCAACTGCTTAGCTCAGCAGGACGTCTCGTCGAAGCACTGGCTTGACCAGCTATCGTTAGGTTTCCTAGGTTAGACGAGTGTTTCTGATGTCCAAGATACTCGTCCAGGTATTTGCCTGTCTCTAGGTGTCCCTCGTACGCTTCGATCCACAATCTTCCTTTCATAAATACTTGGTAAAGAGTGTTCACAGCTGTCCAGTCAGCTGGATAGAAATGGCATATCGATAGTAATCCTTCTCTTGTTTCTAAAGTATGGAACGCGTTGCTGGTATAAGGAACAGGATTTCCGTTGTGCTGCAATAGACCCGTCGGTGAGACAATCACTAGGTTTGGACAGGAGTTTGGAAAGTCGGAAGAGAGACTGATTTGGAGTCTGTATTCCTTATTCGAGTTACTAGTGAACCGGACTTGCACTTCCGCGTTTCCTGTCGGGTTAATCCACGTTACTCGATTAGGAAAGTGATCCTCAAGTGTTGTTCTCTCGATGCCAAGACGAAGAATCTGAGACGGGGACCAAACCATACTTCGCTGTATAGAGCTGAACTGGATAAACTAACCAGATAGTCTGAGCTACATGTAAATTGGAGTCAATCTGACAGTCAGTCAGTATCCATATGTAAAACAACAATCGAACGTAGGAGTCTAACGTTTTCGAGCGAAGGCCCTAGGTCAATAGCTAGAGCATCTATAACCGGTTATTATTCTTGGTTTTCATCTGACGTCACGGCGGCCATGTTGGTGCACAGGAACAATGAAATGGCGGCCATGTTGGTGCACAATCTTTATCCTATGGGAATTTAACTCTATTTTTATTCAAATATTTTGTATTGTTTCACCACCCCAACGGGGCCTGCGATCACGTGAGTGAAAACCGAGAATAGGTTGTGATGGTGATTATGATGGTGTTCATAGTTATGATGGTGTAGATGATGATGGTGGTGGTGATGATGTAGATGATGATCAAATAGTAAGCTTTCAACCTATATATAAAGTCTGTCTTTATTTGTTATTTGTTTGTTATCCAAAGACAATAGAGGCACGGTCAGTTTATTGTAGAACTGCTCAAACTCTAACTAAACAGAACTTCAAAACTAAACACAAGACATACATACTCCCACGATAAATTGGGACTTAATCGTCCATATATTTAATTAACATCCTTCCACCAAAATACAATATTTCCGTATCAAATACATATCTTGTTGCTATCAAATATAAATTTTATACATATTGAATGCTGGTATATACCAAAAAAACCCCAATAAACGTAAAAAAAATGTAGGTCGTTAGAATAAATCTAGTTATAATAATTCAGAAAATATATAAAAGTAAAACCATTTCTCCAATTTCTGTCTTTTCAACTGTTGCAATAAAAAACACTTAGTTTCAGAAATTGCAGCTTGATGTTAGTAATAAGTGTCAGTTGTTTGCTGTACAAGCTGTGTTAGTTAGTAATACTCAGAAAAACTCTGAGCTCTAAGCGGGACTCGAACCCACAACCTTCTGAATGCTAGCCAGACGCTCTATACCATTGAGCCACTAGAACTCAGATAGCGGAGCAAGGTTAATTGAGGTACTTATACCTTAGACTGTGCCCAGTCCTCCAGGAACGAGTCTTAACAGCTCGGTTACAAGTACTTGTTGGTCTGCAAGTCGCGTTGTAACAGTAAGTTTCCAGTTAAACACTGTTAGTTAGTTTCTTGCTCCGCTATCTGAGTTCTAGTGGCTCAAAGGTTAGAGCGTCTGGCTAGCATTCAGAAGGTTGTGGGTTCGAGTCCCGCTTAGAGCTCAGAGTTTTTCTGAGTATTACTAACTAACACAGCTTGTACAGCAAACAACTGACACTTATTAAAAAACACTTAATTGGAAAACATGCATGAACTATTTCCAATGATTATTGTGGGACAGTGAACTCGGGTGGAGAATAATAATCGTCATGTATGAAGACTGTTGTCTAGATATTGAAGAAACTAGTCTGTTTTGAAATATCAAATAGCCTAAGTACTATCATTCGACCTTCAGCTCCCAACTTAACCTGTAGCTCAGTTGGTAGAGCATCGGACTAGTAAACCGAAGGTCGCGGGTTCGGATCCCAGCTGGGCCAAGTAGAGTTTTCTCTATTTGTCCGGCTCGGAGTAACACATTATTATTTTGCATGAACTAGATTCTTAAAATGTCTATAAAATGAAAATTAAGTTTGTCTTATTTGGAGGAACTCTTAAAATCATAAAGTAATACCTTACAGTTATACAGTTTTCCCATATCTCACTTCGTTCTTGAGAAAATAAGATTTGTTTGATATGCAAATAACCTACTGCGTACGTCACAGCAATTTCCCAGGTGTTTGGATAAGAGTCTCCAAACATGGAAAAAAACATTTGGTATTTCTTTTATAAAATAATCACAAGTGAATATGATATACTGTCCGACATTTTCAAAAAAGTCGTTTTGGCGGGAATTTTCCGTGTTTGGATACTTTCCGCCAAGTTTGAATCAAGCTGCATTACGACGCTGTTTTCAGAATTATGTGTGATTGTGAGCGATGAGAACTGATGTAATGGAGCAATGTTTTTCTCGTGGACAGAATAGACAAAAATCATGCAACATCGAGAGTAGATTCAAGAAAGTTTAACCTTGACGGAATATTTTTGACCAGCTTATGCAGTTTATAGTCGGTTTCAGCTTGCTTTTGAAATTCGTTTGTCAACATTCGCCAAGTTTGAATCAAGCTGCATTACGACGCTGTTTTCAGAATTATGTGTGACCGTGAGCGATGAGAACTAGTTTCCTGATGTAATGGAGAAGAAGATTATTTGTGGTATAGAATATAATAATAGATACTTGGTTAAGCAGAAACAAATTGCCGACTTAAATTTGTATCTACCTCGCAACGTAGTTCGGAACATTGCAACGTAGAATATTTTTCACCATTATACGTATCGGATTTCAAAAGCTGAAACGGACTATAAACCAAGTGGATATTCAATTTCTGGGTCACTCCATTGTGGCTATAGCTCACCAAGATCTTCGTTAGAATTCCGAGAAATAATTCGTGTATAACAAGACCTGATTACACTGAACGCCAGAACAGAGTCAATGATGTAATAAATAAAATAGAAAATGTTGGCATCTCATCACCGTCTCACCAGAATATTTCCCAGATCGAGCTTGGCCATGTATTGTCGGAAAACAGTCTCAATGAACGTTGTAATTGGTGTCTCCAGATTTCCAATCGAGAACAGTGAAATCAAAGTTCTACAGTACATGTACTGTATACTTCAAGCGGCTGTAGACTACTGTACTTGAGGCATACTTTTCCCTTGGATTTTCTTGTGTTGGCGAGGTCCTTCAGACGAGAATGCGTCTCAAGCAAATCCAAACATTGACATCATAGAGTTAGCATAGGCCATGGGTTTTACATTTGGGTGAGGCTGGAGTGAAATTAAAACAAACCAAAAGTGTGGTGAGATGAAGTAATAGTTAACCTACCCGTTTTACACTGGCATAAGTACAATGATGATGGTGGTTGTGATGGTGATGGTGATGATGGTAGTGGTGATGATGGTAGTGGTGGTGATGGTAGTGGTGATGATGGTAATGGTGGTGGTGATAGTGGTGGTGATGATGGTGATTGGTGGTGATGATGGTAATGGTGCTGGTGATAGTGGTGGTGATGATGATGGTGATTGGTGGTGATGATGGTTATGATACTGATGATGGTAGTGGTGGTGATGATGATAATGGTGGTGGTGATAGTGGTAGTGGTGATGATAGTGATGATGGTGGTGATGATAATGGTGCTGATATAATTGTTGTGGTGGTGATGATGGTAGTGGTGGTGACAATGGTGGTGATAGTGATGATGATAGTGGTGGTGGTGATAGTGGTAGTGGTGATGATAGTGATGATGGTGGCAGTGGTGGTGATGATAATGGTGGTGATATAATTGTTGTTGTGGTGGTGATGGTGATGATGATGGTGGTAGTATATCTTTGAACTTATTTTACCACAGCCTCGTAGGTTGTAAAACTAGGTTTCAGATCCGAATTCATGGTGATAAAAGCACCTTTATTCCCCATCTGATCACTAAATATAAAAAAACAACACATCATGTTTATACCAACACAACTATTCTACATGTATTAATACAATAAAGGTTTCAAGGTTTCTGTATTCATCATACCTTAATCAAAGACAGTATAAAAGAATACAGCCTTACCAATAGTTAGGAGCTGAAAATACTGTAACACATTTCCCTTCGTGAGCCACTTCGTAACCTCCCGCTTTTACCTCGTGGCTTCGGATTATATAGTCTGAATAAAAAAGAAACGAATTTCCAAATCACTCTGACAACACTCCAGTGACGTACAAGGCAGGCTCTTCAAAATGGCAGTAAAGAAACAAACGTTACTGACACGTTAAGATTTTTGACAATTTTTTTTTCGCGGTATGAGGAACTTCTCAATGTCTGTCTCCTTACCTAAGTTGTTTAATCTGCAAAAGTTATTCGTCACGTCTGGGCCAAACTGAATAGCCACACCTCTTTTACTGGCTGATCTACCATTCTAAAGGATAAGAGTGACGGAGTTAGAACTACTAAACAGTATTTTTTTATAATTAGTAATTAGTACAGTGTAAAGATACACCAGAGTGTGAAAAAAATACAAAAAAGGAAAACTTCAATAAAGGAAGAGAAAGAAAGAAATAAGAAAATCGGATGGAAAAGAACGGGAAATAAGAAGTGAAAGAAAAATAGGAAACGGAAAAAGAAAAGGAAGAGTAAAAACAGAAACAAAGGAGGAAAAGGGAAAGAAAGTCTAAATCAAACCTGAGGTTGAGGATCAGACCATAATAATTCACACATGACACCTTCAAAACAGACAATAAATTATTTCGTGAAGAACTGTTCAACAATTTCCTCAATCATTGTTGCAGTTGTTCATACCTTCTTCTGGTGGTTGTCTATTGCGATCAATTTTTCTTACTTCGTCCAAAGTGACATCATCTCTGCTAAATAACCCACCGTGCATTACCTGAAGTTGATCGAGAACACTATGGTCAGACTACACAATCTCTATATATACTCACAATTCTCAATGTACTTTATAGCCTTACGGAATGTACAGAGTCTATAGAAGTCAGTGGAGCAATACAATAGTTGCGGCATCTCTCTCGAATCGGTAGAAGTTCTAGCCCTTCAAATTGTAAATTGCGGTGCCCTGAAAGTTGGCGTGCGGGTGCAGCTAACTTTCAAACGCTTTATATTCCGTGTGTGAGTGAGTTAGTTAGTTAGTTCGTTCGTTCGTTCGTTCGTTCGTTCGTTCGTTCGTTCGTTCGTTCGTTCGTTCGTTCGTTCGTTCGTTCGTTCGTTCGTTCGTTCGTTCGTTCGTTCGTTCGTTCGTTCGTTCGTTCGTTCGTTCGTTCGTTCGTTCGTTCGTTCGTTCGTTCGTTCGTTCGTTCGTTCGTTCGTTCGTTCGTTCGTTCGTTCGTTCGTTCGTTCGTTCGTTCGTTCGTTCGTTAGGAATCAATAGTATATTTTTGACGCGACATTTTTAACGTGACATTTTGATGGTTGGTAGTGTTATTCTACACACCAGTTGTCAAATTTTCACGTCCGACTTATGTCATGCATGAATAAATTAGATGCCACCCCCCCAAAAAAAAATTTCCTCACTTACCATAACTTTATTATTTATAAGATGAGCAAGTGGAAGCCAGTTGTAAACTTCTGTGAAAAGCTCAACCATCTTGGCCGAATATGTTTGCTAAGTTAAAGAAGCGTTTGTTTTCCCAGGAAGATTCTATAGTACGGTCAAATGGTCGTAAGGTCAATGAAGTAATTGTTACAGTACTGTAGAGTACACGTAGAATGTAGAGAGAAAGACAAAAAGGATATTTTGATTTTACTTCGCCTTCAAAACCATACATTTGATTCATAGAACTAGTTTCATGATTTCCTAGAGGACAAAAAAAAGATCAGATCTTACACCCGGGCCCGGATTTATCAATTTTTGGCCTACAGGCTAAGTGTGACGACATATTTCTAGGGGGGGGCCGGGGGCATGTCCCTCGGAATTTTTTTAAATTTTGGGTCTCTAAAACAGCATTTCCCGCATTTTGAGGACACTTTTGAGCAAAATATAAAGGTCTGAAATCCCATTTTTTTAACAGAGTTTCTGGCCACCGCTGGGATCTAAGACCAGCTTAGTCTATCTGAAGCCCTGAACAGAAAGATTTGTAGTTTATGGGCTAAAATATAATTTGGGGAAATTTTGAAATAGTGTCTAATTTATTTTTTTCGTCCCAAAACGTGGGTCGTCCAAATTGTGGGCCTACAGGTTATAGCCTAGTAAGCCTATGGTAAATCCGGGCCTGCGTACACCCCATCAATTGTATTCTGGCTTGGGTCAAGCCGACTTCGTCCTGGAGAAAGATACCTAACTCTTCGTTCAGGTGGATTAGATATCCCCCGATGAGCCACGGTAATGTGTGCGATATATAATATATGTATATTTCTGACTGCCTCAGCCGGGAGTCCCAATAGCTCAGTGGTAGAGCACTGGTACGTGAAACCAGAGACCTTGGGTTCGATTCCTGGTTGGGGCGGTCAGAAAACTTTTCTCTACAGCAGTGATTCGACTTCATTTGAAATTCTTCTTCTCGTATTCACGTAGCTTGGTACCCTGGCCCAATTTCAAAAGAAATAAGGGCCAGGTAACCACTAATTTCATTCTCGCGTCATCAGGGCTAAATCCACTTATGACGATTGCAGTTTTACTCATAGCCACTAAAAACGCGCGAAATTTTAACCGATAGGAAAGCCGAAGTCTTTAGTGGTTACCTGGCCCATATTCTTTGATTGGGCCAGGGTACCAGGCTAGTAGGAGCACGGATGGCGTGTGCTGTTAGGTCGCTGCCTCTCACCAATAGTTAAGCCCGGTTAGACGGGGTTAGTACTTGGATGGGTGACCATCTGGGACAACCCCTTTCTCGAGCTTGGGACTCATGTGAGTAGAGTTTAGTTAGTCTCTCCTGTGCTCCGAGGGTTTTTCGCCGGGTTCTCCGGTTTTCCTCCCTCCGTAAAATCAACACCTAGGGCTTAGCTGGGATCCGTATAGTGGAGAATAACCTTGTAAGGGACCTAGAGTCCTATTGTTACTTCTCCTGTTACCGCCAGGTACAAGTGTTGATAAATAAATAAATAAAAGTATTCACGCTGCTGAAGGACAACTGAATATTTAGTATTCCGGAGAGGAGAAGGGGGCGTATTTATTATGTGAATGTTTGTCTGTTGTACATGTACTGTATATACATTTTCTAAAAGCATTAGCTTTGACATACCACGCGACATGAAGAAGTGATCTGGATACAAAAGTTTTAAACTAAACAGAGTAAAAATAACTTCACAGGAAAATGAACCTCTATCTACAAAATCTCCATTGAAAAGCTGAAAGTAGTTAGGGAAAATACTGTACTGGAAAATCTAATGAATAAAGTTTTTTCGTTTGCTTTTGCTGTGCAAGCTGTCGTAAGTTAAACTCAGAGAAAAACTCTGAGCTCCAGACGGGACTCGAACCCACAACTGGAGTTCACTTAGGTCGGCCTCTTTACTCTTCAGCATCAGACGCCCTTCGAGAACTAAAATGGAAACCTCTTTTATTAAGAAGACAGTTTCGTCGATGTGTTTTTGCTTATAAGGGCATTAACAATTTGATTAGTTATAATCTTGAAGTAATTGTTAACAAAAACATACATAACCACAATACACGTCAGTGTAATGATTTGCACTTACCGAAACCCAGAACTAAACGGGGAAAACAAAGATTTGTTTTTCAAGGACTAAAGGAATGGAACGCAATTAACGTCGATATCAGAAACTCTGACTCTTTTTTATCTTTTAAGCGGAAACTTAAATTTATTTTTTAAATTTTAATTGTACTTTTACATTAACTTTTACTATGTATTTTAAAAATTAGTTTTGTAATTTTTAATCTATTTGCTAGGGCCCTATTGAAAAACACCTCTGGTGATGGAGGTACCCTATTAAAATATTATTATTAGAGTTTTTTTCTCTCTGAGTTTAACTTACGACAGCTTGTAGAGCACAAACAAACGAAAAAACTTTACCAACTTCAAGCTGAAAAGACTACTAACATATAATAATAATAATATTTTTCCAAGTTAGCGCGGTCAGCAATTGTTTTGTGGCATAAGATGTTATACTGTAAATTAAGGATACATATGGATTATCTTCTGAAGGCAAACCATTTAGTTGAAAAATATTTAATAAATCATAAAACTGTCCATGGATATCTCCGCAGACCGTGAACTTGTTGCCCTAAATAATCCAAAATATTACAATACATACTGTGCGTTAAATTATATATTAACTGATACAAACTTAGGCGTAGTATTTATTTGCTAACAACTCCTAATGCTGGTGATGTTGAACTTATCTCAATTTCACAGGCATAAAAGCTACATGATCACAAATTTCTTAATCTCTGGTCTAATAAATTTTCTGATTCTCGTGTAGTAGGTTCTTTTATCAGATTTAAAACACGAGGCGATAGCCGGGTGTTTTCGATCTGATAAAACAAGTACTGCGAATATTGTAAATAGCTTTAAAAACGACCCATTTGGTAAGTTCATCGTTTGAAAAACAACCTTGTCTAAGCTGAAAAAATCAAAGCTAAAGTTTATGTAAATCAGGAGGATTTTTTATTCGTTATAAAACCACGGACATGGTCCTGATTTCCTTTGTATTTTCCTCATGAATTATTAATGAGTTTTTGAAGGAAGAATGTCGCTTTAGTTCTCACCTCTGGAATTCTAATATCACATAAAGAATTGACTTCTTGAAAATACTTTTTGATCTCGACCAGAATCTGTTGGTTAAAATATTTAATATGTGTACAATACAAGTAATAATAATAATCAAAGTGTTTTCCATCCTGGTTTCTGAGTGTTCTCTTACCACATAAGCATATTTTTTGTGTAGTTTCTTTTGATTTTTGAATCTTTCTAAGAGCTCTGTTACAAAATGTAACGTAACTTTGCCATCTTCTAAATGCGGGCCATCGTAACTGTCTTCTACCACTGCAGACAAAGAGAACAATGAATAGCCTTATAGATCACTAATAATTTTGTACAGTATAACTTCCACATACTTACTGGGTAACTTAAGTTATAAAAATACAGTGTACTGGACAGTATATTACAGAATTTAATAAATATACATTAGTCTGTAAAGCTATGGATTTATAATTTGAAGCTAATATATCTTGAGTCCAAGGATTATCATGGTTAGAGGAGGTGGTAATAGTGGTGTTGTTAATTGTGGTGGTGATAGTAGTGGTGATGGTAGTAGTGGTGGTAATGGTGGTGATGGTACTAATGGTGATATTTAGTGATGGTTGTAGTAGTGATGGTAGTGGTGTGGTAGTGGTGGTGGTAATGGTGATGTAGTGAGGTGGTAGTGATAGTAGTGGTGATGGTGGTAGTGATAGTAGTGGTGATAGTAGTGGTGGTGGTAATGGTGATAGTAGTGATGGTGGTAGTGATAGCAGTGGTGATAGTAGTGGTGTGGTAATGGTAGTAGTGGTGGTGGTGGTACTGGTGGTACTGCTATTGGAGGTGGTGGGATAATTATTGAGAGTTTGACAAGAATAATAGAAAAAAATATATGCCCCGTATCTGTCCACAAGAAGTTCTTCTAATCTTGTAGTCATCAGAGAGCAATATTAATGTTGGGAGCATTTGTGGTCACATAGTCATAAATTGTACTGTGTACAGTCTATGTAACGTATCTATTACTCCCAAGAACTTAAACACTAGACTACAGATATAGTATATACTGTATATTGCCACACAACACTGTAGGATACATCATTGTATTAATCATGATCTGTATTTTAATGTAATGTAAAACCCAAGATGTTCTTACCCATTGAGTCGATATCTAATGATTCAGCAATAGACTTTGTTTCATGGTCAACAGCTATAGCTTTTTCAAAAGCTTGTTTCTGAACAATTTTCTTACATTCAGTATGTTTCATCTTAGCATCTTTATCTTTTGGACGAAATTTAACTACCTAAAATACATGCATACTTAATATTTAACAATATTGTGATCATATAATTATATACAGGGTGAAGAAATTTCTTGTGATAATAACTATTTCCTTGGAATAACAAGCAAGGCTCCACTCCACACAACATTCTTGTGACAGACATTTTTTTTAACTCAAATACAAGTTCTATTACATACTGTTTCATAATCCTTTAGACTTTCTTTAAATTTTCCCAAAACCATGTTCGCTGAAGCTCGTCTGTAATATGCCTAAAATATTAACCAAACTTTTACAGTACTCTATAATTATATAAATGCAAGGTTATGTTCTTCAAAAAAAGAAAATAGATATATCTCATGAAGTCTTTTCCTTAATATTTAGTGTACATGTACGTACTTATGAAATTTCTGTACCTAGTCAAAATCAATACTAAATCACAGCAGATCACAGATTATGTATCTTCACACACCTTTATATACGTCTTATCAAGTTGCAAGGCTTTATCAGCATCTGCCCATGCATATCCATAATTTTCCAATTTGATATTACAAAAACTCCTATTTCCATAGTACACAGCAGAATAAGGATTTACTTTAATGGCATCTGTATAAAGCTCCAAAGCTGTCTGAAAATGTCCATCTAACACAGAAAGTATTAATTATTTACATATGAATTGAGGGGGGGGGGGGGATGATATATAATACATATATATATATATATATATATATATATATATATATATATATATATATATATATAGATAGATAGATAGATAGATAGATAGATAGATAGATAGATAGATAGATAGATAGATAGATAGATAGATAGATAGATAGATAGATAGATAGATAGATAGATAGATAGATAGATAATATGCTGTAAGCCTATGGGTTTATATAAAGCAATCTTAAAATATTTTTTGACCCTTAAGAATATTTTCATGTGTGAGTTGTTGTTTTTTGTTTGACAAGAATAATGTATGCCCCATATCTGTCCACAAGAAGTTCTTCTAATCTCGTAGTCATCAGAGAGCAATATTAATGTTGGGAGCATTTGTGGTCACATAGTCATAAATTGTACTGTGTACGTACAGTCTATGTAACGTATCTATTACTCCCAAGAAACTGGTAAGTGCTCTTTGCAGTTCTTATTTAATATTGATCCTGTCTTTAGTAAACATCTCCTTGTCACAGACTCAGATATTTTTTTCTAAAAAATGAAATAATTGCCCCATTCAAATCCCCCCTCCCCTCCGGTCCAAATGGGGCACCAGTGACCTGTTGTCTTGTAGTGTCAACTGCCTGACTCTATGAAACATAAGCTCAAACAAATACTGTTAAATATACAAAATTTACTAATCACTATCTTTACATCCTTTGAAAAATGACAACCTTACAGTAAACCCATCAACTTATTTCGTCTCCGAGGCTCTTTAATATTTCAAGCAAGTCCTATGGCTATGAGACCGGTGAATAAACAGTCTTTGTTTTGGCAATACTCTCGTCAAATCTAACTATTTTTTGACAGCATACGACGCTTTTATAACTCACCTTTAAAAAACTCGTTGGCCTTTGCTTTAATAACTTCTGCTTCTTCTTTTTCAGACTCTGATACCTCAAAACGTAAAGTAGATTCCTCTTCACCGTTCGCCATGTTAGTTTTTTTTCTTCAATCTTCATGTAATTAAAACCTCAGAACACAAGGAACGTGGACTCAAATACCTGCTTTTCAGGGACGATAAAGGATATTTGGCATGATAAAGGATAAGAAGGGATGATAAAGGATAACGAATGACGACAAAGGGTATTGTGGAATAATAGGGAGTATTAAGGAACAATAAAGACTATTAGAGGAGTATCGAGGGACTAAACAGACTATTATGGGATGATTAGGAGTATTAAGGGATCATAAAGAGTATCGAGGGACAAAATAGAGTATTGTGGGATAATAAGAGTATAGGGGACCATATAGAATATCGAGGGACAATAGAGAGAAATAAGGGATATACGAGGGACACGCTTCACATTAAATTTTTTTCTTTTTTTTCTGTTTCGAAGTTGTTTTCCTAAAAATATATCATTTAAAGAAGTGTTTTTAATATTTCAGGACCACTAATAGACAATTTCGTTTCAGGTTTTACCGAAGCCATGGCTTTAAAGAAGAAATTTGCATAAACCAGGTGCGAAATATGTTTTTAACTATGTAAATATTTAAACGAATTTATAATTTATGAATTAGAATGAATAAAGGTAAATTCTTCATTACTTTAATAAAATGATTTAAGTCTAGCTTTAATTTGGAGCTGAGATTATCGTTCTTATTTGTTAACATAGAGTTTTAATTTTGAGAAATTTAATATGCAAATTTTCTTTGAATAGTTTGGATAGTTTATAAAGCAATTATATATTTAGAATATATTATTGGCGTATATTATAATTACATTACAACAGTTTGTAAATTATATGTTTAATATTGTAATTTTAATACATGTTTATTGTTATAATATATAAATATTTATACCCAGAACTCTCAGTCTTGAATAAACTATTTTTCTTTGCACCAAAATCTCTAAACCAAGATTTTCAGCTATTATATTAAACTAGAAGCTTTGAAAGGGTCTTAGGGAAATTTGGCAAATTTCTCTTTAAAGTAAATGACAAACATTTTAATGAAAGACAAAAAAATTCTTGCAAACAATTTTCATGAAAAAAATTCTAACAGTGGAACTGCTCATGCTCCTGTACAGAGGGCAGGTTCCAGGGGGGGGTCTCATTTTGTTTTACATTCCAACCCCTGAGAGTTAGGGGGGTTTGCCCTAGAGCCTGATACTGACATGGGGCCTTAGGCTAACTCAAAAATCAAGGAGCTTTACAAACAATTGTTTTGTGCCACAACCAAAAATAATAAACAGACTGATAGAATCTAAATTAACTGTTTAGGCTAACTGCCTAGCAAATGTGACATTTTGTAAGCAAATAACAAATACAATTACGACTGGGTGATAAAATTTAAATGTAAATATTTAAAAAAAAACAAAAGAAAATTGGAAGAAACTCCTGGGAGAAGCTACAGGAGAAAAAAAAAAGTGGAGAAAACAGCTGTAAAATATTCTGGCATAGGATATGCGACATGCATACTGACTGGTGAACTCCAACATGGCTTTGTTAGTCTGTGGTTATATTTTAATTTATTTATTACCAGAATAGCTGTATTTGATAGTTTTGTGTTTAGTTTTGTGCTGTATAAACGAATAATAAAATATTAATCTTAATATAAACAAGGGTATGGCCAATTATAGGCTGACATGCATTTCTACAGCTTATGAAATGAATTATAAAATGAAATAGTAATACTGTAAAACTATATATTTTATTCATACTTGCAAAGTATGTTTGGGTCGCTTATGCTTACTTATGACGCAAGAACTCTTGCCCCAGTCTCTTTCCATCGTTTTTCGTTTGATTCCCAAAGCGGAAGTGCGTGTTATTTCGTTTTCTGAGAACCGTGGCTAGCCAATTTGCAAGGGAAAACCACAAATTTGAATCAAGTGAAAGCAGCCAACGGTTCATCGAGCAATTCATATTGTACTTTACTTGGTCTGGTGGTATTTATAAACAATATTTTAATTATTTCTACTTTGTGTTGGTGAATGTCTGGGTTGATTTTGTTTGCTTAACCGGTACAAATATGCCATCTCCTGCTTTTAAGTTGCGTATCTTTGAAAGCGAGTACAGAGAGATTGAGGATCTTGTTCTAAAGTACCCGAATATTGAAACCGGAGGAGATTTATTTGGTTTGTGGACAAGAGATGCCGATCCTGTAGTTCAACTTATCATTGGACCTGGACAAAGATGTCGAAGAACGTCTGTATCGTTCCACCAAGATACCGATTATCTTCAGAATGTCGGGACGTATTTGAACACTTCGTTCATGTTGTGTCATATCGGAAGTTGGCATTCGCATCATCAGTTGAGCTTGAATCACCCCAGTGCCGGTGATCGAAGTACTGTTCGTAATAATTTCCCGCGCGGTCTTGAACGTTATATTATGATTATCGCGAATATTGTATCCAGCACACAAAGTGGGGCAAAGTCTGTCGTGATTCATCCTTATATGTTTACATATGAAGGTCGTATTTGCGACGAAGGATCAGTTGAGGTGATTCCAAATCCAAGTCCTTTTCGAGAAGATATTCGCGTGCAACGTGAAATCACAAAAGGAACGGAGGGGAATCATTCGACTCTAGATCGTCCGCACGTGTCACATCCCAGCACGAAGTCGTCATTAGTACATAACCGCGAGTTTTGTCTCCAGGACAATAAACCTGGACATGGTACAGAAAAACGGGACGTTCAAAAACCAAGCGAAGCTGACCAGTGGTATTCGACAGCTACAGGTCAAGCTAAATTAATAGAAATCAACGAGGGTATTATGGCATTAAATCAGAATGAAAACCAAACCAGCGATAAGCCACAGTTCACTCGACATCAGCATTCGTGTGACTTAACCCTGGAGTTCGTTCACAGTGATCGCAAGTGGTTAATTGAATTTCCTAAATCCTTCGACAAATACGATGCCAGAATTTTCTACTCATTAGAAGATTATCTAAATCCTTCCAGTGACTGCTTTATTTTATCCAAAGATGTAGTTCAGTCTGTTCAAAGTTTCTGCGGCTGTGAAAGTTGCAGAACGGCGGGATTGAGTCGTAGGATTGTTTTGGAAAATAACGAGTGCGAAATGACCGCGACAATAAGAAGCAAAGACAAGATGCAAGAGCCATCACTTGGTCCCAGCGAGGAAGGGTCCGAAAACGAACTTCCCAAAGCAAAAGAAAATGGAACTTATTTGAACGTGGACAGCTACGATGAAATAATGAAACCTAGTACACCTGAGAGGCTGAATTCTGATGTTTTACGGTCTTTAAGTTTTGGTCGATCTAAATCACCTCATAGTAACAAACAACGTCACAGCCCGTATCGCGTAGTTCGCAAAAGATTAACAAGGAATCTTTGCATTGAGAGTGAAACCGACAAGAAGTTTAAAGCAGTAGCTCGCTCGTCCGTACTTCATAATGAAAGCATTGGAAAGCGAGTCACATCTCAGTCTCCAAAGAACGAACCTCGCAGAGTTGAAGAAAGCGACAAAGATGCCAGCGAAGATAACCATGACCAAATACATGAAACGAACGTTAGTTATATCAGAGATCGTGAAAGATTATCCAGTTCTAGCGAAACTGATACATCAGACCACAAGTTGAGAACAGTAAAGATTAATGACACGACGGAATATAATATTAACCATGCAGAATTGACTGGTACGATTTATGATAGCGACTATGCAGAGCGATCACCCAGCCTTGGTGAAACTGAAATATTGTGTGACCAACGCCTATTGGGAACACTAGAGAGTAATGACACGACAAAATATAATATTAACCAAGAATTGACTAGTACGAGTTATGATAGCGACCATGAGCAATCATCTAGTCCTGGTGAAGCTGGAATGTTGTACAATCCAAGCCATTTGAGAACAGTAGACATCAAAGACAGGAGTGGATATAACATCCAAGAACAAACCAGTACGAGTTACGATGGAGACTTCGAACAGTCATTCAGTTCTGATAGCAGTACAACATTCGAAAGTTTCATTGAAAGTTGCAATCAAGAACGGTTGGCAGACGCCAGTGGACCAAGTGCGGAGCCACAAAGTCGATCACCACGCGAAAGTAGTTCTACAGCAACCAGAAATGCCTCAGCTCCTGAAGAAACACAGTGGTATGAATCAACCCAAGGGGAAGAAAAACTCAAAACAATTTACCAACAGATTGTTTCTGATTTGAAGGTACCAAAGTCAGATGTGGGATTTAGTCGACGGGAAAACTCTCACGATCTTAATGTGGGATTTCACCACAACGGATACAAGTGGACCGTCGAGTTTCCAAAATCGTTCGACGAAGAAGACGCCATAATTAAGCGAACAACTGAAGGCCCTCCGAAGGCTTTATCGAACAGCATTGCGGTTTATTCCAGGAATATTGTCAAGAGCATTCAAGAACTCTGTCATTGCAACGAATGTAAAGTTGAAAACGACAAGAAAGAAATGGCAGAGGAAACTAACCAACAAGATGAATTGGCGAGATCATCTAGAATTCCATCCGTTACACAACACACACAATCTTCTCCTGAAAGACCAAATGAACATAATCGAATTTCTAGGAAATGTGAATCTCAGTCCTATGAGCGTGGTACGCCTGAAAGCTCAAATTTCGATATTTCGCCTTCTTCTCCTAGTAAACTGGACGGAGGCTACAGCCCACAACGGCGTAACCGTGAAGCCAATCGTGCGACAAAAAATGAAGCCAAATCCATCCTTAAGGAAGTCCGTTCTTTTGTAGGTCCGGATAATTGCTGGTCAAAGCCAAATGCCTACGTTGCCGGAAAGACTTTTTCTTTTTATTTTGACCATGGCTTTTTATCATGGGTCATTTTATTTCACAAGTATTTTCCACAAAGTTTTGCAAAACTATATAAAAAAGAAAATAAGAGCAGGACATTCTGCAAAGATGTCACACCAGCTAATGTCTTGGAAATTCTACGCGATTTCTGCAAGTGTCGTAAATGTAGTCCATCAAATTAAAAAGTAGACAAGGAAAATTATATGGTTTCCAAATTTTCTGAAGTTATAAAAACTCCTATACGATTTATAGAAGTTAAAGGTCACCGTATATTTTTCCGCCTTATTTTTTCCCGTATTTTTTACAATGTTTTTTGTGTGTAAAGCGTGACATTGAATAGATAAAGTTATAGGTGTGTGTGTGTGTTAATCTATTTTGTCTAGCTAAATGTCTGTGTGTTTCCAGTACTTGTAGTCAGTCTGTTGTCGCAAATAAAAGTCGCTCTTATAAACAGTCAATTTTCTAATAAATAATATTTGACATTTCATTCGATTAAACAACATGTTCGACGGATTTTTGGTGAAGGGTAATTTTTGAAAATTCAACAACACCAAGACTTTCTGACTGCAATCGAACCAACGACGTGCGATATATCAGTACAGTGCAGTGGTGTGACCACTGAGCTTCGAAGACTGTTACCTAGTCAACGAGTATACAGTATATAATGTTGCATGCATGGTAATGTCGGTAAAGCCCGATTCACACTTGTGAAATAAGCATAAGCACTGCAGAAACAAAATAGTTGTGTGAACCGGGGTATTAAAACAAGCGTAAGCACAAACACGAGACAAAAGAACATTTGTTTTCTCTTTTGTACAGCTCTTGTGCTTGTGGCTTGTACTTGTGCTTATTTCATGTGCTTGTGCTCATGCTTGTTTCGGCCCATATAGGAATTCCTTTTTGTTTTATTTTTTGTTTCGTTCTTGTGCTTGTGCTTATTTCACAAGTGTGAATCAGGCTTAAACAATCTACTCTACCAAATGACCCCCGTTCCTGTTAAATACAATCTGCCGCACTTGATTTCAAACGGGTAGGTTCGACGCATGACTATAGAGAGCGACGTTTAAATAGCCAACCTACAGAGTTAGTGTTATTAGCCCGTTTGTTCTGCCAATATCTTTACTGAATGACTGGCGACGTGTATGAAATTTAATTCCATTAATACCATAATATAAAGCGGAAGCAATATAAAGTCACAGTCTTTCATATATTTCAACAGCTAAGCCAAACAATATGTTTAAAACTCCTTTATAAAAGTCATAGGTCAAGCCGGCATAGCTCCTACTTATCAAATGCTTTATTCGGTTTCACTAACATGTGCGAAGCACTTTCTTTTCTTCAATTCTTCATTCCCACCCCCCGCCAAACAAAATTTAAATAATGAAAGAAAACAATAATACAGTCGATGATTTCGCACTTTCGCTTTCCGTTCCTGGAAGTGAGCGGAGCGGAAGTGTGTCGAGTTTCATTCTTTATGTTCGTGTGTCTATTGGCAACCGTAAATTCAAACTATCACAATAGCAAAGTAATCAACGGTTTATTCTATTCAATAGCAACCGCTAAAGTGTGCTTTCTGAACGTTGCTGTATACCGTCTCTGGCACAAGGCGAAGCGTAATGTCGTTTACGCTTCGAATCTTTGAAAGCGAGTTCAGAGAGATTGAAGATCTTGTTCTAAAGTACCCGAATATTGAAACCGGAGGAGATTTATTTGGTTTGTGGACAAGAGATGCCGATCCTGTTGTTCAACTTATCATTGGACCTGGACAGAAATGCCGAAGAACGTCTGTATCGTTCCACCAAGATACCGATTATCTTCAGAATGTCGGGACGTATGTGAACACTTCATTCATGTTGTGTCATATCGGAAGTTGGCATTCGCATCATCAGTTGAGCTTGAATCACCCTAGTGCTGGTGATCGAAGTACTGTCTGTAATAATTTCCCGCGGGGTCTTCAACGTTATATTATGATCATCGCGAATATCGAGTGCAGCACACGAAGTGGAGCAAAGTCTGTTGTGATTCATCCTTATATGTTTACATCTGAAGGACATGTTTGTAAGAAAGGTAGAGTTCAGAGGATTTCAAGTTCTAGCCCATTTAGAATGAATGGTCAGGTTTTAAGTAAACTTGACCAGGGAGCCGAACGACACGGAGGGACCTCGCATCTCGACCTTGATCGTTCAACTAGTAGAGCTACATCACGCCATGGCCGTCGCTCTCCTACTAAAATAGATTACACACCTTACCCCGACAAAACATCAAATCTACACCCAGTTCAACAACGAAATGGTTATCACCAAAACAACGAAGCTGATCAGTGGTACAACTCAGACGAAGGCGGCGCTAAACTTCAAGAAATACACAAACAGCTTGAAAAGAAAGTCATTACTGATGTCAGTTTTCAGCGTAACTCTAAAACATTCGATCTTACATTAGAATTTCGTCACAGTGGTCGCATGTGGGTCGTTGAATTCCCAAAATTGTTCGATAGAGAATCCGCTCGAATTCACTCGAATTCTACTCAGCCTGTTTATTCTAAGAATATCGTTGAAGCAATTGAAAAGGCCTGCGCATGCAGTCGTTGTCGGCAAACAACTTTTACACCTCGGCATCCGAGTACATCTCATGACGTTGACGCGGGAAACTTGAAAGACGGTTTGGGCGGGAACAGGCCTAGAAGTGTCCGGCGACAACATAGCCGAAATGCAATGTCCAAAGCTGTTGAAGTTCCATGGTGCAACACAGCTGACGGAAAGAAAACTTTGGAAACCATTCGAAGGGATATTGATTCCTATTTATATACAAGCAAAAGCGAGGTGGAGAGGCCTAGCTCTGCCTCTGGTAAAGAGTTTTCCTTAAGTTTTACTCATAACAACGACAAATGGATTCTTGAATTCCCCAGCAAGTTCCCAGGAAATCATGTCAAATTATTCAAAGAACAAGTTTGGGGACAGAGGCAGTTGAAATATACCTTTGAAAGGCCGTTTGATGCCTTAGCAACGTTAAAACAATGTTGCGGATGCCCCCGCTGTCGTCAACGGGCATCTAGCCCTCGGAGAAATACCCCTAGTGCGTCGTACTCATACTCCAATCATTTTGCCGCAGACGCAAACCATTCTTCTGGAAGACGAGTCATTTCTGCGAAAAAGAACACCGCGCATGATCATAAAACAAATCGGGCACAGACGTCGAGAGGCCAGCAGCAATGGTACTCGAACGAAAGTGGTGAGAAGATGCTTCATAGAATTTGTGCCAAGATCAGTTCACTGTTCCTGAATGGACGACAGCCTGATATCATCAGAGTCGTTTCTTCGGGAGATATCTGTCTAGAGTTCGACCACAATCGGAATCGTTGGAAAATCGAGTTTCCACGAGATTACCCAGGAACGTTGCCTAAAATTGGGTATGATCGCGCGAAGCGGTACCTACCAGTTCAGCTGATAAACCGCAATAATAACGATGTTAATGATATCTTACACACAATCAGAAGTAATTGTACGTGTTCATCTTGCCAACGATATCCCAGTGCGAGACGTTAAAACAAGAATATAGAGTTGATATATGTTAATATAATATTACAGCTGATAATTTAGTTGATGTTTTGCTTTAATGTTAAGTTCTAAGGAGTTGATTTACTTTCTCGAAATTAACAGTGTTTTTTTTTTGGTTAAAGATTTTTTTGTATTGTATTAATAACATACTATATTATATCAAGACATATCAATGTATATATACACCTGTATTATTAACTATATAGTGAAGATATATGTTCAGGATTCGTGTTCTGTGAATCAAATGGGAACTACATGTATATCACATGTCTCATGCAGGGACGTCGTAACCGGAGGCAAGTGGACCAAAAGTGTTCTATAAATTTTAGAAAAAACAACTTGATTAATACTTTCATCGATGTGTAAAAATAATGTAAAAATATAAATCTATCCTACTCGAATTATATTTTACTTTATACTTAAAATGGTCTTCGAGTATTCTCTAGTTGCCTTGAAACGTTTGACCTCTTCTACGGATCCAGTCCAATATAGAAACCTATTAAGGGGATGTTTACATGAGCCGGGCTAGCCTGGTTAACTGGGCTCACGCGATTGATTAGGATCTTACTGTGGTTTTTAAACTCGCATAAACTAAATTTACAAAGAAGAATTGGTTTAGTTTAGTTTAGTTTAGTTTAGTTTAGTTTAGTTTAGTTTAGTTTAGTTTAGTTGAGTTGAGTTGAGTTGAGTTGAGTTGAGTTGAGTTGAGTTGAGTTGAGTTGAGTTGAGTTTAATTTAGTTTAGTTTAGTTTATGTTTAGTTTAGTTTAGTTTAGTTTAGTTTAGTTTAGTTTAGTTTAGTTTAGTTTAGTTTAGTTTAGTTTAATTTCATTTAGTTTAGTTTAGTTTAGTTTAGTTTAGTTTAGTTTAGTTTAGTTTAGTTTAGTTTAGTTTAGTTTAGTTTAGTTTAGTTTAGTTTAGTTTAGTTTAGTTTAGTTTATGTTTAGTTTTTATTTTAGTTTAGTTTAGTTTAGTTTAGTTTAGTTTAGTTTAGTTTAGTTTAGTTTAGTTTAGTTTAGTTTAGTTTAGTTTAGTTTAGTTTAGTTTAGTTTAGTTTAGATGTAAACGAATCCTAACGATGATTCACCTTTTGCGGCCAAGGAAAGAATTTCTTGACACGAGTCAGCCCAGTTAGGGCCTGTTTATATGATCCCGGTGTACTGGGACGGGATGGCAGCCTGGATGATTTTGATGTATTGAAATAAGTCACGGTCTTTGATTATGTGCATCGGAAAGCTTTCGCCTACATTTTTCAAGGCCTAGATTACTAAATAACTTCAACAAAAGCCATTTTCAATTGCCACAATCATTCACTTTTAACTTTAGGATCAGATCAACAAAATCTGAGTTTCTTCAGGCATCGCGTGGTTTTTCTGTTTTACGTGCTGACTTATTTCAATACATCAAAATCATCCCGGCTGCCATCCCGTCCCGGTACACCGGGATCATATAAACAGACCCTTAGCCGGGGCTAGCCCGGCAGTCATGTAAACAGCCCCTAGCCACCGCTTTTATACTTCAATACATAAGCACGTGTTATACAAGCTAATCAGGCTACTGTAGTCCGTGTCACGAAATTGTTTCATCGCCAACAAGAAACTAAACCAACTCTTCTTTGCAAATTTAGTTTATGTGAATTTTAAGACTACAGTATGATTCTAAATCAAGCGAGTTGTTCCAGCCTTTTAATCTTAATCTGTTTATTTATATACGTTCAGTAAGCATGACCAGATCATGTTGGTTTTATAAATATGCCACCCTGTCATAATTCCTCTAGCGTGACATCACTCGGCACAACAACACGAGAGGAAAAAATACCGATATTCTTTGATCTATTAGACTTTTAACGATTTATACAGATAATTATACAAATAAATAACGGAAATTTGTACTAATAAAGGATTGATGATGGACTTGGGTCACGATAATGGAGATTAACCAGCGTTCTTTGTCGTAAGGATATACTCTTGCCTATAGTTTGAATTAGTTATGTTCTCTTGGTTTACTTGGGATTACTTCACGGTGTTTAAACATATCAATGTTGCGTAAAAATGGACAAACCTCAGTGGTTTTTCTACTCTGGATATTCCTCGTTACTTGTAGCTTACCTCAAAGTTCAGGTACTGTTTTAGACTACCTCAATTTGCTGTTACAATTCTCATATTGATTGACAACTGAAAGAAGCACTTCATATAGACCTTATTCAAAAATGGCCGCCGAATTAGAATTCTTTTATGTGCATATAAATTAGCCGTTATAACCTCGTTTTAAAGTAAAAATTATTTTGAATTGCATGAAAACGAGTTCATAAGGGCTAATTTATATGTATATAAAAGAATTTTAATTCGGCGGCCATTTTTGAATGAGATCTATTAGCCTGCATACAGATTACCCTCATGTGAATAATCTTATTACCAGCGCAATGCTGAGCACAAAGATTCTATACAAGTGCATTTAATTTAAATATTTTCTTTCTGCATATAATATGTATTTTGAAGTGTTTTTCTGAATAATATAATATAAATAAGACGTGGAGACTCCAGGGTTCGATACCAATTGACACTTACCTGGTAAATTTTATTCAATTGATCGTGTAAACAATTCTTAAGGCCTGGCCAAACGCTTTCAACATCGCATTCAACATCATTCAACATTGTTGAACGATGTTGAATGATGTTGAAAGCACGAGTGGCCAAATGAATGCAACATCGTTCAACATTCATGAATGACAATTAATTGAATGCGGGCTACACAAAAGCTGGAATCGACAATATCCCGCATGGCGCATGTCTCTGTTTAACAAAGTTGAATGAAATGTGGCCAAATGCGTTCAACACCTTTCAACATTTTGAGAACAATAGAAATGTTGAACGCGTGTTGAACGAAAATTTGAACATGTTCAAATTTCGTTCAACATCATTCAACACCATTCAACAACGTTCAACATCATTCAACAGGGGTGGCCAAACGCTTTCAACATGTTGAATTCAACAATGTTGAACAATGTTGAATGCGATGTTGAAAGCGTTTGGCCAGGTCTTTAATTTAATTTTGTCTTTGCTTCAATTTATTAAAACTGTTTAAACCCTCCTCCATATTTATATACATAAACTACGTACAAGGAACTTGCATTATATTCTTTTAGCTGATAATTTTATAGCTTTAATGCGACTGTTTCAGTATTATTTAGTGAATCTTTATTTTAGAAGCACGAGAGTTTGATTGTTCGAAAGGTGGATTATCATATCAAAACGCCTGGATCGAAGGAGGCAGTATTATAACAAGATATAAAATTGGAACAAACTATAATTCGTGTCTTCAGCATTGTTGCAAGAATCCTGAATGTGACTTATTGGTTGTTTACAAGACCTTGTGTAAGTTTCTAAAATGTACAAATCAAAATACTTGCAAGTTGAGACCGAGCAAGAAAAAATTCAAAGGATCTCAGATCTTTATTCCAAAGAGATCACACCATGGTTTGCCTCGAAAAATAGAGGGTAACACTTTGAAGGAAGCTCCTGCTGCGAAACTAGGTTTCTTAAATACTGGACAAAGATTAAAGACAGAGGATGATGGACGAACGTATTCCGATGGTAAAAAACAAAATAAATCGTATTCCATCGACAATTTGTTACTTAAAAAGAGAACTAAAAACAAAACATCACACTTTCAAACGATTGGAAGCTTTGAAAGTTCACGTGTTGGGAATAGTAGTATATACTCTCAATTTATAACGCTGCTACATTGTAACGTTTCCAAGACCATGAAAAATGTTGTCTTGACGTCTTGGCTGTACAATAGATCGGAATTGCATCAACAAAGAACGAATTCTTGGAGTGATTGTTTAGATTCTTGTTGTAGAGACTTACTTTGTGACACCGCATTGTTTGTGAATAAACAATGTTTTTTAACTCATTGCCCAGACGAGGATTACTGCAGACCAGTTAAAATTAATCGAAATGACAAAAACTACAAAAAGACAAAACTTGGCGTGGTTGTACGAACTTATGGAAACTCGAAAACACATCTTAATTTTTCGCCATTCGTGATGGCCCCAGTTGATGGTATATCAAAAGAGGAATCCTATGTTAAACCTGCTCAGTTTTTGAAAACCGTGTCCGATCCAAGGCGCACTAACTTGCTTCAATCACGACGCTATAACGTGCAAAGTGTTTCAAAATGTAAATATCTAACTGTACTACGTAATGTGCGTTTAAAACATGGAAGAAAGTTTACAACGTTTGAACCAAGAGGTCTTGTGGCGTCTATGGATAAGTGTGTAGAAATGTGCTGTCGAAGAACGTGGTGTAATTTGGCTTTTAAAGTTGGACAATATTGTTACGCTGTTCGTTGTCATTCGAAAGAAGCTTGTCTACCTGTGCGGTCGGAGAGTTCAGACTTGTCTTCGGATTTTGTACTTCTTGACAGACCACACGGGATGAATTCAAGTAAGAAATTCTGGTCGTAGTAATAACGCCATCAAACAGCATTGTTTAAATGGATTATTTGTTTAGTAATTATTTTTTATGGATCTTTTCATTCCATAGAAGATGGTGTTCCACTTATTAAATTTATTGTTTATTACAGAAAGAAACTTAATTCCAGAAGCTGGAGCTGGAGCTTTCCAAGGTATTTAAAAATATTTAGAACATTAGACACAGGCATGAATTGACGTGTTGTGTTGTGTTGTGTTGTGTTGTGTTGTGTTGTGTTGTGTTGTGTTGTGTTGTGTTGTGTTGTGTTGTGTTGTGTTGTGTTGTGTTGTGTTGTGTTGTGTTGTGTTGTGTTGTGTTGTGTTGTGTTGTGTTGTGTTGTGTTGTGATGTGATGTGATGTGATGTGATGTGATGTGATGTGATGTGATGTGATGTGATGTGATGTGATGTGATGTGATGTGATGTGATGTGATGTGATGTGATGTGATGTGATGTGATGTATGTGATGTGATGTGATACATGTGATGTGATGTGATGTGATGTGATGTGATGTGATGTGATGTGATGTGACATGCGTGATGTGCCGTCACGTGACGTGTTTCAGTGACGTGTGTAACGTGACGTAATGTGACGCTGGGTGACGTGATATGATGTGAAACATTGTTGATTTTAAATTAATAAAATTTCAATGTATGTACAAATGATTTACATAATTACATATTACATATTACAGAAGTAAATTAAAAATAAATAAACAAACAAACAAACAAACAAACAAACAAACAAACAAACAAACAAACAAACAAACAAACAAACAAACAAACAAACAAACAAACAAACAAACAAACAAACAAACAAACAAACAAACAAACAAACAAACAAACAAACAAACAAACAAACAAACAAACAAACAAACAAACAAGTTATTTTTTATTGTTTACGTTTAAGATGAAAAGAAGTTTACTGTTCGACTTAATATCACAAACGAAGTTTTTAAAGAAGCTTTGGCAAACGACGAGTCTCTGGAGTTCTTAAACGTTGCAGAACGCGTTGAAAATGCAGTAAGTATAACTTTGTGAGCCAAGTGTCTTCTCACATTACGAAATCAGCATGTTAGCTGCGCTTCGTGGTCTGAGATGGATGAGTTCTGTGGTGGTTGCACTTGCTAGGAAGTTTTTGATATGCTTTTACGTTGATCTGCGTCTTCAGTCGTAATCTAAAGCTACCAGTTAATGCTTGTTTGTGTGATTGTTTATCCAATTGACTATGTTTGCATTTTGTTCAGATTTCACTTCTTTTAAAAAAGACCCAAGGATTTAATTACCAGTTAATGCTTGTTTGTGTGATTGTTTATCTAATTGACTGTTTGCATTTTGTTCAGATTTCACTTCTTTTAAAAAAGACCCAAGGATTTAAAAGTTGTGAAGTTGCAAGCTTCAGGTTAGCTGAGTGTTCGCTATAAGCTTTCATATTTATAACAAGAGTATTCACTGCGCCTGGTTGTTCCATTGCAACTATCAAGTTTCTTTGTCAGACATAGTTTAACTCTACTTTGGCTTAAAAGTTTTTTGAACGTAGCTTAAAAAGTTACTGTTGTTCATGACCCAACGTTTCGACACTTGACATGTCTTCATCAGGGGTGATCGTTGTGAAGAGAGGTCCCATATTTATACTCTCATAGAACCACTGATGACGTAATCTATCAGAAAGATGCAAATAGGCTTCCGGATGAAGACACTAGATGGGAGTGTCGAAACGTTGGGTCATGAACAGTAGGGACTTTAAGATTCAGACAACGGACTACGGCTACGGTAGAAAGTTTAACAGTGATATTAAATGGTGGTGTATTTATACATTCAAATTTCAAGATACATTATCGCACGGACTCTCCTTGTTCTTAAATTCTTGAAGAGATACACTTGTTCAATCTATGCTGGTCGCGAGAGCAAGGTTAAGCTTTCCCAAGGCTTCTGTAGTGATTCAGGTTCCGCGTTGTCTTTACAACGCAAAAATGCTTTTTCTACGTTGTCAAACAGAGCCACGACGGCATGTACATTACTCTTGGGACCGTCATTTTCAAAAGCTCTTTGTATATGACATAAAATTCTATTGTTCAAACACGTTGCCGTAGTCGTAGTCGCTGTGTTTTCTTAAAGTCCCTAGTAACTTTTAAGCTAAGTTCAAAAATCCTTTAAGCCAGAGTAGCGTTCAACTATGTCTGATTCTTCACCTGGCTGCGTTGGGAATTTATTTGTTAAGTTTCTTCGTGTTTTATATTTTTAGGCCAAGTCCTCTTATAGTAAATGTTACGTTGAAATACAGTGCTCAAAGTTCTGCGAATGATAGTGGAGATGTTTTAGTGAAAGCTGTTCGTGCTGGGAAGATGGACTCTACTTTGGAAGACGCCAGTGAACATTTTAAGTTATCTAATGTTGGCTTTCAAATCAAAACTGTGAAAGGTAATTTAACGCAAGGGTGTAAATTTATTATCGTTATCGTATCATCATATCATCATCATCATCATTATTATTATCATCATATCATCATCATCATCATCATCATCATATCATCATCATATCGTTATCATCATCATCATCATCATCATCATTATTATCATCAGCATATCATCATCATCATATCATTATTATCATTAGCATATCATCATCATCATCATCATCATTATCATCATCATATCGTCATCATCATCATATCGTCATCATCATCATATCGTCATCATCATCATCATCATCATCATCATATCGTCATCATCATCTATACCATCATCATATCGTCATCATCATCATATCGTCATCATATCGTCATCATCATCATATCATCATCATATCGTCATCATCATTATCACTATCATCATCATCATACCATCATATCATATCGTCATCATCATCATCATCATCATCATCATATTATATCACCATCATCATCACATCATCATCATCATCATCATTATCATCATCATCATATTATATCATGATCATCATTATCATAGTATCATCATCATCATCATCATATTATATCATCATCATTATCATCATCATATCATCATCATCATCATTATCATCATCATATTATATCATCATCATCATTATCATAGTATCATCATTATGATCATTATGATCTTTATCTCTAATCATAGGTCATAGCTTAGTCTGTCATCCTCAAGAAAACTACGAAAGCAACTGGGACTTGACGATATACGGTGCATTCGACCGACAGCCTTGTCCTAGGAAAGCTCAAGGTAATTTATGAGCTTATCTACAAGACAATGAAATGGTTTGAGCTGAGACCTTGTGGGATCCCGGATAGTAAATAAAACTAGAAAAAGATTAGACCTAAACTCGACCGAAGACTAAAGACTGTTTTCATGAGCAATTTTTTATTCTTTTTTTGTTAGGTGAGTGTTTTCGAATTTGCTTGGGCAATGAAAATGAAACGGTCGGTTGGGATGTTCCAAACTTCAGTGGATGTACTTCACGTGAATTTAAAGATCTCCACGAAAAGGTAAAGGACTGAGAGTAGAGTAGAGTAGAGTAGAGTAGAGTAGAGTAGAGTAGAGTAGAGTGGAGTGGAGTGGAGTGGAGTGGAGTGGAGTGGAGTGGAGTGGAGTGGAGTGGAGTGGAGTGGAGTGGAGTGGAGTGGAGTGGAGTGGAGTGGAGTGGAGTGGAGTGGAGTGGAGTGGAGTGGAGTGGAGTGGAGTGGAGTGGAGTGGAGTGGAGTGGAGTGGAGTGGAGTGGAGTCGAGTGGAGTCGAGTGAAGTGAAGTGGAGTGGAGTGGAGAAAAACAGTAACGTTATTTTGAAGGTTCTGACCACGTAATCGTAGCCGGTATTAGATAGCGAGGTGTGACTACTCATGTATATTTTTTTTAAATTACTTATTCAAACTCTAGGCCAAACAGTTCAAGACACAAGCAGAAGCCAAACTATCTTTAGACCAGATTGAAGCCAAAGCAGGCATGAAACATGAAGATGTTCTGAAAAAGCTACAAAAGCTTACCTTCCACCATACATTCCGAGAAGACCTCTTACATGAAGCAGATAATGTCAGCCACATTACCACAATGTCGTTTAAAGATCGCCACAAAACTAAGATCAACAAAACTAAGACTATAAAGAAACCGAAAGGAGCAGAATTACTTACATTAACAAATAAACTTCTCAATATTAACGAAAATTACCAAAATCTTGGGGAAAATGTTAAACCAAGACTAAAGAACAAGAGGAACAACACAAACAAAGCGAAACCATCTCTTGCTGATAATTTTTTTCAACTACAGTCAAATGTGACTAAAGATAAACAGCCTACTCATGAAGTCTCAAGTGTAGGAGGTTATCATGTTTTAAACAATCCTACGCCTTTAAAATATCCTCCTGTTCATCAGAATGGCCAAGAAAGAAACGGTATATCAGTTTCTGTGTCTCTATCTGGAGATTTCGACGAGTCAGATGCTACTGCCAATACTACCGACCATCCCGGGGTTTTTGTAAAAAGCGGTCCCGAGAATATACGAAGTCATGTACCAAGACCTAAACCCCGACATGGCGGTTTGCCGGTAACACCAAACGTCAATATCTTATCTAACTCGCTTGGAAATGAGCAGTCTAGATCTATCGGGGGTCCAAGTTCATCACAAAGTATACCTCAGAAAAAGACATCACTGAACCAGTTAGATTCTGCAGAAAGTTCCGTTGGTTCCCAGTCTCCACTGAGTCATCACGGTGGATTATTGACTGAACCAGGAGGATTGAGGGACACGAATGGTGAAAGAGGGACAGTAATGAACAGACAGCTATATCCTAAACAATACATATCAACAAGGACACTGCCTCAGAGCTTACCGATTAGATTACCTAAAACTAACAATCCGTTTGGATTTGCAAGAGTTAAACGTCAAGCACAGGGATGGAATGGTGCCCAAGATTACGACACATTAGCTTCTTCCAATACTCAGGAGCAAACACAGCCTCGTACACCTGGGGAATACCCCACACAAACCTATACACCAAATACCCAGTCACCCGAAAATACTCAAGATTATTCTTTGCAAAATGGTAATACCCAAACTGACCAGACATTTCCCAGTAGTGATCATTCAGACAACGCAAAAACGTTGAGTGAGTACAAGGACGGTACAAGTAATACAGATTCGAGTTTGGGAAATAGAAAAAGTGCATATTATGTCGGTTTTAAGGACAGTAGTGATTCTCCATCGAATGACGAGCAAAAGAGCGAAAGTACTGCCAAGCAGGATGGTGAAACTAGCGAGTCGAATACAAAAGGCAATCAACCTGTAGCTTTGGATCCGTTTAGCCAAAACTCGTCCAATAGTTATTCAATTCCAATTTCTAATCATGATTCTAATTCAGACCAAACTTCTTTGCTTGCTCCTTCCTCAGACTCTGCCGACACACCCACTTCCTCCCCCACTGACTCTGCAACTGATTACTCTCCTACTTCTTCCTGGACCAATTCTGATCACTCTTCTGTGAACGCACCTTCTCTTTCCCCTCCACCGCCTGCCTCTCCACCGCCTGCCCCTCCACCGCCTACTCTTCCGCCATACTTTTCTTCTTTCTACGATTTGCCTCCTTCTCCACCTCCACCTCCTCCCCCACCTCCTCCGCCACCTCCTCCTCCAGCCTACTCTCCTCCTCCACCACCTCCTTCTCCTCCTCCTCCACTTCCTTCCCCACCTCCACTTCCTCCCCCACCTCCTCCCCCACCTCTTCCTCCACCTTCTTCCCCACCTCCTCCCCCACCTCCTCCCCCACCTCCTTCCCCACCTCCTCCGTCACCTCCTCCTCCAGCCTACTCTCCTCCTCCACCACCTCCTTCTCCTCTCCCATCTCCTCCCCCACCTCCTCCTCCTCCCCCACTTCCTCCTGCCTACTCTCCTCCCCCACCTCCTTTCCCAACTTCTCCACCACCTCCTTCCTCACCTATACCTTCCCCTCCTCCAGTCTATTCTCCTCCTCCTCCCCCACCTTCTCCGGCATATTCTCCTCCCCCTCCGGCTCCCCCTCCTCTTCCAGCTTATTCTCCTCCACCTTCCCCATCCACTTACCCCCCTCAACCTCCTCTCTCCCCAACTTCACCGCCTCCTACGTCCACATATTCTTCTTCTGAATCATCTCCGACTCCCCCTCCCTCAATATCGAAGGACGTCCCTACTTCTTCACCCTACCCCACCTCCTATGATTCCTTCAATTCTGATTCTCAATCCAGCGTCGATCCAAGTGATACCTCAAGTTTAAATTCGTCTCTTGGTCCCGACAATGAAGATTCTTCAAAGAACACAACGTATTACGATGGAAACATGTCTAGCTCAAAAACTGATGGATCGCAGGTTGATAACGATACCATGAGTGACTTTAATATGAAAACGATAGGGAACCTCTTGAATAGCACAAATTATTCTTGGAATAAACTCCTTACTGATTACAACATGACTACACACCCTTTATCTAACTTACCAGAAGATGAAGAAGAGAGGAATTCAAAATGGAGTAACGATGGTGATCTTGGGAATGATTACAATATAACGTTCCAAAAGCTAGCAGATAATATACCAACAGCGCCTGGAGATTCTTCTAACTTGACTAGTTCTGCCACCAAGAGTAGTCAACGTTCCTCACAGGTCAACTACAAAGATCTTCTCAGTAGTTCACAGGTTGTGGTTGGTTCGACTAATGATACTTCATCAAGTTTGAAAACTAACGTCGAGAACGTGAACGACATGGAAGAGGTGGGAAGAACCGAACGAACGAACGAACGAACGAACGAACGAACGAACGAACGAACGAACGAACGAACGAACGAACGAACGAACGAACGAACGAACGAACGAACGAACGAACGAACGAACGAACGAACGAACGAACGAACGAACGAACGAACGAACGAACGAACGAACGAACGAACGAACGAACGAACGAACGAACGAACGAACGAACGAACGAACGAACGAACGAACGAACGAACGAACGAACGAACGAACGAACGAACGAACGAACGAACGAACGAACGAACGAACGAACGAACGAACGAACGAACGAACGAACGAACGAACGAACGAACGAACGAACGAACGAACGAACGAACGAACGAACGAACGAACGAACGAACGAACGAACGAACGAACGAACGAACGAACGAACGAACGAACGAACGAACGAACGAACGAACGAACGAACGAACGAACGAACGAACGAACGAACGAACGAACGAACGAACGAACGAACGAACGAACGAACGAACGAACGAACGAACGAACGAACGAACGAACGAACGAACGAACGAACGAACGAACGAACGAACGAACCAACGAGCGAAGGAAGGCAACAACTAAATTTTCATCTCATTTTAGATTGGCATGATAGGAAACAGATTGAATTCTCCTCGTCTTACAATCGATAAGATGAAGAAAAGAATTCAATATTTCTCCAATAACATCAACAAAGTTAACCAGGCGACAGGAGAAAAGAAAATGAAACTGGGTGCTGAGGGTGGAAAGAGGAAAAAAAAGTTAATAAAAGGCAGACATGTGGCGCCAATGTTTGGAGGAGATTTGTTGCTGGCGGCAGACACTGTGAAACATTTGGCTAAATTTAATGATTACATCAGACCTGCCATTTTACTGAAAGATGTTAAGGTAGAACAGTTTAGCTTAAAATCATGTAAACTACATTTTGCCATCTGTGTTCCAGTAGCTGGATAGTTAGAGCATCTGAGCAGCCATTTTTAATTTTATTTTTATATTACTCGCTTTATTTTTTAGGCGTTTGTGTCAGCATGCAGCAACATTTTGGATAAAACTAACTCACGCGAATGGAAAAATGCTCAAAAGGTATACTCAAATCACATATAATTATACGCAGTATATGTTCTGCTAATTTTTTAAATTTTTTTTATCGTTAATTAACTCTTTCCTGTCCGAATCGGTCTTTTATAGTATTTTATTCTGGCTAAAGTCAGACGATTTTATTCACCTCTGTGGAGGCCCTTGGACAGGAATGAGTTAATCTCACGGATTCTCTTCCTTTTAGCATGTTGCCAAACTACATCAAGTTGGATTAAACATTATGAACGATGGGAATGCCGCTGATTGGGAACTAGCCTCAAAACGAACCGTAAAAGTAAATACTAAATACAAAATTATATAGTTTTAATTTACCAAACACCGCAGATTTTCTCTGGGTAGTCCAGTTTCCTCCTGTAGTAACACTGAATCAATGAGGGATGGTTCTTACTGGACCTCTAGGAAGAACAGTTTAGATATGACTGATAGGGATATCCAGTATAAATAAAGTTAGTTTAGTTTACTCTGGTTTCCTCCTGTAGTAACACTGGATCAATGAGGGATGATTCTTACTGGACCTCTAGGAAGAACAGTTTAGATATGACTGATAGGGTTATCTAGTATAAATAAAGTTAGTTTACTCTGGTTTCCTCCTGTAGTAACATTGGATCAATGAGGGATGATGGTTCTTACTGGACCTCTAGGAAGAAAAGTTTAGATATGACTGATAGGGTTATCTAGTATAAATAAAGTTAGTTTTCTCTGGTTTCCTCCTGTAGTAACATTGGATCAGTGATGGATGGTTTCTAGTACTGGGCCCCTAGGGAGACCCGTTTAGATACGACTAATGGAGTTATCCAGTATAAAAATTTAAAAAAAATAAAAAATAACGTTTTTATAGCAATGTATTATAACAACTTGCTATAAGTCATAAGAATATGTAGAAACGTGGGATATGGAATTTGACATCTAGTCTCTTTCAACTACACTCTAATTCGGTTTATATTTTAATTAATATGAAGGATTCTCAAAGTTCGTCTACACTTTATGAAATGGTCGAAGCAATTGAAGCGTTTGGTTTGTCTGCTTCGTATCAAGTAAAAACTCCAATAACTGAGCCCATTATCACTAACAACGTAGGTAAGTTTCACAAGAGATATACTTTAGTCAAAGGTTTGCATTGTGTATAACAAGGATTAGTATATAAAATTTATTAGTAGTAGTTCTCAAACTTATTAATAATTCATGAGGAAAACACAAAGGAAATCAGTACCATGTCCGTGATTTTATATCCGATAAAAAATCTTCCTGATTTACATAAACTTTAACTTTGATTTTGTCTGCTTAGACAACGTTTTCCGAAATTAACTTATTTTCAACGAACTTACAAAATGGGTCGTTTTTGAAGCTATTCAAAACACTCAAAGTACGTGTTTTATCAAATATAAAACACTCGGCAAATATTATAATATAATATAATATAATATAATATAATATAATATAATATAATATAATATAATATAACATAACATAACATAACATAACATAACATAACATAACATAACATAACATAATGGAATGGAATGGAATGGAATGGAATGGAATGGAATGGAATAGAATAGAATATATACATGAACATTTCGGGCTGGTTGTCTAATTGTTAAATATTTATGAAGACTCTTAGGATTTCAACCATTTTTCTTATTACGAAGTAAGAAGACAAACTTTTTTTTTTGACTAGAAACAGTTTCGTTCAATAAATTTTCTTTGTCTAGTTATGGAGTTAAGAACTGTGTCGTCAAATATTCAAGAACCTTCACCTGATATTGTCTTTCCCAACATTTCTAATCCTCGCATTCGTAAATGGACCAAACAGACAAATGTCATCGCTTTATCGCCGGCTTCTTTGGATGAAATTGCTCAAGGTAAATTGATTGTTTTTATTATTGTTTAAGTTTTCATTTTGTTAGTAAAGCTGTAAGTACTTACCCTACAATACCCTTTTAAAGTGCTTATATCACTTGTGGGGTTTTAACGTATTTAAATAGAGCAGAAAAAATCAGTTAATAAGTTATTTTGCCGTTTTTGATTTAGTCAAATAGTTCGTGACATATTAGTTTCTGAACATGCCAATTCTCAAAAATTTCCGTCGTTCATTTTAACACCTTGGGGGCCTGGGACTCAGGAACGAGTCAATCCAAAACAACTACGTTTCGGCTTATTGATTCACAAAAACACATATATTTGACTGAAAAATCGAAATGTCGAGCTCACATCCGTTTTCCAGTACGCACGAGAGTTCCAACTAAGAAGACAGTCAGCTTAGGTTCCTGAGTCCCAGGCCCGCGTGCTTAAAAATGAACGACGAAAATTTTTGGCGAAAAGCCGAAATTGACATGTTTAAAGGCTTATATCTCAGAAACTATTAAAGTAAATCAAAAACGGCAAAATAACTTATTAACTAACTTTTTTGCTCTATTCAAATACGTTAAAACCCCATAAGTGAAATAAGCACTTTAAGATGTATAGAATACGTAATTTTTACCCTTTAACGTCAATTTCTTTTTAATGTTTCTTTTGAATTCTTTTCACTTTCGTTTATTGTCTTCGCTTTTGTATAGTTTTAATAGAATTCAAAAGAATGAAAATGTACGTCAATGGCGAAAATTGACGTACTCTGCACTTATTTTTAAAAGGGTCTATAATGTTCAGCACAACCATAGATAATGGAAGGGGAACTGGATAGGAAACTTCAAACGAGGTTAAAGAACCGGAAACGTTGTTTGCACAACTTGCTATGGTAATTACACACTTATAGGCAGCTAATGCACCTATTGCTGAAATTAGACAAAAGTGTAATATACTTAAGTTCAGCAGTGTCTGATTTTAGCCATGTGGGACCACCCGTTAGGTGCATTGCCCGCTTATAAGCGTAGAATTACCATAGCAAGTTGTGCAAACGTCGTTTCCGGTTTCGTAAGTTGCCTATCCAGTTCCCCTTCCATTATCTATGGCACAATTGAACAGTAAAGTTTTATAGATATATAGTTTTGGTCTTTTGTTCGTATCGTTAAGTTTGTTGCATTTTACGTGTGTTCTTCTTTTGTCTTCTCAGGTTCCAATGTCGAGGTTCATGTGACTGGAGTTTTGTTTAAAACTATTGGAAATTTAAGCATTCCTGTGGAAGAAGGACCGGGGTAAGATTATGGTGATTCTTAATAGTATAGGTAATAGCATGGTTTCGAGTGCAATTTGAAAAAACACGCACTCATGAGTTTTTCAAAGACCTCAAATAGCACTCGTCCTTCGGACTCGTGCAGTTTTGATAGTCTTTGAAAAACTCACTCGTGCATGTTTTTTCCAAATTGCACTCGAAACCATGCTATTACTTATTAATAATATACACGAAAAAAATTGTCATAAAGAGAATCTTTCTAATCAAAATGCTTTGTTCAAATAACATACATGAAGAAAAAAAATTAACAGGAAGAGCTTTTTTCTAGTAAAAAATGATTTTTATGCAAATTTAAAAAAATTACAAAATTTGCACTGTATTTCATTTTTCTGCACTGAATTACACTAAAATTGCACTCCTCTCAGCCAATCAAAATTTAGAAATTTTTTCATGTATATTATTAAGGTCTTTAACCCAAAATCTCGTGTCTTTTTGGTTACTACTATTTTTATGATAAACAGAAAACGTAGGCAGAGGGTAAGCCTGATTTGGTTATTTGCTTCGTTTTGATTTAGCTGACCATATTTTAATTTTTGTTTTTTGGCAGCAATGAAACAATTGAGAGTGGAAATCTTTTATCAATGTCTGTGTTTCCGCATATTAACGGCGATCTAGATCCTCCAATTAGAATTGCTCTAGCGCATTTGAAAGTAAGTCAAATTATTTTTAATTTTGTGAATTGGTGTTGTTGTTGGTGGTGCCACTGCTGTTTTTGTTGCTGTTGCTGCTGTAGCTGTGCTGTTGTTGCTGTTGTTGTTGTTGTTGTTGTTGTTGTTGTTGTTGCTGTTGCTGTTGCTGTTGCTGTGTTGTTGTTGTTGTTGTTGTTGTTGTTGTTGTTGTTGTTGTTGTTGTTGTTGTTGTTGCTGCTGTGTTGTTGTTGTTGTTGTTGTTGTTGTTGTTGTTGTTGTTGTTGTTGTTGCTGTAGCTGTGCTGTTGTTGCTGTTGTTGTTGTTTAAGATAAGTTTTAATCTTTAAACAGGAAGCCTGAATCACCATGACGGTGCTCTTTGTCAGGATCCTAATGAATCTTAATTTTGTCATTGCTTTTGAACGTCATAGTATATAATATAAGTAATCACGCTTATCATTTAAAAAGCTTTTTCCTCTAAATATTTTAGCCAGAAATGAGTCATTTTAAGCAAGATTGTGTCTTTCTAAATACTACTGCAAGGTAAGCGGATTTGGTGTACTATTCTTAACAGAACATTTAAATGATTTAAGATTCAAGCTATTTACTATTGTGAAAAAGTGGAGTACTGCATAGGTAGTGTTTTGGATACAGAAAATTGAAAATGTGATGAACTGGCGAGATTTTTACTAACCATTATTATATGGCTGGGTTTGATTTCCGATCCGTACGCAAAACGACGCACGCTGATTGGTTCCTGAGAGGTCGGGATTTTACGATATTGACCGACCGGTCAATACGCTTTTTTCTCGGCCCTGTAAGTTTTGGCGGGAACATTTCTGAGTTGATTTGAAAACAAATAAAAGAGAAACAGGTATCTTTATTCATATATTCTGAACAATAAAATGTGTTGGAACATCACTGCTGGTTTTCTTTAAAGCTGTTTATCTAAAAACACGACAAATAAGAGCCGAACTGGTGTAAATAAGAAGGTCAAGAAGCGATTCGAAAAAGTCAACAGGTAAGGTAAACAGCATACTCCGAAGACGAAAACAACGCTCGAAGCTTAAAAATAAAATGAACCAATAGCCATATAATAAATTTCTTATTAACCTCGTTTGCTCGGTCTGTACTGGAAAGTATTTGCCCTCGGTTTTATCGCACAAACCTCGCTCCTTCGTCGCTCGGTCTGTACGAAAACCTCAGGCAAATACTTTCCCGTACAGACCTCGCACTCGGTTAATAAGTCTTTAATATTGTTTCTTTTATAGCGGAGGAGCAATGTGGTCAAATAAAGGATGTAAAGTAGTGAATGTAAACAAGACACACACGACATGTGAATGTAATCACATGAGTAGTTTCAGTTTGCTAGTGGATAAAAGTAAACCGAACGTAAGTACCCTTCGTATAACAACAGCTCGTATCTTTGTAGGCGGTTGCGCACCAAGATGGCTGAAAAAAAAAATGGCGAGAAAAAATGGTCCTGTTAAATACGATACGAGTGCTGCATAGGTAGTGTCTTTACTTTGCTACGTTTTTTAAATTTTTTTTAGGATTTTCTGCTGAAGTCAGCGACAGGATCAGCTGGTGCTGGTGGTGTTAGTGGTGGTGGTGGTGGTGGTGGTGGTGGTGGAAGTGGTGCTATCAACTTTTTGAATATCGTGTTAATTCTTCTCTTGATACTCGCACTTGTTATTGTCATACTGTTCATCGTGTGGAGGTAATTCTTTGTTTCTTTATTAATTAATTTATTTATTTGTTGATTGATTGATTGATTGATTGATTGATTGATTGATTGATTGATTGATTGATTGATTGATTGATTGATCGATCGATTGTGTGATTGTGTGATTGATTGATTGATTGATTGATGGATTGTGTGATTGATTGATTGATTGATGATTGATTGATTGATTGATTGATTGATTGATTGATTGATTGATTGATTGATTGATTGATTGATTGATTGATTGATTGATTGATTGATTGATTAATCGATTGATTGTGTGATTGTGTGATTGATTGATTGATTGATTGATTGATTGATTGATTGATTGATTGATTGATTGATTGATTGATTGATCGATTGATCGATTGATCGATTGATCGATTGATCGTGTGATATTGATCGATTGATCGATTGATCGATTGATCGTGTGATTGATTGATTGATTGATTGATTGATTGATTGATTGATTGATTGATTGATTGATTGATTGATTGATTGATTGATTGATTGATTGATTGATTGATTGATTATTCATTTTAATGCAAAAGATCTTAATAATGATGTGATAATGCCACAATTCACTCGACTTTCTTTCTTTAGAAATAGAAAAGGCAAAGATGAAGCTGCTAAAAACGATAGTTCATCTAAGTCAGGTACCTGCATAATAATTAAAACATTTGGAATGTTCAGACATAAAGTTGGATTCTTTTAGAAATACAGTTTCCACTTTTATTGTACAACCGCATTAAAAACTGTCCAAATAACACTAAAAATGAGTGCAAATATACAGCGATATTTAGATAGGTAGTTATTTGCACGTTATTTGGATTGTTCGCCAATCAAATTTATCACATGGGAGACTACTTCATGTATGCTTATTATTTTGTCTTGGTGCACTTCTCTGGCCTTTTTAGAGTTTTTTTTTTCCATAAAAATTTGTTAATCAGAGCAGTTGTATAATAAATCTCTGCCGGGCGCGTCAAAATACGGCACAACTCGTAAAAATATACATCGATACTGCACACCAAAACATCTAATAAGATATATGTATCAACGAAGATACTGAAATATTATTAACGAAGTTTCTGAATATTTAGGGAAAAGCGAAGATGCTGAAACTGGAACATCAGGGACCACTACAACTGAGGTATACTATTGTTTGAAAAAAGATATTGCTTTTAAAAAAGGCGCAATTTTGTTAATCTCTTAATTTCCTTCAATTTTCCTAGGATGGAACTGGACGCTCTAGTAAATCTTCGTCTTCTCGTGACAAGAAACGTCGTGAAGGAAGAAAGAAAGGAGAGGTAAGGCACGAACACAAAGACGAACGAAATAAACGCTTTAATAATGAAAATAGTGAGATAAAAGTAGCGTGCTGCGTAGGCAGTGTTGAAACAACAATCGAAATATAGTAAACACTTATTTTCTGGCGCCGAGGGAAGCAGTGTGTTTTGTGGACCCGAGACTGCCGTTGTTTCCCGAGGCGAAGCCGAGGGCAACAACGAGCAGTCGAGGGGCCACAAAACACACTGTTTTCCCGAGGTATCAGTAAATAAGTGTTTTGTTATATATCAAGTGTCAAATGACAACAAAAATGTTGAGTAATATCTTCAGGCATTGTTTTTAATGAAAGAAAATTGGAGAAAACAAAGGCAAACTGAACCTGACCGTCCACTTCCAGGTTTGATATTTTTTCCTATACCCGCTGCCATGGGTTACGCGGGAAACATCACGATTTTCGGACCGCCACGCGAGGACCGCTCGCCCAATCAGAGAGCCAGAAAAACGGACTTTGACACGTGATATATAACAATAAGGTTTGATATACTGCCAAAACAGTATAACGAAAGAGAGGGTCAACGTTTCTCTCTGACGAAGGGCTTTCGCTCGAAACGTTAGACTCCTACGTTCTTTGTTTCGGCAGTATATCAAACCTTACTATATTTCGATTGTTGTTTTAATAATGATATTTGTTATTAGGGAAGAAAGGAAGGAAGAAAAAAGAGACCTAAGAAATCAAAAACTTTAGACAAAGATGCTACATCGGAGGAAAGTCGCACTGCTCGAGAATCGCGGGTATGTGTCTCTTTTTCTTAATATTTTTTTTGAATCTCAGTGCGGTCAACAATTCTTCAACCATCACATTTTAAACTTTAAATTTCAACTTTAACCATCAAATTCTAAACTTTAAATCTTAATTTTAAAGTTTAAACATCAAATTTTAAACTTTAAGTCTCAATTTTAAACTAAAATTTCAAACTTTAATCCGATATATCGTACAACTTCCAGTTTTTTTCTGACTCAGTTCATGTTCGGATTTTGTCTCAAAAGCATGTTGTTGCTTTTTTTGAAAACGACATTGAAATTAAACGAATTTCGACAAGATTTTCTGCTTGATTTTGAGAGAAAAAAAAATTGGAGAAGTATGACTGTAGGAGACAGGTGGCGTACAGGATTAACATCCCCTAAAAGCCAGACCAGAGAAATTTTGCCCTCGCAATATTTTTCGACGATGCCAGTGTACTCATTTCACTTGGAGGCTCTTATTCTTGTGTTTATGCCTAAGAAATTGGTTTCTAATTGGCTTATTTAACTGTTTTGGAGAGTTTCATAAGTTTGATATATCCAAGATTTGTTTTTTATTATCCGTACGACGTATGCATTTCCCCAACTTTCAAGCTCAAGAGATCACAACGGTGCAAATGAGGGCTGGAAATGTCCCAGAAATAATCTCAGAGCATTTTTAATTATGACACATAAGATAGAAGGATTTCTACTGTGTGTTTTTCCTTAGGGTGAGGACCGTCGATCATCAAAGAAACACCAGGAGCGGAAAGAGCGTGAGGAACAATTACTAATGAAAGAAAAAGCCATGATATTTTCTGATTATCGTCAACCTTATAATTTTCTTGCGCATGAAGAAGCTTCTCCTGTTGATTCCTCTACTCCGTTACCCAGCACATCAAAAGCAGACAGCTATCCAAGGCGACATAAACGACCTTCATCTTTCCAAGATCCAGCCGGACCAGCAGGTTTTAATTTACGGAAACATAACTCAGAAAGTGCGTTTCCAATGCAACGTTTAAATCGTCGGTGGGCCACGGACTCACCTAGGCAGAGCTCGAGTTTGCTTTTTCCTCAAGGTAATCTCCGGGAAGGTTCGATTCGAGAAGAACCTCTACAAGAGGAAGATGAATATACTGAGTTTGTTAGTCCAAGTGGCTCCCAGCGGCCAAGTGTTGCTGGGTCAGATGCTGGGGGTGTTGCAGCGAAGGACAAGACAAAGAAGAAGAAATTCTGGAGACGGAAAAGCAAGGAGTCGTTGGATTTAGAAAACATTCAAGAAGGTCAAGCTGTCACTCCAGAGAGTCCTGCTGAGCTTGAATCACCAAAGAAAAAGAAACGATTCTTTGGTAAAAAAAGCCGTAGTCGAACTTCATTGGATGCTTCACAAGAAGAACTAGGAGCAACTGCGACAACTAGTGGTCAGCAGATGCAGGATGAGCCTAATGCTGAGTCAGCAGATGAATTAAACGAACCAAAAACTCCTGACACACCTTCCAAAAAAAAGAAATTTTGGAAGCGACGTAAATCTGGGTCAGCAAGTCTCGGGCCGGCCGCGTCAGCAGAGGGTGGTATAAGTGGTGACGATGGGATATCTGCAGCGACTGAGAACAAAGAGGGAGGAGAGATAGGGGATAAGAAAAAGAGAGGTTCTATTTTACGAAGATTAAGTAAAAGCGGTAGTCGATCTTCGTTGAGTAAATCAGAGGACAGTCTTAATAAAGAGGAGCGGGTCTCCACTGATGAGAACTTAAGCGCTGATTCTCCTAAAAAACGGAGGTCTTCGTTATTAGGAAGGTTAAGTAAGAGCGGCAGTCGTAGTTCTTTAAGTAAATCAGAAGACGGTATCGAAGGAGAACTTGCGGCTTCAACTGACAATAACCCCGAATTGACGCCGAAACGTAAGTCTTCGATTTTACGAAAATTAAGTAAAAGTAGCAGTCGGAAATCGTCGAAGAAACCCGATGATGGTCCGAGTAGCACGTCGGGACAACCCGCCGGCGACGAAGGTACACAGAGTAAACAGGAAGATATTGACATTTCTACAGGTGGACAGGGGGGTTCAGATACAAGTCCAGAGAAAAAAAAGGGTTCTATTATACGAAGACTTAGCCGCAGTGGTAGTAAAACATCCCTTAGTAAGTCTGAAGGGGATCTTAGAGACAAAGAGAGTATTTCCCCCCGGAAGAAAAAAGGATTGTTTGGAAAGAAAAAGACGAGCAGTAGAACATCTTTAAATGAACCCGAGGAGCAACAACCTTAACGTTAATCGGGTAGACGTCGGGAGAGGGGTCGGTTTGCCGTCGGAAGACGGTCAAACTTCGGAAGATGCAATATACTCGTGTCTTTTATTACAAAATTTATTTAATGACTAATTTTAGAAAATGTGTTTTTTTTAAATAGCAGGGTTTTTTCTATTTCTATAAAATATAAATGTTGTGCTTTGGGCAAGTGTACGTGTACGTTATTTAAAGTGCCTATAAATGAAACGAAAATTAAGTTTGTCTTATTTGAAAGAACACTTTTCGTTCTTGAGATATTTCAGTCTGATTGATGGATTAAATGTCACATTTTGCAACGTCACACGTGTATAATGAGTTATCGAAAAACGTTATATATCTTTGCTATTGTTAAATATAATCACTTGACAATCTGCAGTTTAATGTTCTGGGGGAAACACCCGCACATGCTTCCCTCGAATTATTTTGGTTCGATAATAGCAAAGATATATAACTCTTTTCAATAACTCATTATGCATATGCGACGTTAAAATGTTTAATTTGAGAACGAAGCAAGGAAACGAAAAAACTTCAAAAGATGTTACTCTATCATTTTAAATGTTCTTTCAAATAAGACAAACTTAATTTTCGATTCATAGGCGCTTCAAAATATTTAATGTTTCTTTTTTTGAGCCACTGGAACTCAGATGGTAGACCGGGGTTGTTTTCGATATTTATACCGGGTTCGAGTCCCGCCTTGAGTTCAAAATTTTTCTCTGAGTTTAACTTACGACAGCTTGTATAGCAAAAACAAACGAATTAGACATACAAAAAGAATTATTTACAACTAATAATAAAGACTTAGAGACATGCTGATTTTAATAAAATTTTAAAATTATTTACCGAAGAATAACACTTCACTTAAACGGGTAGGTAAACAGTTTTAGTATTAATTTGCACCTGAAGAAATCATAATATACATAAATATACAGGTATTCGCAGTCCCATTAAATAATGTTTTTTTTGCATTGACTGCTCAATGTTGCATGCACAGTTAAATTATTTTTAAGTTCACAGTTTGTGTAAGATAACTGATCGCAAAGAAAAGATGGCGAATGTTATGGTAGAATAGTACCGAACACATACTACTTCTGCCCGAAAACTCTAGATACATGTAAGATGGTCTCTAAACTCACTACGATTTTTTATTTCATGGCTTTGTCATTCTACCCATCCGATCAACTCCCCAGAGTCAAATGGACGAGTTTGGTTACTTTTACTGACCAATCATAGACATGGACTATGTTCAAAGTCACTACACTACATACATACACCAGGATGACAACTGAGTGAAGGGAATATCGTATTGGCAGGCATAATTACACTTTCCATATTCTGCCTCCATTTTCTTGATCATCGCTGTTCATAACAAGTGCTCCGTAAATAAAAGCTCCATCGAACAAGAAAAACAGACAACGAAGTTGCGTGGTTTTAATACTTGAATAAAAAGTCGCCAATAATGCCGAACCAACAACAGCGTGGAACATCACCGTAACAAACGCTAGACTAAGAATAAGAGAAAAACAACAATAGTATGTCATGTCTATCTTTTGAAATTTATTGCGAGAGATTTCTTTGGCGAACTTTAAGACATTTCCGTTGACTTTGTACATCAGAATCTCGAACATAAGTAAGATTATCTCGTAGCAGAATGAGGAGTTATTGTATATTCCAGATGCCATTGACGCCGCGAAATCGTAATCGATTGTGATCAGCAGTCCCATTATTGCGGCAAGGAAGTCGATACATTCTAAAGCCCGTACCATTCGAGTTTGTGTGAAGACGGGGTCGTAATGACAAAATGCCAGGAATAGCAACAAGATATTCAAGCTGATTGAAAGATTTGAGATCGTAAATAATTCGTCATTCATTGGACAAATGGTCGTCATTTTTAAGCTAATATTGACGATGTAAGATACTTCACGGTTCAAGATTCACGTTTAGGTCTACTCTTTTACATGCAAACTTCACGCAGCTATGATTAAAAAACACCGTGTGTGCCAAATAGTGTGTACATTGGCTAAACCCTGATTGGCTAAAAGCTGTGTTTCCATCATTTCATTGATCGAAACACGTTCAACCGTAAAAATCCCGAGATTTTTTTCTTTTGTCTGTTTCAAAATGTTTAAATTGCTCATAGGCATTAGCTTGAATTTTTCTTACGTTTATTTGATTACTATGGTTTTAGCACTCAGACGATACATGATAATAGACCTTATTCAAAAATGACCGCCGAATTAGAATTCTTTTACGTGCATATAAATTAGCCCTTATGACCTCGTTTTAAAGTAAAAATTCCTTTGAATTTCACATGAAAACGAGTTCATAAGGGTTAATTTATATGTATATAAAATAATTTTAATTCGGCGGCCATTTTTGAATAAGGTCTATTACTTTTTGGCTGTTTTGTTAGTATATAACAATGTTCGACGAGTGATTTTGTTTCTAAGACCCCGTTTACACGATGCCGGTACAATTTGAAAACGGAACAAAATCATGCCGGTATGCAAATTCGGCATATAACATTTCATGTTATTTTTGTGCCGGTATCGTGTAAACGCAAGGCCTAAACGGCATGATTTTGTTCCGTTTTCAAATTGTACCAGCATCGTGTATACAATGAAGAATTCGTTTAGTTTAGATGTAAACGAATCCTAACGTTCATTAAAATCTTCTTTTGTGGCCGAGGAAAGAATTTCGTGACACGAGTCAGCCCGGTCTCATGTAAACAGCCCCTTAGGGTCTGTTTATATGATCCCGGTGTACCGGGACGGGATGGCAGCCGGGATGATTTTGATGTATTGAAATAAGTCAACACGTAAAACAGAAAAACCACGCGATGCCTGAAGAAACTCAGATTTTGTTGATCTGATCCTAAAGCTAAAAGTGAATGATTGTGGCAATTGAAAATGGCTTTTGTTGAAGTTATTTAGTAATCTAGGCCTTGAAAAATGTAGGCGAAAGCTTTCCGATGCACATAATCAAAGACCGTGACTTATTTCAATACATCAAAATCATCCCAGCTGCCATCCCGTCGCGGTACACCGGGATCATATAAACAGGCCCTAAGACCCCGTTCACATGGTACCAGACGAATTCGGAACCGGTCTTGAATTTGTACGGTTCCGCCTGTTTACACGAAAGACAAATTCTGAACCGGTCTTGAATTTGTACGGTTCTGCCTGTTTACACGGAAGAAAAATTCGGAACCGGTCTCCAATTAGTAACAAAATACTTACAGTTTATCCGACCAAATAGCTTAGTTTCCCTAAAAAAAGCGAAATACCGAACATGTCCAAATCATAATAGCGGCCGCTATTTTGAATTTTCACCCCGTATGTATTATAATCTGTCTTCTCCGAATGTTTTCTCGAGAAATAAACCACTGTAGTAGCTTCAAATATACTGGAAGAAAGATAATTCATCTGGCTACAACATACGTACTGTTTATCCGACCAAATAGCTTAGTTTTCTTAAAAAAAGCGAAATACCGAACATGTCCAACACGAACTAGAGATGCTTGTTGAACGTCCCGTCCCGGGTTAGAGACCCTAAGATACCCCGGGTTCGGTTTATGGGTACGGGTAATCTACCCATACCCGTAGTCGTATGTACGGGTAGACCATGATCTACCACGGGAAAATGGGTAGATATTACGAGTAAACAAAAATGGCGGTACCCGTAAACCGAACCGGGGTATCTTAAGGTCTCTATTCTCATGTAAACCCGGGATGAAAAACGTCCCGTCCCAGCAAACGTCCCGTCCCGGCAAACGTCCCGCCCCGGCAAACGTCCCGTCCCGGCAAACGTCCCGTCCCGGCAAACGTCCCGTCCCGCCTTCCATATAAATAGCCCCTAAGTTTTATAAAAAAATAGCTTGTAACTATATTGTTTATGTTGAAACTTTTACTCCTTCTCCTTCTCTCCAAAACTGTTTAAAATAAATATACAATTTACTTTAAACTTCTGGTGACCAGTTATAGTCGCTGTAACCATGCTTGAGGTCAGAGGCAGCAGACCTATAATACTTTTACAGAAATACAGAGTGGATAAATAGTATGCATGGGTAATATATTTAACGTGATTGTTACATGTATATCGGAGGTTGACATACAATATTTGGGAAAGCAACTCTACTTCAGCGCGTCTGGGGTTTGAACCAGTGACCTTCGATTTATATTGGAGAGTTTGAGCTTTACGTTTGCACACCATATAACGGCAGGCGAAGGTAAAATTCTTGCATTACTCATTCCTGTCCGAAGCCTTCCCCAGAGGTGAATAAAACCGTCTGGCGTTAGCCAGAATAAAATACTAAAGACCGATTCTCTCAGGAAAGAATTAAAAGAAATCACAAGACGCAAAAATCAAAGCGCAAAGCGCGAGGGACAAAAGAAAGTTATTACTTTTACGAGAACGTCAGTTTAATAATAATAAAAGTAGCGTGTTGCGTAGGCAGTGTAGAAACAACAATCGAAATATAGTAAGGTTAGATATACTGCCGAAACAGAGAACGTAGGGGTCTAACGTTTCGAGCGAAGGCCCTTCGTCAGAGAGGGCCCCTTCGCTCGAAACGTTAGACTCCTATACGTTCTCTGTTTCGGCAGTATATCTAACCTTACTATATTTCGAGTTTAATAATAATGCCACCTTAAGCATATCTAAAATATTTACAGAACAATTTCTAAAAGTTATTAGTTAAAAGTTAAAAATTATGTTATTAGTGAAGAATAAAACATAATCCGAAAATCGTCATCTTGTGACTTGATATTCAAGTTAAAAACAAGATAAGACAAGATAAGAGGTAATATTTCGACTCTATTTCAAAGTCATTATCAAACCTAAAAAATTGTCGGCTGGTTATGGTTTATGTTATTAGTGTTTTCAGCTTGAAGTTGGTAAAGTTTTTTCGTATGTTTTTGCTGTACAAGATGTCGTAAGTTAAACTCAGAGAAAAACTCTGAGCTCCACGGACGGGACTCGAACCCACAACCTTCCGAATGCCAGACGGACGCTCTCACCATAGTCAATCGAGATATGGTCTGGAAACTCGGCAAACTTCAAAGCGCCTATAATGAGCTGTGATTTTACGTTGAACCGTACTTTACACCGTGCACATCCTTTGTTTTAGGTTTATTAATATTTAAATAGCATGAAAACGTTGCTATTGGACAATTCGTTCATTATACTAAAATACAATGTGTTCAGTGACCGTGCACCGTGCACAAAAATGCATAAAGGCGAACAAAAAGGTAGACCAAAGACTTTAGCTGAGTTTCCAGACCATGTTTCGATTGACTATATGCTCTCACCATTGAGCCACTGGAACTCAGATGGTAGACCGAGATTGTTTTCGATATTTATACTGGGTTCGAGTCCCGCCGGGAGTTCAGAATTTTTCTCTGAGTTTAACTTACGACAGTTTGTGATAGCAAAAACAAACGAAAAAATTTCTAAAACATTAGACATACAAAAAGAATTATTTACAACTAATAATAAAGACTTAGAGATATGCTGTTCTAATAAAATTTAAAAATTATTTACCGAAGAATAACACTTCACTTAAACGGGTATAGGTAAACAGTTTCAGTATTAATTTGCACCTGAAGAAATCATAATATACATAAATATACAGGTATTCACAGTCCCATTAAATAATGTTTTTTTTGCATTGACTGTTCAATATTACATGCACAGTTAAATTATTTTTAAGCTCACAGTTTGTGTAAGATAACTGATCGCAAAGAAAAGATGGCGAATGTTATGGTAGAATAGTACCGAACACATACTACTTCTGCCCGAAAACTCTAGATACATGTAAGATGGTCTCTAAACTCACTACGACTTTTAATTTCATGGCTTTGTCATTCTACCCGATCCGATCAACTCCCCAGAGTCAAATGGACGAGTTTGGTTACTTTTACTGACCAATCATAGACATGGAATGTTCAAAGTCGCTACACTACATACACCAGGATGACAACTGAGTGAAGGGAATATCGTATTGGCAGGCATAATTACACTTTCCATATTCTGCCTTCATTTTCTTGATCATCGCTGTTCATAATAAGTGCTCCGTAAATAAAGGCTCCATCCAACAAGAAAAACAGACAACGAAGTTGCGTGGTTGCAATACTCGAATAGAAAATCGGCAATGATGCCGAACCAACAGCGTAAAAAAGCGCCGTAACAAACACTAGACTAAGAATAAGAGAAAAACAAAGATAGAATATGTTTATCTTTTGAAATTTGTTGCGAGAGACTTCTTTGGCGAACTTTAAGACGATTCCGTTGACTTTGTACACCAGAGTCTCGAACATAAGCAGGATTATCTCGTAGCAGAATAAGGAGTTATTGTATTTTCCAAATGCCATTGACGCCGCGAAGTCGTTATCGAGTCTGATCATGATCAGTCCCAATATTGCGCCAAGGAAATCCATACATTCTAAAGCCCGAACCATTCGAGTTTGTGTGAAGACGAGGTCGGAATCACAAAACGCTAGGAATAGCAACAAGATATTCAAGCTGATTGAAAGATGTGAGAGCGTGAATAATTCGTCATTTATTGGACCCATGGTGATGGCCGTCATTTTTAAGCTAATATTGACGATGTACGCCATGGCGATACTTCACGATTCAAGATTCACGTTTGGTCTACTCCTTTACATGCAAACTTCACGCAACTATGATTAAAAAATATCGTGTGTGCCAAATAGTGTTTACATTCGCTAAACCCTGATTGGCTAAATGCTGTGTTTCCATGGCTTAATTGATCGAAACACGGTTAGAGTTTTTGGTGCTGACCTGTGCAACTTTTTATCATTATGAGTAAAGAGAATTTCTATTCTGATAAGAAGCAGATAGCTATATATATACAATCTCAGACAATACTCTTCGGCCTTCTCCCCTTCTTCAATGTTGCTCAGTAGTGATATTTTTACTTTTTATCACTTGTCAAAGGTTTAAACCATGAAACTTCTCAACATTGAAGAGGGGTAAGGGGTTGAGGATAAAATAGATTTATGTGTCCCACCTGTTATTGTCTGAGGCCAACAAAATAGTCTTTTTGATCAGAATATCATTTCTCTTAACTCGTAATAGTCGAACACGTCACCACAAGTTTTAACTATGTAGTTTTATGTGTTATAGAAACCCAATTTTTAACCAATCGTTGTCCGCGTTGCCTAAAATGTTATTTTATAAAATCTGATGGATGAAGACACGAGAAATGTTTTGTATTTCTTAAATAATGCATTCTTTCTATACAGCGTCTGATTGTTAAGGTTTCCTGTTGTTAATATATTTTAAAAAATAGCTTAGAGTTTAAAAAATTACCGCTATTAACCCTTTACCGGGCAGATTACCAAGAGGTGTCCACTTGATGGGTAAAATTGTCTAGCGTTAGCCAGAGGCAAAACTAATAAGTTGCCAAATGGCAACCATGTCTATAATGGACATAGTCTCTAACTCTTTCCTGTCCGGAATTGGTCTTTAGTATTTTATTCATTCACCTCTGGGAAAGCCATCGGACAGGAATGAGTTATAAACTATCTCTCTAACTCTTTCCTGTCCGAATTAGTCTTTAGTATTTTATTCTGGCTAACGCCAGACGATTTTATTTACCTCTGGAAAAGCCCACGGACAGGAATGAGTTAAACAATTGCTTGCATATTTCAATTTATGTGTAATGTTGTTGTTCATTTGTTGTTGGAAGCACGGGTGGCGTGTGCTGTTAGGGCGCTGCCTCTCACCGCTGTAGTTAAGCCCAGTTGGACCGGGTTAGTATTGGATGGGTGACCGTCTGGGAATAGCCCCATTCTCGAACTTGAATTTCATGTGAGTAGAGTTTAGTTGGTCTCTCCTGTGCTTCGAGGGTTTTTTCAGGGTACTGCGGTTTTCCTCCCTCCGCAAAATCAACACTTAGGTCTTAGCTTATGTCGTGCACTTTTAACATGAGCCTCTGGCTCGGATGATTGGGCGACCACATCCTGTGCTTACGACGTTAAATAAATCATTACTCATATAGGAGCTAAAATGTTCAAGTATAAAATTCTAGGGGTTTTTTATTTGCCTTTTTCAAAATGTTTAAATTGCTCATCAGCTCAATAGCAACAAAAGAAAAGCGCTTGAGTGGAAAAATTAAATATTAAAATTAGAATTGAATTTTTCTTATGTTTTTTTGGTTACTATGGTTTTACTCAGACGATACATTGTAATTACTTTTTGGTTGTTTTGTTAAACAATGTTCGACAACTGATTTTGTTTCTAAAAGCCTGTTTGAACATGACTGCAAAAAGTTAAAGTTGAATTTTCAAAGAAAGGAAAATGGATAGCTATTGATCATGTACCACACACTTTTAATTTCTACAGTATTATAATGTTGTACCTTGATGACTTTAAATGTTTAGAAAACTTAAATTTTACTTATAAGTATTTTTATTTCACATAAAATTTTAGAACTTTTAACGTTTTAAAAAAATAGCTTGTAAATATATTGTTTATGTTGAAACTTTTATTCCTCCTTCTTCTCTTTAAAACTGTTTAAAACAAATATACAATTCACTTAAAACTTGTCGGCTAAAATATTCATTCATAAAAAAATAAGAATCAAAACATTTCAATGTATTTTTATTATAAAAAAACTAACCTATACAAGTACACAGTTCAGTTTACATTTATACAAAACTACTATCAATAATATAAATTGTGAAATAAAAGTTATTAAATATTCCGTTGTCCTTCAGCAGCGTGTATATGTGAAGAAGAAGAATTTCAAATGAAGTTAGGGATATTTCTGACTGCCTCAGCCGGGAGTCCCAATAGCTCAGTGGTAGAGCACTGGTACGTTAAACCAGAGGGTTCGATTCCCGGGTGGGGCGGTCAGAAAACTTTTCTCTACAGCAGTGATTCTACTTCATTTGAAATTATTATTCTTGAAATAAAAGTGTTCTGCGTAGGCAATGTTGAAATACAAATCGAAATATAGTAAAGGTTTAATTACTGCCGATATTATTGAACGACGTTTTCTGAGGTTTCAAGCGAAGGCCCTTCGTCAGAGAGAAACGTAAAGAATGTAAACAAACATCTTTACACTCTTTACGTTTCTCTCTGACGAAGGGCCTCTTCGCTCGAAACATTAAGGCGGTTTTCCACTAGGCGAAAAATGTCGCGCGAAGCGACATTTTCTTTTGTCTCGCAAGCTCTCGAGTGGAACTAATTAGCCAAGACAAAAGAAAAATGTCGAGTTGGTCGACAAATGTCGCCTAGTGGAAAACCGCCTTTAAAAACTATAATTCTGTCAATAATTTCGACAGAACTCCAACCTTACTATATTTCGATTTGTATCAATAATATATATTGGTGTATAAAATTGTATAAAAAGTTTATCTAAAATTTAAATGTAGAATGCTTTTTCTTTTTACAACTTATTAAGTCTTGTTGCTCGAGAGATCATTGCTTCCGATGCATCTCCGAAGATTTGTTAAAAAAATTCTAGAAATAATACAAAGAATTACTATAATAATTACACTACTGCCCGAATTGCCTAGCATAGTCAACTTATTGTAGTATTGTATGTACAACAGACGTTTGGCAGGCATTTGTTTATTTTGTTAAACTCAAATTAGAAATTGTTTCTGAGCCCCGGATATGGATTGAACTTGCAACCTTCTGATGACTGGTTAGATGCTCTAAATATTGAGCTCGGATGGAGAGCTTTTACTACTTTTACAGATATTGATTTGATGTATATGTAAAGTATTCATATAAGTACTATTGACAATATGAGTGGCCATGTTGTATTGGATACACAAGCTCGAGCCGAAGGCGAGAGCTTATCATATCCAATACAACACGGACACGAATATTGTAAATAGCTTAAAATACTCCGAGTCTTTGATGTTAATATGAGTAATATTTGCTCAGAGTAATTCAGAAAAAGCTCAATTTCAATGTTTTAGAGCTGAGATAGACCTGATATACAACCACTAGTGGTTGTATCAAATGGTTTGTGTCAGATATACAACCTCCTTCACGGTCATGATTTCTTTTGTGTCTTCATGGATTATTAATGAGTATTTTAAATATATATATATATATATATATATTATATATTATATATTATATATTATATATTATATATTATATATTATATATTATATATTATATATTATATATTATATATTATATATTATATATTATATATTATATATTATATATTATATATTATATATTATATATTATATATTATATATTATATATTATATATTATATATTATATATTATATATTATATATTATATATTATATATTATATACATATTCAGTATTTTAAATATATATATATATATATATATATATATATATATATATATATATATATATATTTGGGAAGGAAAATTCGAGTGTAGAATATATACATTTTAAGACCAAACCGGGAGCAGTTGCGAAAAATGCAACTACACAGGCCCTCCGGCAGGAATTGAACCCACGACCTTGCGATTCTAGTGCAATGCTCTGACCACTGAGCCACGGAGGCCGTTGCCGAGAGCTTGATCGCGAGTTCTGTATATATAATATACCGCCGGAAGGCCTGTGTAGTTGCATTTTTCGCAACTGGTCCCGGTTTGGACTTAAAATGTATATATTCTACACTCGAATTTTCCTTCACCCCAAATCCTTAGAACATGCTATGTAATCGAGTGAGGTGCCCAGTATCGTTTATATATATATATATCACTGCGTTTACCTTCTTTCAACTTCCATACGGATAAGATATGTATCACTTCGGCCAAGTTGAGGGGATTTCTGATCCACATTCGACCCAAACTCTGATTCAGAAACTTCACTTTCTGTTGATTCGATTTCCTAGGAGTTGATTACGAACGGGATGAAATAAGTTTATACAAACAATCATTTTGAAGATTCTAAAGAACTTTTCATTAGACCTATACTGATTTTTCCAAGCTTTTGTGATCATAAAGTATTATAATATAATATTTACTTTTGCATAATTTAAAATCTAAAAAACTAAAATTTTAGCTTTGTTTTAATCCTACCTTCTTCGTACAAAAGTCTTCTGTTGATTCTTCAACTAAAAGGTTATCCTGAATTTAAAAATATAAAATTTAGTTTTTATTTAAATTACATAATTAAAGAAATATCTTAAGGTGAAGTAATACGAGCAGCAAATTGCTGCAACATTGTTGCGTTGCAAATTGAATAGCGTTGTTGCACGTATTACCACCCACGTTAAACATTGTCACGCAACAATGATTTTGTTGCAAGTTAAAACAGCATGTTGCAGCAAGTAGAACTGCGTGGAGTCTACTTTTTTCAACATTTTTTTCAACTTGCAACAAAACCATTGTTGTGTGACAATGTTTAGAGTGTGTGGTCTTACGTGCAACAACGTTTTTCAACTTGCAACGCGACAAAGTTGCGTTGAAAGTTGAAGAAAAATGTTGCTCGTATTACGTTACGAAAATTTCATATAAGACTTCATATACGATTTCATATATGAAATATCAATTTCATATAGTAAGTTTGTAATTTCATATATGAAATTAGACATTTCATATATCAATTACAAATTTCATATATGAAAATGTTCCAATTCCCTATATGAAATTTCTTATTCCATGCATATATGAAATTTTTGTATGAAGATAAAAATTTCATATATGAAATAAGAAATTTCATATATGGAATTGGAACATTTTCATATATGAAATTTGTAATTCATATATGAAATCTTTAATTTTCATATATGAAATCTTTAATTTCATATATGAAATTACAAATTTAATATATGAAATTGACACTTCATATATGAAATCGTATATGAATTTAGTCTTATATGAAATTTTCGTAAGGGTTACCTCACCTATAAGAAGCTTTTCTTTTACGGTTGTAAAAAATATTCTAGAATTCGTAGAATTTGAGAACAGCTATATATGACTGTACGAAATTGATTTCACCATACCTGACTTAAAGACAAATCGCAATGAGTACTTGAATCATCGAGGTCATTGCTTTCAATTCCTGAATCCAGTTCAATTTCTGAAACAAAGTTTGTGTAGATTGAAGAAGGACCAAATGTATTTTCTTTATTTTCTTGGACGTGTTTTCCAAATTCGTTTTGCCATTCGAGTTCTTTAAACTTAGGAGAGGTCCCAGCGTAAAGATGGCGCGATGGTGATGATGAATAGTCGTATCTTATTTCTTGGGTAGTCACTGAGGATCGGAGAAGACTTGATCTTTCGTTCACTGTTATCAATGAAAAAGTAGAGGAATGTTTATGTAAAAGATCAAACGCGAGGAGTGTTTCATCAGGATATCCAAACGCTGAGACGTTTGTTTTCTCATGAAGTATTAAAGAGTTTAAGATTATTACAGGAATGTTCAGTGTCTTTGACTAGGACATAACAAGTGTAATAGAGTAGTTAAGGAGTCTAGTAATAATGTATATACTACTATTGATACTTACATGAACGTGGGTTGAGCTGGGGACCTCTGGACCTATCAAAACAGCAAAGAGAAGGGTTATTGTCATGGTCATGTTTGGACATCAAAAACGTTTTATTATCATAATTATACAGTAATAAATAAATAAATAGATAAATAAATAAGGAAATAAGGAAATAAGGAAATAAATAAATAAATATTTCTAATCTATTTCTGATGTAAAACTTAAAGTTGTTTTAAATTTCTTACCATGTAAATGCAGTGTATAGACCGCCAATTAGCAACACGACTAACATAGGTACACAGATCCACATCGCTGCCATTTCTCTGGAATAATGTTGATCTTTGGAAGTAACCTAGAGAAGCAGAATATAATTATTCTTAATTTAATACTAATTACAATACGAACAACTCCTTTCCTTTGTATTAAATATACAAACTCTAGCCGAAGTAAAAAGATTCCATATTTGATTTAAAACGTATACGAATAATATTTGGCTTCATATTGAATATTTTAGTGCTAACTATATAATAGCGTAAATATTTGATTTCGCAGCAGAAAAACAACTAGCATCTTACCTGCATTGCATCACTATCAACAATGTCCATCAACACAGCAAAGTTTGATAAATGATTGCAACGACAAACAGAATGCTTCTTGTCACTGTGTTGCAACCTACATCCCTTGGTAGACCAGGCTCCACCGTGCGTTGGACTACACGTTAAATAACGAGAAAGAAAAGGTTTGTTAAACATTAACGTTTTAAAACTTAAAAATAAACATTGTTATGTTTGATTTAACAACAGAAAAACAACGACGACGACGACAACAACAACAACAACAACAACAACAACAACAACAACAACAACAACAACAACAACAACAACAACAACAACAACAACAACAACAACAACAACAACAACAACAACAACAACAACAACAACAACAACAACAACAACAACAACAACAACAACAACAACAACAACAACAACAACAACAACAACAACAACAACAACAACAACAAAATGATCATGTAATAATAAAAAATAATAATAATAATATCAATGACAAAACGATAACAATAATTACGGTAAAATTATTAATATTATAAATATAAATATAAACAATAATTATTATTAATGTTAAATAATAATGGTATAATAATACATTACAACTGCGCATATTAATTTATACTTAATTGCTGTTATTACTTACTTTAAGTTAAAGTCCCAGAAAACACATCTTGGATTAACTCTGTTTTCCTGAAAGATAAAATTATAGGACTTAAACTATGTATATTGGCTATGTATGAATTTAGCTAAAGCGAGCAAATTATGAATATTTTTTTAACACAAATGGGGTTTTTAAGTCGATTTACTTAAATTACTAACCTTTAAGTGATGTAGTGTGATTGTCACTGCTGGAGTAATTTTATCTTGAATAGGAGGCGCAACAATACTAGTCAGTATTTTGGAATTAGGTTCTGAATGTCTGAAATAAAGAAATTATGTTTTCATGTATTTGATTGATTTGATTGATTGATCGATCGATTGATTGATTGATTTATTGATAAATTAATGGATTGATTGATTGATTGATTGATTGATTGATTGATTGATTGATTGATTGATTGATCGATCGATCGATAAATTAATGGATTGATTGATTGATTGATTGATTGATTGATTGATTGATTGATTGATTGATTGATTGATTGATTGATTGATTGATTGATTGATTGATTGATTGATTGATTGATTGATTGGTTGATTGATTGATTGATTGATTGATTGATTGATTGATTGATTGATTGATTGATTGATTGATTGATTGATTGATTGATTGATTGATTGATTAAACTAACTTGAAGTTTTCTTTGTCTTCCATTGGCAGCAGCATCGGCAATGTCTTGTAGCTAAAACTGGCTATCTCCGTATCACCTTATGAAAGTCAAGGAGAAAGGCTAAATTAGCTAGATTTATTTGTTTGTTTTTACGTTTATTCAATTCAGTTTTGCTAAGCTAATCATTCATGCACGCGTCTATTCCATCCACTCATTCATTCATCTCACATCTATTCGTTCATTCATATATATCACATTCATTCATTCATTCATTCATTCATTCATTCATTCATTCATTCATTCATTCATTCATTCATTCATTCATTCATTCATTCATTCATTCATTCATTCATTCATTTTTGCCCATCCATTCTTTCATCTTACCTACGCTAAATACTGAAGCTGGAACCCGCAAATTGTCTTTCTCTCCATCCCAAATGGCAATGTCTGTATTACTATAGTCAGGAAATGTCATAGCTTTTGATCCTTTAACTTGATGGCTTAATTGCAGCACTAAATAAGAAGAAAAAAACAGAAAAAAATGGTCGAAATATTTTCTTTTATTAATAAATAATGTTTAATATTTAATGATGCACTTACTTATGCTGTTGGTGATGTAAGTAACATTGGCCTGGAATTCCGATATTTTTGATGACGCAAGCAGTGCAAATGTCTGAGAATCACGTAAGATATCAGCAGATCCTCTCGTTTTCTAAGAAAAAAATTATCAAGTCATTTCTCCTGTTGTTGTTTTTTACAAGACGCTGTTTTAGTTATGTTAAAAATGGTTGCATTGTAGGTTAGACTAAATTTAGATACATATGTTGACGACTAAATTTATACCCTGAATCAAGGTTTAGTAATCTTAATTTAAAATGTTTTGTGTTTGTCACTATACGTATACGAATTTTGAGCTGGATTTTTATCTTTATAATATAATGATCTGTAGATAATCTTTTGTTAGTTCTTGCTGTACAAGCTGTCGTTAGGTATTAACACTCAGAAAAGTCTAAGCTCTAGACTTTCCTCAGACCCCGTTTACACAATGCCGGTACAATTTGAAAACGGAACAAAATCATGCCGTTTAGGCCTTGCGTTTACACGATACCAGCACAAAATAACATGAAATGTTATATGCTGTATTTGCATACCGGCATGATTTTGTTCCGTTTTCAAATTGTACTGGCATCGTGTAAACGGAGTCTCAAACTCACAGCCTTCTGAATGATATAGCCAGACGCTCTAACCATTATAAACTCCAAGTAGAAAGTACCTTACTAACGTATTTGTGGATAATTAGCTATCGGACGTCTCAAAACAATGATTTTCAAAATTGACTTGCCTTTTGAATGTTTTTCCATTCCTGTTTATTACTGTCATCCAAAAGATTACTGCATGTGATTAGGAAATTCTGTGAAATAAAAAAAGGATTCTACTTTATATCGACCACTAAAAATAATTTTTGATTTCGCTAAAAACTTTAATTTAATTTAATTTCTTTTGATGTAATGCAATGTAATGTAATTGTAATGTAATGCAATGCAATCCAATGCAATGCAATGTAATGTAATGTAATGTAATGTAATGTAATGTGTAATGTAATGTAATGTGTAATGTAATGTGTAATGTAATGTGTAATTGTAATGTGTAATTGTAATGTAATGTAATGTAATGTAATGTAATGTAATGTAATGCAATGTAATGTAATACATTGTAATGTAATGTAATGTAATTGTAATGTAATGTAATGTAATTGTAATGTAATGTAATGTAATGTAATTGTAATGTAATGTAATGTAATGTAATGTAATGTAATGTAATGTAATGTAATGTAATGTAATGTAATATGTAATGTAATGTAATGTAATGCAATGTAATGTAATACCTTGTAATGTAATGTAATGTAATTGTAATGTAATGTAATGTAATTGTAATGTAATGTAATGTAATGTAATGTAATGTAATGTAATGTAATGTAATGTAATTGTAATGTAATGTAATGTAATGTAATTGTAATGTAATGTAATGTAATGTAATGTAATGTAATGTAATGTAATGTAATGTAATGTAATGTAATGTAATGTAATGTAATGTAATGTAATGTAATATGTAATGTAATGTAATGTAATGTAATGCAATGTAATGTAATGTAATACATTGTAATGTAATGTAATGTAATTGTAATGTAATGTAATGTAATGTAATTGTAATGTAATGTAATGTAATGTAATGTAATGTAATGTAATGTAATGTAATTGTAATGTAATGTAATGTAAGTCTTAACAACTCTGAAGATGACCATGGCTGAGGCCGTTGAAACGTCAGTCACTAACACCAGCAACAGTCTTTGTCAAGACTACACTAACCTAGACGAACACTTAGTCTTGATCTTAAATGTAATCTTAATCGTAATCTTAATCTTAATTTCAATCTTAATTGTAATCTTAGTCCAAATCCTAATCTAATTTATTGACCTTTAGATCCTGACGGCTAATGTCGTTGTCTTGTTTCACTCCTTGTTCTTGTACAATAGACGTCATAATCTCAGTTGTCTTTTTCAGGTCTCCACCAAATATTAATGAATTATCTATTGTTCTTGTCGTAACTGTGGCAAGACTCTGTAGTAAAGAACTCATATCTTCCCCGTACACAAGTCTCTTCGCCTAAAAATGACAGTGGGAAGACTTCGTTAAAAGATTTAAAATGCTGGGTACACTTAATTAAAAACTGTACAAAAATTTGTAATGAAATTAAAAAGGAATGAGGCCGATTTGGATGTCAAAAACGCAAAATAACGAAATATTAACGCCCCCCGGTAAGTTTTATTTTTCAAAACACCCCCTGGATAGTTTATTGACACAATTTTCTCATGCCGCTGACCACAAGCCTGACTACTGAGTATTATCCTGTCTTTGATTGGCTTCAGCTGCAGCCAATCAGCTTTAAGAATTTTCCCGCCACTTTTTCAGTGTTTATGAAGATGGCCGCCATTCTGACTACAGTGGATTTACAATCGTCTTTACCCGAAAATAACAGGTAGGATGTAGCCAGTATATATTTTTTTAGGTTTTAGAAACCTTTTTAGTTTATTACTCGACATGTTTGTGTATTAATTATACCCATAAAGCAAAAACTAAAGCGAATAACTACGGGTTTGTTTTGCCTTCGAGTTTGAGTTTCGTAACCGAGTTTTAGTCTTGCTCGTATAGCATTTGAAATGTCGTAAAACAGTCGGAAATCTATAACATACTTGGAAATATTATGAATCAACAAACTTTTATACTATTATAGCAAACAGTGTTGTTTAAATATGTTAAAATTGAGCGATAGAGACCAGAGAATTAAGCCAGAATTATAACCGCATAACATTTGTTTACATTTGAGTCTGTTGTACTTTTGCCATTCAAGCGGCTTACCCTTTTGTAAAGTTGTTCGTAATCATTAGTAACACACGAACTAAAGTCGGGTAAAAGCCAATGTGATTCAATTGAACATTTCCTTCTCGCTACACCTGGAAAAGCAAATAATAAGAAGAAATTAATAAGATTTTCAGCAAAGTTATCGTGACGAGAAATAATATAATTCTTGAAACTTTTTAGGGCCTAGATTTAGTTGTTCTGTGAGTTTCTGGAAAATAAATAATGGAATCAAAATGGTAATCTGCAGGTACGTCTTTATTTCTTTTATTTTTAATTTGCAGTACATCACATTTCAATTAGCGGAATAAGCATGCAGGACTATAGGATTCTATACAACTTTAACTGTATTTTGAAGTATTCTCAGATATTATTTAAAAATAGAGTGCTCTTATAGGCAATATAGGCATATTTGTGTGTAAAATACTTTAAATAAGAATGTGGTGGACGTCTGAGATTTTTGGGAAGGAAATACTGCTCTAATATACCTTTTGCCTTCTTTGGACACGGTATTTTGTCGAAAGTTCCAGCTGCTGTTTTTTTCCAGTTGAGACCAACGGCTTTTTCTTTGGGGCAGACATCTTCTGTTCCAAGAATATCGTCGTCAAAATCTGTGAAACATGCAAGTTTTTAAACCGACTTAGTATAGTAGTAAACACAGCGCCAGTTTAACAAGTTGCCACACGGATTATACTTCAACTCTACCTTTTTTGTTGTGGGAACACTGTGGCAGACTTTGGTAAACGTCTCTAGCTTGATAGCTTAATTATAGTTAAATATTTTTGGAGAAAATCAGTGTTGTTCTTTGTTGTCTTAACAACATTGGCATACGTCTGCTTTTTGTTTTCCAAATTTTTCCACAACACTGAAATGCATGGGGGAGCGGGGACTGCGTTAAACCATTTTATGTTAGTTTTGTTCCAAAGTGTAGCTCAGCTACAGTTATTACTTTTAATAATCACACCTACATAGCAACCGCGTGAAGAAGATTGTGCGCTTTTTCACGGCAAATTTGACGAATTTCGTCTTACCATTCATGCTCTGCCGTTCTTTCTTCGTTCTTGAAATAAAACTTAGTTCATGGTGCGAAGATTTCCCCAAAGTGCTCTTAATTTTGCAGGCTTCTTTTGAGTGACATTTTACAGCAAAGCAAACATTATCCATCTGAATAGCAACTTCACAACTTTTTATTTCACAGCATTTATTGATGCAACCGTCCATAAGCTCTGTTTTTCCAATTTTTGTGAAATTTCCAGCATCAAGACCATTTTCCAGGGTCATCTCGGACATAATTTCACCTGGGAAACATCCCTTTGGAATTGTAGTTAGCGGTGTGTTTCCTGCAATGAATGATAAAAAATTCATAGTTTATCTTTATGAAATGTACGTTATGTATATATAACCGTCTGCTATAACCAGAAAAATGACTACAAAATTAATAAAAAGAATTACCTTTTTTTGTTACCATTGTCAAATTTCTCGCAACTTTAGTAGGATGAAGTGGTTGTATTTTATTAACTTGGAATGGATTTACAATTCCAGATGTAGTGTTTGTTTCTCTCCATTTTGTTCTCGCCATCTTTGGTCTTGAAGTAGTAAACACCTTTGCTTTGATGGCCGTCGCCTTGGTTATGTTCTGGTGTGGTATTGGAGGGTTTTGCGAAGTCTTTGTATTTCCATAACTTGATTTCGATTTTAACTTGTGTTCTTCATGATGTTGTAGAGGTCGTGGCGTACTACTAAATACTAAAATAGAAGAAAAGAGGATTTTACTCAAAACTTTATAACATTATATGAATGCGGAAGAGGGGCAACTGCAATATGACGGAGTGTGTCCACCGTATTTCAAATGCTCGACTGATTTTTTGTTCTATTTAGTACAAAAGCACTTTTAATAAAGTAGAAAACGAAGAAGAAGAAATACTTTATTTAACGAGGATTAAATACATCATTACTGGTTTCCCAGTAATTTTCACGATGGGTCTCACTAAGTTCAAATTCAATTTATTGCACACTATTTTTTATCTATTACATCATGAAGATTAATTCTAAATAAACGTATATATTGTACAGGGAAAATTTTGAAATAATTTGAGAATGTGTACGGTGGCCAAAGTAGCATAGGCTTTCGAATTGACCACCGTCTTCATTTGAATAAATCAGCTAAATAATTGTTGAAAAGCCTTCTTGAAAAGCTGGTCATGCCAGCTTTTCAACAAGGAAAATTGGTCGTGTGTATGGTCGTCAAGGGAAACTGGGGAAGGAATCGTGCGGGCTCCTAGATTACGTCACAGATGTAGTTCTCAGGCCCTGTATTCAAAGCTGATACGCGAACATTGCTGTCAAGGAAAATTTGTCGAGCCGTATACACGAGTAAATAAAATTTATCAAGGAACATTTTTGGGAAAAAAACTTGTTCATCGTACACACGAGCAAATAAAGTTAACAAGGAACTTGTAAAGGAAAACTCGGTCGTGTGTGCGGGGCTTAAGATTGCTTGTTAGTACAAAAATTCCGAAATTTATAATTTTACCTTTGTTCTTCTTTGGGTAATTGATTATTCTTGGCATTGGCTGGGCAAGCTTGAATTTTTTCTGTCGAGGAATAAATGACGACACATTTCCTACTGGATTTAAAATTTTATGAATGTCGAAGCCTTTGTGTAAATTTCTTGGCTTAGCTGTTTGTTTGGCGTTGTTTTGAGCGACGTGTAGAAGATTGTTATTATTTTTCTTGGATGCGTCGTGTACATAGTTCCTTCTAGGAGTTATTACGTTGTATGGTTTCATATTACTGTGTTCATTTTGTCGGTTTCCTCCGTAGAAATTCCCAACTTCAGGTTTCCAATAATTTTTATCACCGTCATTCACCAATGGGTATTCTCTATTTCGATAAACCGGCGCTGGAGTAGTCCTTAAGATTAAATTTTGGTTTCCTATACCATTATTTCCCAAAGGATTAATATTGTTTTGTTGTTGGCTGCCTTTTGAATACCAGTCCATGTTATTCCACGAAGATGTCGGCATAACTGTTGGAACTTGTACATTATTATTTTGATAATATTGTTGCCAAGGATCATTAGTTGTCCATTCATTTTCCAAAACGTCGTTCGGTTTATTCCAGTTCTGGCCACTCCTTGTTGGAGTAGGAGGAGTTGGAATCTGTGTCCAGGAATTTGGAAAAACGTTCGCCCAACTCTTACTCACGTGATTTGTATTTTTTGCCGTATTGTCTGATTTTCCAATAATAATTCGTCTTGAATTTGTCAACGCTTTCGGATTTTTATTAAGAGCTTGATTTGACTTACTCGACGTTAAAACTCTGGTCTGTTTTGGAACATTAAGTTTTTGTTTGTGAAAAGTATTTAATGGTAAATACTTGCGTTTGTTCGCCAACACTCCTTTGGGTTTTTTCAAAGCAACGAAATATTTTTGAAATGTTGATTTAGTTTGTATTTTTGTAGCACCTTTAGAATTTTTTGCTACGTTATTTTCCCTAACATTATTTTTTCTGTTATTCGATGATGGGTGTTGGGATGTACTTTTAAAGAATTTCTTCTTATTTTGACGATGTTGTTCTGTGACATGTGAAATCAATTTTGGTTTTTGCTCCGGTTTATTGTAAATTCCATTTTGGGCAGGGAAAGCATTATGTTGGGACTGTATCACAGGTCTTTCACTTTTAACCCTTTGTACACTACTTGATTTGTTGTATTTTAACAAAACTGGCATTTCTCCGAATCCAGGGTTTTCTTTTCTTGTCGTTTCATTTTTCTTGGACAAACCAGTTTCTGTTGGCTCCTGACCAAGAAGCTTCATAATCTCATTTTTGACTTTCTCGTCAGCCGATTCATTATCTTGGATATCGTGCGTTGTTTTTGCAATTTTTATATTATTTTGCTGTCTGTCTGTTCCCCTTGATTTATTTCCAGACATTTCAACATTACTGGAACTTTCTTTATTCCTGTTTTTGCTTGTCAAATTCTGAAACTGGTCAGTTATACGAATCCCAGGTTTAATTTTAGTTTGATTGTCTTTGTTTCTATGCTCAGACTGTGGAAAATACATTTGTCCTGTACCCTTACGTTGAGAAACATAGTTTTCCTGTTTTTCTTCGTGTTTAATTTTGTTCATTTCGACAACTGTTGCATTTTTCATTGTTTCGTGAACTTTATTATACTGATTCCCTTTTGGCTTATGGAATCTTGTCTGAGGAACGTTTTCTGAATGATTTTTCTTTGGTTGTTTGAACGTATGATTTTTTCCTATCCATTCGTTTGTTCTTTGATTAAAGTATTTCGCAGCATCATGTGCTTGAGTCTGGTTTTTTAGATTCCATCCTGATGTCATTTTATGAAAATATTCACCAGAATCTTCCGTCGGTTGATTTACAGCCCAGTGTCTTGTCGCTTGGTTAAAATATTTCTCATGATGGTCCTCGACATCGTCGCCTTTATTGCTTTCACGCCAGTCACTTGTCTTTTGATTAAAATATTTCGTTTTGTCTCCTTTCTTTTTTTCACCCATTGGCTGTGGATTTTTGTCAGTATTGCTTGTGTAGTTTCTGTTGGTATTCATTATATCATGATCAGAGTTAGATACGTTTGGTTTAATATCATTTCCCTCTTGTTTTAAATCTTTCAAACTATGATACAGAGACTTTTTATGAATTGGGAATTCAGCATTATTTTTGCTCTTACTAGAATTATTGTTATCAGTAAAGTCGTTGTGACCTTTTAACTTGCTTGAGGAATCTTTCGGTTTTTCGTTCTTGTGTTTTAAATTTTCACTTTTCCATTCGTACTCCATTTTTTCCTGCCCATGCTGTTTTCTACCAACGCTATTTTCCTCACCTGTGATATTTACATTGTCTGTGTTAGTTGTGGTCCGATTGTTATAGTTCAGATCTATTCCAGTGTTTTCTCTGTAGTCTTCATTCTTGGTCACATTAGGATGTTTCATTTGAAGTATCTCTTCCTTTTGTCTGTTCTTGTTGTTGCTCTTTTCATGAAATTTGCTTCTTAAGTCTCCGTTCTCAGTACCATCTTGTTCAGTGTTTTGTTTTACTTTTTCTTCTTCCGTACGATTGTCATTATTACCCAAATTGTTTTCACTTCTAATACGGTTGTTATCAGCATCTTTTGTTCGCGATTTTCTGTCCTTTTCTTCTCTGTCGTGTTTCTGATGTTCTTCTTCACTTCCTGGATTGTACTTCTTGTCTCCACTATCATTACTGTCCTTGGATTCGTCTACGTCTTCTTTTTCATTTTTGTGATTCTCTTTATCCCCTTTGTTCTCGTGATTTTCGTCGTCTTCTATGTTACCCTTATCATCTTTGTGATCCCTCTTGATACCGTTGTCTTCCTTGTGATCCTCTATGTCACCCTTATCATCTATTTGATTATTTTTATCATCTTTATGGGTCTCGTCGACATCTCTATGGTAGTTGTCTCCCTCTCTGTCACTTTTATCATCCTTGTTATTCTCTCTATTACCCTTATTATCCTCGTGATCCTCGTCGTTACCTCTAGTATCCTTGTGATCCTCTTTATCATCCTTGTCATCTTTCCTGTTTTCTTGGCCCTCCCTGGAACTCTCTTTGCTATCTTTAGTATCCTTGTGATCCTCACTATCTCCTTTATCATCCTCGTGATCCTCATTGGCATCTTTAATACCCTTGTCATCCCCTCTATTATTCTTCTCGTCTTTGAGATCTTCTGTATTATCTTTAGTATTACTCAGATCTTCAATAGTATTTTTCTTGCCACCCCTATCTTCCTTGTGATCGTCATCAGTCCTACTATGCTCCTTGTGACCCTCGCTATCTCCTCTGTCGTCCTCGTGAGCGTTCCAATGTACTTCGTGATCTTTGTGATCCTCCATATCACCTCCATCATCTTTGTGTTCCTCACTAGTCCTATTATGCTCCTTGTGACCCTCGCTACCACTTCCCTCGTTCTTGCGATTATCCCAATTAACTTCATTATTCTCGTGATCCTTCATATCACTCCTATCTTCCTTGTGATCATCACTAGTCCCACTATTTCCCTTATGATCCTCGCTATCCCCTCTCTCGTCTTCGTGATTGTCCCAATTAAGTCCATGTCCATTGCGATCCTTCATATCACTCCTATCTTCCTTTTGATCGTCATTAGTCCTACTATGTTCCTTGTGATCCTCACTATCCCCTCTCTCGTCCTTGTGATTGTCCCAATTAAGTTCATGATCCTTGTGTTCCTTCATATCACTCCTATCGTCCTTGTGATCATCACTAGTCCCACTATGTTCCTTGTGATCCTCACTATCCCCTCTCTCGTCCTTGTGATTGTCCCAATTAAGTACATGATCCTTGTGATCCTTCATATCACTCCTATCTTCCTTGTGATCATCACTAGTCCCACTATGTTCCTTGTGATCCTCTCTATCTCCTTTCTCCTCCTTGGTGTCCTTGCCGTCTCCTTTACCATGCAGATAAACATCTTTTACTTCTTGGACACCAGAATTATCCTTGATATCATCTTGCCTGCCCACCTGATTTTTCTTGTCCGCTTTTACATGCTTCTCGTCCTGTTTACCCTTGTTGTTGTGTTGCCGATCATCAGAATGTTCCATATCGTCCCGGTGATCCCCTTTATTTGTTTCTTCTGGCGAGTTATATTCTTTGTCATTCTTATCAAGCCGATGATCAACTTTATCCCCATCGTACTCATAGTGATCATATTTATTCCTGTGTTTAACCAAGTGATCCTCGTAATTTTCTTGGGCTTTTTCATTTTCTTTATAATGTAGATTGTTTTTCTTCTTCAATATCTTTTTTCTTCTCCAGCGTTCGTCTTCTTGATCTTTGCTTTCCTCCTCACTATCTACGTTGTCCTGTTTTCTGTGTTTACCATACAGATGATCTTTTTCATTGTGCCTATGATGGAGGTACTGTTCGTTGTCCCCTTCATACGATTGATGCAATTCATTCTTGATGTTATAATCTTTATGTTCACTGTCTTTGATTTTGGAGTGATCCTTGTCACGTCCCATGTCACTCATGATATCACTATCTTCTTCATCTTTAGAAGATTTTTCTTTACTCTTCGTGTAACCAGAATGATTCTCATCGTCCCTTGTAGTACCAGAATCACCCTCTTTATCCTTACTTGTTTCTGAATGAATCTTACTTGTTCTTGAGTCATTGTCATTGTCATTGTCATTGTCATCATCGCTCTGGCTCATTTTACTAGATTTTTGCTTCCTTAGTCTGATATCCTTTTCACGATCTTCATGATCTTCGTTGTCATTAATGTTTTCCTTTTTACTTGGTTTGTTTTCATCTTCAGATATTTTCTCATCTTCGTTAAATTTTTGTTTCCAAGATTTTTCTTTCTCTCGTTTACCTCCTTCAGACTTGCTATCCGTTTGTAGAATACGATGCTTTTTTTCAGCGTACTTGTTTCGTCCATGATCATGGTCGTCTTTATCCTCAGTTGCACCATCATCTATTTTATCCATGTTTTCATTTTGATCCTCACTACCCTCATCATCCTCTTTTTCTTTGCTTCTCAGCTTTTTATCAATAATCTTAGACTTTTTCCGTTTCTTTTTGAAATCATTATCATGACCTTCAAACACTTTATCTTCCATAATAGCATCTTCATGTTGAATAACTTTATCTTTTCTCTTGTAACTTTCTTCTCTCTGTGCTTCGTGTGTTCTTTTCCTATTATCAACATTGTTGTCATGAGACATAATATTATCTGAATTACTCTTAGATATTATTTTCTCATCGAATTTGTTATTTTTCTTCCGAAATTTCTTCTTTCTATTGTCATTTTTCTTCATTATATCACGATAGTCATCGCTATCTTCTATTTCATCATTGTCATCCATTTTTGTGTTTTTATCTTTTTCTTTGGTCTCATTCATTCCATTTTCTTCATTCATTTCACTGTCATCGTCCATTTCGTTTCTGTCTGTTGCTTTTTCCTTTTCATTCTTCGTTTTATCTGTTTGCTGGTGTTTGAGTTTTTTGTTATGATTCTTCTCATATTGATCATACTCCTTGTTAGAATCAATGTTTTCATTTTTCTTACGTCCAATGCTATGCTTTCTTTTCTTGTTTCTTTTGTTTTTCTTCTTGTGTCTTTCAAGTCTTCTCTGGTTCTTTAAATGTTGGACATCTTCATCATCATGATCGTCATCATCTGAATTATAAACATGGCGTCCTCCATCATCTTCTTCGTTCTTTATTCTCTCTTCCCTGTTCCTGCAAATAAAAAGCACAGGCTATAAACGACAAGAAATGTTTAACAGCAACGGCAAAATACAAGAAACAAGAAAGAAAACACTGGAAGAGATAAGAAAGCGAAATATTTTAAAATAAAATAAAATGGAAATGAAAAAATACTTAAGTAAAAGTAATAGAAACGGTATAGACCACTTTCATAATAGCGACTAATCTGAATATTCTTTTATGTGCGTTTTAATAAGTCTTTCTGGCCTCGTTTGTGTGTCTGCAATTCAAAAGAATCTTTGCTTCATAACGAGGCCAAGAAGCCTCATTTAGATGCACATAAAAGAAAATTTAAAGCGTCGGCCATTATGGAAGTGGTCTATATTGTTCAGAAAATAAGTAAGAGTCATTATTAAGCGTCACGGATCTTATGAAGCCAGGCTTTACTCAATTTTGTTCGTGCTCAACCTAAACGAAGCATTGTGTTTCTTTGTTGAAAATACACTAACCTATTTTTGTGATGTTCTTTTCCCTCCAAATTTTCATCATGAGAATTCTCTTCGTCATTTTTTTTACTTTTTTCTTTTACTTTGTGCGTTTCTTTCTTATCCATTTCATTGGTTTCTTCGTGAATGAAATCATCATTAGCTTTATCATTATTTGTATCTTCATCACTATTTTCTTCTTCATCTATCTTTTTCTCGTTTCCACCATTTGTTTCATCAGAATCACCGTCTTCGTGTTTTCTGTTTAGATGTTTATGCAATTCACGCATCTGATGTAATTTTGTTTTGGTTGGTTTGTTGAATCTGTTTTTATCAAAATGGGTATTTGAATGTTTATGTTTATCTTTACGCTTTGTTTCCTTTGTTTTAGATGACTCGTTGTCTTCGACATTGTCTGTTTCTCTTTCGTCATTTTGCTCATTTGTTTCATCTTTTTCATTGTCTTCCTCGCTATCGACCTCTCCTTTCTCATTGTCTTCAGAATCTCCCTCGTCGTTATGAGAAATCCTGTGTTTCTTTCTGTGAAATATTTTGTTTCTCAAAGTGCCATCTTTGCTGTCATGATCCCTCTCGCCGTCCTCTTCATTATCATTATCATTGTCCATATTGTCATTACTTTTAGTAAATTCCTTTCTTCTGTTTTGTTTATTTTTATTCCTGAGGTACTTAGCTTCTTCTTCTTTCATCTCATCTTCCAAGTCTTCATTTTGTCCATTTTTGTCGTCTTCTTCATTTTGGATTCTTTTATGATGAAACCGTTTCTTCTTATCATTCTCTGAATGCTCTTTAATTTTTTTAACACTGTCAATCAACGCATGTCTGTCTTTATTTGATCTATCTTCTTCCTGATTCTCATTATCTTCTTCGTTCTCTTCTTCCTCGTCTTTCTCTTTTTCCTTCTTCTCCTTTTCTTTCTTCTCTTTTTCTTTCTTCTCTTTTTCTTTCTTCTCTTTTTCCTTCTTCTCTTTTTCTTTCTTCTCTTTTTCCTTCTTCTCTTTTTCCTTCTTCTCTTTTTCTTTTTCCCTTTCTCTCTCCCTTTTCTTTTCTCTTTTCTTTTCTTCTTCTTTTTCCTTTTCTATTTCTTTCTTCTTCTTTCTTTCTCTTTCCCTCTCTTTTATTTTTTTCTTTTCTCTCTCCTCCTCCTCTTCTTCATCCATGACGACTATCTTGCGATGTTTTCTATTTCGAACTTTACCACTTTTCTTTCTCCGTTTATTGTGATGTCGGATGTATTTCTTAAGCTTATGTCTTCTATAATAAGAATATTTTCTTGGGAGATGACTACGACGTTTCTCCACACCGAGTTTGGTTTTTGATTTGTGATGACGCTGATGAATCCTCGTCTGAAAAACATGTCTGTTCTTTGAGTGGTGTTTTATCCGATGTGTTCTAAGATGGCCAGATTTGCGGTGCAGATTACCCTTGGATTTAGGTCTATGCTGGAGAGGGTGACGAGGGTGATGTAGTTTGCTCTTCTTGTGTAATCTAGTCGACGTCTCTTCACGTATATTAGCTTTACTTGTGAAATCTGTAGGAAAATTAATTCTATTAGATTCTAAGTAGTGTATTTTGTACCAATGGATTACTTAACAATATTTCACAGCAGACTTCATTACATTACATTACATTACATTACATTACATTACATTACATTACATTACATTACATTACATTACATTACATTACATTACATTACATTACATTACATTACATTACATTACATTACATTACATTACATTACATTACATTACATTACATTACATTACATTACATTACATTACATTACATTACATTACATTACATTACACGGCACCTTAAAACACAAGATACCACCACATCACACCACACTACGGTACACTATACTATACCACACCACACCACACCACACCACACCACACCACGCCACACCATACCACACCTCAGCACACCACACCACACCACACCATAACCACACCACACCATATTATAACATACTATACCAAACCATATTACCACACCACACCGTTATACCACACGATACCACACTACGCCATACCATACCACACTACAGCACACACCACACCACACCACACCATATTATAACATACTATACCAATCCATATTACCATACCATACCACACCGTTATACCACACCATACCACACTACGCCATACCATGCAACACATAACACTACAACATACTACACCAGGATATACCACAGCACACCAATTTTACCTCTTCGGTGAACCAAAGCAATTTCCAAGTGCACTGGAACCCTCATATCATCACTGGAGTTACAATCACCATCATCAGGGCACATCACACCATAACATTTATCCCTCATAAGAAAAGCTAAAGCACAATCCTTTTTCTCACAGCAATATTGATTACATTTTCTTATGCTCATAATATTATTGCTAAGTTTGTGAAAATTAGACACGCCTCTTCCTCCATGAAGAAAAACGTGATGTGGTACAATCCTCCTTTGTCGACAATAGCCGTGAGAACGAGCATAGTGCGGAAACTCGGAGGGAAAATCTAAAATACAGAAACACCCATTGCATTATTAAAATACTAAAATAATTTTAGAATAGTAAAATAAGACACAATTGTATGTCTTACAATGGCAATTCTGCGCCCACGCAACTACAGTACAGCAAGCAACTTAAAAAACACAAGAAAACATATACCTGTTCCTTTGTTCTTCCCAAATATATATTTACAATTTCAAAAGCAAATTCGAGCTTTTTTTATAATTATGTGGAAACTGTGTGTCTATACTACTCTTGCCACAATATTACTTCTATACTGGCCTCCTACCTTCTGTATCTGATATACTGCGTTTGGAAATATCCCGTTTCTTGTTTCTCAGTGCGTTCATAATCCCGCGACAAAGATCGTGATGAGAACAGCTGATCCCATAACACCGACCTCTCTTCAGTAACGCCAAGTCACAAATCCCTTTGGTACAGCATAAGTTTATACATGATTTAACATTCCGTGCTTGTCCCAACTTCAAAACCTTGAAGGATTGTCGCAGTTGGTCTCTTAGAGTAGATTGAGGACATGACGCGTCCTCCGAGGTGGCAAACGTTTGTGCAGGAGCTAGAGATATGTATATTATATTTAGCATGGAATTATGAAAGTATAAGTTGGACAATTATAAGTAATAACATGACTTGAGGGAAATTAGCGATTAAATTTTCCGCCCTCGGACTTTTACAAATCTTCCCGAGGCAAAGGGGAAATTTAATCGCTAATTTCCCAAAAGGTTATGGTATTAGTTTGTAATATTATGATCGCCGAGGAAAACTTTGAGAATCTTACCGAGAGGAAATTTACACGGTTGATCAGAGAAGTTGCATCTAATTTTCCCGCCGTGCATGTTGATGAGGGAAAATATATGCAAACGAGAAATTTAGAAGAAGACAAAGGATTTCTTTGTCTTCTAATTCTCCCTCATCAACATGCACGGGAAAATTAGAAGACAACGGAAAAATTTCCCTCTTGCATGAGCAATGAGGGAAATACGAGGTTTACATTCCCTCGGAGAACAAAAGAATCCGAGGCGAACATGGTATTACTTGGCGTTAATAAACATATCAAAAAGATTGGTGAACTGAAATACGAGGTCTGACGTTTTGAATCAAGGTTTTTCGTCAAAGATTAACGTTATAGTCCTCCTTTTAATTATTTGGGCAATACACCAACTTTTTAACATCCTTTATTTGTATTCCTACATTGTCTATCTATACGCGGCATACTACTTTCTATATCCGTCGCTATATATCTGTATTTCAACATGCTTATTTATTGTATTTATTCTAAGCTTTTGGCCCTTGTACTTGGACCTCGTGAGATAAATTGAAAGCTTAGAATAAATAAAATAAAACATTATTAAACAACCTCACATATAAGTATAGGTTAGTGAGTGAAACCTCGGTCACTACGCTGGGTATTAACCCCGAGGGTAATAACAGCGTAGTGACCGAGGTTAAGGTCACTAACCGACTTAGTTTATTCATGACACAGACGATATTTGTCGTTATTTAACAAAAAAATGGTATTCTAAAAATGGTATTATATATAGTTAGGTATATGTCCGTTTAAGAGAGGCGTCCCCAAGGTGTCCGCTTAAGAGACCTGGAGGAGGTATCCGTTAAGACAAGTTTGAGTGTATAGATATATGTATATATAATTGTATCTTATAAGCATACGTTTATATATATATGTACAATAACTGTAGTGTTTTATAAATAATTAGGTATATATGTCTGTTTATAAGCGAGATGTCCCCTCAAGCAAGGTGTCTGCTTAACCGCTTACGAGATCTGGATGTGACGAGTTTGACTGTATAGATATATGTATATGTATATATATATATATATATATATATATATATATATATATATATATATACAATATATGTAGTGTTTTATATATAGTTAGGTATATATGTCCGTTTATAGTTTATAAGCGAGATATCCCCTCAAGCAAGGTGTCTGCTTAACCGCTTACGAGATCTAGCTGTACAATTAGCTGTACATATCTAAATACATTAACACTAAATAAAGTTATTCATCTGGATATGACAAGTTTGACTGTACAGATATATGTATTCAGTATATATTATGCGTGGTATTTTATGAACTGTACTTACCTAGTAATAGTAGTAGTAAGGTACAATAGATTAAATAACGACATGTTATCACTCCAAAGTGAACGACTGGGTTTCTCTCTATATCCAGCATAAAGTCATTTATTTACATCAACTATAAAACTTCTCGTGCTTGGAGAAGTAGTATACAAGAATCTTACGACATGATTCGTAATGGCGGTTGATCTACTTTCTTTATAGTTCATCCATGTTGGTAATACCAAGCCATTTTATTTTATTTTATTTTCGTTTAACGCTTAGCTTTGGAACTTTCAATGGGGAGTATTTCGACATTAGATCATCATGTCTTATCTTAACTTACTGGTACTTGCCGTGTTGCCGCTTGTGCTCAAAGTGCAGAATAACGTTCATATTTAAAACAGCCTAAAATATACTCCTTTAGAGTTAAACTTATTAAAACTAAAGCTATTTTAAAAAGTTATGAAAATCTTTTAATTCTTTTATTAAACCTTGCAAAACCTTGCTTATTAATGCTACCTGTTCATTTTGTCAAGACCTGTGCGCTTAAATGGGCACTAACTATAAACTGTTTTATTATATGATTTACGCTCCAGTAACCTAAAAAAATTGTTTTTAAATATACACTTGAGGAAGGTTTTAAAGTTGTGTAGTGTTAAAACAGATCTATATTTGCCTAAAAGCAATCGAGTTGATGTTTTAGGTGCAGAGAAAGGACAATTCGTGCCACTCATGTTTGAAGTGAGACTATTTCGGAGCGCTACTCAAGCGTACTACCAAGAAGCCACTGGTCTATCATCGTTCTGCTCTATCTATCTTTATCCCTGTTTACACGGCCAAAATTTAAGCGGGATCTGGGCTTAAAATGTCCGTGTAAACAGATCGGCGTCAATTAATCGCGATTAGATTGCACCACCTCAAGGAGGTGGATTAAATTGAGCACGATCAGTTAATCGCGCTTAACTTGGCCGTGTAAACGCAACGGGATTGAAAAACGCTTGCTATTAATACGGTGTTATTAATACGATAAAATGCATTTTTTGCCCTGCTGTAGAAGCTTCCATCTCGCTATTTTTTGTTCCTTTGTTCCTTTCTTTCTTTTAGCTATTACTCTTTCTCGTGTACCGATGTCTTCCGTTGTTCTTTGACGCACGCTACCCATGCATACGAAGCTTCCAAAACCAAAAATATAGCTCGTCCGCCATGTTCAATAATGGTGTACGTGTTTTATTAAGGGATTATGAAATTACCGCGCTTAACTTAAGCGTGCTTAAATTTTGGCCGTGTAAACAGGGTTTTAGATATACACTATACTGAAGACACATTAACATACACTGACAGTATTATTAACTTTTTTTTCAGCTAGGTTTAAAACTTGTAGCAGACCAATAAAGTTTACTGATCAGGGACACTAGCTAAGATTAATTGAGCTAATACCATGATTTACGGCCCTCGGGACTTCCACAAATCCTCCCTCGGCTTTCGGGGGACATTTAATCACTAATATCCCTCATGTCATGGTATTACTTATAATAAATTTGATTTTGCGGAGGGAACAGACAACATACGAAAAACCCTCAAAGCATGGGCGAGAACCAAGAACTCTACCGACACAAGTCCCATAAATCTCTACCCACACGAGTCTCACAAAGCTTGTCAATCGTTCAAGCACTATAAGTCCGACTAAACCAGGCCAAACGTCGGCCGTTGAGAGGCAGCGCGCTAACAGTATTCGATCTCCATGCTTCGCAAGCAATTTTGATTTACAGTTTCTAGCTGGATAAAAACTTGTATTACAGGGCGCTAAAACTGTCATATACTACTTTTTACTACGCGAGCTCACTGATTTTTAACGACACATAAACGACAGTGTAATTTATATATAGTCTTTGGCTTAATTACAAGCTAGAGGATCAATGTTGTCAAGTGTGAGACTTGAAAGCTGCTGCCTGCATGCTATAGTATGTTTATATTTGAGCCAAACGACGATTGCAATCAAGCGTGTTATTCGCAAGCCAGTACTGTAAACTTTGTTTATATTTGATACAAGAAAACGATCTTAATCAATCAAGTGTGTTATTTGCAAGCAGCTTTGGTAATCACCATAGTGTAATAAAAGTAGAGTGCTGCGTAGGCAGTGTAGAAACAACAATCGAAATATAGTAAGGTTAGATATACTGCCGAAACAGAGAACGTAGGAGTCTAACGTTTAGAGCGAAGGACCTTCGTCAGACGTTTCTCTCTGACGAAGGGCCTTCGCTCGAAACGTTAGACTCTTACGTTCTCTGTTTCGGCAGTATATCTAACCTTACTGTATTTCGATTGTGGTATAATCACCCATTGAAAACTTTATCTTTATCTGTTTTTGACACTAAACGGAAAAATAAGGCAGTGTAGATGTTGTTCAAAGACAAGAAATGGTTGAAAAGTATAGGGAGAGTCGTCTCTTAACTACATGATATTCTTAATAGTACATTAATTATTATTATTATTTGGCCTATATATATTTGATCAATCAATCAATCAATCAATCAATCAATCAATCAATCAATCAATCGTCTTTATTCGTCATAGGAAAAAGATACATTTCGTATGTTACAAAGATTATTTTTTAAAAATTTACATAATATAAAAAGTCTAAAGAGCTAAATTATATTTGAAAATTAATCTGTTTATGTAGGAATTCTTATAGCGCTCAGTGTTAAGTTTAGGGCGTGCACTGCTGGTTCTTCGAAGACAATATTTATTTAATTTAGTTTTGGGGAAGATTTTCCTTAATGGATGATTTCCTAACAATTTAACCTTTTCAAAAATAGAGTTATCCTGTTTCATAAGTTCCTGTCGCACATTAATAGAGTAGGACGTCGTTTATAGCATCTGTCTAAAAAACATTGAATTACGATAAGATCAGAATCAGATGCCCCAAAAACTGCTAAGCCATATGTAATATTCGGAAGTACTATACTATTGAACAGATAGTCTATCTCTGCTAGATATACTAACCACGGTGAAATTTCTTAGCATGTGAAGAACCTGACTAAAATCCCTCATGTAATTCTATGAAAAACAAAGTCTGCCAAATCTATTTTAAATTATTATGAACAATACTTACATTAACATTGAAAGTTTTTTATTGAGTCATATTTTTAAATACAAATATTCAGGCGCTTATTAATTTATTTTATATTATACATTGGGTATTTTTATTTCCCCTTAAATTAATTAAACTAGTAACAAAAGTATAAAAATTAGTTACATATAATTTTAGTAAGTGTTTTGAAAAATGAACTAAAAGTTGATTTTACATGAAATTATGGTCAGAGTTTATGACAGCGAGACTTTGTAGTGTGTGTATTGTGTGATATACATGCATTGGTTCGTAAATTGTTAACAAATTCCCATAGTTTCTAAATTTATAATTTATAACTATACACATTATTTGAAGCTTCATATAGTAATTAAAAATATAGCATAATTTGTGATAAATATCCAGTATTGTAGACACGAGATGTACATGTACATGCAAAAATGAAATATATTTTCAGAGAAACAAGTTATGCCAAAACATTACACATGTGCAGTAATTAGTGAAGTGTTATTAGGGCCATTTAAACGGGAGAAAATAAATCACTATTAATTAAGACGCGTCCTATTTGCGAACACACTCGTATGGTCAATTTCTAGTAAGTCGCGACTTATTTTGGACTAGCTTTCAACTCTGTTTTTATTTTAGTCACGACTTATTTTCGGACTAGCTTTAACCTTGTTCTTATTTTAGTCACGACTTACTTTGGACTAGCTTTCAACCCTGTTCTTAATTTAGTCACGACTTACTTTGGACTAGCTTTCAACCCTGTTCTTATTTTAGTCACGACTTAATTTGGACTAGCTTTCAACCCTGTTCTTATTTTAGTCGCGACTTTGGTCACGAACAAATTCACCATTTATACGAAATGTGTTCGCGACTTAAATAGGACACGTCTTAATTAAGTCGCGACCTATTCTCTCCCGTTGAAATGGTTTGTTTTTTTGCAATAAAGAATTTTTATTTCTTTCCTCAAGTTACCTTAGAGGTGATTGCTATCTTTCTTACATTGATATCATTTTAAGAAAAGTATTCCTATTTTATAATCATATAGATATCGTCTATATCTCGTCATTTATTAAACAGCTTGGTTAAGGAATGATAAAGTTAATTTTAAACCAGAATGCGCTCTGACATTCTTTGGTCATTTTTCTCTCTTTGAAAGCCCTCATCCTTTTTATGAAACTGTTTAACTTTAATCTCGCATAAAGCTCTTTGTAGGTTTTCAGTAAATTATCTTTAAATTAAAATAACTTAATTTCGTCTAAATATCTTCTTAAGAAAGCGTCGTGGGATTGTTCTAGTCTTGTGTAACACTCAGCAAGCGTTGAAGATATCTTTTATCAATCTTTCCAAAGGTCGAGCTTGCGAATTAGATTGGAAAAACATTCGTTCTATTAATGAATGTTTGATCTTGCTCAGCTGTGGGATTAGTAGGAGGAGTTTACCAAAACGAACGTACATTTCAGGATGTTGTTGACGAATGTGTTCTCCCAGCATCATTTGAGCTTGGTCTTGAAGTTGTTCCACGTGCCACGGGTCGTGTAATCCTTTCAACTCTGGAAAGATTTAACATTGGTTGGTTGGTTGGTTGGTTGGTTGGTTGGTTGGTTGGTTGGTTGGTTGGTTGGTTGGTTGGTTGGTTGGTTGGTTGGTTGGTTGGGTGGGTGGTTGGTTGGGTGGGTGGCTGGTGGGTGGGTGGGTGGGTGGCTGGTTGGCTGGCTGGCTGGCTGGATGGATGGATGGATGGATGGATGGATGGATGGATGGATGGATGGATGGATGGATGGATGGATGGATGGATGGATGGATGGATGGATGGATGGATGGATGGATGGATGGATGAATGAATGAATGGATAGATGGATGGATGGATGGATGGATGGATGGATGGATGGATGGATGGATGGATGGATGGATGGATGGATGGATGGATGGATGGATGGATGGATGGATGGATGGATGGATGGATGGATGGATGGATGGATGGATGGATGGATGGATGGATGGATGGATGGATGGATGGATGGATGGATGGATGGATGGATGGATGGATGGATGGATGGATGGATGGATGGATGGATGGATGGATGGATGGATTGATCGATCGATCGAAGTACGTCTCACACGCAGATAGTCTAACGAAAGGGTAGATTGAGGGCAGAATAGGTATAGTTTGATGGGTGGGGGGTTAGATAAAGTATATAAACCTCACATACCTGGTTTAAAAAGTACAATGGCTTTTGCACAAGATAGCTCAGTTGCATCAGGCATAGCAACACGGAACTTAGTAATAATGTTCTGTAAATCATGAATTTCCATTAGATATTTACTATTACCAGACGCACTCGTTTGACAACCTACTGACGTCATCCAGGCATCTATATCGACTGGAAGATTCCACTGTAATAAACTTAGTATAAATACTTCACTCCAGCCTTGATGTAAGAGAAGACTTTGATCATGGAATGGTAGATCTTTAAATGTTGGGATGTGTTTCACCCACTGAATCGTCACGTATAGTATTCTCATTGATGATTCATAAATGACTTCCTTTATTGAAACTTGACTCACAGCATGAGGACTGATGGAGGAGTCGGTTGGACAATCGGAAGAAATAGGAGAATGTTGTTCTTTCTTTGTTGTCAACAGTTCTGGAGCTGGAACGAATGGTCTGTCGATCTCGTTGTGTTTTCTTTTCCGTTGTTTATTGAATATATCAAAGACTAGTGGAACGTCTTTTGACTGTTGAGAGAGGCGTGGTGTTCGTTCGTGTTGTACAGCTGTTATGAAGATACAAGACAACATAGTTTTAATACAGCTAGAAGTACTAGAAATTTAGATTAAATATAAGGTTTAAAATATACATTTTTAAAGTTTTTTTGCCTTTTCTTTTTAGAAAGGTTTAATAGTTTTAAGAGATTTAATAGTTTTGTTCTTTTTTAACGCAGTTATAATGTACATGAATAGAAAAAGAATAGCTTTGTTTCCTTACACGTCGTAATAAAGAAGCCCGAAGAGGCGAAATTAACGTCTGCCATAAATATATGTTTTAACTTATCAGACAGTCACCTATACTAATGATATATCTGAGCTGATAGCTTGCTGTATCTCTGAACCAATCAGATTACAGAATAGCTCATGTATATATAGTATAACAACCGCGGCATATTATCAAACAGCAAATAGATTGTGTCTGGTCAACCACTCGTAGGCAGAGCGAAAATACATGAGAAATAAACAGTTAGGTATCCAATAAACACTCCTTAAACTTTTCGATGTTTAAATTAGTTATACCAGATAACATCACGCGATTTTGACAAGGAAAAAAAGATAATGTTTTTACCTAAATGTTTTAAGGGGTTATAACATATATGATCAGCAGTCAATTCAACTGAAGCAATGACTTAAACTTATATAAGTGCTGTTCCATTTAGATGTAAGACACTTTAATTTCTTTAAGGGTATAGTGCTTTATTTGCATGGTAGTATAAAAGAATACTATTGTGTCTTTGTGTTTGTCTGATGCCCTGGAATCTTCCACAAGCGCCACTGCCCACTGGCTTTCGCTTATGAACAATCTAGACGTTTAAATAATTAACTAGTGTATTTGCCAAACATGTTTTATTTAATCAATGAATCTGTCAAAGATCTGACAGTTAAACACACGAGAGAAATACAGACTAGAACACTGAAAAAACAAGCCATCGAATGTGAGATTTCAAACATGAAATCAAACGCTAGAAATTTGAAAAAAAGGAAACGAGATTGACTTCGCCCCCGTTCGGGTACCTGTATCGAGAGAGTTCATCTCGGGTCCACCCTTTTTGTTTCGCTTACGTGTTTATACAATAACATTAATTCATGCTATTATACTTGGGAGCTGCTTCGGAAATTATGATTTTTAGTGTCAATGTCTCTTGATTCGGTGAATTCTTACCATCTTTATTCATGCCAGCTTCAAAACATCTCCTTAATCGGCAGGACTGGCACTGGTTTCGGCGCGCAACATCAATAGGACACACGCCTTTCTCCCGACACTGGTACGATAACTTCCTTCGGACGCTTCGCTTGAAAAAGCCACGACATCCATCACAAGATTGTACACCATAATGCTTCCCAGATGAACGATCACCACACACCTTACACGCAGGATTACCTCGCCCTATTTTAACATCTGTGTATAGATAAAAAAAATATCATTGTTTCAATATTCAAATATTTTGCTGTTATTGTGCACTTTTGTTATATTTTATTTCACGACCTTGTAACTTTTTTATGCCCGTATGATTGAAGGTTTTAGATGTCATTCAATTTTGCGTTACTGCATTATTTCAACAATTGATTTTATTAAATTGTGATTTTAATTCCTATTAAATAAATACACCTATTTCATAATAATTATTAAAGTAATCGCTAAAGACATGGATAAGCATCTTTGATTTCCAATAACACTTCTGTGTACATTAATGCTGTTAGAAAATTCTTTTGCTCTCATTAATCGTGGTTGATGTTTCCGCCCATCTCGCGACGCTCTTTGTTTTCGATTAAACAAATAACAACGACTCAATTGTACTACTATAAAGACATTAACCTAATGTTTAGATAAATTCTAATTCACGAACGAGTGATAACTTATGAAATTATGAGGAGTTCTTGAAATATGAAATTATTTTAACTATACTTCAGCCCGCACGAGTAGCTTCCCATGACTGTATTTGTGAAGATCATTGAATCAACCAAAAAAGCATCATCGTACGAACATTGGAAAAATCTCACAATTTAAACCATCGAGGTACTTACCGTTATCGCAAATCTTGTTCATTTTGTCTACCTTGGTTCTCTATTTTTGTTTTTCTTTATCACCGAAGTTTGTGCCAGTTTATACCGTGAGCTGCGTAGCGTTGCTAAAACAAACTGTTATACACACTAGCTGCAATACTCGTGATTTTTTAACATATTAGTCATGCTAGAGACAGGTGATTATCAGGCAGCCAATTATCTGCGGTTAATTAGTAGCAACAAAGTAAATAAGGATCAGGGATTGGTCAGACTATTGTATAAACATCAGTGGGCTTGACCTTCGTATATATATGCTTCATGTATATACACATACATGCTACTGGTGGCAAGAAAAGTATTGTTGATCATGATGACTCTGTTTATCACGACAGACACAAAATTAAAATTACTAATAGTGTGTATATTGTATAAACACCTTAACAGGTCACTGCCGTAGCCTGTTTTCATCTGAGCTTTTTTACAGTAAAGAACTTACTTTTTGAAAGCACTTAGAGCGTTTTAGATAAGGTATATTCTAGACTAAGAGAGAGAGATTTGTTCTCAGATAAAGAAATCAAATCTTAATCGCTACAATTTCTACGTTTACAACTTCAATGATAGGCCAAGTAAAAGCTGGCCAGCCTGGAACCGTTTACTATAGATTTAGTCAAAAGAAGTTTATGCAGTGTGTCTTTTATAAGTCGAGAAAATCTTTTGAACTTTTACTTTATGATACACTGTATTTATTATGAACGGTACACGTAAATACTTGATCTCATAATTTTAGGAGTTTGAACCGACACCTAATCGAATCTAAATAAACGCTCCCTCTTACAGCAAAAATATACGTTACTTTTTACAAAATTTGTATTTAATTTCAAATTTTCAATACTAAATTATTTATTTAAAAAATACATCAGACGAAGGCAATGGCAAGCATGTGTGTTCCCTTTTTAATTAATTGGATTGTCTGGTCGTAACCTCAAACTCGGCGACCTTGGTACAACAGTCATTCTTTTAGTGAAAAACAAGAAACTTATTGCGCTCTCTGCTGTAAAACATTATGAATCTATATGTATATATCTTGCTTAGTTTTGACTTTGGCATCGCGATCTCAAACAACTTTTTAAGCTAAAATGTGAGGTTTCATAGCGAGCACCAGTCGTGGGTTCAATTCCTGCCGGAGGGCCTGTGTAGTTGCATTTTTCGCAACTGCTCCCGGTTTGGTCTTAAAATGTATATATTCTACACTCGAATTTTCCTTCACCCTAAATCCTTAGAACATGGTGTATATCAGTAGTTTTATAACTGCTTTGCGTGGTGAAGAATGTTATAATAAAATATTTGCGGATACAACCATGTAAACTATATTTATTCAGCGGAGAATATTAGATTGCTCTGATGATGTCCTGAGCAACACAGGACGAAAGCCCAGCAAAATAAATCTATTATATATATAGTTGTATCCGCAAACCTTTTATTATAACTGCATGTATATTAGTTTAACATTTTGATCGCCTCCAGGCTATACTCCGCGTATAGAGCGTTTATCACATCAAAAGATTGAACTGTTTTAATTTAGTAAGGCTATTAAGCTGCTTTATCTAGATGATTTTATCTAGATAATTCGGAGGATCTTGTATGCAAGCTAGTGTAGCTTTTCATTTCGTTTTGCGCCACGATATGCATCGATATACTGCAGCTCACAGTGTATAAACTAATTAAGTTTCTAAATCCTTAATAAAACCTGGGAGTATAGACAGTACTTCTTAATTCCAAACACAAATTCGAGGCAACTACTGGCCTGAATAAATACACATGCGGTCATGCAATAACAAAAACCAATCTCTACTTTCCATACGAGTTCTTCGTTGGTTTAACTTGTTAATTATTTAAGGCTCAGACTGAAATGTGTTTTCATTATTTGGGCGTAGTCCTTTACTAAAAACAGCTTAACAACATATACTTAAAAGTGCCGACCACAGCATTCCCGAAGTTTTACAGTTTCTGATGGCAAAAGGACGATGCTGTCTCTAGGTTTATAGTTAGACGGGATGCAGTAAAAGAGCCTTAAAAATAAGAGTATATAAATTATGAATGTATGATAGTTAAATTATGTCTATAAGCTTCAGGTCACAGTGATTGCAGTCTGGCTAACAACTGGTATAATGTTTATGTTATTCCAACATGAATTTAAAGTTTTGGATACGCAGACCACACGCACATGACTACTGTATATCACTCGCGTGAATAGAGTGAAGGGTTAATTAATATTATAAAAAAGTGAAAAGGTGCTGAACTGCAGAGATTAGTTTTGATAACGAAATACACAGCACTCTAGTTTTTACTCTGATGAAGAGCTTTGCTTTAAACGTCAGTATTTCGTTATCAAGACTATATTCAGCACTTTATCATCTTTTCACTTTGCCCTATCTGAAACACTGCCTACACAACACTCTAGTTTTTACTCTGATGAAGATCGAGCTCTGCTCGAAACATCAGTATTTCGCTATCAAGACTATTCTCAACAGTTTACCGTCTTTTCACTTTGCTCTATCTAAACCACTGCCTACACAGCACTCTAGTTCATAGTTTTACTCTGATGAAGAGCTCTGCTCGAAACGTCAGTATTTCGTTATCAAGACTATTCTCAGCAGTTTACCACCTTTTCACTTTGCTCTATCTAAAACACTGCCTACACAACACTCTACCTTCTTACACTCATTAATATTATAAGTTTTGTGATACTTTACAAATCATCATTGAAATAATTAATGATTTGACAAAAATTATTAGAGTTAGACAAAAACATAAACCAAAGATTATAATCTTGTACCTTGATATTCAAGTTATAAACAAGACAAGACAAAATATGAGAGGTAATTAATATATTTTAACTCTATCGTCTGTGTTCTAAAAGCTCCCTTACACTAGCTCACACTCAATGAGTGGCCCCTCACACTCAATAAGTGCAGCTCATGAACACTCAATGACTCTCCAGTATGAGCTAGACTACATACGTAAAAACGCACAGTCTGATCAGCTCTGATATCAGATCTGTTCAGAGACATGTAGCGACCCTTGATACAGCCTGACAGCTACAGAATGTACCAGCGCTGATGTATAAACATTTAGTTAGAATTTCTAACAGTATGCGACAGCTCCGTAGACAACATACCTGTTCAGTAAACTGATACAGCACTGACCGTGTCAGGCTGATACAGTTTGACAGAATCTGTTCTGAACAGTCTGTTATAGCTGCAGGTATGATACAGATATGATATCATAGGTGTATCATAGCTGATACTGCAACAGGCTGTATCAGGGGTCGCTACATTTTTCTGAACAGATCTGACATCATTCTGCATCAGGTCTGACACAGAGTGTGCGTTTTTAGGTGTGTGCACTCACTCTCTATAAAACACTATTCAATTGAATGGTTAGAGAGTGTCTACGCTCAACTTTTGTTACGGCTCGGATAAAAATGGTATACGTACGAATTTTACCCGTGCTCGGACTATACCTATTTACAAGGTCCGAGCACGGGTAAAATTGGTACGGGTAATAATTTAACCGAGCCGTACAAAAAATCAAGCGTAGTTGTGGGTGAGTGGAGGCTTATTTAATGTTGAGTTGCACTTGAGTGTGAGGGGCCACTCATTGAGTGTGAGTGAGCTTTTAGAATACAGGTGTATATTTGAAAGTCCTTATCATGGTTATATATACTGATATAGGAAACTCGGGTATGTTGTTTAATTGTTAAGTCAATATGTATTTAGTAAACATTCACAGTTGTCGACTTATTAGATAGATAGATAGATAGATAGATAGATAGATAGATAGATAGATAGATAGATAGATAGATAGATAGATAGATAGATAGATAGATAGATAGATAGATAGATAGATAGATAGATAGATAGATAGATAGATAGATAGATAGATAGATAGATAGATAGATAGATAGATAGATAGATAGATAGATAGATAGATAGATAGATAGATAGATAGATAGATAGATAGATAGATAGATAGATAGATAGATAGATAGATAGATAGATAGATAGATAGATAGATAGATAGATAGATAGATAGATAGATAGATAGATAGATAGATAGATAGATAGATAGATAGATAGATAGATAGATAGATAGATAGATAGATAGATAGATAGATAGATAGATAGATAGATAGATAGATAGATAGATAGATAGATAGATAGATAGATAGATAGATAGATAGATAGATAGATAGATAGATAGATAGATAGATAGATAGATAGATAGATAGATAGATAGATAGATAGATAGATAGATAGATAGATAGATAGATAGATAGATAGATAGATAGATAGATAGATAGATAACTTTATTTAAACACGCTTACAACGTCAACAAAAGCTGATTTCCACGATGGGCGTGTACCACTGACCCACATATAACAGCTACACAGCCAACCACTCACATGTAACGGTTATACAACGGTCATATATAGGTCAGTGGAGTGCACACTAAGTAAAGAACAAATTTATAAGCTATAGTACAAAGTAAGTAGTGGGTGTGCTCCACTGACCCACACATAAAAGTTTCAAACAGACGATTCACCGTTATATATATATCAGTGGAGTGCACACTAAGTAAAGAACAGATAATTTATATGTTATACTGAGTATAACTAAGTTATACTGAGTATAACTAACTATGTTATACTAAGTAACGGGTGTGCACCTGACCACTAACCTACATATAACAGTTTTAAACATTCACAGTTATATATAGGTCAGTGGAGCGCACATTAAGTAATGAGCAAGATAATTTATATACTATATAATATATATAGTAAAAACTATTCCGTGTCCGTGAATATAAGATACCCTTTCACCAACACCGCGTGTACTACCCACCAATACAACACGATTGCGCATGCGGTGCTAGACTAAAAACGAACGGATTTTTCATGCAGAGTGCTTAACCCCTTGATTACCAGGGTCTTCCCTTGACCAGTAAAATCATCTGGCGTTAGCCAGAGTAAAATACTAAAGGTGTGTGTACATGTGTGCTTAGGAGTCAAAGGATTAAGCATTGAGATAGGTTTTTAACTCCTTGACTACCAGGGGTCTTCCCTTGACCAGTAAAATCATCTGGCGTTAGCCTGAGTAAAATAAAGGTGTGTCTACATGCGTTGCTTAGGAGTCAAGGGGTTAAGCATTGAGATAGGTTTTCAACCCCTTGACTACCAGGATCTTCCCTTGAGTAAAATCGTCTGGTGTTAGTCAGAGTAAAATATTAAAGGTGTGTATACATGCGTGCTTGGGAGTCAAAGGATTAAGCATTGAGATAGGTTTTTAACCCCTTGACTACCAGGATCTTCCCTTGAGTAAAATCGTCTGGCGTTAGCCAGAGTAAAATACTAAAGGTTCGTCTACATGCGGTGCTTAGGAGTCAAAGGATTAAGCATTGAGATAGGTTTTTAACCCCTTGACTACACACGTAAAAACGCACAAGCTGTTACAGACCTGCAAGCAAGTTGTTACAAGGCTGTTCAACAGGCTGTCACCGTCGTGTGTTCGCACTGGCTGTCCCAGTCTGTTAACATGTCTGTAACAGGTTGTTGACAACTTGTAACAAGGCTGATGACTCCAACAGATTGATGACAAGTTGTTGCAACAACCTGTTACCGCTCTGCATTCAACAAGTTGTTAACAGATTGATGTTAACAAGGTTGTAGCAGCTTCTTGAATGAACAGTACTGTTACAACTTGTTCCCAACCTTGCTACAAGCCTGTTGCGAACACATCATGTTGACAAGCTGTGAGATTTTTACGTGTGTACCAGGATCTTCTCTTGAGTAAAATCGTCTGGCGTTAGCCAGAGTAAAATACTAATGGTGTGTCTACATGTGCGCTTACTACCAGGGATCTTCCCTTGATGAGTAAAATCGTCAGAATAAAATACTAAAGGTGTGTCTACAAGTCCAAAGGTTAAACAATTAGACCACTTGATCTCGGTGACAGCTCGTTGACTATTTTGTCTACATCTTCACATGATTCACGTGGTGCACGGTCGATGTAATTGTAATAAAGAGTACGCTTTCTACAGAACATGGCTGAGTTAATTAAAAAGAACATCGTTTTATATTTATATATACATTGTCTATTGTGACGAATATATATATAGAGGTGAAAGTTCACTGACCATGTGCCTGCGTCTTTGTTTCAACACGAGAGACCGTGAGAATATTTTTCGCCAATTGTCTAATTGAGTTTGCCAACTCCCTATATAATAATGACTGGTGTACTTAAAGGTGCTCTTACGCGATGCGATTTTTATTGCAACTCGCAACAAATTTACATATGGAAAACAAATCGCAAGTTGCAGGAAGGGTGTTACACGTTCAGCAACTTGCGATTTTTCTTGTATTAAGTTGAAGCAAAAAGTAGAACCCATTCAACGTTTCTTGCAACTTGCAACACGGAAAACATGACAAAATCGCAAGTTGCTACGGGGTGTTACACGGTGCGATTTTTTATGCAACCTATATACAGCAACGCGTTGTATATAGGCGAAACATGCCGACATTTACATACGAGGATTTCAGATCATAAAGGTATTTCGGCCCTCACAGGGAGAACACTCTCCATTTCTCAACTTTCAGCCGTTTTATCTCACTCTAGGAATAATGACCACCCCATATCTTTTTCAGATTTTAGTATTTTAGCTTCGGGAAATTCCCAACTTGATGTCATCAAAGAAAGTTTATTCATCTCTCAAGTCAACCCTACTCTCAATAACAATATCCGTTCCTTTCCTTTAACACTATTTTAATCTCTATCACTGATTCTTCACCTCTCTACCACTCCCTTTTCCTTCTCTTATTTCATCACATCTATTTTTGTATCAGTTAAGTATATTAGTCGAAATCGTGTAAATATTTATCACTCTGAAGATGTTACTTGAATAGTGACGAAACGTTAGTAAATTAAATTATGTTTTTCCAAACCTTATCGTTATGGCTTTTTTGAAAATTATTTGCTGGGCAATTATCTTCTTGACTATACAACATAAGTTGTTCGAACAACTTATGTTGTAAGTTGCATAAAAAATCGCACCGTGTAACACCTCGTAGCATCTTGCGATTTTGTCACCTCAGAGCTCGTGAGACAAAAGAAAAAGTCGCTTCTTGCGAGAAAAGTCGCCTATAGTGGAAAACGGCTTTAAAAGATTTTCTTTTTTGAAGTGCTAGCCTACACCAACCCCTTAATTGTGCTTGGATATTCAGTAATACTTATTTCTGCCTACACAGCACATTTATTTGTGGCTAAACTGTTCCAATGTATCTTCAACCGTGCGTGAAATGAAGCAGACTATAGCCCGACTTATATTAGTTTCAAGTCTCAAGTACTATAATTTTACACTTAAAAAATGTGTTTTGAATACTTTGTCTTTTGAACTATATAATTAGGGGCTTTAGTTAATACATGAAAGATAAATATAATATTATTTCATCTTATTGTCTTAAGTTTTGCTAATTTAGTATATTGCTAAATACTTCTATATTAACATGAAAGTTAATTGACTCGATATATCCAGGGCGCGACGCTCTTTGACCCCGTTTACACGATGCTGGTACAATTTGAAAACGGAACAAAATCATGCGGGTATGCAAATACAGCATATAACATTTCATGTTATTTTTGTGCCGGTATCGTGTAAACGCAAGGCCTAAACGGCATGATTTTGTTCCGTTTTCAAATTGTACCGGCATCGTGTAAACGGGTCTAAAAAAGTCTATGATTCACAACGCGAACGTCACAACGACGACGCAAGTACAATAGTATTTTTAAACCAAAACAAAGCGTTTAATCATTTACACTCCCAAGAGTAATCCCAACACCGTCCTCGTTGCACTTACAACGTCAACTGAAGCGTTTTCACGTTTTCAAGACAACGTTGTGGCAAGGAACAGCAAAAGTTGTTAGTTTACTTGGGCGTTAATCTATTGTACGTCTCGTTGTCGAAGCTATGGCTTTCTTTTAAAGGTCTTACAAAATACATAAAGCATACAATACACGATATCCTGATCCACGGTTGATCTTTTAAATGCAGTAACTTAATTGCCGTTGTCGTCCTAGCTTCCTTAAGATCCATTTTTACACATACTTGTAATAAAGTGATATATTTACTACAAGTGCTAACCGAGATCTCAGTTATGGACTAGTGCTTAAAATGGTATACCCTACTGTGAATTTCCTGTGAATTTCCTGTGAATTTCCTGTGAATAGTCGTTCCGTCCCTCGGTAGGAGAGATTATACTACATCGTATAATAAAAGTAGTGTGCTGCGTAGGCAGTGTTGAAACAACAATCGAAATATGGTATAGTAGGTTAATACTGCCGAAACAGAGAACGTAAGTGGTCTAACGTTTCGAACTAAGGCCATTCTCTCTGACGAAGGGCCTTCGCTCGAAACGTTAGACCACTTACGTTCTCTGTTTCGGCAGTATTAACCTACTATACCATATTTCGATTATTATACTAAATCGTATATTGTTCAATAAAAGACCTTATCTTGCCATGAAATACAAATACACGCGCTTCCAGCGTCTTTACAAAGGTTCCCAAGCTGTTAGAACACCAGGGTGCCCGACAAACAATACTTCTCCACGATTGCTCATTTTCCAGCGAGACCACTTGTTTTAGAGTCCACCGTGCCAACTTAGTTCGTCTGTGGTTATTGAATCGTACATTATAATTGGATCCGAACTTTTAAACTTCCTAACATTTAGTTGGTCTTCTTGCTCTCAAATATATAAGCACCAGAATATTTTTCAATATGCTTATATACACCACACTAAGAAAAGAAAGTAACAATGATTTATATGACTGACTGAGATACACAAGAATATGTTAATATCTTGGTCGGGTGTCTGGTATGCAAAGTTGCCGCTAGCCAATGGAATGTCAAGATTAAGAGTTTGGCGAGATTCCTTTATATTTTTATCCCGCCTTAACTATCTATAAATTAAAGAGAAACAAAGAAAAGGACCAAAAAAGACACAAGCCTGAATCCAATAGCAAGAACGAGGGCTCTCTAACAAAAAATCCTTCTAAAGACAAAGTATTAAAGTCATCAAAGTTTCCCTTGCATTGCTCTTGTTTCTCGCGGTATTCTTTGGAGATTGTACGTCAGAATAGGTAAGGATATAAACCGTTATTTATGTACAGTTGGTAATTATTGCTTATCCTGTCGCCGTATTGGCCTTTTATTCCTACAAAAGTCCTTTCGTGTTTTACTCTGTAGCGAACAGGATTTTGTTCCTGAATGAGAAAAGATTAAAGAATCCAATAAAACACACAGTGTAATAGTGGCTAGAAGTCTATTATATGTAATGTAACTCTTCTTAAATCTTCGCCTTTTTTTCGGCGTGCAACTGATTTCTCATTCTTGTTCATTCATATTTAGTTTTTAATTAAGTTAAAAATATTCTATGTTTCTTAATTCTCTTAGCATGCCTAGTGTTTTTGTTTTTAAATATTTACACGTCTGTTGTGTTTGGTTTAGAAAATGATTCGACTCGATCGCCGCATGGTCATCCCTCCAACTGCTCAAGGTACACATGTAACGTTTAGTCCAGATCCGGCTGCGGCGTTTCCATCGTGGCCCTACCTCGAGCAATCTACTGCACAGAATACAAGAATAGAGGTCCTCGAGATTGGAAGCAGAAACTACTTTTCCACAAATGTTTCCACCAGTCAAGAAAAACAGGAAACCCAATCCATTACCCGTAACAATATGATCATGTTTGAACGAGGCCGCAGCCTTGGATCAGAATTAATAGCGCGTCACAAAAACGTTTCCGTCAATAAAGTCTTAAAAGAGAGTTGCCCCCAGCCTAAACTGAACCCCACGTCTTCGTCTCCTAAATCATTAAGAAAATCTTCCTCGGCAGACAATAAACTACGACGAGAGAAAGCAAACGAGCGAGAGAAGCAAAGAATTGTAGTCCTTAAACACGCTATGGACGTCCTGAAAAACGCCATCCCTGCTGCTCGAGAGAAAACTAAGATTACGAAGTTAGAGATCCTGAAACTAGCGAGAGAGTATATTAATTCTTTGAGAGAACTACTAGAAGTTGATTCTACACAAGAAGTAAACGACGTGGCCATGTTCGAACCGTTTTTTGACCCAAAGGATTTGTTTGTTTATTGTAACGATTCACAGTAGGATTATATTAAAAAGACAAAGGCAAACTCGTGGGATAGCTCAGTTATCATTGATTCAAGCGAGCGAAGCAAGACATGCTGGGCCAGGCCTTAGTTACACACGTGGCGTACAATTAACTGAATTTAGAACGGGCTAAGAATTCAGGAAGTACACCCTGCAGATGTTTTGTACGTATTGTAAAAATTTAACAACAATATCAATTATTGTAGTGTATTTTTACGGCAACATAAGGCATTGTGTCCCCACAAGACGGCATGTTGATATAAAGGATTAGCATTCACATTTATATGTCATATATATTTACACAAGACTATTGGCACTAAACTACTGTTCTTTTATGATTATGAATACATCAAAAGATATCTGTTTTAAGTTTTCAGTTTACTAGTGAAGCTGTAGGTCCCTCCAGTGCACTGATTCGAGTGACCGTCTCGTTCTCTCGCAAGGCTGCAGGTTTGTTCCCCGCCTTGGGTCTCAGGATTTTTCCTGAGCATCTACAGCTTGTCTGGCAAAGTGAAATCTTTGTTATTACTATATTAATGTTATTGAATAAAATAAAATCAATTATCGTTAGAGGGTAAAATCATTTGAGTCTTGATTTATTGCTCCAACTCGTGATTTCTACCTGCGGCTTTCAACTTTGTCCTCGGAGTGTAAATCCAAACATTTGGATGTGCAATTATTTCACTGGCTCGTGTTGCCTTCCCAGACACACACTGAACAGGCGGTGGTGGGCAGTAGTGGTGGTGGGGGGTAGTGTGGTGGTGGGTAGTAGTGGTGGGTAGTGTGGTAGTAGTGGTGAGTAGTGTGGTAGTAGTAGTGGTGGGTAGTGTGGTAGTAGTGGTGGTGGGTAGTGTGGTAGTAGTGGTGGGTAGTGTGGTAGTAGTGGTGGTAGTGTGGTAGTAGTGGTGGGTAGTGTGGTAGTAGTAGTGGTGGGTAGTGTGGTAGTAGTAGTGGTGGGTAGTGTGGTAGTAGTGGTGGGTAGTGTGGTAGTAGTAGGTGGTAGTGTGGTGGTGGGTAGTAGTGGTGGTGGTGGTAGTGGTTAGTAGTGGTGGTGGGTAGTGGTGGGTAGTGGTGGTGGTAGTAGTGGTGGTGGTAGTAGTGGTGGTGGTAGGTAGTAGTGGTGGTAGTGTGGTGGTGGTGGTAGTGTGGTTAGTAGTGGTGGTGGTGGTGGTAGTGGTGGGTAGTGTGGTAGTAGTGGTGGGTAGTGTGGTAGTAGTGGTGGGTAGTGTGGTAGTAGTGATGGGTAGTGTGGTAGTAGTGGTGGGTAGTGTGGTAGTAGTGGTGGGTAGTGTGGTAGTAGTAGTGGTGGGTAGTGTGGTAGTAGTAGTGGTGGGTAGTGTGGTAGTAGTGGTGGGTAGTGTGGTAGTAGTGGTGGGTAGTGTGGTAGTAGTAGGTGGTAGTGTGGTGGTGGGTAGTAGTGGTGGTGGTGGTAGTGGTTAGTAGTGGTGGTGGGTAGTGGTGGTGGTGGGTAGTAGTGGTGGTAGTGTGGTTAGTAGTGGTGGTGGTGGGTAGTGTGGTAGTAGTGGTGGGTAGTGTGGTAGTAGTGGCGGGTAGTGTGGTAGTAGTAGTGATGGGTAGTGTGGTAGTAGTGGTGGGTAGTGTGGTAGTAGTGGTGGGTAGTGTGGTAGTAGTGGTGGGTAGTGTGGTAGTAGTGGTGGGTAGTAGTGGTAGTGTGGTGGTGGGTGGTAGTGGTGGTGGTAGTGGTTAGTAGTGGTGGTGGGTAGTGGTGGTGGTAGTAGTGGTGGTGGTGGGTAGTAGTGGTGGTGGTGGTAGTGGTGAGTAGTGTAGTGTAGTGTAGTGTAGTGTAGTGTAGTGTAGTGTAGTGTAGTGTAGTGTAGTGTAGTGTAGTGTAGTGTAGTGTAGTGTAGTGTAGTGTAGTGTAGTGTAGTGTGTCGTGTAGTGGTAGTGGTGGGTAGTGTGGTTAGTAGTGGTGGTGGGTAGTGTGGTTAGTAGTGGTTAGTAGTAATATCTAATAGACGACTTTCCCTGTAGACTTCACATTAGAAGTTTCCCAAATTTAATTTTCATAGATATAAATCCACACAAATCATTATTCGAATGTTTATTTTATTTTATTGTACATCAAAGAAATAATTTTTACGTTTTTATAAGTCTTAAAACCAAGTACAATACACTATTTGGTCAAAACGATAGTTCAGAATCGAGAAGACGACATCAATTATTGTAGCCAAAATCATTGACACAAACCACGATTAATATTAAGAAATGAATGAAAGATATATGGAAAGTTGTGTTTTATAAAGTAAATCAAATAATAACGATACTGCCACAAATTAAGTTCCCATAAGTTATCACTTATTTTATATCATTAATCTTCGGGCAATACAACCATTTTTAAAATCTAAAACAACACACTTGCTTGTTAACACCGAAAAATCAAAATTTGGAGGCGTAGATAACATAATAAATCACTGACAGATACAGCTCTACACTAAATGTACAAGACACTAAACGTTCTAATTTGCAAATAAACCAAAACTTCATAACGTTGCAGTGATGTCACGCTGTCGCCTTCATAACACGCCAACTTCGGGTTTACAGTTGTTGAAATTACTATTACTAGTAATAAGAGAAATAGCGCCTTCCATGGCCATCTTCCCAAAAACTATTTTATTATATACAACACTACAAAGATATGTGACAATTGAATCCCCCGTATAATAATAAAGCCTGAATCCCCCGCACAATAAAAGATTTATTAATTGTGTTTAGTTGGCCACATGGCGTCTGCTGGACCAATCATTATCGGTGGCATGAAGTAACTCGGTTACAACTTTACTAACGTCGTTGTTGTATTTTCTCAACAATCTTTCGTTCAAAGCACGATCAAAGAACCCCATCTCTACGAGTTGTTCCATATCAGACTTTGCTTGAGGTTCTGGCGATGCTCGACGTGGTTCCACTGTTTCCTGAAAAGAACACAATTAAATTAAATTAAATTAAATTAAATTAAATTAAATTAAATTAAATTAAATTAAATTAAATTAAATTAAATTAAATTAAATTAAATTAAATTAAATTAAATTAACCCTTTCACGGGCAGGGTCGTTGTGGGATAACTGTTTCTTTATATTCTGTCTAACACCAGGCGATCTTACCCGTCAAGGGGGAGGAATCGTGGAAAGCATATGAAAGGGTTAAACCTATTCTTTACTTCTCTTCCTTTCTCACTTTTTCTCTTTTTTTCTCCTCCTCTTTCTTTTCCTTCCTTCCTTACCTTCATTTTCATTGCTTTCACTTTATTTTCCTCCTCTTCCCTTTACTCTCTCCCCCTTTCTTTCTTCCTTCCACTCTTCCTTCCTTCCTTCCTTCCTTCCTTCCTTCCTTCCTTCCTTCCTTCCTTCCTTCCTTCCTTCCTTCCTTCCTTCCTTCCTTCCCTCCCTCCCTCCCTCCCTCCCTCCCTCCCTCCCTCCCTCCCTCCCTCCCTCCCTCCCTCCCTCCCTCCCTCCCTCCCTCCCTCCCTCCTTCCTTCCTTCCTTCCTTCCTTCCTTTCCTTCCCTTCCCTTCCCTTCCTTTCCTTTCCTTTCCTTCCCTTCCCTTCCCTCCCTCCCTCCCTTCTTCCTTCCTTCTTTCCCTCCCTCCCTTCTTTCCTTCTTTCCCTCCCTTCTTCCTTCTTCCTTCTCGTTCTCATTTATCCCACTCTTCTTTGTTCAGTCCCTTTTCTCTCCTGTCATATTTTTTTCTTTCCTTCCCTCTCATAAGCAGATAGTCATTGACAAACATAGACAGCTCAAGCTTGTGCCCTAGACTATGATACTTACTATTGGTTCAGGTACCACAATGTGAACGTTGTTCTCCTGTTGGTTATAAGCCACGGCAACGTTTCCATCTCCACCATTCATGAAAGTAGTCACAGTATCAGTGACTGACCCAATAGCGCGCTTAGCACTCGCCAAGGTACCCGAGACGAAGGTTGTCGCAAATTGAGCAGTTCTTTGTGCGGAGGAAGGTTGACTTGTCACTGAAAAGATAACGAAAAAAGATTTTAAAATGTTTTAGAATAGAATAGAATAGAATAGAATGGAATGGAATGGAATGGAAAGGAATGGAATGGAATGGAATGGAATGGAATAGAATAGAATAGAACGGAATGGAATAGAATGGAATGGAATAGAATGGAATGGAATGGAATAGAACAGAATGGAATGGAATGGAATAGAATGGAATGGAATAGAATGGAATAGAATGGAATGGAATGGAATAGAATGGAATAGAATGGAATAGAACAGAATGGAATGGAATGGAATAGAATGGAATGGAATAGAATGGAATGGAATGGAATAGAATGGAATAGAATGGAATAGAATAGAATGGAATAGAATGGAATGGAATAGAATGGAATGGAATAGAATGGAATGGAATGGAATAGAATGGAACAGAATAGAATGGGAACTGGAATGGAATAGAAAAGCAAGAAAATATATGCCTCAAAACGAACCTGCTGACTCAGAAACAGACCGGGAATTAACCACTCCTTCAGGGGGCTGAGTTCTAACAGTTTCCGAGGTATCAACCTGGGCATCGTTATCGTCTGGTCGTGACGAATAAGATGGTGGATGAAAGATCGCTACTCTGGCAGGAGGCTCAGCATACGTGGTACTAGGTTGAACAACAGGCACTGCCCGACCAGGTGGAGACGCAGGCAGTCTGCCTGGCATGAACGGGCTGCGTTCCAGGGAGGGTGGTTGAGGTGCAACAGGTTTACTAATGGTTTTCATTTCGAATTTCGGGAAAGAACAAGAAACTCTAACTGTGGTTGGATTATCGATGCACAAAGCTGCATCTTGCACTCCGCTTTCAATCACGGTATCCACAACTTTGTTAGCCATTTTGATAGGCACTGGTGTCGACTGAGTAAACTCAGCTAGATTCCTTTCTCGTAACTCATCCACTTCAGACTCTGCTGCACTTTCAGGGATCGTGGTCACGCTTGTCTCGTCTTCTTCCTGTGATCCCAAAGAGTCCTGGGGATCCATTGCTTCAATATTTAATGGAATATCTGGATTAAAACAAGGAGGGAGAGGAACCACACAGAACTCATCTGAGCTAGCTGTGCTGATCACTTCAATGTCGAGCAGATCATCTGAAACAAAAAAAAAATACGACGACAATTTAGAAACTTTTGTTTTAACTTGACGCTAAAATGAGCTACTTCAGGTCCTCACGTAATAGTCCAAAACGAGGACACCAACCAACCAACCAACCAACCAACCAACCAACCAACCAACCAACCAACCAACCAACCAACCAACCAACCAACCAACCAACCAACCAACCAACCAACCAACCAACCAACCAACCAACCAACCAACCAACTGGTTCTTAAGGAGGGCATCAATGCTAAAAAGGTAACGTTTTGACTGCAGTTGCCCTTCACGTAAAAAGTCTTAAGACCCACCATTATTTTCTTCGTTAATCCCAAATGGGATCCCTTCTTCAACATCTGGGATACTTTCGTCGTTATCCATCAAACAAGTGTCCCACTCCAGTTCATATTCGGCAAGTGACGGACTGCTTACTACGTCCGTTAGTCGTGGTGGAGGTTCCTCAGTATTCTCTACTACAGTGTACCCATGAAAGTTAACCATGTCATCGTACGGTGTCTGTTCCGTCTCTGGTGATGGAGTCTCTTCGAGTTCTTGTTGCGTGTTCTCAGGTCTACAGCTTGTCTCTTCTGGTTGCGCTAAGGCGGTGAAGGTTGGAGAGGGAACTTCGCTGGCATCAACAAATGCTTCGTCATCATCTATATGAGAATACATTAGTTAGTATCAACAACACACTTTCCGATGCTTTGAAATCAGATCATAAACGGCTTTTCAAGTGTATTACATAATTGATACAAAAAGGTTAATAAACTAATTGAAAGAACCGAACCTGATTGGTTGTCTTCCAGCACGACCTTAATCTTGCACCATATTTTACTACCAAAGTTTTTACCACCGTGAGACGCACGCCAAACACTAAAATATAAATACAGATTGCGATAGAATCAGCGTTACGTAAATATTTATTTGTTTGTTTGTTTGTTTGTTTGTTTGTTTGTCTGCTTGCTTGTTTATTTGTTTGCTTGTTTATTTGTTTGCTTCTATGGCAGGGGTCTTTTTATGTTATATTACCTGAAGTACTGCCCAGCTTCTTGTGGTGCAACAAATTTAACCTCGACTGTTCCTTCCTCTCCAGGTTTTAAACAAGGCAAGTCTACTTCATGGGACGTAGATCGTATGGCGCCGTACATACAGATCAACTAACGAGAGTAGAAAATATCATGAAACTGACTGGTAAGTAGCTAGAGAAATCAGAGCTGTACTAGACGGGGGAGTGGTGTAGGAAAACAATTTGCAAGGTTACAAGATTGCATATTATCATATAGATATCGATGAAATACCAGGTTTTCTTTTGTTGCGAAAAAGTGATATCTCCACATGTGAAGATATAAATGATATCTTCACATTCCACATGTGAAGATATAAATGATATCTTCAGTCACATGTGAAGATATCGATGGCGTCAGCACTAAACAATCCGCTTCGTAACTCTTTATTAGCGTAAACAAAATTGTATTCATTCTAAATTATTTACCTGTGCTATGCTTTGTTCTACAAACTACGGAAATTCTTGTGAAAAATGCTTTCAAAACTTATGGCTTATATGTTGTAATTTGTTGAGTATTTTGCGACTAGAAGTATTATATAACCTTTGCTCCATTTTACGTATATTTTTAATAGTTTATCGATATCAATATAATAAATAGAATATTATATGGCCGTACGGAGATACAAATTTTATTTTCTCGTGTTGTTTATATCTCTCGAAAATAAAATTCGTATCTCCGCACGGCCATGTCATATCCTCTATATAAGTAACAAACCTTGCTTTCATTGCTCCATGCAACATTTCCACCGTTTCTAATTTTCCAACATTTAGTGAACTAAAAGAGAATAGTTTAATGTGGTCAACACTTAAATAATAAGATACTGTGACTTTGTTATACACAAGTCTTTACCAATATATAATTGTCTGGAATGTTTTAGAACATTATAAGGGTGAAAGAATGAAAACATTCGGCGTCTGTACAGTACCTCGGACTCGGGTCCCACTGCTGTTCCATCAGGATAGCTTCCGTCCCCAAGAAATACAAGCTCCAAATCACAAACAGCGCCATCCGGATTACTGCTTCTAAAAACAACACAAACATCATTGATGAACAAACATCTACTCTACTCTACTCTACTCTACTCTACTCTACTCTACTCTACTCTACTCCACTCCACTCCACTCCACTCCACTCCACTCCACTCCACTCCACTCTACTCTACTCCACTCTACTCTTCCCTACTCTACTCCACTCCACTCCACTCCAGTCCAGTCCACGTCACTCCACTCCACTCCACTCCACTCCACTTCACTTCACTCCACTCCACTCCACGTCACTTCACTCCACTCCACTCCACGTCACTCCACTCCACTCCACTCCACTCCACTCCACGTCACTTCACTCCACTCCACTCCACGTCACTTCACTCCACTTCACTTCACTCCACTCTACTCCACTCCACTCCACTCTACTCCACGTCACTTCACTCCACTCCACGTCACTCCACTCCACTCTACTTCACTCCACTCCACTCTACTCCACGTCACTTCACTCCACTCCACTCCACGTCACTCCACTCCACTCTACTCCACTCTACTAGTACTCCACTCCACTCCACGTCACTCCACTCTACTCTACTCCACTCCACTCTACTCCACTCCACTTCACTCCACTCCACTCCACTCCACTTCACTCCACGTCACTCCACTCCACTTCACTCCACGTCACTCCACTCCACTCCACTCCACTCCACTCCACGCCACGCCACGTCACTCCACTCCACTCCACGTCACTCCACTCCACTCCACTCCACTCCACTCCCCTCCACTCCACTAGCCGTCTTAGCTCTTTCTCCGAGTCTGGGCAAAATATCTCACCCTTTGAATTTCTTCATTTTTCTTTCTCCTTTCTTCAATCGTACTTGCTCTTCTCTCTTCTTCTTTGCTATTTGTTTCAATTTCTTTCGTACTTCTTTCATTGTCCTTTCCTGTTCTTCAGCCCTGTAAAAGTTCCAACAAAAAATGTATTCCCATGCACATGAAGCTATACAATTAATGTTTTCTAAGTGCCTTTCTATCGATTATTCAAAAATATCCTCGTAGGGTCGAGTAACCAAATTGGAGCTTACAAAATTGAAAAGTTTTTAGGTACCCCTAGGCTCGATTTCAAGCCGTATGTCGGGCCCCGGTACTTACCTTACCCGAAATCACGGCCGGACACGTGAGCTTCTCCATTGTCGATTTGTATCAGTCACAAAAGTGCCTGCACATTTTCAGCAGGCATATATTATTGGGATTATTGCATGAATTACCCCGTAAGTTCGAAATGGCGATCAATAGAGTGCTGATGAGTGAGGCATGCCATCGTATTTTAGAAACGTTTAAGATTGATTGTCTTAAAAAATTACAATGGGAAGCTCTAGAGAAATTAGTAATGGCCAATATATCTTCGTCGTTTAGCCTAAGGATCGGTGAAGTCACTTATATTTCAGTCAGCTTCTATTGTTTTTGACATTGTGAAATTAATTCATGCAAACCGTCACAGACACATTCTGCGGCTCACGCGTCCGGCTGTCTCTTCCGGGGAAGATAAGTACTAAATTTTCAATGTTGAATACGCAAGTACCAGATCCTGGCTAAGATGCTGCTTGTCAGTTGTAGTTCAACTTACAGTTCGCTATTTTTGCTCTTGTAAATGAGGTCTTTAAGAAGTGGTATCATTACACCATGCTTTCGTCCAACGCCACTACTTGGAAAACGTAATTTGAGGAAAACATGAGAGGAGCTGTGAATCCCCTCAATAGCTTCACACTGCTCGCACAAGTCATAGTCGGGACAATTTCTGAAATATAAATACAAATAATTGTAAGAACTCTTCAGATTTTTGATTTCCCATAATCTGTAATTACTGTTGTAATCAATTATCGTTATCCAATCTGGCTAATTATTTACATTTGTGATGTACAAAAAACTTTTTTTATAGTCAGTTTCAGCTTGCTTTTGAAATTCGTTTGTCAACATTCGTTGGAAGGTTGGGAACTAAGTTTTACTTTACAAAATTATACACAACCTAACTTCAATTGATGCATATGCTCGTCCATCATTAGCACTGCCTGGAAATACTAGAAGCTCGTCAGTCGATGATACTATTAAACTCCAAGTGCCATTTGCTAAAACTGTTACTTCCCAGATATCCTTTTTCATAAGAGCTTCTAAGGCCTGGAACATTTTAACTAAAAAACTTCGTCATGGTGACACTAGTTTACCCTCTTTCAAATCAGGTCTTAAAATTTACTATAAAAATGCTTTGCTAAATGTTTATAATTGTGATGATCCTCGTACTTGGAAATCCGTTTGCATCAAATGCAGTAAGGCTAGGCCTCTTGACACTTCTCCAAACTGCTGTACAGTAACCAGCACATAAATGTTTTATTCAATCATGTAATTAGCAGTTTAATTAGATTAATTTTGTGTTTGTAATTAAGTTTCGATAATGGGATCGCCGTAATTGGGGTTACCTGTGGCGAACTCCCAAGCTCTGCTTATTTCTAATGTAGTGGCTGAAGCTATCATTAAATCATTAAATCATTAAATCATTAAATCAACTTGGTACGGAAGTTCGTTGTGAAGTTCGAATTTAATAAGCTTTGAATTGAATTCCTTTGGTAAAATCACGGAGGAGAAGATTATTTGTTGTATAGAATATAATAATAGATACTTGGTTAAGCAGAAACAAATTGCCGACTTAAATTTGTATCTACCTCGCAACGTAGTTCGGAACATTGCAATGTAGTTGGGAATGTTCATTTAAATTATAGGCATCGGATTTCAAAAGCGAGCTCAAACGGACTATAATGTCAAAAAACTATGTAGAACATACCCACACTTGTAACGCGGTCCAATAACAGTCTGATGACAACCATCACACGTGACCCCATCGTGAATATAAGATGCTGAAACAGAATGAATAAAAATTTCAATTCCAATACACATTCAGCGTGACATTCCTGGTTAACCCTTTACAACTTATGGGATCTTTTTACTTTTTGGAGAAAAGTGTTATTTTCCGCTGGCTGAGGCACGAAAGAAGCGGGAAATGTTTTCTCACACGTCGCTGGAGCCTGCGTACGAGTCCCAGGGGGGGGGGTGTAAATTGCTTTCGCTATAGCTTGACCTTACCCACCCACCCTCCCTGTATACTTAAGGAGTGAGTATAAATAATTAAATATTCAAGTTGTAATTAACATGGCCTAGTAAGTCACTACATGTTAGATTAACTCATTCCTGTCCGGGGGCTTCCCCAGAGGTGAATAAAATCGTCTGGCGTTAGCCAGAATAAAATACTAAAGACCAATTCGGACAAGAAAGAGTTAAAGAGATAGTTTATATAACTCATTCCTGTCCGGGGGCTTCCCCAGAGGTGAATAAAATCGTCTGGCGTTAGCCAGAATAAAATACTAAAGACCAATTCGGACAAGAAAGAGTTAATGTTCTTGTCTGTTGTATTAGGTTGAGATATGGTAGCTATGGAAGTTGTGGATATTTTTTAACTGGTTGTCATCGAACTGTAATAGCTTTCACTGGGTTGTTATATTACTTACTAAGTTGTTTAGTTGAGCTGTAAATAGCTATTAATGGTTTTAATAAAGGTCAAGCATTGCGGCGGTTAACGCAGCAGCTCCCAGTGGTGTGTGAGAAATAAAGAATTTTGGGTCCTGGTTTTATCTAATAACACTCTCTTAATATATATAAATTAAGACTTGTATTTAAACTGTTTATTAGTGTTATAGTTATATGAGTTATTATAAGGTGTTCTTACCACCATCTCTCTTGATGGGTTGCATGGGGTGACCATTCACAGTTGGTATAGAAGCTATAACTGCTCCATTTAAGGCTCCCAAAACTTGTGTCGAAACAGAATGGCTCATCTGGGGGGGAAAATTTGAAATATTTATCAATGACTATTTATCAATCGTCAAAAGAAACTAATACATGTAGACAGTAGTGCATGTCGTACATCTGCAAGCTTGCTGTAATGTAACAGACCTCTACCGAACGTCCACCGAGAGTCTAGCGAACGTCTACCGAATGCCTACCGAATATTTACCGAACATGTACCGAACGTCTCCCAAACGTCTACCGAACATGTACCGACGGTCTACCGAACATGTACCAAACGTCTACCGAACATGTACCGAAGGTCTACCGAACATGTACCAAACGTTTACCGAACATGTACCGAACGTCTACCGAACATGTACCAAACGTCTACCGAACATGTATCAAACGTTTACCGAACATCTACCGAACGCCTACCGAACATGTACACCAAACGTTTAACGAACATGTACCGAACACATACCAAACGTCTACCGAACATGTACCGAACGTCTACCGAACATGTACCAAACGTCTACCGAACATGTACCAAACGTCTACCGAACATGTACCGAACGTCTACCAAACATGTACCGAACGTCTACCGAACATGTACACCAAACGTTTACCGAACATGTGCTGAACGTCTACCGAACATGTACCAAACGTCTACCGAACATGTATCAAACGTCTACCGAACATGTAACCAAACGTGTAACCAAACATGTACCGAAAGTCTACCGACTTTACTCTGTCAACACCTACAGCAAGCCTGGGCATGTCCCACACTATGACTTACTTTATCAAGAGCTTTATTGAACCATGCTGGTGGTTCATCATCCATATCTTCCTCAGGAGCTTTCATATCTTGACCTTCAGGAATAACTCTTGGTCCTCCCACCACCTGTTTCTCTGGACAACTAAGCTCTTCTTCACTGCTCTGACCAGGCAGTAAGTTCATGGCACGAACATCCTGGGCTAAACTAGAATAATATTTTACCTTTCGCTTCTTGGGAATTTTCATTTTTGTATCCCTAGCAGTACCTTGACCTTGGACTAACTTCATGGCAGCAACATCTTCAGCTAAAGACGAGTAGTATTTGCCTTCTTTTTGATGCTTTGATTTCTTCTTTGGTTTTTCATTTGTCTGACTACATTCGTTGTTAGACACACCAGATGGAGGTGCTCCAAGCTCAAGAGCTGCTACTTCATTGCAAAGTGAAGCATAGAAACCCATTCTCTTTCGACTTTGTCTTGTACTACTCTTAACTGGATGACCATGTTTTTCATTTAGCTGCAGATTGGCCAATGGATCAATCAACATATTTGGACTGCTTGAGGTACGAGGTGTGGACCTGTTTTGTTCAAAGTTGACTTGTTGAACCAGTGGCACAGCTGGACTATCTGCAACAATGGCATCTGAACTGGGAGGCTAAATTAATTGAAACACACAGTAAGCACATGTTAATTATATTAATTTTACAAGTACATGTCACATTTCTCTCTGATGAAGGACCTTCACTCAAAACGTTACACTCCTATTGTACGTTCTCTGTTTCAGCAGTATATCTAACCTTACTATATTTCGATTGTTGTTTCAACACTGCCTATGCAGCACACTACTTTTATTATATAACAAGTAATATTCAAAGACACAGTAAATACTGCAGTATATTACAAGTATATAATATTTAACAAATAGATTCCATTTTGCCATTGTCTGTTCAGTTATAGATGCACAGATGATGTCACAACGTGGTAAGAACAAAAAAGTGGCCCACGAGATGCGTTCTTACCACGTTGTGACATCTTCTGTGCATCTATAACTGAACAGACAACAAAAAAAATGGAATCTATTTGTTTTATACAATATAAAAATTACACAATACTTCTTGCCGGATTTTGGGGCGTGAAAAAAGAAAAAAGCAAGTCAGCTGATGTGATCTGACGTGATCCATGTGTCTGTCCTGATCATGGACAACAACCAATGAAAACACGTATAGCAACCAGGATATTGTATAATTGGCAATAGACTATAGCCTTACCTTAATATAGTCTGGATTCATACTGGGTTTCTCTCTTGTACTTATAGTAACCTTGAGAGGCCCAAATCTCTCAGCAACCTTTAAAACATGCAAGCAAAATATAGGATAAACCATTTGAAAGTTTTCATGGTGATAATGTAATACACATGTAGATAAGTTTTGTGGAAACACCATGTAAAATATTTATTTGCTTATAAATATATAAATACAAAACTTATCTATATAAATAAACCAGTTAAAGAAATTAAACAATCCCCAAATCAACTCAAAGTGAATACTATTATAAATAAACTACCTTCAATGCCTCTTGCAGCTCAACTAAAATAGTTTTAAAAAAAACACAACCATTAATTCAATTAAAATGGAAATAAAACTGAGAGAAAGGAAAACAGCATGGCCCAGGTAGTGCAGAATTCAATGGGAAATGCAGAATTCAGCTTTTTTTCCCCAAATGAAACAGGGTTAGTCAAGTTGTTTACGGGTATGATCATACTAGAAGCCAAAGCATATCACTCCCATTTTCTAGCTCATACAGCTATTCACATTCAAAGTATTAGGGGATATTATTTATATATAGGGTGTATCAAAAAAAGGCTACCCTTAGAAAATATAATTAACATTCTTTTCAAATAACCTATTGTATATTGACAGCCCTGTGGTCAGTTGAACCATTTTTAATCGAACTGATATGAATATAATTAACATTTTTATTTCAGTTATGCTCCTTCATACGTTTAGAAGTTATCGTAATTTCCCAGGTGTATACGACCATTTGTTTTTTACGCATCCGTGACTTCAGAGGTGTCCAGGGCTGTCAATATACAATAGGTTATTTGAAAAGAATGTTAATTATATTTTCTAAGGGTAGCCTTTTTTTTGATACACCCTGTATATATATATATATATATATATATATATATATATATATATTGAATAATAGGTCTTCAGTGATTTAAATGCTTGGAGAAAACTTGCTAATATACACATTTTCTGGCAGGTTTTTCTTGTTGCCAAGTAATTTATGGGGACAGTGAAAACATGTGTAATCCACATGTGCCTTTGTCTTATTGAAGTAGTTTTCAAAAATTCATCTCAATAACTGTTTTGGATCCCTTGTCATTATCCAAGAAAACAAGATTGATTCTGGGAATACGCCAGAGATTCTTATAATTTGAGAATTATTTATTCAGCCATATGATATAGAAAACGAATATGTATAATATTTATTTATATATAGATATATAGATATACAAAATTGTCTTACCTTGCGATCCTAGTTGAACCTGTAGAATTATAAAATAACAAAGATGTAAATACGGACTGTTGTTCAACATTTACATTTATGAAGCGTCGTACAGTTCTGCAGAGTCGTTTTGCAAAAGCCTTACAAAATAAAATTGTCAATATTCAAAGCCTTATGATGTATCTCTTTGCATTTTTAATATACTTGGGACAAAATAGCAATTTTAAAAGCATACTGGGGTTGCCCAAAAAATGTAGGAGACACCAAAACAAAACACGGAATAATACAAGTACTCATTTATATTTCTTAGCTACGCAGTCGTCTGGGTGGGAAATTGATCTGAAAACTATGATTGCCCTTACCAGATCTCCTTCTTCGTCACTGTACTGCAACTGACAATCGGATAGATTGAAGCTATTCGCTATCTACAGAAATACATAAAAGAAAGACACAGTTACCAAATCTTAAGATGTAGAATTCAAGGAAAACAAAGAATTGTTACGAAATTCGATTCCTCTCACCATCTGGCAAAAGTCTTTGTACGGCAAATCTTTGGCGATGTTTAACAGTCGAATAACTCCTTTACATTCGACCTTGATCGAAACTTTCTGCCTTTGTGCCATAGTGTTTTGAATGACGACGAAGTATCGTCTTTAAAAATAAAGAACTGCCCCAGTAAGCCGTTTCTTGTTTATTTCTTTGAAGACAATCTCATTGCGCAGTCGCATTGCATTAATAATCAGCTGATTTTAAAATGACGTCATTTTAAACATTGTCATGTCGTCATGTTGATCTGCGGTTAATATTTTTGGTATCCCCCCTCTAAAGTTTGATGAGTCAGGGTTACGCGATAGATTTGTAACTAGAAATGGTAATTTTTATATTTCAAGCGTATAACTCCTTATTTGACTGTGATAAAGGGCTCTGTTCAAAGCCAGTATTTCGTTAGCTAAAAGTCCCGGCAGTTTACGACCTTTTCACAGTTGCTCTATCCAAAACACAGTGGCGAAGCCTGCGTTCAAGCACTAAAAAATATACCTTAATTATACCTTAAACTCGCTTCAAGGGAACTAGACTTGATTCAGTTCGAGAAGGAAGCTTGTATCATATTGGCTTGAAATTAAGGATCTTCTCTTCTTCTTTAAGTGTAAACAAGGTCTCTACGATCTAGATATCTCCCGTTTTGTTACTTTTTCTTCTATCCGCTCGTCTCGCACTCGTTCAAGTCAAAATAACTTGCTTCAAGCAAATCCTTGTAAGACTTCTCTTTTTAGAAATTCTTTTTTCAACACAATTGTCTTTCTCTGGAACAATCTCTCTCCGATAGTTCGCGATAGTACTTCTGTTTCCACTTTTAAACATGAACTTTATATTCACTACTCTTCTAAGTTATACTCCAATTTCGCTACTCTTCTAAGTTATACTCCAACTAAAAAATCTGAATTCTTATATTTTTAATCGTTTTTATATATTATAGTTTTATCTTGTAAATAGCTAGATATAAATGGCAGGTCCACACCAGCCTTTGGTTGCCGCAATTTGACCTGCCTTAGCAATAAATTATGTATTTGGTTGGACCTATGGGAAAAGGAACTTTTCAAGACATTTCCTCCCAACTGTTTAGTACTTTACCAAACAATATCAACACTTTATTAAATTAGAATCAATTTTGTAAAGAGGTTAAAACTATTTTAAAGATGCGTGCAATATGAAATGCATTGCTATAATTTTGATTAACATTTTTATAATCTTGCATGTTATATCAGTATCCTTATCACGTATTCTTATTACGTCCAGTTTTATTGTTGATAATTTATATATTTGTAGATAAATAGTTTTCAATAGGGGAAGAGCCACTTATTATTATTATTATTATTATTATTATTATTATTATTATTATTATTATTATTATTATTATTATTATTATTATTATTATTATTATTATTATTATTATTATTATTATTATTATTATTATTATTATTATTATTATTATACAGAAGCCAGGAGAATATGAAAAAAAGAGAATACGGCGACAGAGTAAGAGAAATAGAGCATGGTACGTTTACACCTTTGATCTTTTCTACAAGTGGTGGTCTGAGCAAGGAAACAACGGTTGCGTACAAGAGAATGGCAGAGATGCTAGCAGTCAAGTGGAAATGGGAATATGCTGTCACCTTAGCATGGATGAGATGCCGCCTCTCCTTCGCTCTATTAAGATCAGCCATTGCATGCATGAGAGGGACTAGAAAATCCCCTAATCAAGTGAAAAACAAAAACTTAGAACTCGGTCTGCTGGAGAGCCAGCTACGTTGCTAATGACTTTTCCTTTATATCGGAGTGTGATTTTACCGACATTTTTAATTTAATTTTTAATTTAATTTTTATTATCATTATCATTATTTTAACTAAGGTTTCTTATTAACTTTGTATGAAATCCCTGTGGACTGCCATGAGTTTATATGTATTATATTGTAATTAACTTCTTCTCTTTTTTTATTGTAAAGTATAGTCATAAAATGTGAAATAAAGTATTATTATTATTATTATTATTATTATTATTATTATTATTATTGTTATTATTATGAAAATTGATAACCTTTACGGCCCATGGCCTTTGACTCACAATAATTGTGAGAAAGGTACAAGTACTGCCAATAATTTTGCCAGTCTCGCTAACAATGTCCACACTTATATGTCACTCTGCTTGTACGATCCCAGATATTATTTTGCGTAGTGTCGATTCACTTTCGATCAGCACCGTCTTCTGCATTTGGTTACCAATCCATTCAACTTCTTTTTCGTTTCGTATTACCTTTCCAATTTGTCTCCTCGCCTTTACCATACCTCCACCTAAACTTCCAATTACAACTGGAACGATTTGGACTTTGTATTCTCGTCGTTTTTCACGAGTTTCGAAAGCTAGTTGTTGGTATTTCTGTAGCTTCTCTTGGTGTTTATGTACAATGTTTATCTCTGCTGGGCATGCCATGTCTACGAACCATATTAGTTTCTTGTTGTTGTCTTCCAACGTTAGATCTGGTCTTCTTGCAGTAGTTGTTTTTCTCATACAATATTCCAAGTCCCAACAGAGCTTCATTCCACTTCCCTCCAACACATTTCCTTTTTTCCATTGTATTTTGTACCATACCGCATCCTTATTTATCAACCCTTCTTGCTTTGCCCATGCTACAGCCAACACCATTAATGCGTTGTTATGTCTTCGTACATATTCGTTTCCAGCTACTACTTTACATCCTGATAACAGATGGTGTACTGTTTCTCTCTGTATGCCGCATAGGCGGCACATTTCCGATTCCACCTCCATTCCTCTAAGGGCTTTCCATGTCCGTGTCTCCACCATCTGTTCTTGCATAAGGATTACTGCTGCCGTCTTTCTTGAGTCCATATTACACTCAAGCCATCCATGGCCCTTCTCCTCGATCCCTCTATACACTTCACTTTGTAAGATTTTCTTTGTATATTGTTCTATACGCATCACCTCGGTCTTGGTTTGTAACATGGCTTTCAGTTTACCCCATATCTCTTTCCACTCCCCACACATCCTTTCGTCATTTAGCCACACCGCCTCTTCACCGAACTTAATGCTCTCCCCTATGTCTAGCATCGCTTCCTCTGCTTCTCTCTTAATAGAACAATATTCCTTTTTGCATTCCCGCCTCCAAGCCACTTTGATCCATTCACTTTGCGAATATGTCATATAGCAAGCTATTCTAACTTTGGTCTCATTATAGACATCTCGCATACTTTTCAGTCCTCTTCCTCCTTTATTTCGTGGTAAATATAGTCTCTCATTACTTGCCTGTCGTCCGTGCATCACATTTTTCCTCAACACCCGTTTGACAATCATATCTAGTTCTGCTAAATCGTTTTTACTAAATCGGCATACATTCATTACATACCCCGCTACTGGTACTACTCTACAGTTTATAGCTTTAACTAGATTCTTATCATATAGCTCCATCTGTACCAGACTTTCCATTCTTTCCTGCACCTCCAATGACACTCTTTCTAGCACTTTCTCTTTATCTATTTTCTTTCCTTGTTCGCATCCGAGAAACTTGTAGGTTTCGCTAGTTTCAGGGTCTAGAGCCTTCATTCTTTCTTCAAGGATATCTAGTCCCTCGCTTTTCACCATCTTGCCTCTTTCAAACACTATCTCAGCGCATTTCTTGACACCATAACATGCCCCTGTATCATGACTCGCTTGTACGATAATCTCATTTGCAATAGCCAGCCTCTCGTGGTTTTCCTGATATACTTTCAGGTCGTCCACGAACAGACTGTGCGTTCTCACTACTTCTCTGTTGCCAGATGGTCCCATTCTGTATCCTTTTGTTTCTCTTAACATCATCATCACTGGTACCTCACTTAAACAAAAACCCACTGGCGAGTAGCTATCTCCTTGTAGAAACCCTGTTCGTATATTTATCCATCTACTCATTCTTTTCTCCCCATCCACCCTAATTTCCAGCTTAATCATCCACTTTTTCATCAGGTTTTCGACCAGCCTACATACATTTTCTGGCACTCCCATCCACCCATAAACTTTTAAGATCCAGTCATGCCGTACCATGTCGTATGCTTTCTGATAATCATAATACGCCACGGCTAGATTCCGGTGTTGTTCGCGCACTTCATCCATGATACAATTGTCAACTAGTAACTGATCAACTGTTCCCAATACACCTTCTCTCGTTCCCATTTGATTTTGATCCCACATTTCGTTTCGTTCTGCATGGCTTTTCAAATATTTTGCAATCATTCCAGTGTAGATTTTATATACTGTGTTCAAGCACGTGATCGGTCGATAATCTTTCACAATACTAAGGTCTTCTGCCTTCGGTATCATCACGCCTCGTCCCACTGCAATCCATTCCGGTATGGTATTGGTTTCTATAATCCATGTCTGCATTGTCTTTACAAGTGGGGTCCACACACTCTTAAATCTTTTCCACCAGTAATTCTGGATCCCATCCGCTCCAGGGGCTGTCCAATTCTTTCGTTTCTTTAGTACTCCAGCCAATTTATTTTCATCGATATTGAAATCTTCTACTGAGCATATTTTGTTCTTTAGTTTTTCTTCGATCTCCGTCATCCACGGCTGCACTACTGTACTTCTCCTCTCTTCCCAAATACCTCCCCAAAATTCAACAAACTTCTCAATTTCTGGTGTTCTGCCTATGTTTTCTTTCTTTTTACTCGCTTGTTTGTATAGCCCTCTCTGGTCTTTTTGGAACATTATGTTGTTACGGATCCTTCTCCCTTTCTTGATCATCTTGTCCAATAAAACCTTACGGTACCTTAACTCATCCAACCACTTTTCCTTAGTTGACCTGAGTTCTCTATCTGTTGCATTCATGTATCCTGAAGCTTCCTTTATTTCTCTTAGTATCTTTCTTTCTCGTCTACTTGGTTTCCGCCTAATCTTTCTTCGATGTAATTCATTGCATGTTTTGGCAATTAGCTGGCGTAGTTCCTTCATTCGGTTTTTCATTTTCCGCTCTCTTCTATTACCTCCATTTACTCTTCTGTTCTTCTCTTTCTTCTTTACTTCCATCAGTGTTACCACTGCTTTACCCATCGCGTAGACTGTATCAACAATCTCTTCTACTTTCTCCCCGTTCCTAAGGTGGGTTTCTAAGATTCGGTTGGCACTATTTTCAATCTCCGCCGTCATTTTCACTTTTAACAACCTTTCTCTTGGTTCAATGTCCGTTGGGCTAGGTCTCGGTAGCTTTGCCAGCTCTTGTAAGAAGAGATCTTCCAGTTTAAAGTCTTGTTCTACCCACGCAGTTCTGATATCTGCATGTTCGATCTCTACTTCTCTCTCACCGTCTAGTCTCACCTGCACCTCATTTGCATTATTCTGCTCATTGTGATTTCCTTGCTCATCTTGTGTGATTACTACTTCTTCTCTCTCACTATTTTGTCTCACCTGCGCCTCATTGGCTCTATCCTCCACATTATTAATTCTTTGAGCCGTCTGAATGTTTACTTCTTCTCCCTCGCCATCTTGTCTCAACTGCTCCTCGTTAGCATTATCCAATTCGTTGTTAGTTCCTTGGGACGTCTGGTCATCTCTCCCTTCTGCTCTTCGCTCTCGTACCAAAATTAAATTGCTTATAGCCTTATCCTTCTTAAATCTGCTTGCATTATCTCTTAAACTTTGTGTACTGATACCACGGTGCGTTGGGAATTCTTCGTCCCACCTCTTCTTCAATCTATTCATGAATCCTCTTCCCTTACTTCGCTCCTCTCTGTCCAACTGAACCAGTCTTACTTTCATCTCTGTTACCCATTCTTCCTGATGGCTTTCATTTCCATTTTCAACTGGCGCTCCATTTCTCTGTTCCCTTCTACCTTCGTCCCCATTTCTCCAGCTCTCAATCTCCGTAATAATTTTAGGCTCCTTCTTAAAGCGGCTTGCATTGTCTCTTAAATTCTGCTTTGTGATGTCGCCTCTTATTGGATACTCTGATTCCCATCTTTCTTTAACACGTCTCATAAATCCATATCCCCTCTCACGTTCTTCTATATCTATTTGTACTAGTCTCACTTTTTCCTCAAACGTCCAAACAGAGTTCATATCATGTGACTCATTGCTATTTTCAGGTATCTCCATAGAATCAGCGCCTGTAACAGCTGCCACTATTGGATTCGGAGTCTCCTGGTGACGGTCTTGCAATCGGAATATTTGATAATTTTGATCATAATCTCCCATATTTAGTCCCACGATATCGCACGGGTATAACCACAGTCCGTCCTCAGTTGCCCGGCACTAAGGATAAGGCAATTTATTGTCAAGGTTCGCCACACCTTGTCAGATCTCGTTTGCGGCACGTTCACCATCTGCCATCCATCCATCGGCACGATTACCATATCTTGGATTTGGGATTTTATATCGGGGTTTACTCCCCTAGATCCGCCATGTTTTGTTCGTAACGGGTTCACCTCTAGAAGGGTGTGGCTCTTCACCACGCATGGTCGGTCATTCACTGTAGATAGGCTAAGTTGGTCAGTTCTTGGGGGACCATATATTGCGCTTCATACAGTGCTGGGTATGGGGGCGCCAGTGCACCAAGGAGAGGCTATCAGCATATGCTGACCAGATGGTAGTTACGCATCACTTGGGAAAGGTACTAGCCCTCCAAAAACCCTTTTATTATTATTATTATTATTATTATTATTATTATTATTATTGTTATTATTATTATTATTATTATTATTATTATTATTATTATTATTATTATTGTTATTATTATTATTATTATTATTATTATTATTATTATTATTATTATTATTATTATTATTATTGTTATTATTATTATTATTATTATTATTATTATTATTATTATTATTATTATTATTATTATTATTATTATTATTGTTGTTATTATTATTATTATTATTATTATTATTATTATTATTATTATTATTATTATTATTATTATTATTATTATTATTATTATTATTATTATTATTATTATTATAAATAAGTTTTGTGGAAACACCACGTAAAATATTTCTTTGCTAAGAAATATTTTACGTGGTGTTTCCACAAAACTTATTTATATTACTTTATCGCCATGAAAACGTCTCGTGGAGTAACTGCATTTTTTGACGTTCGAGTTACGCATGTAAACTCCGCAAGCAACCAGAACAAACCAACATCAACGATCTTTAGAGAGCAGGAAAACGAGAAGAAGAGGCAGTATCTACAGAGAGTGTTGGAGGTAGAACATGGGACTTTTACGCCCCTTGTATTTGGAACCAATGGTGGTATGGGAGCTGAATGTACTTTATTTCTGAAAACATTAGCAGAACACGTAGCAACAAGGAACCAGGAATCATCTGCCATAGTTATAGCTTGGCTGCGAACGCGTCTGTCTTTTGACATTCTGCGATCAGTCCATCTGTGTGTGAGAGGCTCACGAGTGCCTTTTGAGAAACATGATGAAGTTGAAATTTTTATTACTATTTGTTTTATTATTTTAGTACTTGGAACTCCTTTTTAGAGCCTTTTTGTAATTAATTTTTAGTACAACCAATTTTTAATAAAGATTATGATAATAATAATTATTATTATTATTATTATTATTATTATAATTATTATCATTATTATTATTATTATTATTATTATCATTATTATTATTATTATAATTATTATTATTATTATAATTATTATTATTATAATTATTATTATTATAATTATTATTATTATTATTATTATTATTATTATTATTATTACTTCTTACGCAGCATTCCACTTTATTTTAATTTCTTTTCCACCCGTTGAAGGCTGCAGACTGGCATCCAAAAGCTGTAAATAAATAAATTATATTGGTCAGATTTGCAACACACTTGCAACTTTTACGCAGGAACGAGGCTAATTAATTAAATTAGTAGAAATGCATATAAATTGTTTGGGATTACACACTTTTCAATCTTAGGGAATCCTTTTCACAAGCTTCTTAACTCTCCCCCCCCCCCCCCCCCCCCAATACTTTCTCCTATCGACTTTGAACAAATGGTGAAGTGGGCCCAGGGGTGTCACATGAAGCGATATTCCCCCCCCCTTAAAGGTACCCCCCCCCCCCTTAAAGCAATGTTGTGTTGCAAGTTGCAAGAAAAAACTGCTTCGCGTAACAGCGCTTTGAAGTTTTTGAGTTTTGTATCGTTCCCATCAGCAGGCTTGGACTGGTTATTGTACCATATTTTTCATAGAACAATGGTTGAGTATTGTAAAACAATAGCTGCCCATGGCAAAATGGCTCAGTGGCTTGTCCAACCCTGATGATTAATTAGCCTATTTCCATTTGGTTGTGTGCAATTATGTTGAGCAATTGTTCATAATTATATGTTTAAAAACGTGGTTAGACGTAAATTGCGCAAATTATCGCATCATAGCGCATTCTCTCTCTCAACACTCAAGCTCCTGCTCTCAAATGTTATGAATAAAAGAAAGCCGCGTGTGATACAATAGTCGTCCCTCGTGGTCCCACTATATGAAAACCGCAATAACATGCGGCCTGCAGTATATACTCACAGCTGTCAACTTATAAAGAGCTCTCTAACAATTCCAATTGGAGTTGCAGGCCTGCCAAGGTGGGTCAGTCTGGTCGTTAACCAGGGACCCACGGTCAAAAGGGGCCCGCTTTTAATGAAATGAAGCAAAAGAAAAACATCTGAACTGTTAAACGATAAATTCAGTTCTATAGTAATCAACAACTGAAGTTTCAGTATTGATCATTGCACATTCGGTTCCTAATGGATTTGTCACTGTCATGGTAGCTCTTGGATGACTTCATCCACGTCATTGGACCTTTTATGACTTTGTCATTACCGTCATGGGGCCCTCTATAGTCTTTTCAATTCACTAACTACCATGGGTCCTCTATATGGTTTGATATAGGGGCACACAAATATTTTTTGACCAGGGGTCCAAAATTACTCTCGGCGGCCCTGTCGAGTTGCATCTATATCGAATTAGCTATAGTAATTTCGGCTAGTGTAAATGACAAGCTAGTGGGCCTGGATAGCGTATAATTAAGGTATATTGCCAGTAAATACATGCATTTACTGAATACTGACCAGTTGGGTTTGGGGTTTTGACCTGGATAACTTCGTTTTGCAAAACGACTTGACCATGGTCAAGCTTACCTTTCCTCCTCAGCAGTTTACTGGAAAAACCAACTTTGTAACTGTTATTTTTGGATCTTCCTATAATAAGATACACAATGGATATAATTAAATCATTTGTGTGTGTGTTTTTTCTCTCTCTAATTTTCGTGAGAATCAAGCAGACTAAAATTGACCCAAACTATACATCCTGCATGTTTAGCGGCACGCGCGGCCGTACATGCATGGCTCAGAGGTTATTGACGTATACTTATGCACTATATACTCAGGACTCATGTGGTATACAGGAAGGTTATTTATCGATCCGTGTAATTGTCAGATAAGTGCATTGAATAGTGTTACTAAAATTACAGATCGTATACAAACACACTGACTCTGCATGTGTATATATATAAGTCATAAGTTGTGCAGTGCTTTGTCTTGGCGCAATTAGGAATTGGTGCATGCATGCAGTGATGGGAAGCGTTTACTGATATGATCCGATATATCTAATTATATATATATATATATATATTGCTAATAGTCGATGACGTTAAAAATAACCTAAAGCTTTTCAATTAGTACATAATTTAAGAAATAGTGAAACAGATTTAACACTTCCGAAGCCCAGAACTGAATCTTTAAAAAAGAGCTTAAAATATAGCGGTGCCATGTTGTGTAATGATCTTCCGCGGGAAGTTAAATTGGCCATTGTTTCAAGAGGAAGATACGCCCAACTTGATTATGATGCTGGATCAAACCTACTTCTCGATGAATCTATTATTTTTAATTACCAATTTTTTACTTATATAGTTATATACCGTAGTACTTGTACATAATGAACTTTCTTGTTTTATTTCATTCTTACTTGTACGTATTAAATAGTGTGACGCCCCTCGTGGAAATCAGCTAATGTTGACGAGGCTAGCGTGTTTAAATAAAGTTTTACCTTACCTACCTACCTTACCTTACCTAGTTGCGCCAGACACTGGTTGGATAACTAATTAAGATATTAACTCACAAAATAGATTGTTTTCGTGAAAAACAAGACGACAAAAAAGAGTATCTAAATGTTTGTTATCACGCACAAACGAGGCTTAAACAGTCTCCGTCATGACACTCTTCACGTTTCTCTCTGACGAAGGGCCTTCGCTCGAAACGTTAGACTCCTACGTACGTTCTCTGTTTCGGCAGTATATCTAATCTTACCATATTTCGATTGTTGTTTCTCCACTGCCTACGCAGCACGCTACTTTTATTACACTATTTGGCTTAAACAATTAGTTTATTATCACTATATCTCTTTTGAACTTATTTCTAAAAAAAAAAAACCAAGCTTGACTACTTTGCAATATTGGACGTTCTAGACAGTTTTGTAATTTGTGTCAATTTTAATGTCGTTTAATTATCAACTGATGAACAGATCTATAAACACACTTTAACGCTGTACGCTAGCTTAAACATTGCAACATTCAAAAACATTGCGAGAAACATTCAGTATATTTCTTTGTAATTTTTGAAGATGTTATGGTGACTTTAGAAAACAATTTCACTTTATGGGTTTACAAATACGAAGAACTTAAATCCTCTTCCGTGTCGGGCCTTATCTTCTTTTTCTTCTCGAGAAAGTAACATGTACATCCCATATACACTATAAAGTACATGTAAGTTACATATAACAATTGAACCTCAATCAGACGCAACGGCACATACGAGTAGTAGTTGAATAATCAATTCGGGAAGGCATCGCCATAATGATCGGATAAGAATATGTCACCAAAGCCATTTCCCACTTTAAACAGAATGGATCATTGACTTTCTTAAATAGAGAATAAGAACACAATGATTTTTTTTTAAAGAATGCTTTTACACGTGGTGTGTAGTGTGTATATATATACATATATACATATACCTCACCACACCTGCCAACTCAATTTGGAGCAAGGTGATTATCAAATCAGTTTGTAAGTGTACTGAGGTCTTGCTTACTGACAAAAACATGGAACTGAGTACAATTTACGTAAGTAAACCAAAGTTACTTTAGTAGCAATATATGTATTAACTATAAATGCTGCACTATGATTGGTTAAGCTTTGCTATCTGATTTACAATAAATATATCAATTACTGGCGTTCTGGCACAAGTACAACACGAACTGTACAGTATTTTAACAAAAAAAACCCAACCATTACTCTTTCGCGTTTTGTAAATTCTAGAAAACTACACCGTAATGTCTAGCTATACCTCTAATTTTAGAAAACTACACCGCAATGACTTATTGCTTATAATTGCCATTGTAAGCTATAGTTCTAGCTAGTACTAATTCCAGTACTGAATAATTGGCGTGGTAATTCTCAATTTCGGTTGCGGTTGCACAGTGATGATGATGCACAATGATGATGCACAATGATGATGATGATGGATAATTAGTTACCACGTGTGGATAGCGAGTTTACTGAACGAAATTCATTCACAATTACCACCGCTAGTTGAACACTGATCTAATGGAGTAGGAGAGATGACATCATTGCGTCGATGCCAGAGAAGATACGTTTAATAGGATGGTCGAGGGGTCACTTATATCCACCGGAGCAAACCGTTCAGAGTTACGGTCTCCCATAGTGTTCCCATAGTAATAATCACTGACCTTTTTCTAAAGCAACTTGTAACGGATTGATCGGACTATGGGCGTGGCTGTGCCTAAAATAAAAGTCAGCGGTTGCAACCATGAGAAATACATCCCATATTCTCGCCATGTTTGGATGCTTGTTTTGTAATTATAATTAATAGCTATAGCGCTCTGACAAGTCAAGAGCGTAGCCCAAGCTTCGTAAGGGTGGGAGGTCGAAGGCATGCTTCCGGCAAGTCCTTTTCCGACATACGCAGGCTTCAGAGGAAAGTGGGCTCTGCTAACAATCTCGATCTTCGCCCCAAACTTGGGGCGAGTCAGTCAGGTTTTGAACTGGTCAAACAAATTCTAGTTTATGGGCTCCCGCAAGCCGGAAAATTGCAAGTAACGCGTTAGAGCCTGGGCCCAAAGTAGTATCTTGGCAACCGTTCACGCATGCTCAAAAAGATATATCGAGTTTGTTGGCAGAGCCCACTTTTCCTCGAAGCCTGCGTAGGTCGGAAAGGGACTCTGACTTGCAGGGAAGTCTAAGACATGCTTCGCTTAAAATTTTCGAATTTTGAAAACAATCCAACACTTTTCAGACCAAATACACAATAACCTTGTATATAGGGGTTTAGAACAAATACGTTTAGTTTTTGAATAGTTGAAAGATTGTAGAAGTATCACTGTATAAAGATCTGTAGGGGGGAGGCTATAGCTCTTCTGGTTCCTCCGGCCTTGAGCAAGACTTATTGACTGCCAATGCTTGTTGCTGTTACAGAACACAATTGAAGGAACTTAAATAATATTCAATAAACAAAGCTTTTTTCTCTGTCTCAGTATAGCAATTTTGACACTCATTATCTAACCTACGACATTGAAAACCCGGAAAAGGTACTTGGAGAACAGGAAATATTGCCAAACATAAACACGAAAGACGCTGTTTGTCAAACCACTGATGTCACTATCATCACAAAACCAGAGACCACCCAAGGTAAAAAACACTCCGCTGACCACAGTATGAGCAAACGAAACCAACTGCGCCGACTACGGGCCAATGGTACAGAACGGCGAAGACTGGAAATCCTGAATGATGCTTTTCAGAAATTGAAACAAGTCGTGCCTTCCGCTCAGAAACAAACCAAGAAACTTGACGTTCTTAAAATGGCCTCCCAGTATATCTTGAGCTTGACTCAAATGTTAGAAGAGCTTCCAAATGATGAAGAATAAACGTTTGTTTCTACGATATCATTTGTAGACTGTGTTGGTGTTTTATTTGTATTTAGATATATAAGTTCAAAACATTATAAATAGACCATTTAGGAACACACGTAGAATATTAACATATGGTTATATCTAATTGTTCTCCCTAGAGGTCCAGTAAGGACCATCCCTAATTGGTCCAGTGTTACTACAGGAGCAAACCGGAGTACCCCGGGGAAACCTGTGGTGTTTGGTAGAGTCAAACTGGAAGCACTCTTCTCACATGCGGCCAAGGTGAAATTTTAATCAGATAACTAACTGAGCAGGTATCGAACCCAGGTCGCGGAGGTGAAACGGGCACGCGTGCACTAACCACTGTGCCACCAACACCCCTTATAATAATAAACCTATTTAACTAATAAAATAGAGTACTGCGTAGCGCAGGCAGTGTTTTGAAGAGAGCAAAGTCGAAAAGATGGTAAACTGCTGAGATGGCATAGCCTCGCCCTAGCCTCCTCCGCAGGCATCTCTATTAATTTTATAAGAGAAGTCAGAAAAGAATTTGGGTCACCTGTGGTATAAGCTTCAGGCCGCGCGTTTTCGTTAGTCCCCCATCCTCTTCGATCTCCAAAACGCGTGGCCTGATCTTATACCACAGTAACCCAAATTCTCTTCTGACTTCTCTTATAAAATTAATAGAGATGCCTGCGGAGGAGGCTAGCCTCGCCCTATCTCGCGGCGAGTTATAAAGATCTCAGAGTAGGCCTATAAAAATTAACATGATAACAGCGCGTTTAACCACAATGCTTTGCAAACTTAAATTATCCCTAATGACCGCGAAACGTTGTGTTTTAACATGCTTGCCTGGGCAAAAAACTTCAGATATTGACTTCGCGGAATGTTTACTGTATATTTCAGTATAAGTGTACTAAAGTCGTCATCGGAAACTGGTTGTATAAAGATCTTAATCACTCATTTCTTGATCGAATAAGGATTATAGATTTAATCACGTCGTTAAACTGGTGTGTAACGATTTCCTGCAGGAAAAAACAAAGATTTATAGCAAAATTCTAGTTATACAATTCCTTTAATCGTTTCATCTGAAAGTCTTCCTCGTTCAAGGCAATGATTCAGATTGCTTGCTCGATCTTGAGAAAATGGTTCAGCCCCTTGCGTTTGCACAATCATGATATTTTGATAAATTATGGTTGTTTGGGCGTAATCAACGTTAGTTGTACTCATTCCAACGTTAATGTGCTCTGCCTATGTTTAAGATATTCTGGTATATAGTTCAACGCTAATCAGAGTTAAAGTTAACCATGTTTTTATCAACAACAAGCCTTTAATAATAATAATAATAATAATTAGAAGAAGAAGAAGAAGAAGAAGAAGAAGAAGAAGAAGAAGAAGAAGAAGAAGAAGAAGAAGAAGAAGAAGAAGAAGAAGAAGAAGAAGAAGAAGAAGAAGAAGAGGAGGAAGAAGATATTTTAACAGGATAACCTCTTTAATTTTATCAAAACTGCTATTAATGAGGGACATTTGGTTGCACGGTCACAAGAGTGTTAACAAGATGCGTTTACTACAGGCTTGTTTAAGTTGTTTTTAGCAAGTCTGTCTGTTCAAAATAACGTCAATGTATAGCAGTGTTTTAAATTCATCAAGCCGTAATCTACAATGTGATACCTGCTGGAAACACCCCCTCCTCCTCTCCATCCCTCACTAATGAACGCCAATCATGGCAGGGATTATTTTAACGTGCAGTGATAACCAATTTGTGCAGTGATAAATGAGATTTGTGCAGTGATAAGCGCAATTTTGTGCAGTGATAGATTTTTCGTTAATATTTAAGAATGGGTGTTATTCGTGAAAGGATTGCATCAGAAATTATGTTCAAGGCACAGTGTAGATACTACATTCCAACATATACTATTTAATAGCAATATTTAAATTAGCAAATACACAAATAAGACGATAAGTTAAAGGACCCTGGTCCACTATCTTCTGATAACGTTAAGCGTACCGTAAACTAACAGCCTTATGCCCTTAATTTCAACTTTCAAGATACATGAGTATAGCCTATAGGCTAGTGTTCTTACTATTTAGCCAGACTACCCAACATAACATGCTTGAGGCTTCACTCAGGTCGATGCGTCTGTGCAGTGGTCTGTGCCTGTGTGCTACTGTTTGACCATTGTTACTCTGAAAATGCGAATGTATGCTGTGCGAAAGGGATTAAATCATTAAAAGTTGGGAAAAGGAGGGCCGCTTATGTATACTATGACAGTATGACTAGTTGATTACTGACGAGCTATACCGAGCTACTCAGTGCTCCATCGCTGTTTAACGTGCTACTGAAGTTAGATTTTATGCCTTTTTCAGCTCTTTGTGCAGTGATAAAAATTCCTTAAAACAATCCCTGAATCATGGGGCGTAAGATCAATACGGAAATTATTAGTCATCAAACCTGCTGTTATATAAGTAACAGTCACATGTACTTAATTATTCCATGAAAGCCATCTTTTGTAACTTTACAGAAGAATTTGAAAGAAACAGAATGTGCCAGAATATGAAAGAAGATAATTCAAAGAAAAACATTAAAAATATATCATTTGAAACAACAGAATGTGGCAGTGGGATTCCCTGGAGCAGCGCATCGTAGCTTTACTGCAAAGAAAACTAAAGAGTTGAGAGAGAATACGGAGAGAAAAAACAAACCATTTCTTATATTATAGTAATTAGTCAAAACCGGATCATTTCTGTGTAATAGCGGACATCAGAGAAGCTTTATGGTGAGCAATTAACAGCCGTACTTGACCTAAGAGGATATCAACAGTAAAGCCTGAAGGAAAAAGACGAGTGTTGTTGAATATATACCGACATTTTAGGACCAAACCGCGACCAATTGAAATGGATTGGTTGGAATGAACCACTGGTGTTGACACAACAATCGAAATATAGTAAGGTTTGATATACTGCCGAAACAGAGGACGTTGGAGTCTAACGTTTCGAGCGAAGGCCCTTCGTCAGAGAGAAACGTAAAAAGAAAACTGAGTTACGGATTCTGTTCAGCCGAGAGCTTAGCAAATCAACAACCTAAAACTGCATTAGATTGCCGTTCTTCACTTCAAGCAAGAGTGCTGACGCCATCACTCTTTAATGGCTCGATTTTATACGCGTGACGTCCTTGTTGAGGAAAACGTCGCATGCTTAAGCTCTTTAATTGAAAATGCTTCGGACGATAACAAGTATTTTATTACTAAATAGTAAATGGTAGCAACTCGCAGCACTTCACTTTTGATAAAAACTTCTAGTTTATACGAGTCCAGTTCACGCGGTAGCACTCGATGAAACTACATGTACTGAGAATTCAGTTTGGTGAAAGAAAATTTAGAGTGTTGGAATTTTATACATTTTTAAGGTCTTCGTTAAGGTTTGCAGGGTCATTTCTGTAAAGCGCTCTCAATTCGTCAGAATTTATGCCACAAAAATAAAATAGATATCGTTAGAAAGCTATGAATTTGTAGAATACAATGGTGTCTTTGGTTTCGCGATGAACACAAACCGTTAATAGTTGTGATTTTGTAATTGGAACCAGAGGGCTTCACTCGGGGCGACTTAAGAACAAAGCGTTTCATTTTGTTCAAAAAATGTTTTCGCATTTCGATTCCGAGATAAATGTCCAGCAAAACGGTGTCCGCGTTTTTTTATTTATTGCCTGGTTTCGAATTTATGACTTATTTTGTCCGAATGTTGGTCGAAAAACAGCATTTTTAACTTTGGTCGTCAATAAAATCGGCAAAACTCGACATATCAAAAAACGCTGACACCGTTTTGCTGGAAATTTATCTCGGAATCAAACTACAAAAAAAGATTTTGAACAAAATAAAACGCTTTTTACTCGAGTCGCCCCGAGTGAAGCCCTCTGGTTTTAAACTTTTAATTTAAAAATTCACAACTATTAGGGGTTTGTGTTTATCGTGAAAACAAAGACACCATTGTATTCTACAAATTAATAAGCTTTCTAACGATATCTATTTTATTTTTGTGGCATAAATTCTGACGAATTAAGTGCGCTTTACAGAAATGACCCTGAAAACCTATACGAAGACCTTAAGCCAAACCCAGGATAGTTGCGGTAATGCAACATCAAGGCTAATCGATTGACCGTACCGAAAAAGATGGCGTCTGATAAATTTAACCACAATCCTTTGCGCGCATTAAATATTGTTTCTTGTATAGAATAATCGGAAAATATGGTTTTTAAATGGTAAATAAAGTTTGGTAAGAATGAAGCTCTTGCTTGTTTAATCCATTTTAGCATAATAAACAATGTTTAGTTGTTATTGATTTGATGTGGAAAAGCATTAGTATTGTTAATTAAATGTACTATTGTTAAATTAATATTGTTTTTCCACACCGTCAATTGGTCCTGGTTTGGTCTTGAAATATTATATATTCTCGAAATGTTCCTTGAAAATTAAACTTGAAAATTCCTTGTAACTTGTAGTTTTAATCGAGAGAAATACCCGCGAGTATTACTGAAATGATATCCGGCTTAGCGCGATGTTATTTCCGCTATATTATCTCATCTATGTTATAACAAGAAAAGAGTCGTTGTATTTTGTTGGCCTTTCTACGACTAAATATGGCTACTTTGCACTAAGTAGCGTTGAAAGTCGAATTAAATTGTTTTTGAACGCGTTCTTTGACAAGATTTGTCATTAAGATAAGAGCGACACGTGCAGGAAATATTAAATCTTTGTTTTCTTGAGTAATCATTAATTGATGACGGGGAAAATGAGTAATAACGGAAGGAGTGTTCACAAGTGTGTTGGCATTGGTGTTTTATATAAGGGGGAACACTGTTAGAAAAATCAAACAAGGAACGGTTACTGCTGAATCCAAAGCTGCCACAACTGTTTAATTAAGAGAGCACGTTTCCCAGATTAAGACAGCAACTTTCCTCAGATTAAGTCAGGACGTTTCCTCAGATTAAGTCAGCAACTTTCCTCAGATTAAGTCAGGACGTTTCCTCAGATTAAGACAGCAACTTTCGTCAGATTAAGACAGAAGATTGGCAATGAAAGTTCCAAAAGAAAGAGGAGGGAGAGCGTTTGATTTCAAGTATGCCAGGTGTATTCAACCAGATGACATCTCTACAGACTATATTGTTCTCGACTTCTCCGGCTTTCCTTACTCCGACGACAGTTCCTCTCTACTTTACGAGACGGTCAACCACACACAAGACGCCGCCTGCCAAACGACGAATAACGCCGAAGATGCTCCGATCAGCACACGAGTGAAAACTAAACCGTATAGCATTAATAAAGCAAGGTCGAACCAACAGGACAAAATTCGTCGAGTTAATGCGAGTATTCGTGAACGTAGAAGACTTCATGTCCTCAATGATGCTTTGTGCAGATTAAAAAACGTTGTACCGGATGCAAGAATGAAGGAACACGTGACAAAACTCGATATACTTCGCATGGCATCACGGTATATACTTCGTCTCCGTGAAGTATTGAACACAAGTACGCATGCTCAGAACCAAGTCGAACTTAAGCTGGAAAATGGTGCTATTTCTAACCCAGTCCACCCTGATACATCATATTCATGTATGTTTCAGAAACCAGGATTTATTAAATCTAGTATAGAAAAATTTGCGCCGCTCCAGAGCTCGAGTGCAAATGAACTAGTGATAAGTTCAACTTATCCTGACCAACATCTTGATATCCAATACTGTATGCTGTAAACTCAGGAAGTTGTGTAACTTCGAAAGCTGTTAACTCTGTTAGCTGTTTCTATGTTAACAATTCATATCATAGTATGGTCTGGAAACTCGGCAATCTTCGAAGTGCTGTTTAATAAACGAACAGGAGTGTTTTATCAGATATAAAGACACGAGGCGAAGCCGAGTGTTTTTATATTTGATAAAACACGAACTGCGAGTTTATTGAACGGCTTCAAAAACGAACCACTTGGTAAGTTCATTGGCGTAGTAAGTTTGAAAAATAACCTTGTCTAAGCCGAGAAAATCAAAGCTAAAGTTTATGTAAATCAGGAGGTATCTTTATGACATATAAAGACACTGATTAAACTTTAATTTCTTTTGAATTTTCCTCACGAATTATGAATGAGTTTTTGAAGCGCCTATAATGAGCTGTGATTTTATGTTGAACCGTACCTTACACCGTGCACATCCTTTGTTTTAGCATGGTTTTAGGTTTATTAATATTCAATGTGATTGAACCGAAACGTTGCTATTGGATAATTCCTTCATTATACTAAAATACAACGGGTTCTGTTACGGTGCACAAAAATGCACAAAGGCGAACAAAAAGATAGAACAGAGACTTTAGCGGACTTTCCAGACCATATTTTGAACGACTCAGTAGACACATGCATGCATTACACGCCTATTTTTATGAAAATTAGTTGGAGATGAGTAAGAGCTGCACAGTAAAAGGAAAACCACGGCAAACAAGATGGTATTGCATAATAGTGTCTTTATTTATCAAACTCGCATGGTTAAAAAACTTTCACATTTGTTTTTGTCGTTCTCGACTTACATCTGGTGTACAATTAATATTCCTTAATTTCTTTGCTGCTGGGAAAAATGGTTGTTTACTGAGAATCCTTCCTCAACCTGTGGTAGCTTTAAGTTTCTAGATAAACATATTAAACGTTGTTTAAAGAAGTGATGGATCCAGCTTGATCTGGTAGGGGGGGGGGGGGGGGAGTGCTGAGCGAGTGAAGTGAGATCAGGCCTGCGGCGTGGGGCGTGACCGAGGCAGGTTGGAGCGCTGCTGAGGGAGCTACGGTAGGGGTTTGGCGACACAGCCTCCAGCAGGGTCCAGGGGCCGAGCTGCTGGTGGGGCTGGGGGGTAGGGGGGCGAAGCCCACCAGAAAATTCTTTTTTTATACCTATTACCGTAAATGTTCGATTTGATTAAGCGCCGCATCCAGAAGCAGGATAATTTAATAAGCGCCGCACCTTCGAAAAAGATGAATCAGCAAAAAAAACACAAACCGATACGCTAACATATCAACATATCTTTAATACATCACTGGAGTTTTTCGCCGGTCAAGGTCGCGAGGTACTTCGATCGCAGCTGTCCATCCTAAAAGAGCCGGACACAAATCCCTTTGAAGTCTCTGATTCAGATGTCGAAGATGCCTCTGATCCACATCTATGGATAGACGACGATAAAGAAGGCGATAACCAGGACGTTGACGTTCTTTTTTGAATTTATTGTGCTATTGGGTATTATGAAAATTATTGGGTTAAATTTATTGGGTTTTTCTATGGATAATTAAAGTTGTATTATGAGCATTTTGTTAACTTTTCTTAATAAGCGCCGCTCTCGATTAAGCGCCGCTCTCGATTAAGCGCCGCTCTCGATTAAGCGCCGCACCAAAAGATTGCAAATTTTAATATATGAATCATATATCCATGAATCATATGATAGCAGATAGCTATGATACCTAATACCTAGGTCCTATGAAGTTTACACGGACATTGAATGAATGCGTCCTACTTGGATTTGTACTTGGCCAAGGCCAGGGGGGTGCGCACCCCCCTGCACCCCCCTGTAAATCCATCACTGGTTTAAAGAGATGGATATGAGTACTGACAAAAACTTGTGTTACTGTAGTGTATATTTTGCTTTGTAAAATAAGGTGTCCTCTACGCACGCTCTGACTGGCTGGGCTCCGTGCATTTATAAGAGAACAGAGATCATGAATGACGTAAATTGGCGTAGAATGGTGTCAGCTACATGTAGCTGGCCAAGTTTAAAAACTATCCCACTTTTAGCTTGATTTTTCTTCTTGTTATTTTATAAAACAAATAAAACATACCGCTCCTGTGCATATGTACTCTTATAAAGGTACGTTTGACGTCATTTGAACACGAAAGAAGTGTAAAGGAACTCAGCTATCGCCTTGTCACTTGTGCCTCTACTCAATTTCTTTCGTGTTCAAATGACGTCAAACGTGCCTTTATAAGAGTACTTATTATACAACTGCATTAAAAACTGTCCAAATAACGCTAAAAATGAGTACAAATATACAGCGATATTTGGATAGTTAGTTATTTGGATAGTAGAAAACTTGTAGAAGACCGGTTTGACAGATTTTGTTAGCCAATCAAATTTATCAGTCGGGAACTACTTCATGTAATTATTTTGTCCTGGTTTTGCCCTGGGAGTTTTCTTTTTCCATAAAAATTTGTTGATCAAAGCAGTTGTATAATAAATCTCTTATAAGATGTTTTGGTGTGTAGTATCGCTGTATATTTTTACTCGTTGTTTGTATTTTGACGAGCCCGCAGGTCTCGTCAAAATACGGCACAACTCGTAAAAATATACAGCGATACTACACACCAAAACATCTAATAAGATATAAATACGTACGGAGCGTTATGTTTTATTCGTTAAGTACATGCATTGTATCTTCCTACAAACCAACCTTTGCTCTCTTCCTAATATTACTAGCTTCAGTAGCATTGTGCTCAACGCTGTCGTCCTCTTTATCTTCGTCCTTTCCCTCCTTGCTTTCTTCATTTTCATCAACACCACCATCATCTTTCTCATGTCCAGCAACAGTTTCACTGTGTTTGGGATCAGGAGAAAGGGTCCCGAACAAATAATCAGAAAGACAAACAAGAACCTGAAGAAAAACAGTAGACATGCGTGTTAACGCTAAATTGAAACTTTCAAAAACTTTAAGGCGAATGCTGCAACATTGTTGCATTGCGAGTTGAATAGCGTTGTTGCACGTATTACTACCCACCTTGAACATTGTCACGCAACAATGATTTTGTTGCAAGTTGAATCAGCATGTTGCAGTAAGTAGAACTGGAGTCTACTTTTTTCAACAAATTTTTTCAACTTGCAACAAAATCATTGTTGCGTGATAATGTTTAAGGTGGGTGGTAATACGTGCAACAACGCTTTCAACTTGCAACGCAACAAAGTTGATATCTAAATCTCAAGAAATATATTTTAGGTTGATGGCAGAAAAATTTGGGTCACACAACGTTACATTTCTTTTATAAAAAAGTAGGCTGCTGAGTAGGCAAGGTTTTGGATAGAGCAAAGTAAAAAGATGGTAAACTGCTGAGAATAGTTTTGAAGCGAAAAGTGGGAAGCTATTTTCAGTTTCACTGTAACAATATTATACTTTGTGTTGCCTAGCTCGATTAGCTTTCCAGTTATTCTTGGCAACCAATACCTATAATATCTAACATTCATTCTTTTGTCCTATTTAATTTTTTGCATGTAAGGTAGGAATAAAGTTTTTTG